>JAYESA010000013.1:4057129-4693712 GCA_036927795.1 Iris macrosiphon
GCCAGAGGCTAAGTACCTGACATTAGCTGTAAGCTGAACGCCAGGAATACATGCTGACTACATCACCGATCATGATAGCGCGCAGCTAGTAACCTCTGCCGGATGTATCGTCACGCATATATGCCCATAACCGGGAACCTGAGCCCATAACCGGGTAACACATGGCCCATAACCGGGTAACACTGAGGCTCACGGCCCCGCAGTTTACTCTGAAACTACGGCGGCCAAATGTTTGTCCCATACGCCTACTAATTGTCTTCCCCGCCCAATGTCAATGTACAAGTCGCAAATGCGACATGGACACCTCACACTAAGATGTAAGTCGCTACAGAAATAAACAACTAAACTAAATGCCGTCACACGTGCTGCTCATGCTGATGGCCAGTCGATCATGAAGCACGCATCCCTACATGAACTCACTATGTGACGTGTTGAGATACGTGTCAAGGCCTGGGAAGTTATATTGATAACTCCTCAACTTTAGGTGGGTCCACTAGACAGTAAGTCAGACACAAGTCCTAACGTCAACGCCTTCGTTGACTGCACCCGAGTATTCTCGGACGCGCACAGTTTAATATTAAAACAACAAGATGAGCAACTAGATAAATATCTGAATTTAGACAGCAATAACAAGGCAAGGTATACTTGCCTGGAACTCTGGTGTGCACAAGCAATGCTCCGGAACCAGCAGTCAAGGTAGCACCGTCTCGGATGCCTACGAACAGATAACAATAATTATAAATCACTAATTTACATTGTGCATAATTATCTATGTTAACTTAGCACAAGCACACATACCTAACACATATACACATATATACTATAGATAATTTAGTAACCTATATACTTATATATACAACTGTATTTAGACATATGTACATATATACATTATACCTATATATATAAGTACCAACTCATCAATATGTAATACACATTAATTAAGTAAAAATACATAAATTTAAATACAACTATACTCTAACTCGTACATAAATACATATACAAACATATACTTGTTCACACATATATATATGCATTAAACACTATATACAATATATACCTACTATATATATACATTATACACAGTTCATACAAATACAATTATACACACATATATATGTAAAATATATCTAAATACATACAATACCTATATATACATAAATACAATTTACATATATATTTACTTAATAATACACATATATATATGTTATACCTATATATATATAAATACACATATTCATACGTATATATATTATAATACATATACAATTTTATATAAATACATATACATTATATATATAAACATATATACGTACATAATGTATAACCAAGTATATATATAAATACACACAATAATATATATATAAATACACTTACATTTATAAGTAAATACATACATATACTATACATTTATATATATATATCATATAATATACCAATATATCCATTATATATATATATACATATATTTAGTCTCTTACAGTATATATACACACTGTATACCTATACGATATACATAGTTTATACAGAAATTGTAAATATATACTATATACGTATACGTTTTACACATACTCTATACCCATACGTATTTAAATACACAAAATTTTGCACACAAAAAAATTATATATTAAATATATATACTTACAGTGTCGTGTCCAGGGGGGGAGCGTGTCCGCCGTGCACGTCGCCGGCGAGTGGGCGGCGGAGCTCCGGCAGGGGGCTCGGGAACAACCGCGGTAGTGGCAGAGCACAGCAATGGCAACAGCAGTGCAGTGGCTGCAGCAGCGGTGGCGGGGGCCGGTGGGTCGTGGGGGCTTGTGGCGGTGGCGATGGTGAGGTGGGGGTGACGGTGGTGGAGACGGCGGTGGTGGTCAGCTTGGTAGATGTAGGTGGCGGGGATGAGGGAGTCAGGGGTGGTGATGATGGGAATGGAGGAGGAGAATGGCGGTGGCGCTGTGGCCGTTGATGGTGGGGCTGAGGGCGGCCAGGGGGTGGTGCCGTTGGTGGAGACGGTGGTGAAGACGATGAGGGAGGTGGCCAAGGTGGTGGAGGTGGACTGGGGTGGCCGACTACGGTGGGGGAAGGTCGGGGGTCGAGTTGGGGAAGGAGGGATCGTGGAGGTGAGGTTGGAGATGGTGGCTGCTGGCGGCGGAGCAGCGGCGGGTGGTGGCTGCAGGGGGTGTCGTCGATGAGGGAGGTCGGAGGTCGAGTTGTCTCGGGGGTGGCCGGCTACGGTGGTGGCCGGGAAAGCTGAGGGCAGGGGTCGGGGGCTGAAAGTGAGGTGAGGGTGATGGTGTGTAGTTAATTCTAGGTTTTTTTTCTTTCCTTTGTATTTTTGGTTTTCTAGGTGTTTGTGTCCATTTAATGTGATGTAACTTGAGGTATATGTAGGAGAGAGAGTAAGGGGGGCTGCCTAGGGGTTAGGGCCGGCTGTGCAAATTGTTTGGGGAGTTGGGGAGGCTCCATCAAGATGGGTGGAGGGCTAGGAATGGGCCATTCCAAATGTAGGGTGGAGATGTAACCAAATAAAGTTGTGTAGGTACATAAAATAGGGGGGGAAAATTAATGCATACGGTTTAGGCATGACATTCTTTTCTCCATGATGGTTTGGGCCAATGAGAGGGGGACACCACATTACAATTTTGTAATTAGGCCCCTGAACAATTTGGTATTTGCACAATAACTGAATTTGAGGATTTAATGTAACAAAATACCATGTTTGGTATTTTTTATTGGACGAGGATGGTGCATGGTGTTTTGTATGAGGCTTGTGGGTTTGGGTTGGAGTTGGGTCTATTTCCATTGAGGTTGGGTCACTACATTAATTAATTCATAAATAATGTGCTAGGTGTTATTTAATTAATTAAAAATAACCGGGGATCTAAATTGGGTGGCACAAGCGTCATTAGTGTGGTAGGCTCGGGGTACAATAATATCGTGATCTGGGTTGGTCAAGACGGATCGAGGTGGGGTCTTAATTACGATTGGAACGGACAACAAACGTAATTACGTAATTTAATTAATTTGCGTACGGACGTTTGTAACGACTTTTGTGCGACTAAAATTAGGCACGAAAATCGGTATCCGGGGTTTGCTCAAGGTTCATTATGATAGGTTAGTATGTCTCGGCCAAGTGTATGTAATTTGTTTCAGGGTAACAGCTAGTGTAGTGTCCTAAATATCGGAACAACGGTAAGGTGTCCTAACTAACAAACACTGCACAATTATTTAATACTAAATAATAAATTCTAATTAGGACCAAAACCCTAATCATGCTATCTAGGTTAGTTAAAATAAAAATTTTGGTCTAGGGGGTTTACATCGATCCTCATCAGTTGCTCAGGACATCAGGCGAGTACCTACCTCTGATAGTTTCTATTTCATGATAGCGTTTATATCACTTGTTCTAGAACTGTAATACTTGATTCTGACACATTATTACACGAGCTGGTACTAGTGGATCCCGTCATGAGATGCTATCCCCCTTACCGTGTTCAGCGGATCTCTATCACGTGTATTTCATCATGTGCTTCGAGTATTGATTCTCATATGCTATCATGTGCTTCTTGTGCTCTCGCCTTCGTGTGCGCGAGCTATTATCATGTACGTAGCGTGTTGTGGTTGGATCCAATGGTATTAGTGGGGGAGGGGAGTAGGAGTTGGTTATGTGATCAAAGCCAAACAGTATTCATGTGTATGTCGGTTATGCAACTCACGCATAACGGAGTTATCGTAGTATTTTTCATGTGCAACCTAAGCCGATCACATAACGAACTTGTGCTCAAGGCACTTAGCTAGTATTCATGTTTCTCACCTGCAATTACTTTTCCAGTACTTGTATTGTTCTCCAGTTTACATTGTAGCTACTTATTGTGCTCCAGCATATATTTATTTCCTGTGCATCTTGATTACTTTTCTATTGCTCGTCATATACACCTTACCATGTATTTGGAGTTGCTTTCAGAGTTATGTACTTCGCTCCAGTCCTGACTGGGCATATTTTTTCCAGAGGATCCTGAGGACTATTGCCCGACGTTCTACGGGCCGGGTGTTGACGACTGTTGTGACCCCGTGATCGAGGAGGAGTGCGCCGAGGAGACGCCGATAGCACCCTAGTTAGCTAGGTGGGTTTCCTGGGTTATTTCCAGTGGTTTATATTTTGGATGACTGTACTTATTCTTTTGATGCTGTGATGTTGTAGCTATTATGGCCTTGGACTATATTATTTTGGTTTGTCTTGCTCTCTTGGTTCTGTTTCTTTGTTTATATCATATCGTGCTTATATTCTTCCTCTAGATTTTGTGATTGAGATCATTGAGATATATATATATTGCGTGGTTGCCCTCCTTTTGGAGAGGTCATGCCAGATTTTTCTGTGAGATATAGATAGATATGGTTGACCTAGAACGAACCTTTACAGCGTTCTACTGCCGATTCTGCGACGTAGGCTGGACGTACCCACGGCTCATGCCCGATTTTCGGGTGCGGGTCGTGACACCCCCCCGGTGCCCGTGCAAACCGCTCGGTGCATCGCGACCTGTGGCGATCGCGAACCGCGATCCAAAAACAGGAAAACTAACACCTCGATTCACCCCGGGACCGAGTCCGCCCCGCCAAATGGGACGACTTGGTCGTGTGCGGTCTTCACAGATACGTGCGCATCGTCGATACGGACGTGTGGGATTTCGCGAAAGTCAATTCGGGTGTGCGTGCACACCGAAATCAACGCGTATCCGCGGACACCGTCCCGTATCCGCCCTTTCTGAAACGTGTCCTAACTTTGTGTACACACGTCGGATCGAGATGAAACTTGCGCCATCGGACTCGTAGAGATACGCTGGTCCTGTGACCCAAGTTTGATTCGATTCCGAGAACGTTGACGAAATCGCGTGTCGTGGGCCCCACAAGCCCCACTCGACGGGCGATTTTGTGATCGGCTCATCGAAATTTAATTCTAAAAGTTCCGTTGGGTTCGTATCAGCGTTCCTGACCAGTTGACACTAAGTTTGGCAAATTTGGAGACCGTTGACCCTGACACGTTTTTTGGTGCAAAGCGGGCCTACCTGTGACCCCGTTTTGACCCGAAATTACCGTTTTTGCCCTTGTCTCCAAATTGGACTCAAGGACAGGCATTTCTAGATATTTGACACCTTCTGAGCATGATGGTAATATTTATTTCAGCATTCGGAGGCATCTCTGGAAATTTCCTGAGAACATGGCCGTAATTGGAATCCAAACATCAGGCAAGTGTACCTCGCCAAAACTTGCAGTCTTTGCTAAATATTCCTTGGCTTAGTTATACATCAGAGGGCAAGTACACCAATTAAGAATACAACAAGAATATAGACACCCACTAAGTTTAGAGTATCTAGTGAACCTTAGAATTCCTTATCTTTAGATTGGTTTACCATTACCCCTTGATGTAATATGAAGACTTGAGAGTAGTATAGACACTACTAGAGATAATTAGAAGTTTTACCATAATGTTTGACCCTAGTATTGAGGAACCAATGGAGACAAATATTGAACATCAGGACTGAACCTAACCTTCATAATTGGATAGTAATGGGGAACTATAAAACTTAGATCATTGTCTTATTATTAATAGACAGCACCTTAGGAAGCCTAGAGAAATGTAATTAACACTTTTTCCCTTGATCATACCTCGAACATAGCAACTAGCATACCATCCCCTTAGAAAGCCATGATGCTATCTAGAGCCCCTTATCTTAACTTCATATATTGTTCCTCTGAAACCCTAGCGCTTGCTATTCGCGCGACGACTAATCATGTTTTCTCTTCTTCATCTTTTAACTCGTGCCACTTGCCACCTCTGACCATAGACCAAATGATTATACTCTACGATAGGATATATAGTTTGCTATAGTGATAGTTGCGATCTTGAATTTTGAATTACGTGCCTTGTAGTTAGAACTTGATAGTTGAGCATTCACCTAGATTATAATTTTATGGTTATACCTTAGTTTTAAATCATGTAACTTGTACCCCATCTCAATGTAGGTTATATCCTCTTTCCCTTTTGACGGCCAGTAACTCTTCTTTCCCTATGATTGACACATATTCTATGAGCACTATGATTAAGATTTAAGGTGACCCTTACCTATATAATGCAATAGGAGACCCTAATAAGTACTAAGATATTTTCTTATATACCCTAATAAGAGTTTCTGCTCTATTTACATATGCAAGATTACTTTGTAGGACCATCTTAAGACTGTCACAGTATTAGTTTAATTCTTTTAAGTTTGGTAGTATGCCTCACAACCTAGTATCACATAGTCCACTTGACCCATCAAGGTAGTATAACTGAATGCCATTAATTGTATGCTAGCTAAGACGACCATGTTTATTCAGACAATAGAATTTAGGGGTCCATGTCCCTATTTGGTCGACCAGCGACTTAGACAAGGAGGTTGTATGATAACTGTAGAGATTGTAGAGTCTTTATTATTATTGCATATTTTGTTTTTGTTTGTGAACTTGAATTGACTTGTACCTCCTTTTCTCATCATCTAGCGTACCTATATTTGCCGTACCCCCTTGACTTATGCCGCTATTATAGCCTAGTTTTTGCAAGCTTATTCCTTATCGAGCTTGTTCATGACATATGTATTAGTGGGTCGACACACTAATACGTTTCAGAATCAGTGTATTACGGTCTGAACAACCATAGTGCGCTTGATTCGCCGTTCATATAACTATTTTACGTGGATTGAGATATATAGTGATTAGTAGACGAATGTACTTGTTCTCTAGATATAACTGAGCACATCGTATCCGTTTTATAACTAAATTGATACGAGCATGTGAATAGGAACTACCAAAATAGGATTTCAATCCACAACTGCCTTGACAATTCCCATTGGATTCCTTGAAACGCCTTGATCCCTATACTTGCATTCTATTACTTCTCCCTTGAACTCTTATTTATTGATCTACGTCTTTCCTTATTTCGAAAAGACGAAATATCTTGCTTGGTATAAGGTTGATATATAAATAGTACTAGATATCCCCCATAGGCCAATCACATTGTTTGGTGACTACCTTTTATAAGTGATTAAGGGCATATCATAGAGGATATATTTGGTGTTAAAAGACTTTGAGGATTAAATAACATGATCAAATAAATTTGGGACTTAGCCTTCTTAGGTGTATAGCCTTAGATGATAGATGGGTAAATTCTAAGTTGGGTAGAAACTACCATGTTAAATTAAGGAGAATTCTTATACTGCAATCAAGTGAGGTTAGATAGAGAAACCCTACCCTAGTTTAATTTTGAGGACGAAATTGTTTTAAGTTGGGTAGATTGTAAACCCCCTCACCCAAAAATTAGGGCTAGTTTGAACCAATATGATTTAGAACACGACATTTATTTAATTATGCATTAATTTATATCGCGTAGCACACATTACCGTTGCTTCGAAATTGGAGCACCTCACTAGCCGTTGCCTATCTACGAATTTCACAACATTGACCTAGACGTGTCCGCCTACCTTTCTGGCCCTTGTGCAACTCATAATATTGCTTTCTTATGCTATATTATAGTCGCACAATAAACGTCGCGGACGTTATTTCGTAATTCAAAATAAATTCCAACTCAGTACCCTTGTGTGTTCCAATCAAAATTGGGGACACAATCTCGACCGTTTTGTGCAAACCGAATTTTATTAATATTCTACACTGTCCCCTCTACGCTCCTGACAATTATGGCCGCCTAATTTAATCCCATGTACTCCTAATTAATTCTAGAACATCGTGCGCGTTTTAATTTAATTAATTAAATTCAATTTTTGCCTTTGTGCAATTTTCTAATTGTTGGGGGGCTATTATGCAAAAATGCATTGAGGTGTCCCCATCATTGGGTAATTCATGAAAAAACTCAATTTTTCCCTTCATATAATTTTTTCCATAATTTTTCGGGATGTGCAACGCGCGCACATTGCCATGTATATTAATTCTATCCTTGCATTTTATTAATGCAAATTCTAGCCTTATCAAACACCCTCATGTAAGCCCAAGGCCCATCACAAAGAAATGTAGACCAAGCCCATTCCTAGGTCAAACCCAAAACCCATTCCCACATGTATAAAAATACTTTTCTCTTCCTCCACCTAAATTAAAAACCACAAACCCTAAAACAAAGAGGCAGCCGATTCCCCCTCTTACTGTGCTTCTTCAACCCATCCGCCGATCCCAGCCGGATCTCCCCGACTAACGCCGGAGCCTCGCCGAATCTCCACCGAGTCCATCATTGCTGCCCTTCCTTCTTCCCCATTACTGTTCTTCTTCTCCCTCCCCCTTCCTGGCCGGAGCCCCGACCTCGCCGGAGCTGCACGAACTCCCCTACAGCTCTCCCTGGCCGGAACTCCTCCCCGCACCTCCGCCATTAACACCGAGAAACCTTGTCGACTGAACCGCCACCATCTCGACGACCTCTCCTCCCCACTCGACCACTCCCTCTTCTCCGAGTCCTCCCTCCGGTGATCTCCCCGACCAAGCAACGATCCGCAGCACCGCCTGCACAACGGCGACGCCCCGATGCCGAGCGCCACTGCACCCAGAAGTCGTACTCCATTCCCGAGCAGCCCGGAGAGCCAACATCCCCTTCTCCGGTTCATCACCACCGCCACCATCTTCTTCCTCCCTGTCATCTCTCCACCAGCTCCACCAGTCCCCTCTTCCCGACTCCGGCGAAGCTGCCACTCCGACCAACCGTTCAATTCCGAAGCTCCTCCTCCTGCTCCCTGTCCTCCTTGCCGAAATCCCCTCGACCCACAGATCCACCACCATTACCAGCCTTCACCTCCTGCCCTGTGCTCGACCCCCGGGTCAGCCTCGACCGGAGCCAGTTTCTCCCGCCAGTGCACCGGCCTCTACCACCCCGCTCCTCCTTCGTATCCCCTCTTCCCTGTCCTCTCCGTCTCGACCACCTAGGCTCGGCCGAGAGCAGCCCCAAGACTTCAGCAGGCCGCAATCACCACCATCATCCCTAACACCATCACCACACTCCCCATTATCATCTCCACATCACCATGGATCGCCGGAGAAGCCCTGGCCGAACTCCGACAGCCCACTTCGTCACCACCATGGACATCTTATCATCATCCCCATCTCAATTTATCATCATCAACACTTCATCGTTCTCTTCACTGTCCTCACACCATCGATATCTCATCATCTTCGTTATCGTCATCTCACCATCATTCCATCACCATCATTCCATCATCATCGTCGTTTTCGTCATCTCACCTCCATTGCCTTCATCATCATCATCAACCCTAACATCATCATCACCCTCGTCGACCTTCTCGTCATCATTGTGTCATCGTCATCACCACCCTCATCGTAGTCAGCCGTCATCATCACTGCCTTATCATCGTCTTCATTTAGCACCATCATCCTCGCCGTCACCATCATACACATCACCATCTTCGTCATCAATATCCTCATCACCGTAAACCTAATTAACCACCCTCATTATTATCATCCTCCTCGTCTCAATTCATTACCATCACCGCATCGTCACCCCACCAGTCATTATCATCATCAGCATTGTCGTCCTCATCATCATCGCAGCGTCGTTATCTCATTGTCGTCAACCTCTCTTCGTCGTCGTCCAGCCGATTCCGTGTACGTACTCCGAGGTACGAACTTGTCCATCTTCCTCTTTTATATGTGCTTGTGTGTATGCCAGTAGAATATTAGTATTGCTTATTGACTGCTAGCTGTTATTTGACCCTGAGTCGGTGAACCCAGTACTGCGTACACAAACTTGTACACGTACGCGTATACTATTTAGTTTGATATATCTATATATATATATTTAGTATATGCATACTATTCAACTTGGAATACATATAATTATTGGATGACATATATGTACACACATATATATAGATGGTATATATGTATATTGTAATTAAATCATATGTTAATAATAATTAGGACTATATATCCAGACTGTACGACCCTAGGACACCGTGGACTGTCCCGTACTCACCTTGACCATGTTGACCCTAAACACTTGGAAATTGTCCGCCTTACGTACATTAACGGACTGGCGTAGACACCTGTCAGTTGACTGTCTGATTTTGTGTACAACACTTGAAGATATGACCTCGCGTAATTCAACGCGTAATGGACCGTGTTAGATAACTAGTGCCACCCCTAGTATACCCCCTGAGTCCAGTATAAATGTGGTTGTGTAATGACTAATGATTTTATTATATCATATGTACATAGGATGTTGGATTTATTCTGCGCGACTTTTTGGAGCAGGTTATTGGTACATTGCAGCTTCCTTGCCAGGCAAGTATATCTTGCCATTGTACTGTTATTTTTATTCCATATGTTGCATGCATCTTTATTTTCTGTCTTTTCATATATTTTAACTGTTATATAAAAATGCGCACGACGGTGTCGTCGCGGTATGTTTTTATTTATGTATTTGCATTGACCTTGTTTATGAGACTACCCCATCATCATGTAGCATCTTTAGGTTCATTGGCCGTGACACAGTTGTTACACGAGTTGTGAGTCTCATGTAGATCACGGACTTGCGTGCAGGTTGGCCTCCTGTACGTGTGGGCCGTGCGTTAGGAATAACTGCTGTTAGAAACTTTGCATGGTACTAGACTTGGCAGTTATTAGAGGTATTATCGTGTCATGGATGTGACATGCTTAGAGCATGGGGTGGGGAGAACAACAAGTAAGGCGTGTGGGCTCCGTTGCACTTTCCTTGTGTAACCCGTACGCTCCGCCGGAGATGCGCGGTCATGATGACCCCTATATATACTACTTGGCGGGCCTCCGCCGTTCAAAAGACGATGTGCCTTTGTAGGCCCCTGGATCTCCAAGAGAACTATGCCAATCCCATTTTAGCCAGATAGCCCACGCGTTGGGAAAGTTGTTCTTAACTGCATTCACATAGATGGTTAGGCGACCCCATTGGATATTTATTTCAGTACTTTATTGGCATGTATTTAAGTATCTTGTTATGTCCCTCTGAGGACCTGGTCCGCTTCCAGGTGTACCTGTTTCTTGAGTATTTGCAGGAGCGCAGATTTGGATGGTTATAGATGCTTCGTGGATGTCTTCTCTTCGAGCCGTGATTGATAGCGGATACTTATATTGTTTGAGTGAGTTGTACTTATATTGTATTTATTTTTCTCATTTGAGTTGGTAGTGGATTTGTTTCCATCCAACTATCATCCTTAGATACTTCTTATTGAGATCTAGTTTCATAGATACTGTTTAATTATTCCTATATGATTTTCATGGATGAGATCTAGATTATACCCTGTGACTTGTGACATATATTTATACCACTTGTGGATTTGATATTCATATTACAGCGTACGTGTGGATTTGGTTTTCATATATTGGAGTTGCCATATCCATGCGGCTGGCATGCTTACGTGTTCTAGTCCTACGTATTTTTGGGACTGGGGCGTGACAACTTGATACTGGAGCAGAACTGAACCCTGAAGACGAGGTGACTGCCGAAGACTTCTCCTGAGTACCTGATCCCGTACTCAGTATTTACTTTATGTTTATCTCTTTTGTTCCTGGCCTACTGAGCCAGAGTATTCAGACATATGTCGGATTGTTTCTCCGACAGACTTGTTGAGACTTGTTGCTACTTATTTCCATTTCATTATGCAGTTTATTTATTTATCTTTTATGGATGAGATTAGTGTCACTTGTTGTAGTAGACCTTATTTTATAGCTTAAGTGCGCCCTGATGGTTCCATTAAATTGGGTTAACCATCGGTGCGTGCTGCTGGCCATTGCCAAGTGTCCGGTCCCTCGATATTTTAGGACTGGGGCGTGACACCTTCTCAGCTGTGAGACATGGAATACATCATGCACTCCCTCTAAAGATGGAGGTAATGCAAGACGATAGGCCACCTCACCATTGCGCTCCAGAATATCAAAGGGCCCAATGTACCTTGGACTCAACTTGCCTCTGCTCCCAAAGAAAATGGTTCCTCGAGTAGGTGAAATCCTCAGGAATACATGTTCTCCTTCTTTGAACTCCAGGGGACGTCGGTGTGTATCAGCCCAATGCTTTTGTCTGTCCTGAGCTGCACGAAGATGATTCTGGATTTGCTTCACCTTCTCCACTGTTTGCATTACCAACTCTGGACCCAAAATTTGACGCTCTCCTACGTCACTCCAGCATATCGGCGATCTGCACTTCCTACCGTATAACGCCTCGAAAGGTGCCATTTTAATGCTTGCCTGATAACTGTTGTTGTATGAGAACTCTACCAAATACAAATGATCTTCCCAAGACCCTCCAAAGTCTAACATACAGGATCGCAGCATATCCTCCAAGATCTGGATTGTACGTTCTGATTGACCATCTGTCTGGGGATGATAGGCAGTGCTGAATTTTAGTCTGGTGCCAAGACTCTCTTGCATGCTTCGCCAAAAATGAGAGGTAAATCTCGAATTTCGATCTGATACAATACTAACCGGCACTCCATGCAATCTTATAATTTGTCGCATATAAATGTCAGCTAGTACCTCTGTGGACTGTCCAACTCTAAATGGCAAGAAATATGCCGATTTAGTGAGTCGATCCACGATAACCCATACCGCATCTCTTCTGCTGGGGCTCCTTGGGAATCCTGTGACGAAGTCCATGGTGATATGTTCCCACTTCCATTCTGGTATGGGAAGCGGCTGCAACATTCCTGCAGTCCTCTGATGCTCGGCTTTCACTTGTTGGCAGACTAAACATTTAGCTACAAATCTTGCAATCTCCCTCTTCATTCCATGCCACCAGTAATACTGCCTTAGATCTCGATACATCTTTGTTCCTCCTGGATGAACAGAGTATATGGAGCTATGTGCTTCAGTCATTAGCTCCTGTCTCAGTTCTCCATTTGGAACATATAGACGATCTCCGCACCTTAATGTCCCATCCTCATGTATGCGAAGTCCCGTCTGCATGCCTGCTTCTGTCTTCTCCTTGAGTCTTCGAAATCTAGCATCAGTAGGCAAAGCTTCTTTAATCCTTTCCACAAGCGATGACTTCACTTCCAGATTAGCCAGCAAGCCACTCTGTCTTGGTAGAATAACCTCTATCTGGAGCTCCTATAGATCTTTCAATAGCTCAGGCTGCATCGTCAAGAAATAAGCCGTAGGCTTCCTGCTGAGTGCGTCTGCTACTACATTTGCTTTCCCTGGGTGGTACTGCAGATCTATATCAAAATCCACCATTAACTCAAGCCAGTGTCTTTGCCTCATGTTAAGCTCCTTCTGAGTATATACATACTTCAGACTTTTGTGATCAGTAAAAATTTCTACCTTCTCACCATAAAGATAATGCCTCCAAATCTTCAGTGCAAATATTACAGCAGCTAGCTCCAGATCATGCGTTGGGTAGTTCTTCTCATGAACCTTCAACTGTCTCGATGCATAAGCAATAACTTTGCCATGTTGCAACAAAACACATCCTAAGTCACTACCTGACGCATCGCTGTAAACAACAAAACCTCCCGACCCTGAAGGAAGAGTCAAGACAGGTGTTGTTGTTAGATGCCTCTTTAATTCTTCAAAGGCCTTCTGACACTCTTCTGTCCATGCAAACTCTTGATCTTTCCGTGTCAACTTCGTCATTGGCTCCGCAATCCTTGAGAAAATTTCTACGAACCTTCTGTAATATCCAGCAAGTCCTAGAAAACTCCTCACCTCAGCAACTGATGTCGGTGTAGGCCAAGTCTCAATGGCAGCAACCTTCTCTGGATCAACTAACAGTCCTTCTCCTGAGATAATATGCCCTAAGAATGGCACCTTATCCATGCAAAACTCATATTTACTGAGCTTAGCATAAAGCTTCTCCTGCCTCAACGTCTCTAGCACGATTCTGAGATGTTTCTCGTGCTCTTCGTGGCTTTTGGAATATACCAGAATGTCATCAATAAACACAACCACAAATTTATCCAAGTATTGATGGAAAACTCGGTTCATTAAGCTCACGAACACAGCAGGCGCGTTGGTTAAACCAAACGGCATTACTAAGAACTCATAGTGTCCATACTTAGTCCTGAAAGCTGTCTTCGGGATATCTTCCTTCCTTACCCTAATCTGGTGATAACCGGATCTAAGGTCAATCTTCGAAAATACCCTAGCTCCACTCAATTGATCAAATAAGTCATCAATGCGTGGCAAGGGATACCGGTTCTTAATGGTCACAGCATTTAACACCCTGTAATCAATACACAGGCGAACTGTTCCACCCTTCTTCGGTACAAAAAGTATGGGTGCTCCCCAAGGTGAAACACTGGGCCGGATGAAACCCTTCTTCAGAAGTTCATCAACTTGATTCTTCAACTCTACTAACTCCTAAGGTGCTAGCCGATATACCGATGAAGTGATAGGCTCTGCTCCTGGAGTTAAGTCTATTATGAATTCTATTTCCCGATCAGGTGGTAAACCTGGAAGATCATCGGGAAATACATCCACAAACTCTGATATAACTCTTGGGTAACTTGACTCCCCTTCTACAAATAATACCCTAAGAGTTGGCTGAACACCCTGCTCTACAGCTCCTCGAAGAAATTCAAACTCTGAGTGTCCAGGTGGTCTGAATATAACTTTTCCAAGCCGACAATCAAGAGTAGCATGATACTGACTTAACCAGTCCATACCAAGTACAATATCGTAGTCAGGCATAGAAAAGATCAGAAATTGGGCCCGCATTTCTCTACCATAAATTACTACCGAACATGATCTACAGATATCACTAACCGGTATAATTTTACCTCCCGTAAGAATTCTCTTAGTCTTCGGAAGGGGTGCAGTAGCTACTCTATGGGTGGCTACGAAGCTAGCAGCTATGAATGAATACGATGCTCCAGAATCAAATAAAGCTACAACAGGTAATGAAGCTACTAAAATAGTACTTGCTATAACTTCTCCAGCAATAGCTTCTTCCTGAACAGCCATTGCAAATGCCTGACCTCGTCCCTGAGCTGGACCCCTCTGCTGACGAGCCTGTTGGAATAGTGCTGCTTGAGGTGGCAATGGTGGTCTCGGCTGATATCCTCCTAGAGCTGGTGGTCTGACTCCTCCAACTCCCGTCTGCTGTGCTCCTACTGTTGGATAATCTGGCCTTGGTGCAGGTAGAGCTAGTCGTGGTGCTCCCTCTCGGCGTTCAGAGCAGTCCCTGGATAGATGCTGGTTGGATCCACAAACTAGGCATAGTCCCAATTTTCGTCTGCACTCCTTCTCAATGTGGCCGAACTTGCTGCAGAAATGACAAGTAGGTAGAGTTCTTGGTGCTGCTCTCTGAGGTAGATTTTTCTGGAGTCGCTTTGCAGAATCCACTTGTGATGCCTTGGATGGTACTGAGGTAAATGGCCGCTTCAGACTTGACTCCCTTCTGGTGACACGCTCCATGCGTCGTGCTGCAGCAAGGACGTCGTTGTACGATGTAGGTATAACAGATCCAATCAACCTCTGAAGCTCGAACCTGAGTCCGTCAAAGAACTTCTCCGCCTTCTCTTCTTCGGTAGGAATTAGAGAAGGGGCGAAATGACTCAAGCGAATGAATTCGGCATTATACTCCTCCATCGTCATATTGCCCTGGATGAGGCGGTTAAACTTGTCTCGGAGTTCTGATCTAGCAATGGCTGGGATATACATCTCTTGGAAGAGTCTGGAGAACTCCTCCCAAGTGACTCGGTCATGTCCGAGCCTCCTCTCTTCGGCTAGTCACCAATGGTGCGCGTTGTCCGTCAGTTGCATTCGGACAGCAGTCATCCATCTCTCTCGCGGAAGTTCAGTTGCTTCCAACTGATATTGTGTATTTGTGAGTCACTCGTGCACTTCAGTTGGTCCTTCCTTGCCCGAAAAGGTACGGGGCTTGAGTTGATGGAAATCAGTGATAGATCCCGTCGCTGGTCGCCTAGCTTGCGGGTTTGCCTGCTCCAATGCATTTACTAGGCTGGTTCTCAGGTACTCTGCCTTCTGACGCTGCGTCTCCTGTTGAACCTGTTGTTGGGCTTGCATCATGGCATAAAACATCTGGAACATCTGCTGACCGTCCATTGCTTGCCCTGGTGGAAAGATAGGCATCTGCGGAGTGAACTGCGGCGGAGGTGGGATGTCGTCACGCCTGAACCTTGAGTTATGCTGCTCAGCTGGTCCACTTTGAGAGGATTGACCTCTGTTCTCTGGTGTAACTCCATCTCCATAGGTAACCACAATATCTTGTGGTGTACTTAAAGGAATTTCATCTCCATTTCTTGGATCCATCTTTCTGCACCCAAAATAAAATTTATGAGAACGTTTATTAGAGTCAAGCAGGATGCAAATCAAGTACTTAATTCGAATGCGATATAGAGTTCAAAAACGATTCAACAAATGGATGAGATCCTATCCCATCCTATCCTATCCTTTTTACAGGTTTGTTTGGCCCCTAAGTTGAAACCAAACAATTTTGTCGTTGACCTGCATGGGCCACCACAAAAACCATGTCACGCCCCAGTCCCAAAATATCGAGGGACTAGACACGTGGCAATGGCCAGCAGTACACACCGATGGACAACCCAATTTAATGGATCCATCGGGCATACTTAAGCTGTAATATAGGTCTACAACAATAAGTCAAAAACTAATCTCATCCATACACAGAATAATAAGATCAACAGCAAATAAAGAAAGTACATCAATGTCCAGTCACAGCAAAGTATGTCGGGGAACAACCCGATAAAAGTCTAAAAATACTGGTTCATCAGACCAGAACAAAAGAGTCCAGAAATAAGTATCTGATGAGTACAAATATCATAATCTCAAGAAAAGTCTTCAGCCATCACCTCTGCTTATAAGTTTGGTACCGCTTCAACAACAACTTCAGCTCCTGTCCCGTAAACCTCGGGATAATGCTCTTCTGCTAAACCTGGGGACATCATCCGGATCCAGGTCCTCAGGGGACATAGCAAGGTACAGATAATACAAGCCAAATAAAATGCAGTGAAATAGTAAATAGCATAAGCAGGGTATCTACATAACCATCTATGTGAAAATGCAACTGAGAGCATCACTAGTACTCAGGCTGAGACCGCTACAAGCTCTGTGTCGGGGAGCCGGTAGCAGTAATAACAAGTAATGGGTCTAGCTCTGCTCGAGAGTCTACAACCTCACAATAGTAGTATATATATATATATATATATAACAGCCTGTAGTCTGTGTGTCTCTCCCTGTCCATGTCACGTGAGATCAGAGCTAATGCATCAAGTCATAATCTAAGAATAAAATATCTATGTCCATCCTGTATCCTACACAGAATCACCTTGAATATCTCAGGAAGATTCTGTCAATGTATGGTGTCAAGTGTCCTAGGTTATAATGTACTTGATAAACAAGCACGAGAATGTAAAGGGTCTCGAATGTCCATCTCTAAATGACTTACACAACTCCGCGTACGGGGTTGGCACCCGACTGTGATCGGACGCTAAGTATGTCATACGGTCCTAGGTTTAATCATGTACAACAGTCACAGAAATAAAGCAAGAGAACAAAATAAAATAATAAACTACAATTTATGGCAAGGTACACTTGCCTGGTGTTGGAATACCAGTAGCGGTCCCTGTATCAGTGGGTCCAGTAAATACTCCTCCAACAGCTGAAATAAACATTACCAACAGTCTCAGAACATAGAAAATAGCTAGAAACGCCTGTCCTTAAGTCCAGTTTGGACACAAGGGCAAAAACGACATTTCTGGGCCAAAGCGGGGTCCATATGTGGGCCGCTTTGCACCGAAAATCGGGTCAGGGTCAAAGGTCTTCAAATCAGTCCAACTTAGTGTCAACAGGTCAGGAACATCGATATGAACCCAAAGGAACTTCCAGAATTGGATTCTGATGAGCCGTTCTCAAAATCGCCCGTCAAGTGGAGCCTGTAGGGCCCACAACACGCGATTATTCCAACGTTCACAGAATCGAATCAAACTTGACCCACAGGACCAGCGTATTGCTACGAGTCCGATGGCGCAAGTTTCGTCTCGATCCGACGTGTATACACTAAGTTACAGCGAAGTACAGAAAAGTCGGATACGGGACGTTGTCCGCGGATACGCACTGATTTCGGTGTGCACGCACATCCGAATCAGCTTCTGCAAAATCCCGCACGTCCGTATCGACGACGTGCACGTATCTGTGAAGACCGCACGCGACCAAGTCATCCCGTTTGGCGGGGCGCACTCAGTTCCGGGGTGAAACAGGGCGTTGGTTTTCCTATTTTTGGACCGCGGTTCGCGATCACCACAGGTTGCGATGCACCGAGCGGTTCGCACGGGCACCGAGAGGGTCTTACAGGCTACGCGATAAAGCTGACGGAATAGGAAACAGAGCTACGAGCAAGAAGTTATGGGTACCTGAACAGGGTTAAAAAAATCCAATTTAATGCGTCCGAGTCGAGTCTCCGTGTCCTGGTTCTGTGTCCAAGCTGTGTCCTGGCTTGTACTCGAGTTCTGGTTCGTGTCCGCCGGAGTCGGCCTGGGGTGCAGGTGGAGGTGGTGCAGGTTCTGGATGGTCGGCGACGGTCTAAGCGGCCGGTTTTGGCGCTATGGGCGGCCGGACGTCGCCTGAACGGAGGAGAAATTGGGGCTCGGGTTCGACAGCAGGTTTGGGGGCCGGAGGTGGCCGGAATGGGAGGCGGAGGTCTGCTGGTGGTTCGGCGGCGGGTTCCGGAGGTCTAGAGGTGCTGTGGAGAGGTGGCCGGAATGGTTGAACTCGCCGGAGAAGAAGGATCTGAAGGGGACTTTTCCGGTGGCTGCTGCAGGCTTTATAGAGGGTTTAGGGGATGGGAACCGGCCGGAGGTTGGCCGAAAGTCGAAGGGGAACGGTCGCCGGGTTCAGGGGAGGTGAACCGGGGATCCGCCGTCGGCCACGGCGACGGAAACGGCCGCCGGCATAGGAGGAGTCGGGATTGTTCGAATTTTGGGGGTTAGGGTTTTGCACGGGTCGGGTCGGGTGCTGGCGAGTCGGGTCTGACCCGGATCCGACCCACTAGCTGAGCGGTCCGGGTTGGTCAGACCGGCCGGTCCGGTCCGGTTCAGACTTGGGTTCGGTTTGGTCTATTTTATTAATTGATTAGTTAAATTTTAACAATAGTTTTTAATGCTTTAAAAATTCATCCGGGATCCAATAAATTCCCGGAAAATTACCCCATGTCCGGTTTTTAATTTTACACTAGAAAATATAATTTTTCTCACATTTTAATATTATTTAATATCTATTAAAAATTTATTTTAAAATAGACTACCTTAATTTATTGGTTTAAAATTACAGAAAATGTTAATTAATTCCAGAAAATTAAATTTAAAAATTCTTAAAATTTTCAGGTGATTACAAGTATGGCAAGGTACACTTGCCTGGGGTTTGATTACCAACTGCTGCTCTGGTATCAGCGGGATCTGCAGGTATTCCTCCGGTTGCTAAAATAAATATTATCATCATATTCAGAATATATCAAATAGCTAGAATTGCCTGTCCATAAGTCCAATTTGGACACAGGGGCAAAAGTGACACTTTCTGGTCAAAGCGGGGTCCACATGTAGCCCGCTTCGCACCGAAAAATGTGACAGAGATAATGTTCTTCAAATTTGTCAAACTTAGTGTCTATAAGTCCAGAACGATGATACGAACCCAACGGAATATCCAGAACTGGATTTCGATGAGCCAATCACAAAATTGCCCGTCAAGTAGAGCCGTGGGGCCCACGATACGGGATTTGTCAACGTTCTCAGAATCGAACCAAACTTGGGTCACGGGACCAGCGTATCGCTAAGAGTCCGATGGCGCAAGTTTCGTTTCGAAACGACGAGCGCACACGAAGTTACAACGAGTTTCAGAACAGGGCCGATACGGACGTTGTTGACGGATACACGTTGATTTCGGCGTGCACGCACATCCAAATCAACTTCTGCGAAATTTCACACGTCCGTATTAACGGTGCGCACCTTTCGGTGAAGTTCGCACACGACCAAGTCATCCCGTTTAGCGGAGCATACTCAGTTCTGGGAAAAAAATAGGATTTTAAAATAACCAAAATTTGGTCATTTTTACCCTCGAATTAAATACAATATACAGCTCAATAAATTGAACTAAAAACAGGATTTAAAACTAGGTTATACAATCTAAATAATTATTCAAGCCAATTTTGAAAATATTTAACAGGTTGGTCACAAAACGGTCGCGAACTGGAGAGTTCGGGACAATTTCTGAATTTTCAGAAAATGTTATTTATTTTCCTGATTTTTCGTCGCGGTTTGAGATCGCCACAGGATGCGATACGCTGAACCGATGGCACGGATATCGAAAGGGTCACACAGTCTACGCATAGCAACAGACTGTTTAAAAAATGAGACAGCGAGGAGAAAGAAATCCTCACCTGAACAAGGCGTCGGTATCGACTGTTCTTCGCGAACGCAGGGTGACGCGACGACGCTCGGCCGGCTGTGGCGGCGCTGTGCTCGGCGTGGCTTGGCGGGGATGGGCAGTGGATGGTAGAGGAGTCTGGCTAGCGGAGGGCGGCGACGTGGAGGCGGGGAGCTCAGCGGGGTGGAGAGGCGCGGTGGCTACGGTGGATGGTAGAGGCCGGGGTTGGTTTATATAGGGGAGCCGGTGGCGGTTTCCAGGGAGGGGTACCGGCGCGGGGAGGCGAGGCGTCGCTGAGGCGTTGGGGAAGAAGGAGGGCGGCTGCGGGGGAAACGGTCGCGGGAAGGCGGGGCATCGCGGGTTACAACGGAGCAGGCGCAGCGGCCTGGGAAACGGCCGGAGACGAGGGGTCGCGGCGGTTAGGGATTTAGGATTTCGGGTTAGCGGGCGGCGGGTTCGGGTCGGGTTTGAGTTTCGGATCCGACCCGACCCGCTAGGGTTGGTTTGAGTCAAGGTTGGGTTGGTTCGGTTCGGTTCATTCTGGTTTGTTTTGGTTTAATTAGAAACTTAGTTTTTAGGTCTTTAAAAATAGTTCTGGGGTCCAATAAATTCCAAAAAATTATTGTAAGTCTATTTAATTATTTTACACCCAAAAATATTATTTTTATATTAATAAAAATCTCAAAATTAATTAATACCAGAAAATATTTAATTTAATTAGTTAAAAATTCCAAAAAATTCCAAAAAATTATTTTTAAATTCTGAAAAATTCTCGGGGTTTACAATTTACCCCCTTAAGAGGATTGCGTCCTCGCAATCAAAGAATAACGAAACATAACCGGTCAGAAGAGATGACATTATTGCAAAATATGTTCGAAGCACGACATAATCAAAGAATCATGACCAAAGAAAAATCGAAGGACAAGGGTTAAGCAAAACACCTAGGGAAGGAATAAAGTATTTTCCTAGACAATAATGGATTAGGTAATTCAAAAGTAAAAAAATCTGGATAGAGCAAGGAAAACTACAGCTTAGAAAAACTAGGTTATCAATTATTAACCAGTTCAAAATACTAGGTTTTAAGACTAAGGTCATGAACTAACAGGCATGTGCTAAAGCATTACTAGGATTAAACATCAATGAATAACTTAAATCTTACACGTATTTGCTACTCCACGAGTCTGTGCGTCCTCCATGGTCATCGCAAAAGCTTGTCCGCGTCCTTGTGGAGGTGCCCTCTGCTGTTGCTGGGCCTGCTGGAAGAGTGCTATTTGTGGTGCCAAGGGTGGCCTCAGCTGATATCCTCCCGGTGTTGGTAAGGCTTCTCTATTAATCATCGGTGTTTCTCCTCGATGCGTCGTACAATCTCTGGCTAAATATTGGCTGGATCCGCAGATCAAGCACATTTCCAACTTGCGTCTGCACTCCCTCTCAATATAGCCTACCTTGCCACAATAGTGACAAGTAGGAAGGTATGAGGCTCTTGGTGCTGCTCTCGGTGGTGGATTTATCTGTTGACGCATTACAAAATTCTCTTGTGATGCTCTGATTGGTGCTGGTAAAGATGGCATTTTCAAGCTAGATTCTCTCCTGGTGATGCGCTCCATGCGTCGGGCAGCAAGGACATCCGAGTATGAAGTAGGTGCAACAGATCCGATCAATCTCTGTAGCTCAAAGTTTAGTCCATCGAAGAACTTCTCAGCCTTCTCTTCTTCTGTCTGGATCAAGGTAGGGGCGAAGCGACTCAGTCGAATGAACTCCACGTTGTATTCTTCCTGGGTTGAACAGGGATACTACAGTAATAAATCAAGAGAATGTTATAAACAAATGCTGCAAGTATGGCAAGGTACACTTGACTGGGGTTTGATTACCAACTGCTGCTATGGTATTAGCAGGATCTGCAGGTACTCCTTCGGTTGCTGAAATAAACGTTACCATCATGTTCAGAAGATATCAAATAGCTAGAATTGTCTGTCCATAAGTCCAATTTGGACACAGGGGCAAAAGTGACAGTTTCTGGTCAAAGCGGGGTCCACGTGTAGCCCACTTCGCACCAAAAAATGTGCCAGAGACAATATTCTCCAAATTTATCAAACTTAGTGTCTACAAGTCCAAAACAATGATACGAACCCAACGGAATGTCCAGAACTGGATTCCGATGAGCCAATCACAAAATCGTCCGTCAAGTGGAGCCGTGGGGCCCACGATACGGGATTTTGTCAACGTTCTCAGAATCGAACCAAACTTGGGTCACAGGACCAGCGTATTGCTATGAGTTCGATGGTACAAGTTTCGTTTCGAAATGACAAGCGCACACACAGTTACAACGAGTTCCGAAACAGGGTCGATACGGACGTTGTCGACGGATATGCGTTGATTTCGGTGTGCACGCACATCCAAATCAACTTTCGATAAATCTCACATGTCCTTATTAACGGTACGCACCTTTCGGTGAAGTTCGCACATGACCAAGTCATCCCGTTTAGCGGGGCGCACTCAGTTCCGGGGAAAATTAGGGTTTTAAAATAACCAAATTTTGGTCATTTTTACCCTCGAATTAAATACAATATACAGCTCAATAAATTGAACTAAAAATATGATTTAAAACTAGGTTATGCAGAATAAATAATTGTTCAAGCCAATTTTGAAAACATTTAACAAGTTGGTCGCAAAACGGTCGCGAACTGGGGAGTTCGGAATAATTTTTGAATTTTCAGAAAAGGGGATTATTTTCCTGATTTTTTATCGCGGTTTGCGATCGCCACAGGACGCGATACACCGAACTGATGGCACGGATATCGAGAGGGTCACACAGTCTACGCGTAGCAACAGACTGTTCGAAAAATGAGACAGCAAGGAGAGAGAAATTCTCACCTGAACAGGGCGTCGGTATCGACTGTTCTTCGCGTACGCGGGGTGACGCGACGATGCTCGGCCGGCGGTGGCGGCGCTGTGCTCGGCGTGGCTTGGCGGGGATGGGCGGTGGATGGCCGGGGCTACAATTGGTCGTAGGCGGTGGGGTCCGGCGGAGTAGTCGTCACCGGAGGCTCGGGATCGACGGAGGGGTGAAGCAGCGACTGCTCCTGATCGTCCGGGTGCAGCAGGGTCGTGGTCGTCCGATGGCAGCGGAGTCTGGCTAGCGGAGGGTGGCGAGGTGGAGGCAGGAAGCTCAGCGGGGTGGAGAGGCACGGTGGCTATGGTGGATGGGAGCGGTCGGGGTTGGTTTATATAGGGGAGCCGACGGCGGTTTGCAGGGAGGGGTACCGGCGCGGGGAGGCGAGGCGTCGCTGAGGTGTTGGGGAAGAAGGAGGGCGGCTACGGGGGAAACGGTCGCGGGAAGGCGGGGCGTCGCGGGATACAGCGGAGCAGGCGGAGAGGCGCAACGGGTGGGGAAACGGCCAGAGACGAGGGGTCGCGGCGGTTAGGGATTTAGGATTTCGGGTTAGCGGGCGGCGGGTTCGGGTCGGGTTTGAGTTTCGGATACGACCTGACCCGCTAGGGTTGGTTTGAGTCAGGGTTGGTTTGGTTCGGTTCAGGATTTGGTTCGGTTCATTCTGGTTTATTTTGGTTTAATTAGAAACTTAGTTTTTAGGTCTTTAAAAATAGTCCTGGGGTCCAATAAATTCCAGAAAAATTGCTGTAAGTCTAATTAATTATTTTACACCCAAAAATATTATTTTCATAATATTTTAACATTTAATAAAAATCTCAAAATTAATTAATACCAGAAAATATTTATTTTAATTAGTTAAAAATTCTATAAAAATTTTGAAAATTTATTTTTAAATTTTGAAAAATTCTGGGGGTTTACAATGGTGGCCCTTGGATCAACTACTCTGACGCTCTGGAGGAGAGGAAGGCGTTATGGTTTGAGCACTTCAAGGTAAAACTATATTATATAAATCCTCTAATTTATGCATATTATATAACTTATCCGTGATGCTCACTTACTAAATTATTTATTGTAGCAAATGTATTTCTATCCTCCGCACCGGGCCGAGTTGATCGAGCGGACGTTTCCTGTCGTTGCCGCCAAGCTTATCCGTGATGCTCTGGATGACCAGAAGGCTCGTGATTATGCTGGAAAATCGATCTGAGGTTGGATCACGCCTGAGCAGTGGACTACGATGATGGCTAGATTCGATGATCAGAGGTACAAGGAAAGGTCTGAGAAGGCCAAGGCGGCTAGGCGGAATGCTGCAAAGTGGTGTGGTGGTTCGATTCCGATGACGAAATATTTTTGTCGTTTGATATATTTTTTATTTAAGATATATTATTTTAATATAAGTACGATAAAATGGTAGTAGAAAAAAATATTTAATTTTAGTACGAAATAATATATTTTTAACAGATACAGAGGGGTGATGATGCAAACATGGTGACCGTCTTATTGGCCACCCATCGAAAGGACGAAAATCTCATTGATGATATGGCCTCGCAGACCTATGTAAGTGTAACCTCCCTGATTTTCAAAAATTGATAATTTGGAATTTTTCCCAATTTACTGTAATTTTTTGATATTTTTTGGAATTAAAATCAAGGTATTTTGTAATTAAAGAATTTTTAATTGTTATTAAATAATATTAAAATATCATGAAAATAATATTTTCTAGTGTAAAATGGAAAATCGGACATAGGATAATTTTTCGAGAATTTATTGGACCCCGAATGGATTTTTAAAGCCATAAAATCTATTGATTAATTAAACCCGGTTCACCTAAACCCATAATAAACCGACCCAGACCGGCCGGTCTACCCGAACCGGCCCAACCCCTTAACGGGTCGGATCCGGGTCAGACCCGACCCGGCCCGTCAAAACCCGAACCCGCAACCTCTCATCTCCCCCAACCCGACCCTAGCGGTTCCCCTCCTGCGCAGCTCCGGCCGTTACGCCGTGGCCGCCGGCAACCTCTCATCTCCCGCTCCCGTAACCGCCGATCGACGACCTTCCCCTCCCCTCACCGGTCGACACACCGTCTCCCTCTCCGGCTCTATATAAGCCGACGAGCTCACCCCTGGACGGAACCCTAGCCGGCGAACCCGCCCTCCACCTACTCCTCCTCTCCGCCGTGCCTACGCCACCGCTCCCCTCTCCGTGCCGCCAGCGCCGCCGTGCCCCGCCCTCGCCAGCGCCGCCCCGACCTCTTCTCCTCCTCCCTCCACCCTCGAGAGTAGCTGCAGCAGCGGGCCAGAGCTCCGCCGAGCCCCGGCCAGCCTCGACACGATCGCCGACGCCGCCTCCGGCCGCCTGCCACGCGCCGACCCAGCCCCCTCCGACCGGCCTCCCCCGCCGCAGCTCCGGCCAGCATCCCCAAACCCTAACCCTAGGCAACTCAGGACACGGACACGTCGAGTCGTGTCGGACACGAGAAAATGCAGTTTCTCGAGCCCTGTTCAGGTACCTGTATCTCTCTCCTCGTAGCTCTGTTTCTTGTTCCGTCAGTTGTGACGCGTAGCCTGCATGACCCCCTCGGTGCCCGTGCAACCCGCTCGGTGTATCGCGTCCTGTGGTGATCGTGAACCGCGATCCAAAAACAGGAAAAACAACGCCATGTTTCACCCCAGAACTGAGTGCGCCCCGCCAAACGGGACGACTTGGTCGCGTGCGGTCTTCATCGATACGTGCGCAATGTTGATACGGACGTACGAGATTTCGCAGAAGCTGATTCGGATGTGTGTGCACACCGGAATCAACGCGTATCCGCAGACATCGCCCCGTATCCGACCTTTCTGAATCTCGCTGTAATTTAGTGTACACATGTCGGATCGAGACGAAACTTGCGCCATCGGACTCGTAGCAATACGCTGGTCCTGTAAACTCCCTGATTTTTTCATATTTTAAAAACTGGAATTTTCACAATTTTCTGGAATTTTCTGGGATTTTTCTGCAATTTAAAATAAGGGTTTTAATTATTCAATGATTTTTAAATGATATTAAACAATATTAAAATATTATGAAAATAATATTTTTGGGTGTAAAATGGAAAACTGGACTTAGGGCAATTTTTCTGGAATTTATCGGACCCCGGACCTATTTTTAAATACCTAAAAACTATTTGTATAATTATTTATTTTTATTATTATTATTTATTTTTATTATTTATTATTATTAAATACCCATGGACCGGCCCAGCCCGTTAGGCCCAATAGGCCGGCCCAGCCCGCGCCGCTAGCGGGTCGGGTCGGGTCGGTCAGACCCGCCCGCTAGCCAGACCCGACCCGACCTCTTTCTCCCCACGACCCGACCCAGTCCCCCGTGCCCGCCGCGTCCGGCGCCACGTCCGGCGCCGCTCCGCCAGCCCGCTCCGCACGTCGCCACGCGCCCCGCACCCCTCGGCCGTCCCCGCCTCGGTCGCCGCCTCACCCGGAGCCACGACCCCGCCCGCAGCCTATAAAGCCCCCATCTCCGCCGACGTCCCCCACCGACCTAGCCTGAACCCTAGACCCCCGCCGCCCGACTCCGGCCCTCCACCGCCACCGCCACTGCCCCTCGCCCTAGCGCCTGCGCCGCCCAGTCGACCACCGCCCGGACCGCTCCGCCGTCCCCGTCGAGCTCTACAAACAGCAGCAGCGAGCAGTCCCCGGCCGCCGGCGAGCCCCCAGCCGCCGTGCCGCGCGCCGCCGCGCTGCGCCGGCCCCCTCCGCCGCAGCCCCAGCCGCCCACGCCGCCGTCTCCGCCGCCGGCCGACTTCCCAAGCCCTAACCCTAATTTGGTCTCCTGTGTCCGACACGAGTCGGACACGTGTCGGACACGGTTCGACCCCGGTTTCCGGGTCTCCTTCAGGTGCGTGTAACTTTTTGCTCGTAGCTCCGTTTTCGATTCCGCAAATTGCGTTGCGAAGCCTGTATGACCCTCTCGGTGTCCGGACAAACTGTTCGGGGCATCGCGTCCTGTGGTGATCGCACACCGCGATCCAAAAACAGGAAAAACCCAGACCCTGTTTCACCCCGGAACCGAGTCCGCCCCGCCAAACGGGACGACTTGGTCGCGCGCGGTCTTCACAGATACGTGCGCCTCGTCGATACGGACGTGTGGGTTTTCGCGGAAGCTGATTCGGGTGTGCGTGCACACCGGAATCAACGCGTATCCGCGGACATCGCCCCGTATCCGCCCTTTCTGCAATTCGACCTAACTTCGTGCACACACGTCGGATCGAGACGAAACTTGCGCCATCGGACTCGTAGCGATACGCTGGTCCTGTGGGTCAAGTTTGGTTCGATTCTGAGAACGTTGACGAAATCGCGTGTCGTGGGCCCCACAGGCCCCGCTCGACGGGCGATTTTGTGTTCGGCTCATCGGAATTCAATTCTGAAAGTTCCGTTGGGTTCGTATCAGCGTTCCTGACCTGTTGACACTGAGTTTGGTGAATTTGGAGACCGTTGACCCTGACGCGTTTTTCGGTGCAAAGCGGGCCCACCGGTGGACCCCGTTTTGGCCCGAAACTGCCGTTTCTGCCCTTGTCTCCAAATTGGACCCAAGGACAGGCGTTTCTAGCTGATTGATATTTTCTGGATCTGATAGTGATGTTTGTTTCAGCAACCGGAGTACCGCCTGCAAATCCAACTGAAGTCAGAGCCGCAAACATAGCCGGAACCACAGGTAAGTGTACCTTGCCAAACTCTGCAGCTTGCTACATATTTTCTTGACTTGTTATTACATCAGTGGACAAATAAAGCTTGCCAAATTGCATAAATTCTTGTTATAGAACTTGCCTGAAATCTTGGTTAAATGCAAATAAACTTGTTAAACTGTTAAACCCAGGACCGAGTGGCTTTACTTAGCGTCCGATCATAGTCGGGTGCCAACTCCGTACGCGGGGTTGTGTAACGTCACATAGAGATGGTTATCGAGACCCGATAATGCTCGTACTTGTCTTATCAAGTACTCCAGAAACCCAGGACACTTGACACCATTCATGAGACAGAGTCTTCCTGAGATATTCATGGTGATTCTGTATAGGATACAGGACGTGACAGAGATACTTTATAGACATATTGACTTGTTGCATTAGTTATAATCCCGCTGACATGGACATGAGACGTTATGGTCATGATATGCGTGATTACATTGGGTGGGGAGAGTCACACAAGCTACAGGTTGATTTTATATTATGCCGGCGTCTTAGTCTCACTAAGAGCTAGACAACTACATGATATCACTGCTACCGGCTCCCAGACACAGAGCTTGTAGTAGTTTCAGCCTGAGTTCTCGTGCTGCTCTCATGTTGCATATCACTTAGCTGGTTACATAGTTACCCTATTGCTTATTTGTTTCTACACTGCTTATATTTGGCTTGTATTATCTGTACCTTGCTATGTCCCCTGAGGACCTGGAATGGATGATGTCCCCAGGTATAGCCGAGGAGTTCCATCCAGAGACACCCCGTACAGGAGCACTTCCAGGAGCTGTACCAGGATCTGAGGCCGAGATCGTACCAGAGGACTGCTCCTGAGCATTGGCCGTATGTAGTCAGTTATTTCTATTTTCAGTTGTTTATTTCCTGTCTATTTGCATTGTTGTACCAGACATATTCTCGGATTGTTTCCCGAGGAATTTATTGAGATTTGACAGTTATTTCTACTTGCATTACTCTGTCTTTTAATCTATGATTATCTGTGGTGGATGAGATTAGAATAACCCTTGACTTGTAATAACTGCCCTAATTCTTGTTAGGCTACAGCTTAAGCATGCCCTGATGGATCCATTAAATTGGGTTGTCCATCGGTGCGTGCTGCTGGCCATTGCCACGCCCCTCCAGTCCCTCGGCATTTTGGGACTGGGGCGTGACATGGTTTTTGTGGTGGCCCATGCAGGTCTACGACTAAATTGTTCGGTTCCAACTCAGGGACCGAACAGGCCTGCAATAAAATAGGATAAGTTTTTAGGATCTCATCCACTTGCTTGAAACGTTCTTGATATCCATATCAACTTCGAATTAATTCCTTGACTTGCATCCTGCCTTGATTCCTGTGCGCCTCTTATTGTTTATTTTGATTGCAGGGTTATGGATTCACGAGCAAACGACGAGACTCCCATAACGTCACCACGAGATGCTGAGATAACCAACGAAGAGGAAGTAACACCAGTAGCTGAAGGACAATCAGCTCGACAACATGCCTCAGGAATACATCAAGATGACATTCCACCAACGACGCCAGTTACTCCATCAATGCCCGTAATTCCACCAGGGCAGGCCATGGACGGACAGCAGATGTTTCAAACGATCTATGCAATAGTGCAAGCTCAACAAGAGGCTTGGAGTCGCAGCTTAGTAACCGTACTAGAGCAGGCACGACGACCAACGACGGGCTCTATCGCCGACTTTCGCCAGCTGAAGCCCCGTACATTCTCAGGCAAAGAAGAGCCCACTGAAGTTCATGAGTGGCTCACCAACACTCAACATCAATTAGAAGCAGCTGAGCTTCCAAAGGAACGTTGGATGACTGCCGTAAGAATGCAGTTGACGGACAATGCCCATCACTGGTGGCTATCTGAGGAAGCACGGCTCGGACCAGACCGAGTCACTTGGGAAGAGTTCTCTAGACTCTTTCAAGAGATGTACATTCCAGCTGTCGCTCGATCAGAACTTCGGGACAAGTTTAATCACCTCACTCAGGATACTAAGACGGTAGAAGAGTACAACGCTGAGTTCATTCGTCTAAGTCGCTTCGCCCCAACATTGATCCCGACAGAAGAAGAGAAGGCTGAGAAATTCTTCGACGGACTAAACATTGAGCTACAGAAACTAATTGGATCCGTTGTACCTACTTCGTACTCAGACGTCCTTGCTGCAGCGAGACGCATTGAGCGCGTCATCAGGAGAGAGACTAGTCTGAAACGGACTTCCACTTCAGCGCAACAAGGAGAAGTTGCAAAAAGACCTCACGTCCACCAGCCTCCAGAAGCATTTCCACGGACAATACCTGTTTGTCCATATTGTCGCAAGCGAGGCCATACTGAAGACGAGTGTAGGCGAAAGAAGAGATTATGCATAATTTGCGGATCTAATCAGCATTTATTGAAGGAATGCCCTGAGCATCGGGACAGAGCACCAAAGTGTAACCAGCAAGCGTTACCAATACCGAGGACAGCCTCTCCAGCCTTGGAAGCACCGCAAGCGGAAGTTCAAGAAGTCCTACCACCAGCTCCTGCGGAGTATCAGCCAAGGCCACCCTTGATACCCCAGGAAATACTCTTCCAGCAGGATCAACAGCAGAAGAAACGACTGCAAGGACGCGAGCAAGCCCTGACGATGACCGTGGAGTACGCGCAGACTCGTGGAATAGCCAATGCGCGTAAGTGATTCGTAGTTTTTCCGTTTCTAGTCTTGTTGTAGCTCGTGCCTCTTGGTTCGTGACCTCAGCCCCAACCTAGTAATTTGCAACTTGTTAATAACAACCTGATTTTCATAAAAGTTATAGTTTTAACTAGATTTTCCTGGAAAGTGTAAACTTTCAATTTTGTTAGGGAAACGGTATTTCCCTGAAGTCTCTTGTGATGTGTTTTCAAACGATGCTTGCGACCGCGTCATCTTGGTTGACCGGTTATTCTTTGATTGCGAGGACGCAATCTTCTTAAGGGGGGTAGATTGTAAACTCCCTGATTTTTTCATATTTTAAAAACTGGAATTTTCACAATTTTCTGGAATTTTCTGGGATTTTTCTGCAATTTAAAATAAGGGTTTTAATTATTCAATGATTTTTAAATGATATTAAACAATATTAAAATATTATGAAAATAATATTTTTGGGTGTAAAATGGAAAACTGGACTTAGGGCAATTTTTCTGGAATTTATCGGACCCCGGACCTATTTTTAAATACCTAAAAACTATTTGTATAATTATTTATTTTTATTATTATTATTTATTTTTATTATTTATTATTATTAAATACCCATGGACCGGCCCAGCCCGTTAGGCCCAATAGGCCGGCCCAGCCCGCGCCGCTAGCGGGTCGGGTCGGGTCGGTCAGACCCGCCCGCTAGCCAGACCCGACCCGACCTCTTTCTCCCCACGACCCGACCCAGTCCCCCGTGCCCGCCGCGTCCGGCGCCACGTCCGGCGCCGCTCCGCCAGCCCGCTCCGCACGTCGCCACGCGCCCCGCACCCCTCGGCCGTCCCCGCCTCGGTCGCCGCCTCACCCGGAGCCACGACCCCGCCCGCAGCCTATAAAGCCCCCATCTCCGCCGACGTCCCCCACCGACCTAGCCTGAACCCTAGACCCCCGCCGCCCGACTCCGGCCCTCCACCGCCACCGCCACTGCCCCTCGCCCTAGCGCCTGCGCCGCCCAGTCGACCACCGCCCGGACCGCTCCGCCGTCCCCGTCGAGCTCTACAAACAGCAGCAGCGAGCAGTCCCCGGCCGCCGGCGAGCCCCCAGCCGCCGTGCCGCGCGCCGCCGCGCTGCGCCGGCCCCCTCCGCCGCAGCCCCAGCCGCCCACGCCGCCGTCTCCGCCGCCGGCCGACTTCCCAAGCCCTAACCCTAATTTGGTCTCCTGTGTCCGACACGAGTCGGACACGTGTCGGACACGGTTCGACCCCGGTTTCCGGGTCTCCTTCAGGTGCGTGTAACTTTTTGCTCGTAGCTCCGTTTTCGATTCCGCAAATTGCGTTGCGAAGCCTGTATGACCCTCTCGGTGTCCGGACAAACTGTTCGGGGCATCGCGTCCTGTGGTGATCGCACACCGCGATCCAAAAACAGGAAAAACCCAGACCCTGTTTCACCCCGGAACCGAGTCCGCCCCGCCAAACGGGACGACTTGGTCGCGCGCGGTCTTCACAGATACGTGCGCCTCGTCGATACGGACGTGTGGGTTTTCGCGGAAGCTGATTCGGGTGTGCGTGCACACCGGAATCAACGCGTATCCGCGGACATCGCCCCGTATCCGCCCTTTCTGCAATTCGACCTAACTTCGTGCACACACGTCGGATCGAGACGAAACTTGCGCCATCGGACTCGTAGCGATACGCTGGTCCTGTGGGTCAAGTTTGGTTCGATTCTGAGAACGTTGACGAAATCGCGTGTCGTGGGCCCCACAGGCCCCGCTCGACGGGCGATTTTGTGTTCGGCTCATCGGAATTCAATTCTGAAAGTTCCGTTGGGTTCGTATCAGCGTTCCTGACCTGTTGACACTGAGTTTGGTGAATTTGGAGACCGTTGACCCTGACGCGTTTTTCGGTGCAAAGCGGGCCCACCGGTGGACCCCGTTTTGGCCCGAAACTGCCGTTTCTGCCCTTGTCTCCAAATTGGACCCAAGGACAGGCGTTTCTAGCTGATTGATATTTTCTGGATCTGATAGTGATGTTTGTTTCAGCAACCGGAGTACCGCCTGCAAATCCAACTGAAGTCAGAGCCGCAAACATAGCCGGAACCACAGGTAAGTGTACCTTGCCAAACTCTGCAGCTTGCTACATATTTTCTTGACTTGTTATTACATCAGTGGACAAATAAAGCTTGCCAAATTGCATAAATTCTTGTTATAGAACTTGCCTGAAATCTTGGTTAAATGCAAATAAACTTGTTAAACTGTTAAACCCAGGACCGAGTGGCTTTACTTAGCGTCCGATCATAGTCGGGTGCCAACTCCGTACGCGGGGTTGTGTAACGTCACATAGAGATGGTTATCGAGACCCGATAATGCTCGTACTTGTCTTATCAAGTACTCCAGAAACCCAGGACACTTGACACCATTCATGAGACAGAGTCTTCCTGAGATATTCATGGTGATTCTGTATAGGATACAGGACGTGACAGAGATACTTTATAGACATATTGACTTGTTGCATTAGTTATAATCCCGCTGACATGGACATGAGACGTTATGGTCATGATATGCGTGATTACATTGGGTGGGGAGAGTCACACAAGCTACAGGTTGATTTTATATTATGCCGGCGTCTTAGTCTCACTAAGAGCTAGACAACTACATGATATCACTGCTACCGGCTCCCAGACACAGAGCTTGTAGTAGTTTCAGCCTGAGTTCTCGTGCTGCTCTCATGTTGCATATCACTTAGCTGGTTACATAGTTACCCTATTGCTTATTTGTTTCTACACTGCTTATATTTGGCTTGTATTATCTGTACCTTGCTATGTCCCCTGAGGACCTGGAATGGATGATGTCCCCAGGTATAGCCGAGGAGTTCCATCCAGAGACACCCCGTACAGGAGCACTTCCAGGAGCTGTACCAGGATCTGAGGCCGAGATCGTACCAGAGGACTGCTCCTGAGCATTGGCCGTATGTAGTCAGTTATTTCTATTTTCAGTTGTTTATTTCCTGTCTATTTGCATTGTTGTACCAGACATATTCTCGGATTGTTTCCCGAGGAATTTATTGAGATTTGACAGTTATTTCTACTTGCATTACTCTGTCTTTTAATCTATGATTATCTGTGGTGGATGAGATTAGAATAACCCTTGACTTGTAATAACTGCCCTAATTCTTGTTAGGCTACAGCTTAAGCATGCCCTGATGGATCCATTAAATTGGGTTGTCCATCGGTGCGTGCTGCTGGCCATTGCCACGCCCCTCCAGTCCCTCGGCATTTTGGGACTGGGGCGTGACAGGTCCTGTGAGCCAAGTTTGGTTCGATTCTGAGAACGTTGACAAAATCGCGTGTTGTGGGCCCCACAGGCTCCACTTGACGGGCGATTTTGAGAACGGCTCATCGGAATCCAATTCTGGAAGATCCATTGGTTCGTATCATCGTTCCTGACCTGTTGACACTAAGTTGGACAGATTTGGAGACCTTGATCCTGACGCATTTTTTGGGGCAAAGCGGCCCACATTTGGATCCCGTTTTGCCCGAAATTGTCATTTTTGCCCTTGTCTCCAAATTGGACTCAAGGACAGGCGTTTTTAGCTGATTAATATTTTCTGGATCTGATGGTGATGTCTATTTCAGCAACTGGAGTACTGTCTGTAAAACCCACGGAAGTCAGAGCTACAATTGGAGCCGGAACCCCAGACAAGTGTACCTTGCCAAAATCCTGCAATTTTTCTACTTATTTTCTTGATATATATATTGTTCTACATGCTTAAAACCTAGGACCGTGTGACCTACTTAGCATCCGATTAATAGTCGGGTGCCAACACCGTACGCGGGTTGTGTAAGGTCAACTAGAGATGGATACCGAAACCCTTTGCATTCTCGTACTTGCTTTATCAAGTACATTATACCCAGGACACTTGACACTATACATTTGATAGAATCTTCCTGAGATATTCGTGGTGATTCTGTATAGGATGCAGGATTGACATAGACATTATATTCTTAGTTCATATTATGACTTGCTGCATTAGTTTTGATCTTGCATGTCATGGACATGAGACGTGTGATTACATTGGGTGGGGAGAGACACACAGGCTACAGGCTGATCATATATATATAAAACCCCTATTATTGCGGTGCTCAAGACTCTAAGCCCGAGCTTGGCCCACTACTTGTTATTACTGCTACCGGCTCCCCGACACAGAGCTTGTAGTGGTTTCAGCCTGAGTTCTAGTGCTGCTCTCATCTTGCATTTTTACTTAGCCTGGTTATATAGTTTACCCTATTATTTGCATTTATTTTGGATTGTATTGTCTGTACCTTGCTATGTCCCCTGAGGACCTGGAATGGATTATGTTCCCAGGTTTAGCAGAGGAAATCCACTCTGAGGTTTACAGGACAGGTGCTTGCAGGAGCAGAAGCAGGTTCAGGAGCAGGCACTGGAGCAGAACCAGGAACTGAGGACTAGGTAATTGCCATAGATTTTTCTGAGTATATGTTCTTCCATAGTCAGTCAGTGATGTTATTTACTTTCTTGTTTAAAGAATAAATTGTATCAGACTTGATTATCGGGTTGTTCCCCGATTACACTACTTGTGACTTGATGTTGATTTGCTTTATTCTTCTGTGGATGAGATTAGTTTTGACATAATGTATTAGTAGACCCGGACTATTGTAATACAGCTTAAGCATGCCCCGATGGATTCATTAAATTGGATTTGTCCATCGGTGTGTGCTGTTGGCCATTGCCACGTGTCTAGTCCCTCGATATTTTGGGACTGGGGCATGACAGTAAGTATTACTTTACTTTGTGTTAATTTTAATATAACTTAGGCAATTATCGAGTATCCAAATTTTTCTAGGTCGAGTATCTTAGGCTGCGTGAGCGGGCGACTGCTAGTGCACCTACAGCTGGAGAGGCTGGTACTTCCTCGCAGCCCGCTCCAGCTCCGTCGGCGGACGAGCTGTGGGTGAACGTCGCTGGTGGTCTCCAGAGGGTACGTACTATGGTATGAGATCCTATGGCGTCCTGGTTGTGACGCAGTCATCTAGGGCCTCCCCGACAAGTGCGCATTCCCTACAGCCCTCGTAGTCGTCGGCCAGAGTCCAGGAGGCCGTTGACCGTCAGATTGTGTCTCTCAATGACGAGTTGCTGCGAAGGATGGAGGAGCAGCTCTGGTCCCAGCTGCAGGCGGACGATCCGACGCTCATGACGCTCATCGCACGATTTGATATGCTCGACCGCAGCATCACGGAGCTCCGAGATTTGACAAATGATCTTAGAGCCTCGACAGAGCGCAGCGTGACGGAGCTGCAGGCATCACAGCTATCCATGGGCGAGAGGCTGACAATGATGCATGATTCAATGGTTCATAGCAGTACGAGGCTGTTATCTACCATAAATTCTTACAACCAGCGACTCGTAGAGTTGGAGCAGATACGTCCTCCTGGTGCGCCTACATCGACACAGACTCCACCGACGTCACTGCCTTCTCCATCGACATCGGTGTCGATTTCACAGGAGCAGTATGATCTGTTCTTATCTTTCATGCGCGTCGGTGGTCATCCTCCTGCAGATCCGCAATAATATGGATATTTGCTGGATATTTGTATTATTTAGGATGAGACTCAGTTGTATGGATATTTGCTGTATTTTTTAAGACGATATTTTCTCCTGATTAGGTTTTTAATTTCAATGTTTTATTTTCTTCAAATTTTATTATATTATTTATATTAAATATATGTTAATTTACCGGTGTTGAGTGTTCAACCCAAGGGGTCGGCGAACCCAGTAAATTCAACGGAGGGTTGCTCCGGGTCTATTTGTACAGATTGTGAATTAATAAACTGCAGGAATAATAGTTTGGAAACAATTCAGTATTGATTTTTTTTATTTTTTTACTGTATCATTAGCGACATTTTTAGTGACGTTTAGCGACGTTCATTCGCTAAATACGTCGCTAAGTTGCGACGTTACTACACGTCGCTAATGACGTCGCGAAAGATGTCGCTGTACGTCGTAACTTGCTGACATGGCAGTATTGCCAGGTCATAGTAACGTCGCTATAAAAGTCGCTACATACGTCGCTAATTTGCGACGTAAAGCGACAAATGAACACGTCGCTAATTAGCGACGTTGAGTCGCTAAACGTCGCTAATCTAGCGACATATTTACGTCACTAGAAAATGTCGGTATAGCGATGTTTGGCGACATTTTTTTCGTCAGCGACTAGCTGAAAGACGACTTCTGTAAAATGTCGCTAATTACGTTACTAAATTTATTTAGCGACGTATATTGGTCATTTAGTCACGTTTCTTTACGTCGCTAATTTAACTTTTTCTGGTAGTGTATTACCAGTTAAATGTTTCAAATATCTAATGATTCAGGGTAAATCAAAATCAATATAAATTCCTAAACAGCACTGATGTCCTATTTTAGAGTGCTGAGGAGGGAGAATAAGAACATAAACAACACAACAAAATTTACGCAAATGAGAGATGTTAGGTTGATGGCATGTCACAAGTTGTGATGGTGAAAATTCATGATATGCAGTTGGCCAAACAATGATCAGTTTAGCAGCATGTAATATGGCATGTCCCCAAGCTGAAACGAGTAAATTTGATTGCACGAGTAAAGGTCTTGCTATGTGCTGAAAATGCTTAATCAAGGACTTTGCTAAACCATTTTGGGTATGAACATGAGGGACATAATGTTCAACTTCTATACCTACGGAAGCACAATAATCATCAAAAGTACGGGAAGTGAATACTTAGCTGCATTATCAAGTCGAATCGTTCTAACATGTTGGTCAAAAAAATGAGTCTTAAGCTTAATCAACTAAGAAAGTAGCTTAGAGAAGACAAAACTTCTAGCTGAGAGTAAGAAAATATTGGACCATCGACTAGAAGCATCTATTAGAACAATAAAATACCTGAAAGGTCCGCTAGCAGGATTAATTGGTCTGCAAATATCACCTTGTATTCTCTGAAAGAATGGTGGTGATTTAGAAGCTACTTTGAGAAGTGAAGATCTTGTAATGAGTTTATCCTGTGAACAAGCTACACACAAATGTTCAGTAGGAAAGGAAAGACTTTGGTATGATAAATTATGCTCATTGGTATTGTTGATGATCTTTCTCAACATAGTCGATCCTGGATGACCCAATCTGTCATGCCAAAGGATTAGATTCCTTGGATTCTTTAGCCTTTTACTAGTGATGGGTGGGATTGTACTACCTTCATAGTAGTTTGATATAGCCCCGAGGAGATTAACTTATAATTTTCTAATGTGAGCTTATTGCTTCCAACATTAGAGGTGATACAAAGATACTCTTTGCTATCATCGTTCATGGTTTCAACATGAAACCCGTTCATTTGAATATCTCTAAAGCTGAGTAGATTTCTATTAGATCTACTAGAGAATAATGTATTTTGAATGACTAAGTGTGTTCCATTTGACAACACAACGTCGGCCTTACCATAACCTTCTATAATCTGCACGGGTCCAGCAATAGTGGTCACCTTGGCAGTGTTTGAGGCATATGTTGTGAAAAACTTCATAATTTTTAATATAGTATGAATTGTTGCACTATCTATCAAGCATATGCCATCATCATTGTCCATACCTTTCAAAAACAAATATTAATAATATATTAATATGCTACTAAATGGTTAAACTTGACATATTGCCAATTATTATAACTTGATCTAAATCAAAATAAAATTGCTTCAAATAAAGTAAACTATCTAGACTATTGATCATATAATGACTAATTTATTCAAAGTGAAAAGTAAATAAACTTAGATAAGCATACAATAACTATTCATTGATTTCGCCTATCATGACGTTGAACTGGTCTTCCGAAATTGTGTTTCCATCCTTATCTTGGAAGAAATTATTAAAATCCATGTGTGTTGTACCCTCCATGAGATTAGTCTCTACACCCTTTGAGGCTTCATACTCGTCCACTTTCTTTTGTGAGGTGCGTCAGTTTTGCATACAATGAACAGTTCTTCCACAACGTTTGCAAATATCATTTGGAGCAGCTAGATTGGGAATTTGGGCATTGCTTCTTCGAGGATTAAATTCTTTATTTTTGAAATGTGTATCGTTCCTTAGACCCGGATTATAGCCATTTATTCGGCTTCTATGACGTCCATGCCCTCAACCTCTGTAATTTCCTCGACCCCTAGTATTAGTCACATTTTTTCGAACACTAGTCGCATTTACTTCAGCTGGAATTGGTACAGACTCGGTCTACTAGTATTTTTTTTTATTAATAGCTCATTATTTTTCTCGGCCACGAGTAAGACAACAATGAGTTCGAAATACTTCTTAAAATTTCTCTCCTTATACGTCTGTTGTAGGGTCATATTAGTCGTATGAAATATGGTGAATATTTTTTCTAGCATGTAATGCTCTGTCACTTCTTCACCATATAACTTTAATTATGAAGTAATTCTGAACATAGCTGAATTATAGGCTGCAACTGTCTTATAATCTTGGAAACGTAGTTGAGCCATTCATGGAGTGCACTTGGTAGTATGGCCATTTTCTGGTGATCATATGTCTCAGCTAGAGAATTCTATAGCACCAAGGGGGTCCTTGACTGTTAAGTACTCAACCTTGAGATCATCATGAATATGATGTATTAGGAAAATTAAAGCATTCATTTTATCTTGTGCAAATATTGGCTTATCAGCCACAATTGCGTCACCTAAGCTTTTGGCTTGAAGGTGCAATTCAGCATCCAGTCTCCAGTTGAGAAAGTTCTGGCCTTCTAAGTTTAGAGGCTTGAAATCATGCTTTGTGAGGCTCTACATATTGCAGTATAAGATCAATAATAACAAGTTAACATAAGAACTTGGTAAATCACTAAACAATTCATGTTCATGCTGTATGCTTCAAACAATGATGTTTCAAAAGTCTATTTATACCAAACAAATCTTGTTAATGGTATGCTTCGAACAATGATATTCCAAAAGTCGTAGGTAAATACCAAACACTAGATGTTCATGGTATGCTTCGAACAATGATTATGTTCAAGAAGTCTTTCAAAAATACCACATATGGTATGCTTCGAACAATGATGTTCGAGAAGTCTTATATATATAGACCAAATAATTCATGTTCATGGTCATCAGATCTCTGATGGTTTTGATCTAAATGTATTAACATATATAAAAGAAATAAATGAATAAAGAATAACTCCAGCATTCTCTCAAGAGATCTATATGCGATTAACATCAGAGTGCTATCAGAGTTAACTAAAAGAAGTGAGATGAATGGATAAAAAATATTCTTTTTGCCCTAGCGGTATGCCAAGAGATGTATAAACATCAACATCGAGCTGGGACTAGGGTATGCATATGCAAAAAAAATAAACATAAATAACCATACCTATTACCGAAGTGGAGAATCCGCAAATGACGACTTCACTGAGATGCTTTCGCTTATTTTCTCCCGTTAGAGCTTCGTGATGATAACGTATTAAAATAAACGTAGAATAAGGAAGAAAAAAATATGAGAGAAGATATATAATTAGTGTAATCACATAGTGGGAGGCAAATGCCTTATTTATATAATCCATTGAAGGTGTAATACTAATCTCTAACCAATGTGGGACTAAAATACAAAGTGAAAATCAAACCCTTTAGTAACCCACGTTATAACAAGTACAAGCAAGACTAAGAATTCCGGAGAGTGGAAGCATAAAAACAACATTTTTTATGGACTATTGATAAAGGCACTACAAAAACGACCCAGGACAACCCAAATTTTTATCATTGATAATTACAAGTTTGCCACTCAAAAAAATTATTCACCGGGCTGTCCACTTTCAATTAATCTTTTTATAATCAGGACTGTCAAAATTTTGACAGTCCTAACAGTTGGAAGGACTGTCAAAATTTTGATAGTCCTAAAATAATATGTTAACTTTTTAGGACTGTCAAAATTTTGACAGTCCGGAGGGGAGGGCTACGCGAGGTGACATGAGGGTGGGGCTGCGTGGAGGCCGAAAGGGGGGAACGAGGAGGAGGAGGAGGCGGCGGCGGTGGTGGGAGGCAGAGGCACGCGTGCGGGGGTGGCGGCGAGGCGGAGGCGCACGCGCTCGCCTCCGTTGTTGCTGTTGCCGCTTTTGCTGCTGTTGTCGTCGCCGTCGTCAGCGCGAGGCGTAGCCGCAGCCCCCCAAGAGCGCATGCCTCCGCCGCGCGCATCCCTCCACACGGTGCTTCTTCTTCTTCTTCATCCCCTTCGTGACGGAGCTGATGGGAAGGTGCTTGAGGTGCGGCTCGGCGGCGGCGACGCGATCGATGTCGAGGTCAACAACGCGGAGAGGCAAAAAATGCGAGAGGAGGGAGGATGAAAGGCCGGAGGGGGGGTGGGTAGGGGTAGGGGAGGAGCAATAGGAGGGAGGTGAAGAGGGTGGGTAGTCCTAGTAAATTTTGGAGTAGTCCGAGTAAATTTTTTTCTTAACTGGATTAGCACCAATACTTAGTCTTGAGTCATTTTTGTAGTGCATAGCCTTTTTAGGCTTTTGATAAGGGCACTGCACATATTACTTGGGGCTAGCCCAGGATTGGAGCTAGCCCAGGATTGAGCAAAGTTTACTCACACTAGCCCATTATTTTACTTGAGGCTAGCCCACTTTCCCAAACCCTTCTCCCAAACCCTCCCCGTCCCACCGGAGCCCTCCCCCCTCCCGCCGGCGGAGCTCTCCAACTCTCCGAGACTTCGTCCTCCTTGTCAATGGCTTCCAAAGTCGACAATGTCGAGAATCGAATACGATTTTAGGGCATAAAATGTCGAGAATCGTCGACAACGTCGAGCAGTATCGGGCGGGACTGTAGATTTTCCTACAGTCCTATATAGATTTAGGACTGTAGGAAAATCGACAGTCCTATGTATATTAAGGACTGTAGAATTTTCTACAGTCCTAAATTTATATAGGACTGTAGGCATTTCAACAGTCCTAAAAATTTAAGGACTGTCCTAAAAATGTATGTTAAATTTTTAGGACTGTCAAAATTTTGACAGTCCTACCAATTGAAAGTACTGTCAAAATTTTGACAGTCCTAAAAATTCAACATATATTTTTAGGACTGTCAAACTTTTGACAGTCCTACCAATTGTAAGGACTGTCAAAATTTTGACAGTCCTAAAAATATATGTTAAATTTTAGGACTGTCAAAATTTTGACAGTCCTACAAATTGGTAGGACTGTCAAAATTTTGACAGTCCTAAAATTTTTTTTTCTGTTAATTTATTTTTGTTAATTGTTGGGAGGGCCAATTTCAAAATATCCTTGAAATTTCTATCCTTAAAATTTGTTAAAGTATTCTGTTATTTAAAATAGTAAATTTATTAATGGTACATTAAAAATTTTGTAAAAAAAAAAAAAAAATTACAAAAAGTAAAATTTGGAGGTCGAAACATCGTTTTTTTGCGATTCTAAAAATTTGGGAAGTCCGTAAAACGGTGAAACGGTTTATCCCGAAGTACTTTTCCATACGGTCATTTTGGCTCAAACTGGAGCTTGTTTCGATCTCCCAGTCAAAAGTTATGATACTTTAAAGTTTTATATTTTATATTTTTGCCTGTAATACGTACGTCTTACTTCGGATGAAAATTCTCTCTACACGAATTGTGTTACTCTCGTCGAAAACATACAAATAGACCTATTGTGTGACGAAAAACGATTTGAAAACAAATAGTTATGGCCGTTTGAAGTCTGATCGACGGCAGACGTAATACTCGTACGGTAGATTTTTTTTTTTTTTTTTTTTGTTCAATGATAACATATTTTATTTTGGATGTTAAACTAAATAAAAAAAAATCAAAATCCAAAACTAACTAAATAGAAATAAACTTAAAAAAATCCTGACAATTAAAATGAGGACTGTCAAAATTTTGACAGTCCTCATTGTTTGTGGGACTGTCAAAATCCTGACAGTCCTAGTTTTATATAAAATTTTCAGTGGGTTAAAATTAGGACTGTCAAAATTTTGACAGTCCTTCCAAGTGGTAGGACTGCCAAAATTTTGACAGTCCTGATTATAACAGTGGGCTAGCCCCGAGTAACTTTCATGATGGCAAACTTGTAATTTTTTCTTATTTTTCAATGGACTAGCCCCGAGTAAAATGTGCAGTGCCCTTATAATTACCCCCTTTTTATGTTGCCACCCGTATGGTTCGGGTTTGGGTACGGATAGTCCGTTACTCGTCTAGTTGCCACCCGTATGGTTCTAAGTGAAAAAAAAGTGGCTAGGGTTTACTCTCCCCCGACCTTCGTTTCCGCCGCCGGAGCTCGCCGGAGATTAGGCGCGCTTTCTCTCCTCTCCATTCTTTTACTTACTTTTTCTCTCTAGAAATGATTCGGAGGTCTCTCGCGCTCTCACCTCTGCTCTCTAATGGCATCCGGCGGACTCTTCCGTTACTCCTTTCTCCATCACCTCATCGTTCCCTTCCGTTCTCCTCCTCCTCCTCCTCCTCTTCTTCTTCTTCTTCTCAAGAGAACGGATCCGACGTGAATCCCCAACCAGCAGCGGCGATCTCGATTGACCGGTCCGGATTGTACAATCCTCCAGGTACGGCCAACACTTTGTCAGTTTTTTCTGCAATCTATGTATTGGACACGACACAGACACTCTGAACTATACCAGCACACTCAATATACGTGCTTGCGTTGTTTTATTGTCAGTGCAACATAGGTAGTTTGGAATTTTCAGTATCGAAGCAATAAAGGTTTCTGGATTATCAATTTTGCAGATCATTCTCACGAGCCCTCTGCTGATTCCGAGCTTGTCAAGCATCTCAAGAGTATCATAAAAGTATATTAATTTTTTTTGTTTTCATGAAAGCTTCATGTTACTCGAAATTGAAGATTGTACTTCGGTGCATATTTATGTATAGATTCTAGAGTTAAGAACAATGTTACCAGGATCGTGGGTCGCTTTGGTACGCGGTACGAGTACGCGGTACAGGTATGCGGTACGGTACCTCAGCCGGTACGCGGTGCGATGGGGGTAGGCTTATTCGTTACGCTATTTGGGGTCGCTGTTCGTTTTTATCTGGGTCGTCTTTTGTACCATATACAATTATATAGAAATATACACAAAATATCATAAGTTCATAACCAAAGCAATCAAAATCTAAGTGAAGGAAAGCATAGACAATATTCTTGTAACTAAACCAAATATCATAAGTTCATAACCAAAGTCATCAAAATCCGGATCGCTAAATTTGACAAACGTGTCGCGAACGCACTCCGTTCGGAGTCGTTCGTCCCAATTCTTGGGACGTAGGGGGGGGGGGGGGGTTGGCGAATTAGGCAACTATGGTTAAGAATTAAGAAACACTGTAATGTTTTCTAATATATATTTGTGTATAGATTCTAAAGTTAAGAATTAGGAAACACGGACTCTAAAATCGGTATCATGTGCATATTGAGGACACATATTGGACACAACATAGACATTTCGAAATACATTAGGGCACGCTGGAATATAAGATGTCCGCGTGCTGTGTCCATAACGTGTTGTCTCGCATTTGTATCCATGCAAGTTAGTTTTTGCATGTCACTATATGTTGCTTAATTTTTATTGAATGGATGATGATTCTTTTCCAGCCTTGTTCGCATTGATTTGTGAGCTTGACAGAGAGAGGTGGCATGTTGCTGTTGTTTTCGCTTGCAACAATTTTCAGCATTATATTACTTAATTTAGCTAGTGTACTTGTTGATATACCTATGAATTTACACTATGGACATCTTTTGGTGTTTAAAGTAGTGAAAAAGCAGGAAATTTGTTGTAATCAAATCGTCTTTTAGTTCCTTGTTACATTCTATAGTTGGTAAGCAAAAGATCAAAATATGAATTAGTGGGTGATTATGTGCTCTGAGATGCTCTGCCAAGTCCAAATTGAATAGATTAGTGTGATTATTAGCTTATATTAAATCAAAATACAGTACTTTCTTTAACATTCCAACACCTAAGCAGGAATTAGTGTTGGATCTTAAAAATCTAGTTTTGGTCTTCATTGATAATATCTTACTTATTCATCATGGTTTTTGATGAAATTTTAGGGAGCAGTGACATTTTATTTCTCACGTTGTTACTGGACATGATGTACATAATGGAATCAACAACTATATGGTCACGAAGTGTTAGGATTTTATTCTGATCATTCATCATACAACGACGTTTACCATGATGTCAAAGCCTCCTACCTCTAGTGGCAAGGATGTGGAGACATAAGCTCCCAAACTGTGCAGGTTCGATCCCGGGGGGAGCAAAATTTCCTACCTATTTCCCAAGTGATTCCTTGAGGGATAGGTGGACGGGACCCGACTGGGCCGCGGTGGAGCGACGAGATGCGGGTGGGACACCTCTGAGGAAGATGTTGAGAAGGAGGCCGAGTTGTCGAGGACTCCGTGAAGGCTGCCCAACACGGGACGCCGAGTGCGGTGGAGAATGAGTGTGTGTGAGAGGGAGTGAGTGGCTCCCCGTGCATGCATCGGGAAAAATAATTTAGCTTGTCCAACATATATATATATATATATATATATATATATATATATGATCCGGATCAAGAGCCCCTTTTATATAGCCCTCCCCTTTTATATAGCCCTCCAAAAGCTCCGTTGCTGTGGTCCGTTGGATGGTGCTTTAAGTCATCTAATCTTGACCGTTGATTTGAATAACGGTCAAGATTAGATGACTTAAAGAAGATCCAACGGCTACAAAAGACGGTAAATTTTTGGGGGCTCCTCCACCTCACCCAAGCTAGAGGTGATTGGCATATATATATATATATATATATATATATATATATATATATATATATATATATATGTGCCAATCACCTCTAGCTTGGCTGAGGTGGAGGCATCCGCCCCATCTGTCACGGTTCGAATCGGGATGGGAGTGTATTATTCCCTCCATTGAATAAATAAATGGTAGGAGTGGGGCACTAGGCCCATGGGTGACAGCGGTGCTGGTTGTGCAGAGCAGGCCTACATGCCTGGAGCAGGCCTACGGGACGGGTTGTGGGTCTATGGGCCGAGTTGTAAGCCCTTTGGGGTTGTGTTGAGGGTTATTGGTGCCAAGTTGTCTGAGTAGGGCCCTTCGAGACCATGTTTGAGAGAGTTGTATCATTAATTAGCATTGCTTAAAAAATAATTTGCACAATATTGATGCATTATATTTGTAAGTTTATAACTTACTCAAGCATCTATATAATAGTTCACATTTGAAGTTAAAGCAGATAGTTTGCGTAACGGCTTCTCTATTATTATTTTTCTTTCTAAATCTATTCATATGCTTCAAGGTCCTCATGGTTTTTTGCTAAAAATGTGTAATCATGTTCAACAGTTTCGTGGAGGTCCCATTTCAGTTGCCGAGTACATGGAGGAAGTTTTAACAAATCCTCAGTCAGGGTTTTACATCAATAGAGATGTTTTTGGCACTGAGGGTGATTTCATTACCTCCCCTGAAGTGAGCCAGATGTTTGGAGAGGTAACTTCACCATGGGCAGTCTGCTCCATTATTACATATCCTTTGAAAAGACTATAAAAAGTGACAGTAGTTTTGCTGTGCATGCATGCTTCTAATTAATAGTTGTAATTGCTGTTACTTCTTTAGTTGGTTGGTGTCTGGACCATGTGCCTTTGGGAGCAAATGGGGAAACCAGAGAAAGTACATTTAGTTGAACTTGGCCCAGGACGAGGGACCCTCATGGCTGATCTTCTCCGTGTAAGATGCTCTCACTCATTGTTCCTTGTTTCATAGAGATCCTATTATCTTAACATTTAGAGTTGAAACCTCATTGGACAAAGTTCTGTTATTCTTATATGCTTCTAGTAACTAAAAAATTCATTTCTTCATTGTAGAGTTCGTCAAAGTTTGCAAAATTTATAAAGTCACTTGATGTTCACATGGTAGAATGCAGTCCTACCTTGCAGAAGATACAACACAATACATTGAAGTGTGTAGATGAAGTTGTCTCTGAAGAGGAGAGTACTAGTAGGTCGACCAGAACGCTATCAGGAGCCCCTATACATTGGCATTCTACTTTGGAGGAAGTTCCATTGGGATGTAAGGATCCCCTTCTGAACCTCAAAATTTCTATGGCAATGATGATTCATTGAAACCTTGCCTGTTTTGACAATGTGTTTCTTGTGTGTGTAATTTTTCTCTTAATTTGAAATAGTCATACTGATTAAATTGTTGACCTTTATGCCCAGATGTGCTAATATAGTGCAGATTGTAGAATGCTTATTCTATGGCTGAACAACAAATCAAAACATCTCATTCAAGGTGTGTAACGGGCCGGGCTGCCTGGAACCTGGCCCGTCCAACGCCGGTCTGGGCCGGCCCGGACCCGGTCAACGGACCGGCCCGGCTCGGCCCATATACTTAACGGGTCCAGACTGGATCTGCATTTTCGGCCCAAAAGTCCGGCCCAGCCCGGTTCGAAAATCGGTCCGAACCGGTTTAGCCCCCTAACCCGGTCGACCCGGCCCGGACCGGCACGGTCCGTCGACCCGGTCGAAGTCGGGTATGAACCTAATTTTTTTTTTTTTACCGTTTGAGGGTATTTTGACCAAAATACCCCTGTTTTAGTGGCTGTTTTCTATCCGTTTTAGGGATATTTTGGTTATTTTGCTGAAAATGACCAAAATATCCTTATAACAACTATATTTAGGTACCGAACTCATCTGGCTCTTGTGGTCAGTGAGAAGAGGTATAACCTTCCTGGCTAGGCGGACGGTCTCGAGATCAAACCGCGGGGGAGATGTGGGACAGTGAACCCAAATGACATACAACACAGCGTGCGCAAAGTTTCGTGCGTATCGTCAGGCATCTAAAAAACAACTATATTTAGGGGTATTAGGGGTAATTTTGCACCAATTTTTTTCTAAAAATATGATATAAATCATCAAAATTAACCACCACAAATTTTCTTCCCTCTCTTACAATATTTAGAAGCAAACAAATTTCTGAAGATTGAAGTAACAACTTTCTGAATGTTGGAGTGCAACTTTTTGGAGTCTAAAGTGCAATGTTCTGGAGGCTTCAACTTGTGCGAATTTTTTCGGAGGCTTCAAGTTGACGTTTCATGTAATTTTAATATTATAAAATAATTTTCTTCCTCTTTTTTGGATTCGAGATTTTTCTTTCCTCTCTCTCTCTCTCTCTCTCTTTGTTAGAAAAACAAATTCTTCTCTTTTCTTATATTTTTTTTCTAAAAATTAAATTTTAAAATCTGAACTTTCATTTTTTTTGGTTAGTTATAAATAAATGTTATAGCAGATTTAAAATATAATGATATTAATAAAATTATTCCAATTTTTTCCTTCTCAGAATTCTAATTTTTTTTTTTGAAATAAAACGGGCCGGCCCGGACCCTGCCCATACCAGCTCGGTTCGGCCCGGCCTGCCCCGACCGGGTCATGGGTCCAGGATGGGTTTCCTCTTCTTCCTTTCGGGGCCGGCTCGGCCCGGCCCGAAACCAGTCAAACCCGGTCAGCGCGGATCCCGGGCTGGGCCGGGCCGGCCCATTACGCACCTTGACATCTCATATTAATCTTCATATATATGAAGAAGTCATTCAGCCATAAGTATATAGCTGAGTGACATCCAAACATCTCATATATGGTTGAGCGACATCTAAAAATCTCATATGAAGTCCAAAATTCTCATATGAATTTTTCTCTGAAGAAGAAAGGGAGTACTAGTAGGCTTGTAGTTCTACCAGCATGCTGTCTGCAGCTCCTATTTATTGCATGGTATTTTGGAGGAAGTTCCTTCCATATTTCTATGGCCCATGATAATTTTTAATACTTTGTTTGTTTTGGGTAACCACTGTACGTATAGATATCTGTATTTTCATTTTGAGTAGTCCAGTTATTTTCTCATCTTAAGCAGATATCTGAGTTTGGGGTGCTACTGATAGGATTTGAAGTCAAGTACTATCAGTTGGAAAGTCCATGCAAATGGAACAAAGACTGTTATTAGGAGATTAGAGCATGGTACCAATCAGATATACCTTCATCAATTGGCGATTTGAGTTTTTTTTATGGGCTCACTTCTTTAGGTGTATATTGAGTCCGGAAACGTAGAAATAGATATAATCTTCACTTTCTATACACTTCTTTGTTAATAGTTAATCACTCAATTGTCATCATTCAAGCCTTCTCCCTTCATAATGGGGTGCGGCGTATGTGCTATGCGTACATTGCATCTCTTAATGTAGGCCTGACATTCATTTTTCTATTCTTGCATCTTTTTAGTAAGAAATTTGCATCAAATGAGTTGCACCTAATCTGTTGTTTAGATATGCTTAACACACCTTGCTGTTAACAGCATGAATTATAATATGGTTAAAATAGAAGTGATTGTCATGACAGAACTTTTGCTTCTAGGGAGTATATAGATAAAATGAATCACTTTTTTTTTTCTAGTGATATTTTGCTTTTAGGTAAAGGGGACTAGTAGATAAGGAGGGACATCACCTGCAAAGCTTCATGTAACTCGATTAACTGATTAAAGATGACCCTTTAATTCGATTGACTAGCTAACAGTGTTCCTTTAAATTTTCATTCTTATATTTAATGCATTATGTTATTTGCATATATTCAATGCTCTGGTGGACTTGGCATGCTTTATTTGCTAAATAATTGGTTTTCCCCTTACAGCGCCTACAATTATTATTGCACATGAGTTTTTTGATGCCCTACCAGTGCACCAATTCCAGGTTTGTCTTATTTTAAAGTCGACACCTTTTTCTCAATGTATACCTTTTATTATTTCCTTAGATTAATACTATGAACAGGGACGGAACCAGTATTGAGTGGTGACCGGGGCCAAAATCATTAGCACGTATTCTCGTAAAAATTTAGTGGGATCGATACAAGATATGTTTCAGAAATTTGAAACTTATACTAGAATTTTCAAATGTTTCAGAAGTTAGGTGGGGCGATGGCCCCCTCAGGCCATAATGTAGCTCCCTTCCTGACCGTGAATTATGTCACATTTGTACAGAAGTACTAGTTGAGAATGTCTGCACAAAATCTTACAAAAACCCTTACTGAATACCTATGTTACCCGGACTCTCCACTTTAAGGAGAAGTACCTGTGTCGACCCGATATGACATGGGTATGGATATAGAATCCGTATAAGATCCTTCATGGTGACAATCGGAAGACTGGTAGTGAAGTAGATAGTTTATTTTAATATGGTAGACAAATAGTAAAATAGTAGAGGAGTTGAAGGGATGGTCTCTTACAAACTTATTCAACTAGTTCAGTAAAGTTTACTAGTAGTTTATAATTACAGGTTGTCTTTTTATGAAACCTCGCAAATTTAATTATAAACATGAATATATGAAACCATGCCAACTTAATTACAACTGTCTTTTTATGAAATCATGCAAATTTAATTAGAGGCTGTTTTTTTATGAAACTGTGCAAATTTAATTACATGTCTTTTATGAAGCCATGCAAATTCAGTTACATGTGTCTTTTTTATGAAACAATGTCAATTTAGTTACATATTGTCTTTTTATGAAACCATGTTCAAATATATTTATTTTAATAGTCATATTCTCGTACCCGTATCCAAAATTTGGATCCTTTTTAGTCGAGTCCATGTGTCGTTCAATTATGAATTTGAAGGACCTTACTCTTGGATATGTACCCGTACCCGACACCCGTATCCGAGTCCTGGTAACATAGCTGAATACTAGATTGTGATTCAGACCTATTTGTTTGGTTACTGTTGTGACTAAACTATAAATGATAGAGATGTGACTGAACTGAAGTTCATCTAATATAACATAAGACTTCCCCATCCAACTAGCTGAAACCATGTCCTTCTCTAGATCACCCGTATCCTTTTAGAGCAAAGAACAATAGAAGCTGAGCAATTCTGAACTCGTAGAGGTAGATTCAAGCTAGATGTGAGGGTTAAAGCAACACCCTGTATACTGCAGAAGACCTCCACATTTCACTAAATAGTAGGGGTTTGAGCTAGATGTGAGGGTTAAAGCAACACCCTGTATACTGCATACAAGAATCAAGCTAGTCAGTGTTGAAGAAACGACGTCTCTCCAAATAGCATTGGGTATGATAATGGACATGTAAGAGTTGGGAATACCTACAACCACTACTTGGGAACATTCGAAAGCTATCACCCTCATGGAGATGCGATTCACAGCTATCAGTGGGTAAGGTACATACATTCCTTGGATGCATATTTTCATATCCATGTCCTAGATCACCCATATCCTTTTAGAGCAAAGAACAATAGAACCTGAGCAATTCTGAACTCCTAGAGGTAGCTTCGAGGATTTATATGCAGAAGACCACCACATTTCACTAAATAGTAGGGGTTTGAGCTAGATGTGAGGGTGAAAGCAACACCCTGTATACTGCATACAAGAATTAAGCTAGTCAGTGTTGAAGGCATTGGGTCTGATAATGGACATGTAAGAGTTGGGAATACCTATCACCCTCATGGAGTAGCACGATGTGATTCACAGCTATCAGTGGGTAAGGTACATACCTTGGATGCATATTTTCATATTCCTGACCTGGCACAGATTATTTGATATCAATGATGACATGAGCATTATATTCTCACACAGAAGAGCTTCTAGGGAAGCTCTGACTGTCTAATTCCTTTAAGATTTATCGTTCAAATGCGCTACGATAACTGAGGAGTGATGACAATCAATGTTTTCTATCACGCAGTCCTAGCTTGGTACTATTACGTTCTGTGGAATATATTTTTTCTAGGACACAATAAATCAGTACAGTGGGCATTGCCTGTGATTTTGGTACTTGTATATGTAGGTTAATATCTCCGGAAATTTTACTAACTTTGCATTTGAAAATTCCTTTGTTCACGATGACATAGCTTATACATCTTTATTATAGAGAATTGGTGGTAGATCTTGATGAGTTTTTTTTTTTGTTCCTTTGATGTAGATTTATTATGACAGTTATCTCACAAAGCAACAACATATTCTGAACTAGCCAGTATGCTTAAGCACGTATGTGACATTTTGAAAACATGTAAATGACATTAACAATGATCATATTTCTAGTTGTATAGAATACTATGATCGTGAAAAATAAATTCTAGTTATTAATTTAAATATTGGCTGCAGAAAGCATCTCGTGGTTGGTGTGAGAAAATGGTAGATGTGTCGGATGATTCGTCGTAAGTACTGAACATTTTTTATCATAATATTTCCTTTTCAGTGTTGCATCCTTCTACAATTTCCTACCAGCAGGTATCATGACATGATCTACACTACCTTATTTTCTTTTGCAGGTTTCGCTTTGTTCTATCTCCACAGCCTACTCCTGCATTACTGTATCTGATGAAGCTATGTCGATGGGCTGGCTTGGAAAAAATATCCAAGCTTGAACATGTGGAGGTATGTCCAAAAGCAATGGAGCTGACTGAGCAAATAGCAAAAAGAATTAGTTCAGATGGTGGTGGTGCCCTTATAATTGACTATGGGAAGAATGAGATCATTTCAGACAGCTTACAGGTTAAGAGTTCCCTCAAACATACCTGTTGAGGAGAATGTTTGTGATGCTTATATTCATCTTAAATAGCCCATAATATGATATAATCATGGTAGTGCACTTTAGATATACGATAGACACGTTTGTTTGGAACTCTTCATGCTGGAAAATGATTTAGATAATGTTTCACAATTAAGTTGTAGAACACATGTGGCCTGGTACATCATCCAGGTCACAAGTAGCTCTCTGAATTGCTTCTGCTTTTAGAACTTGTCCTGACAATTTTGACTGCATGGTTTATAAGTTTCCATCGTCTTTGCTCTGGAGTCTGAACTTCATGGTGGACTTCTATTTTCCTGTTTTTGAAGCGGGAATCTGACCGGTCCCACTTGAAATCAAGGGTCAGTGTTGATATTTACCAGGGCAAAGTTTGGAGTGGGTATAGGCTATACCTCTTTTTTTGTATGAGAATCGAAAGTCAACATATAATTGATGGTTTACCGGTGTCACGAAGCTCCCACCAATGCAATATTCCAAAGATGCTGGATGTACATAGTCATGGCACATTTGTAAGAGGCTGTTTCAAGACTTAAACTTGGATCCTCTGGGATGTGCTCGCCCTCAGGTAATGGTTTAAGGAAAAAATATGGGTTATAAGTGATACATGGTTTAATGTAGCATAAATGTGAATACTTAAGATGGATGAGTGACAATATATTGAAAGATATGATAAAAAATGAGCGTATTCATGAGAAGGTAGAGGTGGCGCCAATAGAGGACAAGATGACAGAAAATCGTCTTAGGTGGTTTGGACATGTACATCATAGACTGATAGATGCTCTTGTAAGGAGGAGTGATAAGATAGTAGTTAAAGGAGCTAGTTGGACTAGGGTAGGCCTAAACGAACATGGACTAAAGTTTTAAAGAAGAATATGCTTTTTGTTAGTGTTACAGTCTTACAGAGGACATTGCCCTTAATGGAACTGACTGGGAGAAAAGGATTCAAACAGCTGATGCCAGAATTTGGGATAAAGGCTTTATTTTTATTGCTATTGATACCTGGTAGAAGTAGGTATCCAATAAAAGACGAAAACTGGTAGGAGATAAAAGATTAGGATATTAGCTATCTTCCCAGTTCATTTTCTAATGCTTCAAAATCTTATGCGCATTAACATACAATATTAAGCAGATAAGCAGTTAAGGAACAAGAATAAGATGATACAACAGAAATAAGGTAGATCCTCTTGGTTCCTCTTGTTTGAGCTCAGATTCAACAGAAATAAGGTAGATCCGTATATCAACCATTTGTCCTCTTATGGTACTATGGCAACTCCCACTCTTCTCCAGGACAGATGTCCGTGCTTAGCAAGAACTAAATGACACATCTTCTCCAATTCATTTGAGATGTCCTTTTATAAAGCATTCATAATCCTTGCCCGACATTTCAAAATTTGATCAAAAAAGGCTAAAGCCAATAATATACATGGTGCAAGATTTGTCATAATTAAACATATGTATTAACTATATTTGACTGGTTACTTTGTAACAATCTTCATCAGCATTTCCTGTTTTGCGAAGCTGAAACTTATGTGAGGATGTCTAGAGAACGCCAAGCCATTTTTTTTCCCTTCCTTAATTGACATATATATAACTTGGCTTCGTGATGGTAGCAGCGGTGAGGTGGTAACATAAAAATGTACTTTGTCACATGTTCCCAATAGCAGTGAAAATATGCAGTTCCTGCCTTTGATTATCTGTTGATGATGTTGTGTTAGTTGACGAGACAAGAGAAGGGTTAGATTTCAAAATAGAAGCATGTAGAGAAGCTTTGGAATCTAAATATTTTAAAATTAGTAGGACAAAAATATTCAACTAAAATTTAGTAAAATATCTAGAAGAAATTAAGGAGTTGATGATCCTTTTTAGTATTGATCATTCACCAAGATGAATTTTCAATGATGGGGAGATTGAGAAGAATGTTCATAGAATTAAAGAATGGTGATTGAAGTAGAGGAATGTTTCCGAAGTGCCATGAGATTGGTACCCTTAGTTTAAATATATAAGATGGCAATAAGACCATTCATGCTCTATGGGTCCAAGTGTTGAGCAATTATGAACAACATGTCCAAGAAATGAGTGTAGCTGAAACAACAATGTTGAGATGGATGAGTGACAATACACTCTAATATATGAAATATGAAATACGTGTATCCGGGAAGGGGCATCGATCGCGGATAAGATGTGAGAAAATCCATTTGAGATAGTTCAGACATGTGCAACAAGGACCAATAGATGCCCAGTTGGGAGTGTTTGGCTAGTAGTTGAAGGACCTGCCAGATCTACTGGTAGAACTGAGAGAACTGGACTTGGATTGGGACTTTGAGAAGGTAGGGCTTTTGCTAATGCGACAATGTGAGATAGATGACCCTTAATTGCGCTGAAAGGAAGATGCAGATTATAACCCCTAGAATTCCGGATAAAGGCTTTGTTATTGTTGTAGCAGTAGAACGGTGCAAATCACCTAAGGGCTTCTTCCAAGTACTTCTGAACTATGTGGGTCAAAATTATTGGTATTCCAAAATACACTTTTACTCAGAATAGGAGTTAGCATTTCATTTCTTGAGAATGCCATTTACTATAGAAAATTGATAATTTTTTTGGTTGGTACAGTTGCAAAATTATTTTTTGCCAATTGAAGAGAAATGGTCATTTTGGTAGATCTTATATGTACAAATTGAGTAGGTATAACCTCCCTTGACAAAGCTCAAAAGGCGATACCTTTTATGTTCAAATGATAATTAATGTCTTTTTTGTGATTCATACTGGATCACTGTTATGCAGGCCATTAGGAAGCACAAGTTTGTCGACATACTAGACAATCCTGGTTCAGCTGATCTCAGTGCCTATGTTGATTTTGCGTCCATCAGACATTCTGCCGAAGAGGCTTCAGGTGCTCATTCCAGTGCATTTATCTTCATTTATTCATCTCATTCTATATATATATAATGTTTAGCAGTGCAGAAATCCTGGTAACCAAACCGTAAAAAAAAAGGGCTTTTGGTTCAAAGTGGACCTACTGATCTAGATTAAGCTGTGGATTTTGAGTGCAGTCAGACCTATACATGCTGACTTGATTATGTTGTGATTACTAATCCACATGAAACTATTCATCGCGTCACCTATGTATAAATTTGAGTATAGAACTATTATAATTATTCATCGCGTCACCTATGTATAAATTTGAGTATGATGTTTATGTACTATTATAATTTAGATAAAAATCATCAAATTCTACAGACTACAATTTGAAAAAAGTGTTTGATAATAGTTACTGATTTCTGTTAAAAATTTAAAATAAAAATGGATTCCAACCACTCGTCCTAGGTGGCCCAATAGGACGCGCAGTATCACATTTTGCCATATACGTTCTGCACACTAAGGATTAGCCCATTTTAAAAGCTAAGAATTAAAATGTATGATAAACTTAGAAATTAAATTTTCGGTTGCTAGGTTTAAAGCCTCAACTTCGATCTATAAGCCCAACTTGCATCCAGTATCAATGAGTAGCAGAATTATTTTTCCTCGAGAGAATAGTTGCCGAAGTTCGTCTGATAGAAAATCTGAATTTAGTCAACATAGAGGGCGTGGTTGTGTATTTTGCTTTTGTCCGACTTTAATCTTATTCATGTCTATGTGCTGATATATACACAATTACTCAACCTTTTGGCAGAGGATGTATCCGTTCATGGTCCAATGGCCCAATCTCAGTTCTTGGGATCCCTTGGTATAAACTTCCGTGTAGAAGCTCTACTGCAGAATTGCACCGACGAGCAAGCCGAGACATTGAGGACTGGCTACTGGAGGCTGGTTGGGGATGGTGAAGCTCCATTTTGGGAGGGGCCTGATGATCAGACGCCTATTGGAATGGGCTCTCGGTATTTAGCAATGGCAATTGTGAACAAGAAACAAGGCGTTCCAGTTCCATTCGAATGAAAGATAAGCTTTTGTTTGTAACTGTAATTGTCTATTCTTTTAATAAACATGTATGGTTCCTTTGATCTGCATAAAGCTCGAGGGGATGCTCGAGGTGTACAAGAGAATAATTTGTATACCATTGTTATTCGTTTTGTCAACTAAGTGGACATTGTTCATGAATTTTGTCAGCTATGTTGAATACACACAATTGCGATGCCAGTAGAATTGAGGTTGAAAGAGAATCATCTTCTATTTCTTGTTTTACTGGAAGTGAACACGAAATGATCACGTTGCCTGCGGTTACGATTATTATTAGGATTATCATCCGTAGACAAAAAGCATGTACCACCCATAACTGATGAATAAAAGGTCTAAGCTTCAAAAGCTCAGGAGAGACCGAGAGGTCACAGCATACTTTCCCCACAAATATCTCAACTGGAGACAACATTTGAAGGAGGTGTCTCTGTCCAAAATCGACCAATGATATTAACAAGCATAATGTCAAATTTAAATGGGTCAGAAGAATGAACATTGGTTTTGAGATATGCTTATCCATCTTAAGAGCAAAAGGAATTAAGGGATATTCTTATCTATCCGAAAGGGAGAATGCCATCATCATCTACTCGTGCAGCTCGAAACTCGAATAAGAACTCAGAATAATAACTTGTAATATGGATGTGACACATGAATTTCACAAACATTGTAGGTGCAACAAACTTGCTCTCGAGTTAGAGCATACAAATTTGCTCTCGAGGTTTGCAATCCAAGCTGCTTCAGCCATTTGCCTATGTTGTCCTCCAAGCGGAGCAGCAGCAATGGAGCAGTTGGAACCTCACATTATATAACAAAAGAAAGAATGACCAAAAGAGAGCATCAGCACGGCACGGCACGGCACGGCACCGGGAAGTCTTTCCATTTCAAGTTAAATCTACAATCTGAAATGGTCCTGTGAGTGAACGCTTTAGGAAGAAAACGCTTGAGCAAGCTTACCAGGACGGGCGACAATACAATTAGCAATTGAAAGTGCAACAGATCCTTCCAGTGACAACGTAACCTGAAAGTGTAGTAGGCTCCGTAGAAGCATCTCTCATAAAATTCCAATAACAGTTGTGGACTTCGACTTGCAAATAATTCAAAATTTAAAGAGTAAGCTGTATAATTGTTGAGAGAGAGAGAGAGAGAGACGCTATTTGTAATCACACTAGGAAGCACGTATATTAACTAAGACAAATCGGCAAAGCACACAATTCAAAGTAACAAACCTTCTAAAACTTGAGCAAGGCTACAAGCAACTCTGAACCCTTGCAACAGTAAAATAAACATGTTTACACTCAAGTATTGACCAACTTCTAGGAAAGATCAAAACTGCACACTGAACAAGTCAACATCCATTACAAGGCACCGTCGACATTATTGTATGCATGAAATGTATAATATCCAGAGCATAAACTGCAAGTTGCCAAAAATCTGTAAAACAGTGAGTTACTGCAACCGGCACCTGCAGAGGGCAATGTCGACAAAGGAAGTTGGGTACCTTGGCTTGATCTCCTCACCATCCAAACTTCTTTAACAAACTCTTAGTTCTTTTCCTCAGACGAGTGAAAACGATAACAACACAAGCAATAACCCATGGAGGGAATTTATCACCAGTGAGTTTCGATATGTTGAACCTGTCCGGAACCTCCTTTACGAGAATAGCTACGAGAAGAGAGAGCATAGCTATTCCAACTATAATCTTTGTTATAGGTTGCAACAAGGAATCCTGCAACGATTTGCAAAAAGCTTAATAGTCCTCATTTCAAATTCTTATAGCAAGAAAGAAGAAAAAGATCATTCAGATTAATCTAAAACCACATGACATCTTTAAGTAATATGGTTTTCTGCAGTCACCAGTTTCATTTTGAGGAATGAATCTGTTTCCTTGAGGAAAAAAAGGAAAGTCCAATAAGCCATAAAGTTGAAAAGCTGAAGAAACATCAGCCTATAAACTACAAGGTTTAGAAAAGTAAGTACATTCTGATATTTATTTAATTACTGGAGGACAAAGAAAAACAACTCATACAGCATCTTAAACAGGAAGTAGCAATATTAGTTAATAATCTGGGAATAATATGAACAGAACGCAAATGTATATGAATGAATAGCGTTATGAACATAATCCTGCACTATGAGTCTGAATGGCATGAAGCTGGAAAATAATCTGACAAATATTCAGGTAATGTCCAGCATCTAATAGTCCAGAGAAAACTGTGATAAGACAGACCTAGAATATTAAGACCCCAAAACAGTCCCACATTAGTTAAATGGGAAACTTGATGCGATCATGCGGGTTGATATAATCTTGGGCTCTCTCATCCGGCTAACTTTTAGGATGACCTCTCCCAAGGTTCCTACCAATTGGTATCAAAGCCTACACCATGTCTCCCAATTGCAATTGTGCAATGCGAGTGGTGACGTATAGCAATGTTCGCCGGGGACAAAAATTCTAGTGCAAAACCAGCCCGCATAGGCACCGGAACTACGGGGTAGGGTGGAATGTTGCAATCCAAAAATAGTTCCACACCAGTTATATGGGGAACTTGATGTGGGTTGATATAATCTTGGGCTCTCATCTTAAAAGGTAGCTTTCAGGATGAGCTCTCCCTAGGTTCGTATCATAGATATTTAGATACCATTGGTAGTATATATGTTCAACAAGGTTGAACCAGATACAACATTGATGATGGGACTCCTATATTTGAAGTTTGAACTATTCTCCATTAATCATGATCCATGACCCCCACAATTCCTGAAAACAGATAGTAAAATGTTTTGAGGACTTCAACCAGCACAATAAATTATTGATTATGAATAGGAGGAAACCATGTCAGCCATATCCCCTCTGATAGACACTTGTATATTTAGTTAGGATGTGGTGTAATGCACACGATCATTTGGTATTAGAAGATGTTGCAGCCATTTGGATTATGTGTGACGCGATTACTCTTATTCCTAGGCAACCTAATCCATTTTCAATTTGGAATACCCTGTTGCAACTTATATTGTAACCACATTCAAACTAAATGCTACAAATTTCACATTGATGCAAAGAAGTCAATTAATGGATAATATTACAACTGCATTCTCAAACAATATACTTCATATAGCGTAAATACGATAAAAAAACAAAGCCTTCTTATCCCAAACAATTGGGGTCAACTACTGAATTTTTTTTCAGTATTCTGTAAGTCTCCCTTTCGACATTTGCAAAAGGACATGCTTTTACATAGCCTTAATACAAATTTGTTTAGGTGCACCCCTAGCAGCTCCTTTAGGTAAGAAACTGCTGACTCCTCAGCAACGCAATTTTTTTTTTATCTCCAACCAGATCATCTTATATGATTCTCTTTCATCATCACTCCAATTCCTCACAAATGTGCTCATCTTTTCTGTCTTTCAATCTATTGCCATTCATCCTTCACTGCATTCTCTACTATGCACATTTTATAAACATAATTGAAAATTGCCAACATTCCTACTGCTAAAATACAACTAGTTTTACAACTACCTTTTAATGTATACCATTTACAAATAGTTCCTTTCAGCTTATATCCTACGGTTACAAATCATCCCATCTACTTCAATTCTATTGACGACATCCTTAACGACCTCTTCCTCGTAATGAATGATTGATCCTAGATACTGAAAATTACTGCTCTTAACATTTTTCTTAGCCACCATCACAAACTACTCTCTCATTCATTCTTTAACTTTTTCGCTACAATTTTCATAAACTATGTTCTCACCATCCTAATCTAGACTCAAGAGCTTCCCTACATGCTATCAATCATTGATGAAAGGGTCAAAGTCATAGCAAAAGGGAGATGCATTTCCTCCCGTCTTTCCTTACAGTAGTCGCAATGTCAATTATATAATTTCCAGATTTCTCACTTCCTCACTTACAAGCTATACTAATCTTTCTTCTCATCGTGAGAGACACTTGCTCCATTTCTTTTTCTTGCAAGTGTTTCTATAAACCATTTCCTCGACAATTACATCTATTTTTTCTTTTGAAGAAGGTAAATTTATATAGATAAACACCAAGATTACGACTATAATCGAGCCCATATTAAAAAATAGGTCATCTGGGATCTAGGATATCTATGTCAGTATCTATATTTCTTTGTATAGCAAAATTATTGAGGGAAAGGACCTCAAAGATACGCCGATTCCGTTTCCTCCACACATGTCAAACCACCGTCCAAAAAATAAGTCTGAGACGACGATATCCTCTCGCTCCACTGTTTTTCTGAGCATTAACTTCATTCATAACAGAAGAAAGATTCTCCTCTGCGCTGTGGGGAGCCCAAATCTAGCTCTATGGGAACTTCATATCTCCCAAACAAAGTCACTAGCGAAGAACAGATGATCCCTAAACTCATCCTTGTTACCGCATAAGCAACACTTCTTATCATCATAGGGGATCCCAAACATGGTTAACTTGTCCCGAGTAAGGAGTCTGGACACAAGAAAAACTTGACCGCAGCTCAATTCCTCCACACCACCCCCGCTCAGTCAACCTCTTCGTGATAGCTCCTAATCTGGTTCACTGCCGTGTTCGGAACTTGAAGGTGAAATATCCATTCCTCTGTATCAAAACCTAAAATTACACATCCAAACTTTTCCGAAACACTCCGAAAAATCGACTACCATATAAATGCCGCGTCGTGTCTACACATCGGACACGGCAAATATACTCCAAAATACAGCAGGACACACCAAAATCTAACGCCCCACACCAACATAGCCCCCATAAAGAGCTCACCTTGGGCTCTCCGTCGACGTAGATGACGGATCCGTCCTTGTACGGGAGCAACGACCGCCCGTTCCTGGCGTTGAACCGGATCGGCGCGCCGCGGCCGGAGCCCGGGCTGAACGCGTGGAGGGACTTGAACCCGTGCTTGTCGAGGATGTCCTGGACATCGAGCCGGTCCTGGTCCCACCCGCCGAGAGCCGACCGGAGGACCTCGACCGGGCCCTTGCCGGCCCGGTAGAGGTGGATCTCCACCTCCGGGACCTTCGTCTTCACCGACGATCTAGGGTTAGGGTCCTGGAGGAGCGGCGATTCTTCGGTGGCGGTTGGCTCGATCTCCGAATTTCCGCCGGAGTCCATTTTGTTGTAAATTTGGATTTGTTTTGGGGGTCTGGAGAAAATAAAGAGTTGGAGAGGAGATGACAATGTTCTCTGTTTGCAAACGGGATTTTATATGGATGGAATATATGTAAAATTTGCCGGCCGGAGGAAGCGGGTCCGGAACTGGACTTGAAATGCCCGGTAACCCGCTGAGAACCCGACGTGGGTGGAATTTTCATTAAAGCACGAATAAGACGCAAGAAATTAAAAAAAAACTAGAACACGGATAACAAGGTAATATTAATATATATATATATATATATATATATATATATATTTTCGAATATGACAAATTTTATTTTGATCCAAAAATCTACAATTACAGTTCAAAGATTTACAAATCCAGTGCGAAGATTTATAAACCCAACCTTCACCTGCACCACATCCGCACGTGGGGTCGCACCATACCCACCTCATTTATTCCCACATCAAGTAAGGAGAGATCTGAACCGTTTCTTCTTTTTTTTTCCGGATGTCGGAACGAGTGAAAATTATTGGAAAAAAGAGAGTACATCAAGAATTCAAGATGGAAGTCAACCTTACTTCACTAGAAAAAAAAACGACGAAAAATCTATAAACTCCCACTAACAATGAAACTAACTAAATAAAAAATTATGAAGACTTAACCAGTCATGATTACAGAAAGACATAATAAAATTTCTAGACAAGTCCCACCAAACATGAAGAATTAATGCCACAATTTGCCAAAGCGTCTACAACTCGACTGCCCTCACAAAATATGTGAGAAGAGCGAAACTGTATTTGAGAAATATGGCGCAAGAACTTTTTCCACTTCACTCTTAATTGCCAAGGCACCAAAGCAAGAGAGTGGAAAAAGAAAAAGAAAAATGTAAGAACAAGCTCACAGTCAACTTATAACCCCATATGCTTCCAATCTCTTATATATCCAAGATAATTCAATTGCTTTAATCACAACCATAACTTCGATGGCGATTGGCACCTGGTTGATGATCTCACACAAAGTTGTAAAATATAATTCTAGTAGAGGTCTATCTATTGAAACCTGACCATCTTCTATAAAATTAATTTGCAACCTTATTATCCATATTTCTGTCATTTGAACCAAAAAATCAATAAAAGTGATTATCTATTGAACCTGACCACAAAAAATTATGGCCCCATACTTCTACGGTACCAAAGTTAATTGATAGGTCATTCATAAATTTGAAAACTGTACGCTGACATATTTGAGCAATTTTGGAGCCGGCCTGCCATAGACAAGAGAGAACATTTCCGTCTTGAGAACTACAAACTGATTTTATCAACAATAAATTTGATAAGAACAGAGATCTCGAGTGGCTTTCTGTTGTCCTTTTCGTCCAAATATCAGACCCAACACTATATATATAAAAAAATTTATTTGTATTTACCTCCTCCCTTCATTGCTAACTCTTAATTTTGTTTGCCCACAATATTAATTTTATTACTATTATCCCCATTTCTCGATAGTTAGACATTACTAATGGGAGGTAAATGCAACACTTGAGAAAATAATAAAATGCGAGTAGCAGTAATAAAAATTAATCATGAAAAAACACAAAATTAGGAGTTATATAGTAACGTGAGTAAATACAAATAGCTAAAAAAAATGGACCGTACTTTATTAACATTTTTTATGATAATAACTTCCTAAAAGATGATGTGGTAATGAGATGTTTCTCATCATCCATGACACTTTAAAAAAAGAAAATAAAAAATTGTATACATGTATTCAACTACACCATTAAAATGTAATTTAATATTAAATGATAAAAGACGACACTTTTTTTTAGTGTCACCGCTATTTTTTTTGGCGCCCCTTTGTGATTTTCTTTTAATTGTAAATGAGGACCGTCTCTCTCTTCTCCCTCTCTCCGACCCCTGCTTCTCACTACCATACTCCGTTGCCGAACCGAAATCCAAATCAAGCAATTCCACGCGCAGACCATCACCACCTCGATGGCCGAAAACCTCTGCGTCGCCAACAAGCTCCTCTGCATCCACGACGAGCACAAAGCCCTCGTCGACGCACACTATCCCCTCTTCCGCAGTACAATCCACCGCAAGAACAACCTCACCTTGACTGGGTAGCCTTTGCCAAGACGTGCGTGCCACTATAAATCCAATTTCACTCTCCCCTTCGCTCTCCGCGCGTGTCGCGACACCCGGTCGGCGAACCTTGGCGGCGCGAAGCCCAGACTCTTTACAACGCGGGGTTCGGCTCCTATGTGTTTGTCCTAGCGGCGGTGTGGAGGTTGTGCGCAAGGTGTTCGACAAAATTCCTAAGAGGGATCTGTTTACCTGGGCGATCATTCTTTCCGGGTACGCGGAATGCGGCAACCTGGAGGAGCAGTTGGTGGTGCTGATGGAGCGGTTGAAGGAAGACGGATCGTGGTCGCGGTTAAGGTGACGATTGGTGACTGTCATGTTTGCCTGCTCTAAGCTCGGGGCCATGCATAAGGCTAGGGCGGTTCATGATTATATATTGGGCCCGAAGTTTTCGTTGAACGTGTTCCTGGGGCCGCGATGATTGATATGTACGCCAAGTGCGGGAGAGCCGACGCCGCGTGGGAGATTTTCTGGGAGATGAAGGGGAATCAACAGACAGGATTCATGGGCATGGAAGGAAGGCTCTCGAGCTGTTTCCGAGGACGCTTGAAATATTTTCCAGTAAATTCTTATGGGCGCTTCAAAGTGCGAATATAGTGTTATATTCAATTAACTGATTATTCACTAACATGACATTTTACAGTTCTGCAACCTTATTTATCTTGTTCTTTTGGAATTGAACCTTATTTGTCTTACTCTTAAATGTTGGAACTGAACTCAGGTTATGTTTTTAAAGCAATCAAAGCCCTTCCTGTACAAGCTCATCCAATGACAAAATGCACCATTGGAGTTATGACGCTTCAGGTAACTATCCCCTAGTTAATAATATTTATTGGCATTTTAACATGGAAAAGTGTGAGTCTAAACTTTTTTTTTTAATCTAAGGTGGCCAGTGCTGGGCAGATGTCTATCAAAGTAGCAGGCTGGTGACAGGGAACATGAATTTAGGATATTTATTTCTGATTTTGTAAACATTTGAATCCGGATTCAAATTTTATTTTGATTTAGGTTTAAATTTGAGTTTGATCTAGATATGCTTATCACTAATTAGGATATGACTCATCTTTTATATGTGATGTCTTTATTTCCTAACTTAATCATCATCATCCAAGCTGCTCCCAGTAGAATGGTTCGGCTATGGAGCATAAGAAAGCTCAGATTTGACAAAGTTTTATGACCAACTATCAACCTGACATAAACTCTCTATGTTGATGCCAAATTTCTAGCTAAGTTAGCTATGAGCATGTGAGGGTTATGCTATAAAACATAGGTGTCCAGTTGGCATGTAGGTAGACCTACATTTTAGATTGCACTTTAAGCTCGTACAACTAAGGAGCACCCTCCAAGTTCCCCTAAACTATATAAAGAGTCCAGACGAAGAGATAAGATTATATAAATTGCTATAGGAAATTATATTAATCTCCATGACACATTACACCAAAGAGTGAAGGAATAACAATCCCAAAAGGCTTGGATGTTGAATAGAGTTTAATAGTATTAAATATTCTTAACATCTTTTGTAAAGCCATATATAATGGCCTAGACCTCTTGTATGTTGAATAACGATTGACATAAAAGTTTGAAAATTATTCTCCATGATGTGATGCCTTCTTTCTTCTTCTTCTTGAGTTTCCAAGTTGTTTATCAACCTCTGGAGTGATTTCTTTACTACCATTGTTGTTGGAGAAGAGAATATATCGGAAAATATATTCGATATCTGGTGGGAGTTGAAATTAATTTTGTTGATGATTTGTTGCTATCTGTTGGTTGTTGTGATTTGTTGCTATCTGTTGGTTGTGTCACTCCTATAAAAAGCAAACATATTGTAATCTCCATATACAAGAAATAAGAAAAATATCCTCTCTTCTCCCATGCAGTAGGTTGTTACACTGGCAACCGATAGCTTGTGAGTTTGTGTTTGTTCTATCTGTTTGTTTTTACAACATGGTATCAGAGCAATGATGTTTTAGAGATAGTTTGAGGGGTTGAAATCCACGTCGAAGTCAGTTCTTCTCTCCTGGTAAAAAAATTCCTTCATTAGTTTACATTTTTGTTGTTCATTAATTTGTTGTTGCTCTTATAATGGCTGAATCTGATGCAAATCCTGGTTGGAAGCTTTCATCTGTTCTTTTGGATGGTATCAATTATGTGATGTGGTCTAGGGCTGTCACATTATCACTTAGGGGCAAGAAAAAATTGTCGTTTGTGAATGGTACTAAAAAATGTCCTGCAAATACTAATAGTGGATATGAAGATTGGGTATCCAGTGATCAACTTGTTCGATCATGGTTACTAAATTCAATTAAACCTCGTATTGCTGTGATTTTTCTTTTTCATATTCTGCTAAAGAACTATGGGACTCAGTAGCGGCATTATACGGGAATTAAATAATGTTGCACGTGTGTTTGAGCTAAAAATGGAGATTGCTATTGTACAACAGGGCGAAAAATCGTTCACTGAGCATCTTGGCTAGTTAAAAAAGTTGTGGGATGAACTAAATATATATCGCCCATATACCACTGAAGCGAAAGTTCTTCTCCAAAGGGCAGAGGAAGACAAAATATTTTCCTTGCTAAGTGGCTTGAATCCGGAGTATGAGAGCATGAGAAGTCAGATCTTGATGGATGCTACATTGCCATCTCTTGCAAGTGTTTGTTCCACTATTCAACGAGAAGAAACTCGTAAGAAAGTCATGAATGTTGGACAGAAGTCTACAACAAAGAGGGTCGAATCAAGTGTATTGTTGGTTGAGAAAGAACGGAAGAAAAAACCATATGCATCAGAGAAAGGGAAGAATTCTTCCTATAAAGGAAAAAAATGAGCCTTTCCAATGTGAACATTGTGGAAGGCTTCTACACACTAAAGATTTTTGCTGGGAATTGCATCCACATCTCAAACCTGAAAAAAATCGAAAAGACCAAGCTGTTGTAGCCGAGACATCATCAATATCCTTTGATCAATTGGGTCAGCTTCTTCGTCAGTTTTCTAAGTATGTTTCTTCTGATAAAGGTCTAAGTACCTCCACTCATGTGTTAGGTAATCATTTTGCCTATCTATCTTCGTTACTTAAGCGTAATTCTTGGATTGTTGACTCTGGGGCTACTGATCATATGGCAAATCCTTTCTCTGTAAATAACTGTCTCAAATTCTATCAAACATGATGTTTCTGTTGCTAATGGATCATTTGTTCCAGCTATTGGAAGTGGAAAAGTTAATTTTTTCCTTGGTGGCCACATGTCTGATGTCCTTGTTGTTCCTTCATTTCCAGCCCAACTTTTATATGTTGGTAAAATCACTAATACATTGGACTGTGATGTAATTTTTTCTCCCACTTCCGTTGTCTTTCAGGATCGAAAGACGAAGAAGATGATTGGTGAAGGAGTTTACTCGGATGTGTTGTATTTGCTGAATCCTCCTAATAAGACATATCATACCATCCGCCTAAATGAGAGTCGCATTTTGCATAAGCGATTAGGGCATCCATCCAATCGTATTTTGTCAAGTCTTTGTCCATCCATCTGTTATGACTCTGAAGTTTGTTCTATTTGTCAGTTTGCTAAACAAACTCGTTTGCCTTTTTCTAATTCAGTGTTTGAATCTGAAGAGTTGTTTGAGCTAGTCCACTCTGATTTGTGGGGACCTGCACCTATTGATTCTTATGATGGATATAAATATTTTGTTTTATTTATTGATGATCATTCTCGTGCTACATGGTTGTATTTGATAAAATCTAAAGCTGAGGTTACAACTGTCTTTAAAGATTTTCATACTATGGTGATTGACTCAGTTTGGTGCTAAAGTCAAAAAATTTCGATCAGATAATGGTACTGAATATACCAAAGGATCTTTTCCGGAATACTTACGTAGTCAAGGAATAATCCATTAAACCAGCTGTGTTGGAACACCGCAACAAAATGGGGTGACTGAGAAGAAAAATTATCACATTCTTCAAACCACTCGGCCTCTTATGTTTAAGTCAAATGTCCCTAAGCGATACTGGTCTCACGGTGTCTTGATTGCAACATATCTCATTAACCGTCTTCCTAGTCGAGTTCTCAAGTTTAAGTCACCATTGGAAATACTAAAGAATCAAAAACCTGACATCCCTCATTTACGATTTTTTTGGTGTGTTTGTTATGTGCATCAACAAGCAATACATCGAGATAAGTTAGACCCGATCTCGACGGTGCATCTTTTTTGGGTACTCTTCAACACAAAAGGGATGTGTGTTATAATCCATCCTTGCTAAAAATTATTGTTTCTCGTGATGTACTATTTGTTGAAACCGAGCCTTATTTTATGGATGAAAACGAACCTGGGAATAGTTCCCGGGGGAGTATTTATCTGATTTGGTACCACTTTCTGTTGTTTATGATGATGTTTTAGCAGAAACTACTAATACTCCATCAGTGGAGGTTCCAGCTCCCGATGTTTCCAATATAGAGGTACCAACTACAGATGGTCCTCGAAGATCAAGTAGACAAATACATGTGCCTAATAAAATGAAAGATTTTTTCACTTATCACACTATAGCTCACCCTGTGCAGGATTATTTGACATATGATAATATTAGTCGGTCTCACTTTGCTTTTTTGAGTTCAGTTATTAGTCATCAAGAGCCTAAATCCTTTCGAGAAGCAAATCTCATTCCTGAATGGAAGAAAGCTATGCAAGAGGAACTCGAAGCTCTGGATGAAAATGAGACATGAAAAATTGTTAAATTGCCTCCAGGAAGAAAAATAGTTGGATGTCGTTGGATGTACAAAAAAAAATACAGAAACGATGGCACTTTGGAACGACATAAGGCCAGGCTTGTTGCTAGAGGTTTCATCCAAATTTACGGAAAAGACTATAAAGAAACCTTTGCATCAGTTGCAAAGATGAATACGTTCAGAGTTCTCCTCTCTCTAGCAGTTAATCAGGACTGGAAGTTATTTCAAATGGATGTCAAAAATGCTTTTTAAACGACGATATGGAAGAAGAGGTGTATATGAGCGTTCCACCTGGACACAGGCAAGCAACTAAAGTGGGCTTAGTTTGCAAGTTGAAAAAGACAATATACGGGCTTAAGCAATCTCCAAGAGCTTGGTACGCGAAATTGAGTTCGGTTCTAGTCCAACATGGGCTACAATGTATTGCTGCAGACCCGTCATTGTTCGTAAGAAATTACACATCTGGCATAGTTATTGTTTTAATTTATGTTGATGATTTGGTTATCACAGGAAGCGGTCAAGAAGAGATTTCAAAGCTCAAGAACTTACTACATACGAGGTTTGCTATTAAAGACTTGGGGATTTTAAAATATTTCTTAGGATTGGAAGTTGCCTACTCAAAAAGATGTTTATTTCTCAATCAAAGGAAATATGTGTTGGACCTATTACAAGAAACAAGAAAGTTGGCCATAAAACCATCTGCTACGGCTATTGATAGTGAAAGTAAGTTAGATGATAAAGGTGAATTATTTTTTGATGTTTCCCAGTTTCAAAGGTTGGTCGGTAGACTCATCTACCTAACCATCACCCGGCCTGATATCTCTTATGCAGTTAGTTTGGTTAGTTGTTTTATGCATGCTCCGAAGATGCAACATATGGATGCATTTACTCGAATATTGCAGTATTTGAAGGAATCACCAAGAAGAGGTATATGGATGCGTAACAATGGGCATCATTCCATCACGGCTTACACTGATGCTGATTGGGCAGGAAGTCCAGTTGATCAAAGATCCACGACAGGTTATTGTACTTTCGTTGGAGGAAATTTAGTCACATGGAAAAGTAAAAAGCAAAATGTGACTGCTTGTTCAAGTGCTCAAGCAAAATATAGGGCTATGGCCTCTACGACTCGTGAGATTGTTTGGCTTCGAGCTCTATTGGGAGACTTGGGTTTTGATTCACCTAAACCCACCATATTGTTTTGTGACAGTTAATCTGCTATACACATTGCAAAAAATCCAGTATTTCATGAGCGCACCAAGCATATTGAAGTTGATTGCCATTATGTACGAGAAAAGGTGCAAGGCAATATTGTTTGTACTTCTGAAGTCCGAAGTGTTGATCAGTTGGCTGATAATTTTACAAAGGGCCTTCTTGCTCCCAAATTTACCGAGATACTCTCCAAGTTGGGCTCGATTGATATCTTCGCACCAACTTGAGGGGGAGTGTTGTGGGAGAAAATAATATATCGAAAAATATATCCGATATCTGGTGGGAGTTGAAATTAATTTTGTTGATGATTTGTTGCTATTTGTTGGTTGTGTCACTCCTATAAAAAGCAAACACATTGTAATCTCCATATTCAAGAAATAAGAAAAATATCCTCTCTTCTCCCGTGCAGTAGGTTGTAACACTGGCAACCGAAGCACGTATATTTGTGAGTTTGTGTTTGTTCTATCTGTTTGTTTTTACAACAACCAGGTAGTGTGCCATTATCCCAGTTTATCGAGTGACTTTGTATCTATTCCTTACTTTCTTTACCATAAAATCCATCCATAATTATTATTCTAACCTTGAATATCTGATCCCATTTTTTACTGTACCATACTTTAGCATAACAAATATCCATCTAACTTTTGAATCCCTCAAAGACAACCCCAAACCTTGTCAAAATATCACTTCTTTTTAGACCCAGAAGTCTGTTTTCACATTTCTGTCCAGCTAGCCATTTTTCCATTAGGAAACCCCAAATAGCCCCTCAAAATAATCTATCAGTTTCTTGTTAGTTTAACCCTCTTTATATATATATATATATATATATATATATATATATATATATATATATATAAAGAGGGAGAGAGAGAGAGAGAGGAGACATAAGGGTTAAACTAACAAGAAACTGATAGATTATTATATATATATATATATATATATATATATATATATTCCCTCGATTTCATTTTCTTTGTGTGCTTGCTTCCAAAGATTAAACCCAATTCAGTTGCGCATTTGTCCTACATCAATTGGTCCTTGGAGGCGTCATTTCCCTTCAATATATTGCTGCTTGCATTGTCTACCTGGATTATCGTTTGTTGTCTTTCATATAGTTCTTATATTATAAATTTGCAGGCTGTATAGTCGAAAATACATCTTTATACTTGCTCAAGGCTAAATTTAGATAATCTGTGTTATCAAGTATCAACATGGCACTGCTTCACCCTTGTCTACATCAAGGTGTTTGATGTGTATTCTGGTAACAACTTTTGTTTATAGACATGCAAAGATTACTATGAATTTCTATATTTTAGTTCATACAACACTGTAGATTTCATTATTATTATGACTTAGCAAAGAATGTGGCTAGTATCATTTTCTGTCGTTGAAAGCATTAGTTGTATTGGAAGGCTGGGAACAATTGTGGAATAAAATACTATGACAGAACTTCTTCATAGTCGGTAAGGTATGTTATATGGGTGCAAAATTTGTTGGATCATGTTACCTCAGGTGATAATTGAGGGGACTACTTTTGGGGTGGAGTTCTACAACGACGTTCAAACACGTTTTTGACATTGTACCCTCTATTTGAGTATTGGTGCTTTCAATAAAAGCTTATTTAGGATGGTACTTCTCTGGATTATGGTGCCAACTTTTCTCACATGCTTGGTTTCAGTGATCCCAAAATGCTTGAATTGATGAGACTCTATGTTACTATCCACATGTGGCTAAGTTTCTTTTTTTAAACTATTTCATTATGAATATGGCATATGTTACTTCATTCTTGACATACTTTCCTCTTAAAAGATTGAAATGCTATTTTGCAGTGATGGGGTAATCTTAGTGCACATACTGCTCATCTGATATATAAGATGTCACTATCCTTTTCCATCTGTTTATTTGTAGTTTATGTAAGTGTAATGCGGCATTGTCGCTTTTAATAGTAAGGAATTTAGATTTGGAAGCTAAATGATAAGTGCTTCCTCTTACAAGGTAAGTGATACTGTAAAATATAATGGTTTTATTTAATGTTATTTGTATTTTACCAAATTTCAGGTAGCTAGTGCCCTTTCAGATCAATACCTTTCATTTGCAGCTGCATTGAATGACTTGGTGGTCCTCTCCATGGGTTAGCTAATCAGGTTTTAATCATTTTCCTAGTTATTTGCCAACCATAGAGCTCTTTAGATGTACATGGTATTTCAATTTACTTATAACCTTACGTCTGATTATAAAACCCAACTTGCTAATTGGTAGGTTAATGCTATGTAGTAGTACCTATAGGAACTTCTAAACTTACTACATTATGTTCTCATAGATGATAAGAGCAATGCTTGGACAAATCATCTTTGGACTTGCTAAATAATAGAACTAAGATGAGCCTGTATACCTCGTGAATTCTATACAATGTATCATTGTGCTAATGTTATGTAACTACTACCTGGAAGACTATTAACTTGTTTAGTGATCCACTGGCCCTTAAATTGTTCTCTGCAAGAATATTATAGCAAAATAATGCTATAATATCTGGTTTGTAATCTTTCTACAATAATTTGTCACCTTGTTCTTTCCAGGTAACGAGCATCCTTTGCTACTATAAGCATTTTCAATATTTCTCACAAGTTCATTCAATGCCCTTCCTTGTCTGTCCCGAGCATGCACATATTGAGTTATTCTTAAGGTTCCACATCAACTACTCATAGTATAATTATAAATGATTTCTGGATACTGCTCAGTCTTCTTCAGGTGTTAGATACAAAAAACGGTTGCATGACCTTGGAACATTTAGAATTATGACATTTCTTTGTGTCACGACTCGTTTCCACTTTTTGGGATATATGTACGTGGTCAAGTCCAGCCTACGCCGCAATATTGACGGTTGTACGTTGTTTATACCTCGATAACAATCTCCATCACATATATTCAACATTTGATCACACAAAAAAATACTTTCCTTTGCCCATCCACTAGACAACTAATAACTTTAGAACAATACAACATTTGAATTGATACAAGATCCACTTAATACATTAAAATCAAAATTCGGGAACAACCGGTTAAATATTCAATAAGGTTCTACAAAACTGACTAACATCTAACTCATGAATCAATGATTGGTCTCCAAAAGCATCTACATCTCCACCATAGGGTCCATAGTGGAGAGTAGCCAGTTGCCTAAAATTGTCAATGTATCCTGTCAGAATTGGAGCAAAGCACAACAATAAATCTAAATCTACAAAATATGATATACATGCATTTATGAAAAGGAAAAAAATTATCTACGTGCATGCCATGGCCAAGTCAAAAGAAACATAATCGTAATTACACTAACATGCAAATGAACTAAGAGAAGACATAAAAAATAGACGAGATAACAACAATCAAAGACCCCGTGTACAATGTGTTTATATTTTATAATACAAGTTTTTCGCATGTGTACGACCATATGTTTATACGCTAGCCGATGCGTGTAGTGTGTTTTCGGATAGAAACGAAAGTACTATTTCCCTTGAAAGTAATACTACTACTTTCTTTTCTATCCGAAAACAAATGACGACTTTGCTGGGGACAACATTCACCACTGACAAGAAGGTTGTGGCACAATCTGACGTTGCTATGATAGTAACAATTGATTATTCGTTGGTCATTGAATTTGACCAACAAAAGTTCGAAAAGACGTTTTTTGAGGGCTACTCTAACCCGGCCTCTACGGGCCAACACATGAAGATCTTCCAGCGAACTGGCCAAGTTGCAAAGGTTGTTTTCCAAACCGTGTGCAACATGTGGCTCCCCAAATTAATCCTGCACCGTATATCCTGTTGCCATCATCAACAAGGGCAAAAAATTTGTGGGAGTCGAGGATGAAGTCACACCCTTGTTAGTTTCCAAGGATCGTCTCAATGTCCACAAGTCGGTGGATAATATTTTGAACAAGTCCAAAGTCGAATCTTGCATGCCAAAGAGATTACGACGCAACAATACAATCCAAAATGTTGTTGCGAACAAATCGTGCACCGCCTCGGCAAAAGAATTTATTATGATGTCGAAGGTCACAATAACGTCTATTTGCATGGTGCACGCTGCAACACTAATAGTGCTGCTTGTGAAAAACTTGCTTCCCGCGGTGCAAAAGGTCAATAAGTTGCTGTCCAGAGTTCATCCTAGACAAAACAACAATTGCCACACGGGAAGAAGTAGGGGTAAGCATTCGGTTTATTCGGTTTCAACCGAACTGAAATAGTCAAAATCAAATAAACCAAAATTCTAAAAATCTAAAACGAAAATCGAACCGAAATTAGCCAAAATCGAAACCGTACCGAGCCGAATAAGCTATTCGGTTATTCAGTTTATTCGGTTTGTTTGGTTGGACTATTGCTATTGTTTAATGGGTCGGACCCAAAGTTGGAATCGTGGTTAGATTATATTAAAAGTTATAATTTTATACACACATTTGTTGTATTTCAAATTTGTGTCCAAAGTTGGATTTCAAAAGATATGATCCATAGGCTCATATTCCTACATGAGCCATGCACATGTGGACCAATAAGAATGGACTCCTACATCCCATGTGCATCAATGTGCACTAGTATACTCCATTCATATTGGTCCACATGTGAATTAGCTCATGTAGGAATATGAGCCTATGACTCATATCCCGTTTACGTTTACCCATATATATATATATATATATATATATATATATATATATATATATATATATATATATATATATATATGAGCCATGCACATGTGAACCAATATGAATGGATTCTTACATCCCATGTGCACTAGTACACTTTATTCCTATTGGTCCACATGTGTATTGGCTCATCTAGGAATATGAACCTTTGGCTCATATCCCTTTATATATATATATATATATATATATATATATATATATATATATATATATATATATATATATATTATTTTTGAAACAATTAATTGTGTTACTGACTCCCGGCCCAAAGGCTTACAAACTCGGCCCGAAGGCCCGCACCTACACCGCACTTTAATTCTCCCACAGAAAATTAAATGTGCTTCTCTCGTTGCTCGAATCTGCAACCTCTTGAGGGATTATGCCTCACTCTAACCACTTGAGCTAGAGGTCTTGGCTATATATATATATATATATATATATATATATATATATATATATATATATATATATATATATATATCCAAGGGTTGTGGCCTAGTGGTTATAATTTTATACACACATTTGTTGTATTTCAAATTTGTGTCCAAAGTTGGATTTCAAAAGATATGATCCATAGGCTCATATTCCTACATGAGCCATGCACATGTGGACCAATAAGAATGGACTCCTACATCCCATGTGCATCAATGTGCACTAGTATACTCCATTCATATTGGTCCACATGTGAATTAGCTCATGTAGGAATATGAGCCTATGACTCATATCCCGTTTACCCATATATATATATATATATATATATATATATATATATATATATATATATATATATATATATATGAGCCATGCACATGTGAACCAATATGAATGGATTCTTACATCCCATGTGCACTAGTACACTTTATTCCTATTGGTCCACATGTGTATTGGCTCATCTAGGAATATGAACCTTTGGCTCATATCCCTTTATATATATATATATATATATATATATATATATTATTTTTGAAACAATTAATTGTGTTACTGACTCCCGGCCCAAAGGCTTACAAACTCGGCCCGAAGGCCCGCACCTACACCGCACTTTAATTCTCCCACAGAAAATTAAATGTGCTTCTCTCGTTGCTCGAATCTGCAACCTCTTGAGGGATTATGCCTCACTCTAACCACTTGAGCTAGAGGTCTTGGCTATATATATATATATATATATATATATATATATATCCAAGGGTTGTGGCCTAGTGGTTACAACGGGAGGCTCCTGTGGGAGAGACCACGGTTCGAGCCCTCCTCTTGGACGCCGGCTGGGTGGCTTTGTGCCACGGGCGTGCCAAGCCTACTTGGATGGGGTGAGGGCTCCATGTTGGGTGCACCGGGTTGTAGACCCCTCTCCGCGGAATGGGGGCTCCCTGTTGAGCACTCTGGGTTGTAGACCCCACTCCGCTTGGGTTGGCTGGGTGGCTCTGCCACGGATCCGAGGAGGCCAAGAATGAACAAATATATATATATATATATATATATATATATATATATATATATATATATATATATACTTTCGATATGCTATTATGTAACTTGCTGCGTCCCTCTAAGGAGCTAGTTTCTTTCCAGGCTTAGGCGAGCATATCTACTCGGAGGAGCACAAATTGAAAGTTTATCCAGAAATTGTATCAGTCAAGGACGCTGAGGACTATCCAGAGTAACACCCATTGACCCTCTGAATCAGCGGTAAGACTTCCGCTTTGGGATCCGTATATTTTATCCAGGTAGCAGTTACTCGAATCTAGTTTTTTTCAACATTTATGTTTCAGATTTTTGGTTCTCTGTTGTTTCTGGTTTAGTTTATTTTGTGGATGAGATTAGTTTACCTGACTGATACATAGCATTCGTAGACTAGAGTTTCACTTTTATGCAGTGGAGTACACTCTGGTAGGCCTAATACATTTGTATCCATCCGTAGCCATATCAGCTGGCCAATGTCATGTTGTCTGGTCCTGTGTATTTAGGAATTGGAATGTAACACTATGTTCTCCTACCAAAGATATTCTAATATATTTAAAGGGCGGATTCTAGTATATTTGAAGGGAATATCATGTATCTCTTTTGGGTACCTTGGAAGAAAAAGTGGATCCACATAGCCTTGTAAACCCAATCAAAAGTTAGAGCTAAGATGATCAAATTTGGTATAGGGAATAACATATTCATATGTCATTATACATCAAATAGCCAAATGATCATATTTGACATTTTCCATTGGACATGCAAGGCGCATGAAAGAGAAATTAAGACTAGAATCTATAGTCATTGTAGATTAATTTATTGCCATTTCCTGATTGGGGCTTGTGAGGAAGGACATTGCAATTCCTAATGTTAAAAGAGAGAATCCTAAGCAAACCAAAATGGAAGTAAAGGATTTCTGTAGACGGCCCGAAAAGTTTGGGCAGAAGATTTGTGATTGTTGCACAATAAGAACAACCCTATAGAATTTTTTATTATATAATATTTAAATGAAGGGCTAAATAGAGTTTAGACTCTAGATTTTATAACAATTTAGAGTTTAAGTCATGTCATGTCCAAGAATATTGTCTATGTTTTACTTTACTTGAATTTTGATGGCTTTGGTTATGAACTTATGATATTTGGTGTATATTTCTATATAATTGTATATGATACAAAAGACGACCAAGATAAAAACGAACAATGATTCTAAATAGCGTACCACATAAGTCTACCCCCACCGCACCGTGTACCGGATGAGGTACCGTACCGTGTATCCGTACCCGTACCACGTACCAAAGCGACCCACGATCCTGATAACATTGGCCTAAACTCTAATTAGCCCTTAAATGAACTACTTAATCAATTGTTTATTCGATCATTTTAGTTGTTTTGTTATCGGTTCTCTCTGTATTTTCTCTGTATTTCTGGCCATTCACCTGAAACTCCTATACTGTCGAATGTTCAGCTACCTGCTGCTGACACTATGGGTGAGCATTATTTGGTTTTGGATCGAAAATCGAATTTTAAAAAAATTCAGTTTGATTTCGGTTTTGAAAATTCTAAACTTTCTTATTCGGTTTCGGTTTCAGTTTTAGGTTTCGGTCCAAAACAAAATAAGATTTATGCAATTATATAACACCCTCAATTATATGCATATTTTGTGATTAAAAATGTATATATTTTAAAAACAATAATTCTATGTATGTATTTTGAAGCTCAACTTTAATAATTTAACAAGTAGTCCAACTTTGGATGCAACTTTAAAATACAACAAATTTGTGTATAAAAATTATAATTTTTAATAAAATTTATCTACGACCCAATTTTGGGCCCGGCATATTAAACAATAGAAATAACCCAAATTTAACAAACTGAATAGATTATTCGGTTGGTTCGGTTTTATTTTGGCTTATTTAGGTTGAATTTCGATTTTGAATTTTTAGAATTTCGATTTATTCAATTTTGACTATTTCGATTTCAAATAAACCAAATGTTGACCCCTAACTGCAGCTGACACATCTCGTCCTCCGAGACCTAGCTGGTTCTACAGTTGGATATCTGATTGATTCTGATAAAATTTTAAACGGTTTTCTTCTTCTTCTTCTTCTTCTTCTTCCTTCTTCTTCTTCTGTCTATTGCCTTGCCTAGCACTATTATTAATTAATAATTGTTATACTAATAATAATACAAATTGCACCCAAAAATAGTTGGAATAATTTTTTTATGACAGGACATTGGTGAGCCCACCAGCTAAGCCTCCCTCCCGCGTCAGTTTAAAAAAAACAGCAGAGTTACATTTCTTCCCCTGCTAATATAACCGTTTCTTTCCCAACTCCTACAACCTGCCCTGTCCTTTCCTGGCCTTCCTTCTGTTAGCTATCCCCCTGCCTCCACTCTTCAATTAATTAATAACACCCCCCCTCTCCCTCTCCTCTTTCATCCCATCCCATCCCATCCCAGTCCTTCCAAAGGAACTCAACTCCATGGAGCTCCTCTCCGGCTTCCCGCTCTTCCTCCAGCAATTCAAGGCCCTCCTCCGCAAGAACGCCATCCTCGCATGGAGGAACAGGAGGCCCACCATCATCCAGCTCCTCTCCCCTCTCTTCTTCCTCTCCATCATCTTCCTCGCGAACAAGGCCATATATCTATTCTCACGGACAGCCGTCGACAAGCCCCCTCTCGTCTCCCCACCCATCCCGCCCTGCGAGGACAAGTTCTTCTTCAGGGGCCCCTGCTACGACTTCCTCTGGAGCGGCAACGCCAGCGCGAGGGCCGGCCGCATCGTCAGCGCCATCATGAGGAATAATCCCGGGAGGCCCATCTCCGAGGACAGGGTTCGTATTGTACCCCTCCCTCCTATCTATTTGTCGGCAATATTATGTGGAGATACTGATTTTCTTGAGGACTTTGCTCTCAGGTTAAATCTTTCGGGACTCCCGACGAAGTGGACGACTGGCTCTTGAGCAATCCTCTGCGCTGCCCCGGAGCCCTGCATTTCGTGGACAAGAGCCCGACCGCGATGAGTTACGGCATTCAGACCAATTCCACGGCGGCACCCAAGGGAGGGATGCTGGAGGATGCAACGTTCAAGTTTCAGATCCCACTCCTGGTCGCGGCGGAGCGGGAAATCGCGAGGTCGTTGCTTGGAGGTACTATACAGTTTCAGTCATTATGTGCCATTTTTCGTGCTCGTGCATTTTGAGCTTAAGAATCAAATCCTTTGTACGCTATGTTACATTGTAACCTTTTCCCTTGATTGATGCATGTACAGATCCAAATTTTAGCTGGGTTGCTGGATTCAAGGAATTCGTTCCTCCGGCTCCCGAAGACAGATCGGCCGATATCGGAGCCATGGGGCCGTCGTTTTTCCTTGCAGCTGCGACGTTTGGGTTTGTGTTTCAAATCGCTTCTGTGGTTACAGAGAAAGAACTTAAGCTCCGTCAGGTCAGGTTTCGATCCTTAGCTTCTACGTCTTGACCAGTACTTCAGCCCATATCTTGTTGTGTGTAATGGTCGTATTTGATGGCGGCAACTTAACTTTGCAGGCTATGTCCATAATGGGTATTTATGAATCTACCTACTGGTTGTCTTGGCTAGCTTGGGAGACGCTGCTGACATTGTTCTCGGCTCTCTTGACGGTGATTTGCGGGACCATGTTCGGGTTCGACTTCTTCTCGAAGAACAGCTTCGCGATTGTGTTCCTCACATTCTTCCTTTTCCAACTCAATATGGTAATTAATTGTCCTTTTTTGTTGGGAATGTAGGTTATGTTGTCTACTCTTATATCTGTGTTGGCCTAACTATATCTACAAATGGGAATAAAGTCGAAATTCTTGCAAACTATTTTGCAGCTTGCTTTTGCCTTCACAATATCGGCATTCATCGGCAAGTCTTCATCAGCCAGCACTGTTGGTTTTCTCATCTTCTTGATTAGCGACTCGGCTCAGGCAAGATTCTCAAAACCAATGGTTTTTAATTTCGTCTTTGCAAGAACCAGCACAACAAATTTCACTTCCTTAATATGTGACAAAATTTAAAAAAAAAAGAAAAAGAAAATTGAGACGATGGTCATGCTTGAAGCTTTCATCCTGGACTGGAGACGAGGATTCAAGTCACGGAAACAGCCTTCCCCATAAACTGGGATAAGGCTGCATACGTCTATGACCCTAGGAAACTCGGTTGCACCGGATGACATGTTTATTGTGTAACAGATGCTTTTGTTATGGCAGGATTTTCTGACGCTTCTGCTGTATCGTGAAGGCACAGAGTTAAAGTACATTATACTAGGAACTTTGTTCCCTCCCAGCCTTTTTGGTAAAGCTGTCCAGTTGCTTAGTGAGGCAACATCGTTTCCTGAAGCCTCAGGAGTTAGCTGGAGCCAACGTGGAGAATGTTCTCCAATGGATCCCGAGTGCATTATGACATTGGTACGTTTATCTACATATCGAAGAAAATGAGTCCATTTTTGTTCAGCCACCAAAACTAAGGTCAATGTTCTTCCTTCCGCTCAAAAGTTTCCTGAAGCCTCTGGAGTTTCCACGCTGTCTTTTACCACTAGTTTGACACGTGACAACCTTTGAGTGGAAGGGTGAAAATTCATCCTAGTTTTGGTGGCTGGACGAAAATTGCTTGATATACAGGTCTGACACCGAAATATTTTTGACAGGAAAAGATCTTTTGGTGCTATGTCGCCACATTCATTTTCTGGTTTTTTTTGGCAATTTACCTGGACAATGTAATTCCGAATTCGAATGGTTTGAGGAAATCGTTCTTTTACTTCTTGAAGCCTTCGTACTGGAAAGGGGAAGATGGGGACAAGGCGGAAGGAGGTGAGTGAGTATCAGTAGCTTCTGAACTTTGAAGCATGGATTTTGGCGCAAATTTTAACGGCGATGTTTCTTTTTTCTTTTTCCTTCTCCCAGAAAGTAGTCTTTTTAGTTGTGCAGGAACGAGTCCTCTGCCGGAGGATGTAGTGCCAGATGATGAGGATGTACTCGCCGAGGAAACAGCAGTAAAATGTCAGGTTGCAGAAAACGAAACCGATCCAACTGTCGCGATTCAAATACGAGGTCTTGCAAAGAGTTATCCTGGCACTACGAGCATTGGTTGCTGCAAATTCAGCAAATCTCCACCTTATCATGCAGTCAAGGTACTGTTTCTTTCTTGTTCTCTTAGCGATATGATGTTTGTATCACGCATCTTAGGATCGATGTTGCTGTATATTCACAGGGAGTATGGCTGAATCTTCCAAATAATCAACTATTTTGCCTTCTTGGTCCCAATGGAGCCGGAAAAACTACTACTATTAGTTGTCTGACTGGTATTACACCAGTTACTGGAGGCGATGGTAATAAAACCTTCCAGCCTTGTACCTAGATTTGTTGCATCTCCCTCCACCATCTCTTGATGTTTATAGTGAGAAATCAATGATAAAAATACGTTGTTAACTTCTGACAGCATTAATCTATGGATGCTCCGTGCGAAGCTCTGTCGGTATGTCAAAAATTCGAAGGATGATAGGGGTTTGTCCTCAGGTATCCTCTTTTGTTTCTTCGGCATGTATACCAAACTCATCTGCTTCTGGCTGTAGTAACGTACGTTTTTGTGCAAGGGAGAGACCAATCTGATGCATATCTTTGCTACTGTTTGCAGTTTGATATCCTGTGGGATGCATTATCAGGTGAAGAGCACCTGCATTTGTTTGCTAGCATCAAAGGCTTGCCCCCTCACATGATCGAAGCGGTATGTTCTTAAAGAAAATTTAGATGGATTTAAACTTATACGTATCTTTGGTGATATAATTGCAAGCTTCGCAGTATCGATATCGAAATTATTAACATTTTAGAAGAAATATTTTATACATTTAGACATTTAAAGTATTTTCTATGTTGTTTCTTAGTAGTTTTGAAATTGAATGAAATAGTACTCACCCTTTTCGATTGGTTTACATGCGATAGATAATTTTTCTTATTTTACATGCTTTTGCAACCTTACTATTCTTTTACATCCTTGTTGATTGGTCTTTTTCGTTCAATATTAATTTCTTTGACGAATTGACCAGAAAAGAGACCCACCACCAATGTCGGTACGGTTAGTATCGGATATCGGCCGTATCGGATCGTTATCGGCCGATACTGCAAACTATGTATAATTGGAAGAAATGATCAACCAATTAACTGGTTCGTAATCCCCAAGTCCATAGAGCAAGGACATGGCTCACCAATTGAATGCTCTAATTTTTTGTGGAATTAGTTCAATTGCCAGGTGCAACGCAACCTGTATACATATCTTCATCCTTACCACTTAAATGGAGTGTGCTTGTTTATGCATGCAGGCAGCAGATAAGTTATTAGAGGACGTAAGGCTCACTACCGCAGCCAAATGTAGATCTGGGAGCTACAGTGGAGGAATGAAACGTCGACTCAGTGTTGCAGTAGCTCTTATAGGGGATCCGAAAGTAGTTTTCTTGGATGAACCGGTACGTACGTAGATGACAAACCATATATATATATTCTATGTTCTATATCTTTCTGAAGCAAGAAATGGTAACCAGAAATCTAACAGCCCATATATAAACTGTGCTTGCAAGAAATTTACCAGCATAATAACGCAGTACTGCCAACATTGATCAATCAGTACTCTTTTCCTAATGATGCAGACAACTGGAATGGATCCTCTCTCTAGAAGGAATGTTTGGGACATCATAGAAGAGGCGAAGAAGGGGCGTGCTATCGTCTTGACAACCCACTCTATGGAAGAAGCTGACATATTGAGCGACCGCATAGGGATCATGGCAAAGGGACGGTTGCGTTGCCTAGGGACATCTATAAGATTAAAGTCAAGATTCGGGGCTGGTTACGTCGCTAATGTGAGTTACAATGGAAACACTCATGAAGAACTTGTCAGTGAAGATAGTGAATCTCGAGTTGAACGCATCAAGCAATTCTTCAGAAATGTATGTTGTGTATATGAAAATAAGCAGAAACTGTAGAAACTTTTCTCCCACGAATTTTATCTGACACGAATATAAATGTGACAGCATCTGAATTTGGATCCGAAAGAGGAGAACGAGAAGTTTTTGACGTTTCTCATTCCTAATGAAAAGGAGGGGCTTTTGATGGTAACATTTTGTTTATATGATACTAATACTCAATGATATTCAATAAGGTTGTTGATTTTGATTTCACTGCGTCAGAACTTTTTCTCCGAGCTTGAAGAAAGAACAGAGGAGTTCGGTATCTCAGACATCCAGCTCGGTCTCTCGACACTTGAAGAGGTGTTTCTGAATATAGCTAAGCAGGCAGAGCTTGAAAGTGCTGATGCCGAAGGTGACCTGGTTCCTTTCTTCTTGAATTCCGGAACTTCCATTCAGGTACGTATATACATACAAGCATACACTGTTATAGCTTAGATTATATTGATAGGGATCGTGATCGATGAAGCTGTTGATGATGCAGATACCTAAGGGAGCAAGGTTTGTGGGGATTCCAGGAACGGAATCGTCTGAGAATCCAAGAGGGGTTATGGTGGAAATTTACTGGGAACAGGATGAGTCTGGGCTTCTATACATATTTGACCATTCACCTGAAACTCCGATACCACCAAATGTTCAGCCACCAGCTGCATCCGCTACCAACGATGCTACGTTGGTCGGGTTCGCGATCGACCCCACTCAGGTTACAAATGATCGGTGAGGCTGCCAGAAAGAGTTCAACCATATCGGTGGTGATGGCAAAAGTTTATGGAAGCAGTGTACAGTTCTTACAAGAAATTAAGCTGTAGTTTTCAGGTTATTCTCAGATGTAACAATTGTAGAGATTTTACAATCACATTTCGAAAAGGATCAAAAGTTCAACAACAGAGTCCAATGAAGGATGTATAATGTTAACATAATTAGGTCGACTTGTTGCTTGTGTCGTGCGATTGCCAATGATATGTTCTGAGGAAAATAAAATAACCGCATGATATTTTTCTCACAAAACATCCAGGTTTACCAAACATGAAAACAAATTGAATAAAGGCATGCACCCCTTTGATCAATCATCTCAGAGTTGATTAAAATGTACATTTGCAAGTTGAATTGACAATTCCTCAGTTAAAAGGTTGGATCATGATAGCCAATACAAAACATTCAAGGAACGCTAGTTTTGATGAAATAATGTTGATTACAACATAGCTGGTGCAGTAACAAGACTGGGTGACAACAACAACAAAGTTTCCGGTAAACATTTAGAAGAACAGGCATGCGGCCACTATACATCATAAACACACCATTCATAGATATGGTAGGTATTAAGCACACCACAAAAAACATTTCACGAAACTAGTGTCAGAATACAACATAGCCTTTACACAACAAAAATAAATAACAGCACAAAAACTGCAGACATCAAACATGTATATGGCTGCCTGAAAGTCTCTTGGATTCTCAGCAGTCATCGTCTCCATTCTACTTGGATCAGTTTACCTGCAGCATTCTAAATTGTAGAATATCAGCACAGGGATAGAAGATTCGTTAATGATGGCTACTTTCTTGCTTTCCAAGAGGAAGCCTACCGTAACATCAAAAATGGAAAAAATAGAAAAGATAATGTATAGACTATAGAGTTAACGTGGATAATGTAGTGTTCCACTTCGCATTGGCACTATGTACAAGAGATATTATTTTGCTGGCTCGAGTGGAAGCCTTCTCGAAGAGTTCTCCGATCTAAACACAAGACGATTGATCTTGATGAGTGGACAGAACTTCATTCTCTGTTTCTTTCACGTCTAATAAAAGAATCTAATTTTATAAATGCTTGTGCTAAGATTAGTGTTAATAAGAAGAATGATAGAACCTGACTCTACATGCTTACTTAGAGAATTGTATATGCTTTAAGAATGATTGCCTGCTTGCTTAATATGAAGAATGAACATTGCTATGCTTAACAAGAGAACTCGTATTACTTGTCTAAAGAACGAACCCTTGCCATGCTAAGTCAAGATAGAAATTTTGCATGCTAAGTATACACGAACACTACGATTTAACGAACTACTGCCATGCTAAAAATGAAGAGTAAAAGATTGCTTGAACTTATCTTTGTATCGTATGCTAAACTAGAGTATATGGATGTCCACGACCACAATGCTTACGACGACGGGTGAGTGAACATGGTTTTTGATGCGGCGGGGCCTAGTTTCGATTCGAACAATTATGATGCAGTTGAGGAGGCACCGAATGCCGATGCTGCGAAGTTCATGGAGTTGCTGGAGAATGCAAGGACTCTATTATATCCTGGTTGTGAGGATCATTCACCGTTGGAGGTGGTTACAAGATTGTTGATCATCAAGTCTGATTTTAACATGTCGTAAGAATGCTATAACCGACTGATTGATTTGATTATAGAGATCTTACCAGAGGGTGCAAAGTTGTCTAAAGACTTCTACCGATCTAAGAGGATGGTGGGATCGCTCTGGATGGGATACGAGAAAATCGATGCATGTCGCAACGGGTGCATGTTGTACTAAAAAGACGACAAGGATGAAGATGCGTGCAGATTCTGTGGTGCTGATCGCTACAAGGCCACTGGAAGAGGAAAGTCTGTCGGTGCAAAGAAGCCTACCGATTCGATGCACTACTTGCCTTTGACGCCGCGGTTGCAGTTGTTGTTTATGGTGAAGGAGACTACAAAAAATATGAGTTGGCACAAGCGAAAACAGATCGAAGGAGTATTGGATCATCCATTCGATGGAGAAGCATGGAAGTACTTTGACCGAGAGTATCCATATTTTGCTTCTGATCTGTGTAATGTCAGATTGGGGCTCTCCTCCGACAGTTTTACCCCATTCGGACTTACGGGCTCCCAGTATTCGTGTTGGCCTGTGATCGTCACCCCGTATAATCTACCGCCTTGGATGTGCATGAAGACTCCGTATATGTTTCTAACCGTTATTATTCCGGGTACGAACAATCCGAAGAGGAGCATCGATGTATATTTACAGTCTTTGATAGATGAGTTGAATCTGCTGTGGGAAGTAGGTGCCAACACGTACGATGTTTCTAGAAAGCAGAATTTTCAGATGATGGCAGCACTTATCCATCAACGACTTTTCGGCCTATGGAATGGAGCACTCATGGTCGTCTCTGATGTCCGTATTGCATGGACCGCACTAAGGCTTTCCGTTTGAAACACGGAGGCAAACCGTACTTCTTCAATTGTCATCGATAATTTCTGCCAAAGGATCATCTGTACCGGAGGAACATGAATGCTTTTCGTGCGAGCGTTGTGGAGAAGGCCAATCCACCGCCAATGTGGCCCGGATACATGATATGGAAAGAGATAAAAGATTTACCAAGTGCATGATTCAATGGTTCATAGCAGTATGAGGCTGTTATCTACCATGGATTCATACAACCATCGACTAGCAGAATTGGAGTAGATATGTCCTCCTGGTGCGCCTTCATCGACACAGACTCTACCGACGTCACTGCCTTCTCCATCGACATCGGTGTCGATTTTACGGGAGCAGTGTAATCTGTTCTTATCCCTGATGGGCGCCGATGGTCATCCTCCTACAGATCCGCAGTAGTCCTAGTTATGATAGTTTATTGATTGTTTGTGTTTCAGACCTATGATATTTGGTCATTTATGAATATTCTTTATTTTTTAGGCTTTCAGACTCAGTTGTGTGGATATTTGTTGTATTATTTACGACGAGATTTTCTCCTGACTCGGTTTGTAATCTGAATGTTTTATTTTCTTTAAAATTTACTATATTATGCATATTAAATGTATGTTAATTTATCAGTGTTGAGTGTTCAACCGAAGGGGGTCGGCGAACCCAGCAAATTCAACGAAGGGTTGCTCCGGGTCTATTTGTATAAATTGTGAATTCATAAATTGCAGGAAGATTGGTTTGGAAACAATTCAATATTCATTTTTTTAATTTTTTGACTGAATTTTTAGCGATGTTTTGCGACGATTAGCGACGTTTATATACGTCGCTAAATACGTCGCTAAAAATGTCGCTGACTACGTCGTTGAACGTCGCTAAACTGCTGACATGGTAATATTGTCAGGTCAATATAACGTCGCTAAATGTGTCGCACAACGTCGCTAAAAAGAAAAATTAGCGACATATAGCGACCAACAACACGTCGCTAATTTAGCAACGTGACGTCGCTAAACGTCGCTAATATAGCGACGCATATACGTCGCTAGAAAACGTCGGTATAGCGACGTTTTGCGACATTTTTTCGGTCAACGACTAGCTTAAAGGCGACTTCATCGAAACGTCGCTACAGACGTCGCTAAAATTATGTAGCGACATTTTTTTGCCATTTAGCGACGTTTTTAGACGTCGCTAATTTGACTTATTCTGGTAGTGCTTTAAGTGATTTGAAGAAGCGAATGTTAAAGTGAGAAATCTTAAAATTTGATGTTTAGTTGGTTGTTGAGAGAAAAAAGTGTAACTTTTTGTTGAAGTGATACAAATAGTAAAACTTATTTTTATTAAAGTAGAAAGGAAGTGGTCCTACAACCAAATACACGAAGTGAGAATGTTGATTTCCACTTCCACGTGTTTCATTTCAAAAAAAAAAAAACCTTCGATGTGAAAATTCCGATTTCGTGGCTGACAAGATTTGCTGGTCATGTCAAATTACAGTAAACTTTTTTTGTAATTTCTTAACAAAAAATATAAAGTTGTTCAAAATTTTAATTTGAGTCATTCCCACGTTTTAAATCTGTGAACCAAAACAACCCTTACATATTTTTCTTACATTGGTCTAGAATACAAAAAACATAGATACATTGAGTAAGATTTTTCTTTCTCAGTTTTTTGACAAGGTAGATTTAGCCAAACCATTTGACAAAATAATCTATAAATAACTTCTATATATTTCCTCTTTTATGCATGCATCTGAATTCCGAACCAATTAACTGAATTCCATATAAGCAATAACTTGCAACGTACGATTGCTCCCCCGCACACTTGGCAGAGTATATGCATGAAAAATAAATGCTCCTGAACCCACCAACTTGCAAATGTATGTTCTCACCCCCACACCACCACCACCACCACCACCACCACCACCTCCACAGTACTGACCTCTCCGTCAGCATGGGGTACTTGAAGCCGCCCCAACAGCCACCCAGGGCCGGCTGGGAGAGTTGAGTTATCCTATCCGGCAGTGGCGGAATCAGAAATTCAAAATCGGATGGACTGAAATGGAGTAGGATGGGATAGATCGATGTAGACCTCATCGATCTATCCCATTCCTGTAAGTAGTTCCGTCCTTGCTATCTGGAGTTAATTTTAGTTGTCTTTGATCTTTATTGTGTCGGTTCTGGAGCGTGATCACCCGCAATCCCGTCCTCTTGTAGGATTGTGCTAAAACCTGCATGAGGAGCTGCCCTAGTAGAAGAGGGTTATTCCAGTCCAAAATTTTGTCAGACTTATCTCTAGGTCGATCCTGCACCCACCAAAGGTAAGGGGTGTTAAATACTGGACCTTGCTCGATCGGTTCTTTTGTGTTCCATAAAGCTCCGGAGGTCCAAGATGGATCTAGGATCGATCCTGAGTTTATGGGAGCCTTAGACAAACTTTCAAAATAAACCTCCCATATATAATATAATTTTTAAAAAAAAAATTGAAATAAAAATAAATTTAAAAAGTGTTTCCATCAGGATTTGAAACTAGGACCTCTAGTATGCAAGTAACATAATAACTACTACACAAATATTTTGTGTTACAAAAAGTCCATAATAAATACTAGTTATATTTTAAATACAAAATTATATATATATATATATATATATATATATATATATATATATATATGTTTAAACTGTTATTTTGGATCATTCTGTTTCGTGGGTTATGGACGGTCACTCTGACTGTCCTAAACTAGGACCGGCTCTAGATTGATGGATCTTAAAAATAGTCAAAATTTGAACTCAAGTTCGACCCTCTATAATAATAGCGAGGAGCTCGCTCGCTCCCTCGTTCAAATTAGAAAAGTCTTGTTTATAAGCTCGCAAGCATTGTATCTGTTAAAATAGTTATTACTTGGAACAAAATTTCTGTGCGTCTCCATAGTATCTCTTGTATTCTCCAATGGGGAGTGTAGCTCCGCAACTTTAATATAGTTTATGAACTCGGTATCAAATTGGACATGTTTAGTTCAAAAAGCTCAGATAGAAGAGCATATTCTTAGACTCAAACTTGTGCTCAGAACGCTAGCTGAGACGAAGCTCGGTCCGAGGAACAGTCAAAAGATCTAAATTTGACAAGATTTTTAATTTGGACAATTTTTTTTATGCATAGAACAATCTTTCATGTCTAGTATGACCAACAAGAGATCAGAATCACGAATGATCCTTCATGACATAAGGACAATCCAATCCTCCGGACCCCGTACCGGCCAACACTCCTGGTGATGCTCATGGTCACCCCCACAACCATTGACCCCATGCCGCTACAGTATCCCCATCACTCCCTCCCCCCCTCCCCACGTAAATGCCAGCATTAAGTAGCTAGGTTAGCCTCATCAATCAATGTACTATGTGAACATACACCATCCCTAATCCGTCATTAATCATCACTATTTACTACACATGATATTGGATCCTCCCCCCCACTATATAACACACACAAGAGCAAGAGCAAGAGCAACGTAGGTAGGTACACTGAAGAAACCCCTTAGCCCTAAACCTTACCAAAAGAAAAGCCATCATGAAGCTCCAAGTCTTGAAAGCTAGCCTACTCTTAAAGCTAACCATCTTCGCCACATTAGCCCTAGCCCTAGCCCTAGCCCTAACCCAGACCTGCAACCGAACCCTCCTCCTGGACTCCCTCTCCAAGCACAAGGTCATTGTCCTCTCCTTGACATGGTGCACTTGTGTCTCCCTGATTGCCTACTTCGCCACCCGTCCCCGGCCGGTCCTCCTCCTGGACTACTCCTGCTACCTCCCGGGCCCCGACCGCCGCTGCAGCCTCGAGGTCTGCGAGTACTTCGGCCTCCGGTCCCGGCGCTTCTCCAAGACCAGCGAGAGCTTCATGCGCGCCATCTACAGCAAGTCGGGCCTCGGCGACGAGACCTACGGGCCCCCGCTGGTCTTCCACGCGGACTACGAGGCGAAGCACCCGTGCGCGGTGCAGGAGGCGCGGGAGGGGCTGTTCGGCTCCGTGGAGGCGGTCCTCGCCAAGGCGGCCGTGGACCCGTCGAGGATCACCCACCTCGTCGTCGCCTGCAGCATGTACTCCCCCTCGCCCTCGCTGGCGAGCATGCTGGTCAACCGCTTCGGCCTCCCCGAGGGCGTCAGCTGCTACAACCTCTCCGGCATGGGGTGCAGCGCCGGCACTGTGTCCGTCGACCTCGCGGCGCAGGTTCTCGCCAACGAGGTCGGATACGTGCTCATCGTCGTCACGGAGAGCTTGAGCCTCAACTGGTACAAACATAATTGTCCACAATCATTCAAATTATAATTTGTTATATATATATATATATATATATTATTTTGAATCGTTTTTAAGTCTCTTTCTTTCTTTATAAAGAATTCAGATATTTAATTGTCTTCTTAATTAATGAATTTTTTGATGGTTTTCTTTTTATCAATTATTTTGTAAATTTTAACTTTTAATTTTTTTACTCAATATTATTTTGATATATTTAAGTCTCTTTTTATAAATTATTTTGATTTTTTTGGGCGCAATATTATTTTTTTATCCAAAGTTATAGCTGGATAGAAAATAAGATTACACACAATTACAAAAAGTATTGATTTACCAAATATTAATTTTTTCATACAATTTTATTTTATATCAGAAGAGTCGTAGATGGATAGAAAAAATAAAAATTGCACGTCAATTGGATAGAAAATAATATTGCAGAAAAAAAAATCAAATAATATCACCTTCAAACTTTATTTTTCTTTCCAAACTTTGATTTCTACAATGACCTTTTTTTTATATTAAAATTTTGGGTTATTTGTACTGACACCCCCTATGTTTTGTACTTATTACGCGGACATCCCCTATTTTAAAAATAAATACACTGTCATCCCCTATGTTTTGTGTTAAATACACGGACCATCCCTAAGTTTTATAATTTATATAAAAAGGTTTTACACTGACCACCCCTACTTTTAAAAAAATTATAAAGAACAGAGGGTGTCGGTGTATTTATTTTAAACGATGGGATATTCGTGTAATAAGAACAAAATATAGTGGGTGTCAGTGTAAATAATTCTAAATTTTTTTATATGTAAATAATTCTAAATTTTTTTATATGTCAGCTACCATATTATACATACAAGTACCAGTGAAATTTCTGGAATAAAAAAGGCATTGTAACCAGCGTTGTCAAAATCGGATCGAACCTACGGTTGAACCGGATCGGACCGGATTTCACCAAAAAATTGGTTCAGTCTGACCTGAATCGAGTTTTTTATGAACCGAAATTTTTTTTTTTTCTGAACCGAAGTTTAATCGGTGAACCGGCCATTCTATATTTTTTTTTTTTAAAAAAAAAAACTCAAAAAAATTTATTACCTAAGATTTGTACTATTGGGTACTTGATTTGGTTTTGAGAATCCTTATAGTTGTAAAACCAAACCAAATCATACATGCTAAGAACCAAACCAAATCAAACCAAGAAGTAAATGTGGATATCTTATATGATTTTGTTCTCCTAATGGACCTATTTGAATTCCGGTTGAACTCCGATCCGATCTATACCAAAGCTTTTCGGTTCAATCGACGGTCCGGTTTTAAAACATTGATTGCAACAGACAATTATTAAGGGTTAATGGTTTGGGTCTACAACGTACGTACACCCGACATGATCTGCAAGTCCAGGCCAAAATTGACGTTCATGTGGCTATACTAACTTCTGTAACGACTCTGACAAAAGATCTATCACTACTGCTGGAATGATATATAATTTGGTAATCATCAATTATTTGGAGCATGTGAAAAAAAAAAATTTATAACTCTTATACTCTAAATGTTAGGTATTGAAGAAAGGTATTGTTAATTGAAAATAATATTTTGCTCACGCGGGTGCACAACCGTCGCATCCGTGCGGCCGAGGAGGATTCCGGTGCCGCCATCATCATCCCTTTGGGTCCGCCGTCGACTTCTTCTCTCCTCCTCCTGCTCTGCCGCCGTCTCCTCCTACGTTGTCGTCTTCGCTCTTTCTCCTAGTGCTCTGTACTCCTCTGCCGTCTGTACAGCTACCGTCGTCTTCTCGGTCTCCGCCGACGCATTTTTCGTCCCCTCCCTCTACCGCTCTGCCTCCCTCCCCCTATCGCTCCGTCTTTCGCGGTCGTGCTAGTGCACTCACGCGAGCCAAATAACATGATTGATTGTTAATTTACCTTGTCAACCTACTCATGCATGGTTTCACTTATAGTGGTAGCTATCTTGGTTTAGCTTTTTTTCTTTGCACCAATAACACAGAGGGTTGATAATAACTGAAAGAAACATTAATATCAAGAAATATTTTATTTTTTTTATATTTATCTTTGCGGTCGAGGAGGATTCCGGTGCCGCCATCATCCTCCCTCTAGGTCCGCCGTCAACTTCTTCTCTCCTCCTCCTGCTCCGCCGTCGTCTTCTCCTACGTTGTCGCCTTCGCCCTCCCTCCTACTGTTCTGTACTCCTCCGCCGCCTGTGCAGCTACCGCCGTCTTCTCGGTCTCCGCCGACGCATTTTCCGTCCCCTCCCTCTACCGCTCTGCCTCCCTCCCCCTCTCACTCCGTCCTTCGCGATCGTGTTAGTACACCCACGCGAGCCAAATAGCATGATTGATTGTTAATTTACCTTGTCAACCTACTCATGCATGAGCTAGCGGATTAGGTTTCACTTATAGTGGTAGCTATCTTGGCTTAGCCTTTTTCCGTTGCACCAATAATACAGAGGATTGATAATAACTGATAGAAACATTAATATCAAGTTATTTTTATTTTATTTTATATTTATGACTCAAAGTCAGTTCCAATTGAAAAAAGGCTTGGTTTATGATGATTGACTAAGGTATTTTGGGGACGACCGCCACATGCTCGTCACCAACTGCATCTTCCGTCTCGGAACGGCTGCTGCGATTGTCACCAACGACCCCGCCGCGAGACCCCGTGCTAAGATGGAACTCGTTCGCACGCTCCGCACCCACCACGGCTCTGACGATGCCTTCTACAATGCCGCCATCCAGAAAGAAGACGAGCATGGCAGCGTCGGAGTCGCCCTTACCCAGGACCTCGTCCGTGTTGCCGGTCTTGCCCTCAAGAACCATATCTCCACTCTCGCCCCTCGTGTGCTCCCCGTATCCGAACTTCTAAGGTACGCAAGAAACTCATGACCAAACGTATTCTTCACTTCCTTCCTTGTCACTGGATCCTGGTTAATTATGTCCTGCAACAACAGATATGCCTACAACGTAGCCAAGTCCTTCGTCGCGGGGGACAAGAAGGCGGGGCACGTGCCGGACTTCACGACCGCGTTCGAGCACATATGCATCCACGCGGGAGGGAAGGCGGTCATCGACGCGGTGGGGAGGATAATGAAGTTCAGCTCGGAGGTGGTCGAGCCGGCAAGGATGTGCCTCCACCGGTTCGGGAACACGTCGAGCAGCCTCGTGTTCTACGAGCTCGCGTACTTCGAGGCGAAGGAGAGGATCAAGGAGGGGGATAAGGTGTGGATGCTGGCCTTCGGGACAGGGTTCAAGGCCTGCAGTGTGGTCTGGAGGGCACTGAAGGACTCATGGATGGATGCTGATAACCCTTGGGTTGGTTGCATTCATAGATATCCGGTTCAATAGAACCAACTCGATCGGGGGATTTCTCGGAACATATTGCTGCTTGAGCAACTACACTATATGTGATAATTAATTAATGCAGGAATTATTTTTTGAAAGAATATGGGAGTGACAAAACCAGGGGATAAGTACTTTCTGGTGCAGCATGGATTTTTTGTTTGTTTGTTTGTTTGTTTACCATTGTTCTGTTGAAAAAAAAAAAATGGATTCGATTGTCAATGTGTTTATGGCTTTATGCCAATAAAATAACTATTATGTCATTTTTCGTTTAATTTTATACTGTTGAAATTTGTATTTTCTTCACCTTAATTTAGTAAATCGCATCAGTATATTCTGTGGGTACATTTTCCATCAACAGCTAGTGTGGGTTTGGATGAAGTAGGGGGAGGCTCGTGTGGCTATTTCAAGACCAAGACCAAGACCAATTCCTAGGAATTATTTTCTATATATAAGGACGTGTGGCAACAAAAAATAAGGAATAAGAAACAAGAAAGCTTAGTTTATGAAAACGGAACATTTTATGTAGGATAATAAAGTTTAGGGATAGTAGCTATATAAGGTAAAAAGTTTATTAAATTATTAAATGAGGTTACAAAATATCATAGCTTATGTCATCTTTCTTGATTTACAAAAAAAAAAAAAAAAAAACGTCATAGTTTATTATGTTTTTCTTGTAATTTTTTTCTTCTGACCTTTTGACTAAAAACCTACAATCCTCTAATCCAATTTTTAAAATCTATTTTTGCATTTTATTAAATATAAATAAATATAATCAATTTTTAGCCATAATGATATATGTCTTTTCAGGGATGTCAAGACATGGTTATGCCACCGTAAAATTTTGTTTACAACATGACTAAATTTTGCCAAGCTCCTCCCTCTCCCGCGCGCACACACATAATATCTCCGGGTATAGTTGTTAATGGGAGTCGAGCGCAGAGCCCCAGACGAGGTTCCCGTTATCCATCCGGTCAGAGGGAGGGGGTCGAGAGGGACAACAATCCTTGTGGGAATTTGAGGATGATGTCCTAAATCTAGTCAATTTTTTGGTTATGATGTAACTGGATTTTTATGTTGGTTTTGCTTTTCTTCAAAAACTCAAATTCCTCTTCCTTTCTTTAGTCCCACATCGGATGCACCAAAGCCCTCTTGTGTACATATATTACTTTCTCTTCTTTGCTCTATTAAGTTGTTGTGTGGGGAACCCCTTGGGCCACACGCGAGCGCCGCCGCCGCCGCCAGACGGGTGCGGGTATCCCCGGTTCGGTTCGGCGCGCATAACGGGTGCGGGTACGCGCCCACATCTGCGGGCGCCGAATGCCGATCCGATTTTCTCTTCGGGCTGCGGTTCGGTTCGGCGCGCGTAACGGGTGCGGGTACGCGCCCACATCTGCGGGCGCCGAATGCCGATCCGATTTCCTCTTCGGGCTGGGACCCTAAAATTCTTTTTGCTTCTCTTAATTCTGTCATTTATTTTTCTGAACGTTGGAATTAATTTTCGAACGTTACAAATATTCAGACTGTTACAATTTTTTCATGTCCAGATTCATTCGTTTAATTCCTGTGTAACGGCTGAATTAATCGTAAATTAATTCTGACCGTTACACAACTGTATTATATATTCGTCCCTGTTTTCTTTGTAAAATCCATCAGAAAAATTTCTTCTCTCCAAACCTTTGCTGCCAAAATTCTGTTCATCGTCTCCAAGCTCTGGGCAGAGCTAAGTCCTGGTCGTTCTCTCCAAGTCGTGTGCGGCAACGAGATACCGGTAGTGCGGGGGTTTTACCACTAGGAGCTTCGGGAACGTCTGCACACAGATCCCGAATAAACTCTTAGGGCAGTGCTTCGTGCACGACTTCCCTAGAGGCCGGTAACATCTAATTTTATTTTTGTATTTTGAAATTATTAAAAAGTAAACAACGAATTTTCTAACAATCTAAGAGTTTATTTCTGTTGCTTTATTCTAAATAAAAGAAAATAATATTTGTCACTGTTGCTTAAACATATTCAAATACTTACTGTTGTGACTATTTCAATACTTACTGTTTGTGACTATTTCAATACTGACTGTTTGTGACTATTTCAATACTTACTGTTGTTAGAATTAAACATATTCAAATAAAACAGTTCATGTTTAAATAACTAACTAATAAAATATTTAACATATTCAAGTAACTACTGTTTCGTTTTAGTAACTACTGTTTTGTTTTAGTAACTACTGTTGTAAGAATTTCTACAAATATTCTAGTAAAACAGTTACTGTTGTAAGAATTCTACAAATTATTCTAGTAACTACTGTTTTTTAATACTGTAGCATTTTCTTAGAATTGATTTCTCTAAACATACTGTAGCAATTGGTTTTAATTCCTTAATTGATTTATTTCTTTACTTATCAAAGTGCTTACTATATTATCAAATTGCAAATTTGCTTAAAGTGTTTTTAAAATTATTAGCACATTTGATAATTTTCTCAATTGCAATTTTTATCACATATTCACTTAGTAATTTTAAAAAGCAATCTAGGACCAAAAGAAAATAGTTTAGTAAAAGAAAAATTGCAAATAAAATCTTCAAATCTAAAGTTTCAAAGTAGAGACAAACTCGGGCACAAGCCGAAAGGGTCCTTCTGTCAACCGGGTGTAAATAACCCTAAGCGACACGGTACTTAAGAGTCTTCGGATCACCGCTAGCTGGGAACTGGCCCCTACAGCTAACCTGATTTGATCAACACTTGAAAAACTAAAGATTTTAAGATTGATTAGCAAAGACCACCTAAACTATTATCTTAGACATTGTTATTAAATAAATTTATATTTTTCAGATTGCAATTATGACTGGTAAGGAGGAATCCTCTACTGCAAAACCTGCTAAGTTTGATGGTTCATATTTCAAGAGATGACAGAGCCAAATGAAATTTTGGCTCACGACCTTAGGACTTATTTCTGCCATAGATGGGTCCACACCCATCACAAATGATTCTGATGATACTGAGTCTGACATAGCAGTGTCCACCTCATCGAAACCAAAAACCCCAAAAGAAATAGACTTCCATTGTTTTCATAGAATTCTAAGCGCATTATCTGAATCCTTGTATGATATATTTTTTGAATACAAGAGCGCTAAAGAACTCTGCAAAGCCTTGGAAGATGAATACGGCTGTGATGATGCCGGAATAGAAAGGTTTAATTCTTCAACCTTTAATAGGTATTTCATGGTAGATGACAAACCAATGAATGACCAGCTCCATGAATTCCAAGAATACCTTAGACATATTCAAGCCAAAGGGACATCTTTCTCCAATGAACATAAAATAGCATGCCTAATAGACAAGCTACCTCCCTCTTGGTCTGATATGGCTAAGGATCTTATCCATACACAAGGAGAACTTACCTACAATCAAGTCCTAAAGAAAATTAGAACCGAAGAACAAATTAGATTGAGGTCTAAGCCTAAGACTGAATCTAAAGCTAAGGTAAACCTTGTAGAAGGCCAAGGAAAACCCAAGTCTAATTTTCCTTATAAATCCAAAAAGAATTTCTTCAAGAAGAAGAAAAACTTTCAGCCTAACCACCACAACCATCATCACCAAAATCAAAAACCTAGAAACTTCAGTCAGACTCAGGATCAGAAGAGGTTTTGTTTTGTGTGTGGTAAAACAAACCATATGGCCACCCACTGCTACCATAGGAAGAAGGAAGCTGTCCAGACCTCCTACAAAGGAAAGGGCTCAGTTAGACCAGAAGCGAACATGCTTCACAAAGGTTCTTCGAGTTCCTTCAGGTCTGTAAGCTTTCAACCCCTTATTAACCTCTCTTACCATTCTGATGATTGGTAGTTGGATTCTGGAGCTAATGTTCACGTTTCGTTTGATCGCTCCTGTTTTTCAAACTATCAGGAATCAAGTGGAGGAGGTGTGACCCTAGGAGATGGCTCAACGGCACAAATTATTGGAAGAGGAAAAGTTAACCTGAAGATGACATCAGGAAAAATCTTAACTCTTCATGATGTTCTTCATGTGCCGTCTGTCAAGAGAAACCTAGTTAGTGGATCCCTTCTTGTAGCCTCAGGATACAAAATTGTAATGGAGGCTAATAAAGTAGTTTTTTCTAAGCATGACTCTTTTATAGGAAAAGGCTTTGTAAAAGACGGTCTTTTCATTTTAAGTACAATGAATAAAATGTCTGATTGTTCTCTCATTGTCTCTAATATAGAATCTTCAAATGTTTGGCATGGCAGACTAGGTCATGTGAACCTAGGTTCTATTAAAAGGATGATGACCTTAGATCTTATTCCCAAGACTCCAATAGATGACAAACACAAATGTGAGATTTGTGTTCAAGCCAAACACACTAGATTACCTTTCAAATCTGTAGAAAGAAATTCTAACCTTCTAGAACTTATCCATAGTGATGTATGTGACTCAAATAGGATTCTGACTAGAGGCGGTAGAAAATACTTTGTTACATTTATAGATGATTATTCAAAGTATTGTTATATCTACCTTCTCAAAACCAAAGATGAAGTTCTAGATAGATTTAAGGTCTTCAAATCTGAAGTTGAGAATCAATTAGAAAGGAAGATTAAGATCCTTAGATCTGATCGTGGTGGAGAATATACCTCAAACGAAATGTCTAACTTCTGTGAAGAACATGGAATAATTCATGAGGTAACTGCTCCATATTCACCTCAGTCTAACGGAGTTGCTGAACGCAAGAACCGCACTCTGTTAGATATGGTGAATGCCATGCTTCTCAGCTCTGGTGCTCCTGATAACTTGTGGGGAGAAGCCCTTTTAACTGCCTGTTACATTCTTAATAGGATTCCTAGTAAGACAAAAGATAAGACTCCCTATGAGCTGTGGAAAGGTAGAGCACCTAGGATTAATTATCTTAGAGTTTGGGGATGCCTTGCTAAAGTCAGAATTCTCGAACCTAAAAAGAGGAAGATTGGTCCCAAGACTGTAGACGCTGTTTTCATAGGATATGCCTTAGACAGCTATGCCAATAGATTTCTAGTGACTCACTCAGAAGTGAATGAAATCTCTAACAATACCATTATAGAAGCAAGAGATGCAGTTTACTTTGAAAACATATTTTCTTTTAAGGATAGAAGTTCAATCTCTTCCTCCATACCCTCTACTAGTTCTCAAGTCCAAATACCTAGCTCTCAATCTAAACAAGACTTAGAACCAAGACGGAGTAAAAGGAATAGGATTGAGAAAAATTTAGGAGAAGGATTCTTCACTTTTTTGATAGAGGGTGATCCCTCAACTTATGAAGAAGCAATGTCGTCTCCTGATGCTCCCTTCTGGAAAGAAGCCATTAACAGTGAATACAACTCCATCATGGAGAATAACACTTGGTTTCTGACCGATCTACCTTTAGGCAACAAACCAATAGGTTGTAAATAGATTTTCAAGAAGAAACTCAGAGCCGATGGTACTATAGAGAAATACAAAGCTAGACTAGTTGCCAAGGGTTTTACCCAGAAGAAAGGGTTAGATTATTTTGATACCTACTCTCCTGTAGCTAGGATCACATCCATTAGAACTCTTTTGGCCTTAGCATCCATTCATGATATGCTAATCCATCAAATGGATGTAAAGACAGCATTCTTGAATGGAGATCTAGAGGAAGAACTTTATATGGACCAACCTGAAGGTTTCATTGCCAAAGGTCAAGAAAAAAAAGTTTGCAGACTAGTAAAATCCCTCTATGGCTTGAAACAAGCTCCCAAACAATGGCACAATAAATTTGACAAAGTAATTTGTGAATATGGTTTCTTGTCAAATGAGTATGACAAATGTATATACTCTAAAGGTACATGTAAAAGTTGTGTCATTTTATGCTTGTATGTAGATGACATCCTTATCCTAGGTTCATCACTGGAATTGATAAATATTACAAAGAACTATTTATCTAGCCAGTTTGATATGAAAGACCTAGGAGAAGCCAACCTAATTTTAGGAATGTAAGTGACCAAAAGCAAAAAGGGTTATACTCTATCTTTAGCACATTCAATTGAAAAAATGCTAAAAAGATTTGAGTTATTTGATAAGAAACCTGTCCTTACTCCTTATGACAGCAGTATTGTACTGAAAAAGAATGAAGGATCACCTTTGGAACAACATAAATATTCACAGATGATAGGCTCCCTTATGTATATAACAAACAGAACAAGACCTGATATTGCATTTGCTATTGGGAGATTAAGTAGATATACCAGTAACCAAAATCAGTCACATTGGACTGCCTTGGATAGGGTATTTAGATATCTCAAGGGCACCCTAGATTACAAACTTTATTTTACTAGGCACCCTGATATCATAGAAGGTTATTCAGATGCAAACTGGGTAACCGACTCACATGATATAAAATCTACTACTGGATATGTATTTACTCTAGGAGGAGCTGCGATCTCCTGGAGCTCTTGTAAGCAAACTATCATAGCTAGGAGTACAATGGACTCCGAAATGATAGCTTTAGATACAACTTGCACAGAAGCTGAATGGCTTAAAAATCTTATTATGCATATACCTGTTTCTCTTAGTCCTGTTCTGCAATTTCTATAAATTGTGATAATAAATCTGTTATTGAACTACTAAAGCATGATTCTGTGAATGCTAAGATGAACAGGCACCTGCAGTTGCGCTTCAAGTCAATAAAAAGCCTACTAGGCAAATATGTGGTTCTTGACTATATAAAGTCAGAAAAGAACCTTGCAGATCACTTGACGAAGGGTCTGTCTAGGACTTTGATCCTAGAATCATCGAGGGGGATGGGGTTAAGCCCATAAGTTAGTCACCAGCAGTGGCAACCCAACCGAGTCTGACTGGAGATCCCAAGAAGCCGGTTCAATGGGTAAAAACAAGCTGAACTTAGGTGACTTTATGGAACACTGACTCGAGATTAAAAGTCTCATTAAAATAAAGCCCAAGCGGCTGTACATGTGTACAATGACTCCCCATCCCTATAGTGACAGTGTTCCTGTGTGATATGGTTAGGATGAGATTAAACTCTTAATAGGTCCAAGCTGTAATGCTAGGTTGATTCATATCACCAACCATTAAGGACTTACCTATATGAGAGGTCATGAAGGCCGCGACTATGGGACAGGGCGATCCCAGACAACTCTCATGAATGTGGAAAGTGCGCATGGCCATTTAAAAGCGCCACCCGATAGACCAAGGACCTCTAGCGTACTATGTGTGCTATTTTTCTAAATCTGGTTCAAGAAGTCTGATTCAAGGCATAGTCCATCAAGCACTTCTTCAGATTAAGGCAATAGTCACTACGTGAGATTCAAGGCTGTAGTCCATCTCATCTATGCATAGTATTTTACTGTCCAGATGCTCTCTCTCTATTTCTTCACTCTTATCTCTGTTTCGGAACTTGATTTTTTTTGGGGGGGGGGGGGGATTGTTGGTTTTGCTTTTCTTCAAAAACTCAAATTCCTCTTCCTTTCTTTAGTCCCACATCGGATGCACCAAAGCCCTCTTGTGTACATATATTACTTTCTCTTCTTTGCTCTATTAAGTTATTGTGTGGGGAACCCCTTGGGCCACACGCGCGTGCCGCCGCCGCCGCCCGGCCCGGCTCGGCTCGGTTTGGTTCGGTTCGGCGCGCGTAACGGGTGCGGGTACGCGCCCACATCTGCGGGCGCCGAATGCCGATCCGATTTCCTCTTCGGGTTCGGGCTGGGACCCTAAAATTTTTTTTGCTCCTCTTAATTCTGTCATTTATTTTTCTGAACGTTGGAATTAATTTTCGAACGTTACAAATATTCAGACTGTTACAATTTTTTCATGTCCAGATTCATTCGTTTAATTCCTGTGTAACGGCTGAATTTATCGTAAATTAATTCTGACCGTTACACAACTGTATTATATATTCGTCCCTGTTTTCTTTGTAAAATCCATCAGAAAAATTTCTTCTCTCCAAACCTTTGCTGCCAAAATTCTGTTCATCGTCTCCAAGCTCTGGGCAGAGCTAAGTCCTGGTCGTTCTCTCCAAGTCGTGTGCGGCAACGAGATACCGGTAGTGCAGGGGTTTTACCACTAGGAGCTTCGGGAACGTCTGCACACAGATCCCGAATAAACTCTTAGGGCAGTGCTTCGTGCACGACTTCCCCAGAGGCCGGTAACATCTAATTTTATATTTGTATTTTGAAATTATTAAAAAGTAAACAATGAATTTTCTAACATTTTATGTGCACATACTCTATTTTAAATGTATTGCAAGTATTTCGACTATAAAAGAGTACGTGTATAAACTCTTATCTTTTTTAGGATTGGACTGTAAAAAAATATACAACTATCTCTTCTTGTATAGCTTTGTTGTACATTTTTCTAAGCCCAACCCTAGAACAAAAATGCAAAATTAATAAATATAAAAAAATATAAAAATTGGATGGAAGAATTGTAGGATTTTTATGCAAATTAATATTTGTTATAGGGGTTAAGTGAAAGAATTGCAAAAAAAAGTCTTGCAATAAAAATGTCATGCGTTTTCTTTGATCATTTTTTGAAAGTCAAGAAAAACATCAAAGCCTATGGCATTTTTTTTACATAGGCTATGGTGTTATATAGCTTTATTTTGCAAATTTGGTAAACTTTTTACCTTATAGCTATAATATTCATGAACTTTATCATCCCATAGAAATATTTCATTTTTGAAAAAATATAAATTTAGTGTTTCCAAAAAAAAAAAGTTTCTTTGGTTAATACTAGAATAAAATATCTCAATAATAATAATATACAAATAGATAACATTAATTAGTTTTTACACTTTTTGTAATAAAATAATAATATTAAACATGTCATAAAATCTTTTCGTAATCGGTGGCCCCCCCTTGCCAACAGCAAGTCGAGAGGGCGGGTTGGTCTCGTATCCATTAACATCGCCTCCTGAACCAATCTCATCAGAAACACTTTTAATAGATCAACGATGATCCTTCATGCGTCGTCAATTGCGACGGCACTCCAGTCACTCACCATCACTGTTGGAATCTGGAAAAGGATAAGGAAGATTTCGATGTTGCGATGTGGATGAGTCGACATAGTACAGAGGCTGCTATTACGAAGGGACCAGTTACCAACCGTCACGTGACGATTATAAAGACTTACAATCAAGTTTGGCTGTATGTTTAACATTGCTCTTGAAAAATAATTAGGTACAATATTTTGTAAATAAAGTGTTAAGTGTGCTACTTTGGCAAATTTTCAATAATAGAAAAAAATATACTCATTTTATTATCGGAAAATTTCAGTCAGAGCACAAAAGTTTAGTATATTTATAAAAAAAGCATAAAAGTTTCCAAATTTATAACAAAAGCATTAAAACGTCCTTTCTAAGGGCGTTTTATGCTTTTCCGTTAACTCCGTTAACGGCCAAAATTTTAAAAAATATATATATATATAAAAAGGTAAAACGCCCTTACAAAGGGCGTTTTATATTTTTAATTTATTTTAATTTCTTTCTCTCCTCTCTCTCCCCTCTCTCCTCTCTCTTCTCTCTTCTTTCCCCTCTCTCCTCTCTCCTGTCCGCCCGCTCCCCTCTCTCTCCTCCTCTCCTCTCTCTCTCTCTCCTCTCCTCTCTCTCTCACACTCCTCACCCGTTACTCTCCCCTCCTCTCTCCTCTCTCTCTCTCTCCTCTCTCTCTCTCTCCTCTCCTCTCTCCTAGTCAAAGTAAAATATATATATATATATATATATATATATAGAGAGAGAGAGAGAGAGAGAGAGAGAGAGAATAAGGGAGGTGAGATGGCACCTCACTCTAAAAACAAGGGTGACGGTGACGTGGCACAATCCCAACCACACATTTCATAATTGGCAATTTGCACTTAACCCCCTCCCCTCGTTTGTGTGGTTGAGATTGTGCCACGTCACCGTCACCCTTGTTTTGAGAGTGAGGTGCCACCTCACCTCCCTTATTCTCTCTCTCTCTCTCTCTCTCTCTCTCTCTATATATATATATATATATATATATATATATATATATATATATATATATATATATATATATATATATTTTCTCTTCTCTCAGCAAAGTAAAATATATATTTATATTTATATTTATATTTATATATATATATATATATCTTCTGATTTTTTACTTCACTCTCTCTCTCTCTTCACACATTTACTCTCTCTTTTATCACTCTCATTTCTCTCTCCTTCCTAGTAAAGTAGATAGAAATACGTGTAAAATAGGTAACGTTATTATGCTAGAAGTAGATAGTAGTAATAGCAGTAGCAGTAGGACAATAGCTAAAAATAGGTAACGTTATTATGCTAGAAGTAGATAGTAGTAGTAGCAGTAGCAGTAGGACAATAGCTAAAATAGGTAACGTTATTATGCTAGAAGTTGATAGTAGTAGTAGCAGTAGCAGTAGGACAATAGCTAAAATAGTAACGTTATTATGCTAGGGAAGTAGATAGCTAAAATAGGTAACGTTTATATTCTAACGGATAGATTTACTTTCTATATATATACCTCAACTTATGAGTTATATGTCATCCACTCTCTCTTATCCTATTTATCTTAAATCGAAGTCAGAAGAAATTTGTATCCCTATTCTGCTACCATTTTTCCTGATATACTTCCGTAAGTCTTAATTTAGACGAAAGTTTTTACTATGGATCAAAATTTAGTAATAATTTGCTACCATGGAGGTATACTAGATGGATTATCTTACCATGGAGGTAATACTCATCTTATAACCACTTATAAAAATATTACTTTAGCTAGTTTGCGTAGTATAATTTTTGATCGTTTTTGCATAAGTTATGAATTTACAATAAGGTGGTTTTATGAAGATGCATTGATAATAGTAGATTGTGAAGAAACATGGAATTTTATTGTTCAAAGTAATATAGTGTCAGCTTGTATTAAAATTTACATCATCCCATCACAAGTAAATATCGACACAACTATCATATCAACTAGTAAACATTTTAATGATAACCAAGATTTCAATGTTGGTCCTAGTTGTATAAATCACACTGAGAGTAACTCTGATACAGAAAATAATGATGTTGACGATGAAAACAGTGATGATTTGGTTGAAAATTTAGATTACTATTTAGATGATAATGATGCTAATGTACATGGTTGCATTCCCGAATTATTTGTTGGCAGACATTTTGATTCTCCTAAGGATTTTCGTAATTTTATTAGCGACCTAGCAATTACATATAAATTTAGTTGTTCATCTAAACATAACAATCATCAAAGAATTGTGTATACTTGTGATTCTCCAAACTGTTGTTGGAGAGTATACGCTAAAGCTATTGGTGATGGTAGTACATTTGAAATTCGTACATTTGAAGGTAGACATTCATGTTTAGGTGGATTTACAGGAGGGCATCATCCACTAGCCACCACCACATGGGTAAGAAATAAAATAATTGGTAAAATTAGAGATAACAACTTGTATAGTCCGGCACACATTTTACACGATATACTTAGAGAACATCGGATACATATTACATATTCCAAAGCTTGGAGAGCTAGGGAACTTGCATTATCTGATATTAACGGCAGTTACGTTGATGCGTATGGTAGTCTTGAGAAATATTGTTTTACAATTATGGAAACAAATTTCGGTAGCAAATGTTTTTTAAAAACTGTAGAAAATCATATCTTTCAAAGAATATTTATTTGTTTCAAGGCTTGTATGGATGGTTTCTTAAGTGGTTGTTTACTTGTTATTAGTATTGATGCTACTTTTCTTACATCTAGATTCCAAGGTAATTTATTTGTTGCTTGTGCCCACGATCCAAACTATCAACTATATCCTATCGCTTATTGTGTTGCTGAGAATGAAAATACTGAGTCGTGGACATGGTTTTTAAACTGTTTGAAAATATCTTTCGAAACTTATTTTGAACGTTGGGATAGTATTTCATTTATATCTGATAAACAGAAAGGATTAATTCGTGGAATGCGAACAGTTTTTCCAAACTCTTCCCACTTTTTTTGTATTCAACATTTTAAACAAAATTTAAAAAATATGTGTCCTCGTACACCGACATATCTACAATGGTTAGACAAACTTGCACGATCTTATAATGAGGTTGATGCCAATGGTTGGTTGGAAAAAATAAAATCTGCAGATGTAAATGTTTTCGATTGGATTGTAGGGTCAAGCAATGAAAATCGTAATTTTTCTCACTGGATAACAGCTTATGCACCGTGCCCACGATTAGATATTAACACTTCGAACATTGCTGAATGTTTTAACAATTGGATTAAAAGTTTGCGTGACAAACCTATATCAACATTGCTTGATGGTATTAGAGCTAAAATAATAACACTTCACGACAAGCATCGAACAAATGCTGAAAAGATGGAAACAGAGTTTTGTCCAAGGATGATGAACACTATAGCACGTATTAGACGGGAGTCACACCATTTTCAATTATTGCGTTTTAATAATAATAAATTTGAAATATGGGATCATGAAACAAGTAGATGTTATGTGGTTGAACTAGACCGTAAATGTTGTACATGTGGTCGGTGGCAACATACTCTATTACCATGTGAACATGCTTGTTTTACATGTCATTCTTCTAACGTACCAATTGAAAGTTTTTATCCTGTTGAATTTTCTGTTGCAACACTTAGAGCTGTATACATGCCATGTATGGAACAGATTCCAGTCCCCTATAATCCTCAAAGTGAACCTATAAGAGGTCAAATTGGAGTACCACTTCTTGGGCGTAGAGCTGGCAGACCGAAGAAGAATCGTATAATGACAAGAGAACCGTCGACAAGAGATCTAACGTTGCAGTAATTGTGGCGGGCTGGGACACAACAAAAGGAGTTGTAGAAACCAACCGAGGCAGTGAATATCATTATTGTATCTTTTTTGAGTAATTATGATTTTGATCTAACGTTGTTACAATGTTGTAATTGAAGTTGCTGAACTTTCGAATAAAATAAACATCATATTACTGAAATTGTAAGACCAACAAAATATTGTCATACATTTATTTATGGATACCAACAAAATATTGTCATACATTCTCCAGAAGGAGCTGCTTGATCATGATAGCTGTGTTTACTTGGACTTGAGGGTGTCAATTTTGACCCGATATGTTTACCACCAGTCGTCGTCGTCTTCTACTTCTTCTTTGGTGGGTCTAATAAGAACTTTCAATATTGATATTACACATAATTTTTAGGTTTGTAATAAAGGTATTATAAATTACACTTAGGACTAATCTTGTGTTGGGGCTAGTCCAGTTATGAAGAAATTTTACTCAGGCTAGTCGAAATTTTACTAGGATTGCTCATCCTCTTCACCTCTCTCCTCATGTTCTCCCTCATGTTCCTCCACCGCTCACCGTCGCCCCCACCGCTCGCCGCCGTCCCCGCACGCAGCAACGGCTCCGTCCTCCATCGATCATCACCGTCCCCACCGCTCACTGTAGCCCCCGCGCGCAGCAGCGGTCCCGTCCTCCACCGTCGCCCCCGCGCGCAGCAGCGGTCCCGTCCTCCACCGCGCTCGCACCTCCGTCTCCTCTCCCGTCCTCCACCGCCCCTCCTACCGCCGCCTCCGCCTCCACCCCCGCTTCCTGCCGCCTCATTCCCCCCCTCAAACATATGCATTCAACCGAACTTAGAGATAGTGAAATTGGACAAGCTACTTGCGAAAATCTCAAGGGTCTCATTTTATGATTCACGAGGATACTTCCAATAGGGTCAATCAAATCCAAGTCATTTTCTATCCCAACTCAAACTAAGTATTTTGTACTACCATTAAGCACGATCTATTCGGTTTACCGACTAGCGTCCATCCGTTCGGGTCAAACATAGCGCACGTTATCGTTCCCACGTATAACTCTAAGTCTTGCTACCCCAGTTTTATAGCTTGTTCAATCATTATAATAAAGTCGGTCACACAGGTTTATTTACTCGGCACAGGATCGTCTACCTAATTACTAGGTCAGCTCACAAGGTCATAGGTGTAAGTTCAAGCTCGCAATTCATCGTGCAAATTCGTCGCACGATGCTCGCCCCAATTCCTAGGGTCAAAACATTTTTCATTTGCACGGGGTATTCTACCCAAGCTCGTTTCACTCAGATTTCTAAACATCGAGCACAGATTATTCTACTCTCAATAATACGTTCGTTTATACAAGGGTTTGAGTCCGTTCAGTAAAATCTACGATATATCCTAGTTACAGAACAAGCCTAGTGATTTGCATAGTCTATCTCTCCAAACATATTTTTGTAGAATCCCTATCTATTCCAAGTCTAGACTACCAAGCCAAGATTCAATCCTAAACCTTTATTTATAACTCCAAGTCGTCCAACCTGATTCACGTATTCGTTCACGAAACCATCAAGCGTGATTTATTCCAGGTTCTAAGCTAACTTATCCTCGAGACATTTTCGATCAATTGTATTCCTAATTTGTCTTATCGTGTCGAACCAAAAGTCAAGACGATCCATCGGTTGTCACGCCTCGGTCTCCCACAAGTTCGATCACCCTCATTGGACGTGAGATCACCACGCTCCCGCTGGATAATCGTCCTAATCCGGACATGATGCATGTGCAGGCATAGAGTTACGCTCGCACAAGACAAGAACATTTTGAACGTTATAGTTATCTCGAAACGATCAAGACACCTTATCATTTTCCTTTGTTCCATCTAAGTTATATATAAAATCCACCAAGTCAAGTCCATTCATGTAGTGATTATAATTCGTCTAGCAAAATTATCCAACTTCAATGTTACCGTTCGGTAATTCCATTGTCTTACTTCTAGCATTCCTCAAACAACTTGGTTTTAAGTATTCAAGCCCAAGTCTATTTCATCTTGATACATTCTATACATCGGGTCCATTTAGAATAATTATCGAACATGTTCCCGTGAGTTCGATCATCCCCGTCGTACGTGAAATCACCACGCCGGCGCTCCCGCTGGGTAATCGTTCTCGTTGGGACTGATTTCGATTGTTATCTTTCTGAACTTGATTTCAAGATCGTTCTTCCAAACTCCAAGCTAAATTCATTATCGCTTATCTCTTCATCGAACCAAGATATTCATTTTTGGGCTAATTTCTATTCAAGCGTTATTATATTCAAGTTTATTCCGTTTGTTTCAATCCAAAATCGCTTGCACAATCCTCAAGTTTCCAACAAGTTTTCTTAACCGAGATATCTATTTCCATTTCCGTGAATCCCTATTCAATATAAGCCTTATCGTTTATTTAAAATATTTTCAATCCTTCAATCTGACTATCGTACGAGACCTATGTATCCGTTTGGACATTTCTAGTGATCCAGACACCACTCGGAATTGAGTCATCCAATCAAATTCATATTTGATTTGTATCTTCCAATACGAAATACTGTTTGAGCTATTTTCCAAAATCTAACCATGATTCTCTGTATTCGCCTAAGCGATAAACTGATAAGGTTTCTATCGGTTGTCATTCTAAGTCTGATTTATCTTATTCCTGAACGATATCTCAATCTCGTTGCAACTCAGCTTGCACCAAAGGGTCTTGGCGCACGATACTCAACACAACTTAGCCAAAAGGCTGTGTGCATAGCTAACCGTTTGGGCGATATTCTATTTCGTACTAACCAGTTAGGTAATCATGTATAGGCATTAGGGTTCGCACATATGTTGCTATTCTAGCACGGGTCTATTCCCAAAGGGTTAAGCACAGGTCGGCATAAAGGCCTTCGTATCACAATTTTGTACAAGCAATAACATCATTCACATGCACTTTTTGAAAGTATTTAGACTCATTGTTGGCACATTCTGTTGGGACATCGAGAGAGAGCGTATGCACATAACCCACGAACGAGCTTTCAAAACTGAGAAAATCAAAACGGAGTCCAAAGGCGTAAAGCCATGCTCTGATACCAATATGTCCGATTTCCCGCAGGCTAATCGGCCATCCCCGCTGGGAACGAATCGCCGTTCCAGCGCTCCTGCGGGACGATCACTTGACCCATCTGGGCGTGATACCGCACGAGCTTAAGGGAAGCCCGTGCAAGGCCATGGTCCTTGCTGGTGATAAGAGGTCTAAGCCACAGAGTCGCACATATTGTCCGAGTGCAGCGAAAAATAAATGCATAGGCGATTGGTAACAAGTTCACAGAGTCGTCAATAGCGGAAGCATTGAATAACACAAGTATTGAAGTAAAGCAAACTTCTTATTGATATTGAACAAGTGTTACAAGCGGTGATATGCCTAGATTATAAGTCGCTCAAGCCTCTCTCTCTTAAACAGTAAATGCGTGCTAAGTGGCTACATTTGTGGAATGATACATAGGCGATGTTCCAATATTATGTTTTGTATATGTGCTTCAGTTCCGGACGCATCGCCCCAAGGCTCCAGAGTGAACTCCACGCCTTAGCACGCACGAAGGAGACATCCGCACCGAACGAGGTTCTTCCGCACCCTGCAAGCAATCTAGTGGATTATCAGTACATGAATGCACTGGTGGGGAGGCTACTCGCCCGCTCGATAAATCCAAATATGTTCAATAGGTTCCGTGTACCATCTATTTGGTTAACTTTCTATTCTTGCCTTAGGATCAGTTTCATGGCAATGATGAATAGCCTAACTCATGTGGCAGTGCGCCGTGCAACATAAGAGGAAATACGACGAGACTTACCAACTTACCATTGGTCCTTCCTTGTCCAAGGCAAACCAAGTAAATTCAAGCACGAGTATATATATGACAAATACAAGGGCAATAGCATATGCAAACACAAGTGTAGTGAGCGAGATTATGTTTTGGGTATATGAGTTACATAGATTATTCGAAGGTGTTGCTTTGGATGTTTAAATGTTTCTATTACTCACAAATATCTCATATTCATATTGTTCACTTGTTTCGAATTTATTGGACGCGATACAATGACTCGCACGCGGATTGCCGCTAAGCGAGAATGACTTATCTATATGAACAGAAGGTCACTGGCATAGCCATAAAGGACAAGATCTATAGTCTCATGACAGAACGGGGTGCAACGCTTGATACAAAATGAGAAATCACAGGCGAACAGAGAATACCGAAGAGCCATTGCACCCCGTCCTGCCGATACAAACGACTATCATGGGTAGACAGCTAGTCCAAGGTAGTATGCCCTACCAAGGCCCGAATACCGTGTATTTCCCGACCCAAAGCCGGCGTCGCATACCATAACTAACTTTGCCCTGCAATACACCAAACATTCCTCCTAGGCCGGTACGATCTCGGTGCCCCGCTGATCGTCCGAGGAACCACATACCTCGTGCACGAGTTGTCCGTGACCATGCAAGTCTTGGGTCATTCCAGATTCACAACATGACATAATAATTCTGATTCTTTTGCTGAACGAACATTGCTCCACGATTTGTGATTTATGCTTTACTTAACATGATTCCCGTTCAGAGTTAAACTTGACTTGATGCATTCCCGTGGTTCAGGAATTGCCTTGGCGACCTAACGATCCCGGATACTTGCAGGTTCATATTGCACAGAAGAACTATTTGATAGTCTTCTGGCTAACAAGATGCATGCACGACATAAATGATGTTACTTGCTTGAGGCATAATTTCGTAAGGCAAATATTGAAACGAGGCAACAAGTACAAGTTAACATATAAGCAGGCCAGCATTGCATTCATAAGAAAACTTAAGCATTTACGTTGGCTCGGGCCCAAGGGCAAGCCGATGAGTGAAACTGTAAAGGGACTTACCGAGCAACATAATCTAGGGTCGTGCGGTGTAGCAAGTGAACAGTGCACTTCAGAGTGTACGTACGTATATCGTTCTACTCGAGGCATAGCGGGGTCTAGTTGCACAAGACAAAGGTAGCATACGAGGGTCCACATATAAGCAAAGTTTTATTTCCATGTTCTAACACAAGCAATTCAAGTTGGGATTATTCCTTTAGTTAGTTGCGTTGTATTCTTATTAGCATGCAGGGGGTGATTCACCTAGCAACTAGCATGAAACATCCATATTTTAAGTGTGCTGGCTAAGCAAAGACAAGTTCATCTTAGCCACCTACCTTAGCGATGATTCGCCTCGGTCGAGCGATACTCCGAGCGAGCCTTTGAAAGCCTAAGCCAAAACTCTCGAAGGTCCAAATCAGGAAATCCTTTTGCCTCAAACGAGTATTCTCGCTGAGCAAAGCGGGTCAGGTAATAGCACTTTTGCCATTTGAATCGGTAGTCCGCTTGAGCGGAATGGGTCGTTACATGTATCATATAGATATAAATATATATGATAAGATAAGTTTATATATATATATATATATATATATATATATATATATATATATATATATATATATATATATATGTGTGTGTGTGTGTGACTTGGTGTCTCATTGATTAGCAGCCATGTAACTTAGTAACCGATAATTAAGTTAAGGGGGAAGCTTGAGTTTGTATATTTGGTGCGCAGTCAGTAGATTACAACTGCGTTAATAGGGTGCAGGCTTAGCATGGGAGATAGAGTGGTGTGTTGTTGATACATTAGTGTCAGATACATTAAGTACCAAATGGACTGTTACTTAATGAGCAGCTGAGTTGAGGGGAGAGGTGAGCAACTGCAAATTATAGTACTTAGCAAGGGGCATAACTATATGAGCAACATTGGAAGTATACCCCTACCCAGGTACTGTAGCAGCAAGTCTAAGCAGCAACAATGCACTTCAAGTGCACTGCAAGGGAGTCAGAGCAGTCGGGTTAGTTAGTTAGGTAGCAGCAGGTACTTTACACTGTGTTATGGTATCAGGCTCTATGTGAATATGTATTGGATCCTAGGTATGTATTAGTGAGAAGAGAGGCAAGCATAGGCAATGTGTTGGTTGTGTGAATTGTTGGCAGTAGTGTGGATAGTCAGTGAACAATTGAGTATGTATATGCAGTTATGAGTATACCTTATATATGGTTGTAAGTGTATTATGTAGGATTTAGGTGCTAGTATCAGATCATACTGGAGGTCAAGATACAAGCAGTAACAACAATGTGCAGGTACCTGAGAATGGGGAGGATAACTTAGTGTATCAATGAAACTGATACTAGAGTTGGTAGTTAGTCTAGTATCAGTAGTATGATACCAATTAGTGTGTAGTTCATAGCAGTAAGTGTTAGTAGTTATGTCATTTTTGAGTGTTAGTTAGTGTATATAGTATCATCAGAGTTAAGTTATGATGGAAGTATCAGAGGCAAGATACATGAGTTAGAATTTTAATGCCAGTTAGTATAGTATTCATAAGATATCAGTTAGTATAATTAGTGTTGTTTAGCATTAAATTAGATAATTAGTTATAACCTTAGTATAACCTAGTGTAACTAAGTTAAGCTTGTAGTGTCTAATTAATGACCATGATAGACCTATTAGCTAGTGTTGGACCTAGTATGACTTAGTTGAGCTAGAACGACTTAGAAATTAGCCCAAAATGTATGCATTAGTGTATTTTAATCCATTTCTCATTCTTTACACCTATTAACATAATATTTCATAAATAGGAGTGTGTGACACCAGTTTGGGCATCAAGAGATACCATTACCTTAGGACCAGAGGTGAGTACATCTCTCTGTTAGTTTTTGTTTCATGATAGTGTATATATCGCATGTTCTAGAACTGTATACTTGATTCCAACACAGTGGTTACACAGACTGGTACCATATGGATCCTATCAGGAGATGTTATCCCCTTACCGTGCTCAGCGGGTACTCCTTCACATGTATTTTATCGTGTGTATCGGGTATTGATTATCGTGTACTTCATGTTCACACATTGCTCGTGTTCAGTGTGCTTATATTCGTGTTCATAATGTTTCGTGATTGGATCCATGAGTATTGGTTGGGGACGGGAGAGTAGAAGTTGGTTATGTGATCAAGCCAGTGTATTCGTGTATATGTCGATTACATATCACACGTGTAATCGAGTTACCATATTGTATTCATGTTAAACCTAACCCGATCACATAACGAACTTGAACTCTATGGCACATTAACTACTTTATCTATTTTCATCACTTGCAGTTATTCATATTGTCTGTTCTTTCATTCCAGTATTTCACATGTTCACTCCACTTTATTTTAATTTTCTATTGCTAGTTATCTTGTATTCCTTTTTATTATTTGTCATATATGCTCTACCGTGTATTTGGAACTACTTTCAGAGTTTTGTACTTCGCTCCAATTCTGATTGGATATATTTTTCAGATGATTGGCTTGTGGAGCAGTGTCCTACTTATTACGGGCCGCAGGATGGTGAGCTATTAGAGGATACTCCCCAAGAGCAGGAGAACCTAGTGCCAGTGATCGAGGAGGACTAGTTATATATTTTGGACATTGTATTAGTCTCATTTCTAGACTTATGGCATGTATATATTATTTTTGGGAGTGGTTGTGTCTAGACTTATGGATTTGGACTTGTGGATGTATTGTGACTCTTATTTTTCTCTCTTTTATTCCATATCGTGCTTTCATCTTCCTTTAGTTTTATATTTTGATTGTTTACCATTATCATATACCATATTGTTTCTCCGTTTGGAGTTGAGACGACATTGACATGTACCTTATATATATTGTATGAGATATTTAGATAGTATGGTTGACCTATACAGCATTCTACCGTCGATGCTGCGGCATAGGTTGTGCGTTGTTCACTACTCGTGCCCTTATTCCGGGTGCGGGTCGTGACAGTTTGCAACCTATAGATGTTCCATCCCAATAAACTAGCTGATCATAATTTAGTTATTAATTTTTGATATTTTTATTTGAATTCATAACCGGACATCCGTGGAAACCATCCTACATGTGGTTTCCCTCAAAAAATGCAAGACGACAGTATTTTATCATTCACACTCAATAGAATTAGACATACTAGCAACCCGCATCGATATGATCACTATAATTAACTTGGAATGCACTGCGATAAGCCATTGAGAGAATCGATACAATATCAATACAGTACAATATGGTGCAATGCATGCAGCATGATACAATATATGTTGGACATAGTCAATCATGATATTGATACCCTACCATAAGCGGCCAGTACATCATAACAGTAAGTCACCATAATCAGGTGAACTCCATGCGCTCAATCACGACATATGTATCCGAATTGTTCGTGAGAATACTGGAAACTGTGAGCATGCTCCAACACTTGAGAAGAAGAAATTGTGTAATATAGATACACCATGCTCCCACCGGGATCAATCCATACATTCATTACTTGAAAAGAAATCATGCATGAACAATAAGTCTATATAAAAATTCAAGAGAAATTAATAAGAGTTTTGTACCAAAAATTTATCCTTAACAAAATTGAGATACATCTGATACGAAAGTTCCGTTTGTCTGATTTTCATAAAATTGCACCCACACCCTCTAATATATCTAGGAGGCTGTGTGTCAATTTCTAGGACAATCGTCAATCGGGTCGATTCAAAATCAATTCGACAAAAGCTGAAAAAATATATAGGTTGTTCAAGAATTTTGCATTGCCAGTATACTAGACAATAGACAAACTGAAAAAATATAGGTTGTGGTAACTTGGACAAGAGAAAGTTCACATCAGAATACTTATTTATATTTGCAGGAGGAGTCGTATCATGGCAGTCAAAGCTGCAAAAGTGTATCGCTCTATCCACCACAGAAGCTGAATATATTGTTGCTACGGAAGCCAGCAAAGAGCTCTTATGGATGAAAAATTTCCTAAAGGAGTTATCTCTCAAGCAAGAGAAGTACACTCTATATTGTGACAGTCAGAGCGCCATTGACTTGAGTAAAAATGCTACATATCACTCAAGGACAAAGCACATCGATGTACGTCATCACTGGATCTGAGATGCTTTGGAGAATCGCTTGATGCATATTAAGAAGATTGATACAAGACAAAATTCGTCTGACATGATGACGAAGCCTCTACCAAAAGAGAAGCATAACTTCTGCCGTAGGAAGGCAGGTATGACTACTGTTTGAGAACTTTCTCCTCATGAGGATGGAGGGGGAGATTGATGGGAATGGGGTCCATCCCCATGATGAATAAACATGGATTTGATCCATGGAAATCGGTCACCCATGGTTGGGTTCGGCCGAGTACTTAACCATTTTTCTGGGTGCAGTTTCTGTGACAAGATTCAGTTTTGGGAGGCTATTTCGAAGCTGTTGCAATCATTATCTGGTTCGGTCTTCAATACAAAGTTGTTGAGAAAAGTTTTCTCTTTCATCCAGGCTTTGAACCAGGTCATTTGGAGGTGTATTGAAGAAGTTATGACCATCTGAAGTAGCTATTTATTCATATTCTGCATGCATTCAGCTTGCATGTAACATTGATGATAGATGAACGAATCTTGGGAGAAGGAACGAATCTTCCCTTTGGACTTCTCCATGCAATGAATGTGATGTACCCAAGAGGCATATCCTTCCTATAAATAGAGGGGAGATGGTGAAGGTTGAATACAACAAGTAACAAGAAGAATAATACACAACTTGTAATCCTCACACTTGTAATCCACCTCAAGTGAATTTGTGAGAGAAAGTGATCCTCAAGTTAAGTTGTACCAACTTGAGAGAAGGCCCTTGAAATCTTTCATTTGATTATAGTGAAAAGGGTGAAGAAGGGGCGGGCGGAGGACGTAGGCTCAAATTGAGCTGAACTTCGGTAAATCTTGTGTGTGTTCTCTCTTAACTTCTCTTCTCTTCCATTTTATTTTATCTTATCACAAAGACGAAAAATGTCTTATTTTTTTCCAACAAATCCCAATTATCGACCCTCATGCTCTCAGTTTCTATCCGACGTGGGACTAAATCTTATGATCAACTCTACTTAAATTTGTCACCCTTTGCGAACCACCTTAGATGTTCAACCCGATACGAGATACAACCTTACACATATGTAACTATTGGAAATTTTGACCACCACACATACTATGTATGAAGTAGAAATCCTTAGTTCCAAATTAAATTGAAAACAATAATGAAGAATCCTTTTCTCTTTAGCTTAATTCTTCAGCTTATAGCAAATTGTTTCATCACGCAATTTGTTTAGACTCGTTATAGTTTATGATAATTTGGAGGATGTTTTTGATTGCATGAATTTAATCTGCATAACAAAAATATAGATCTACTATTTGCCAACTGATTGCCTAGGTTGTATATTATGCTCCTTTCATGCTCATGAAAACATTAGGAATGAGGCAAACATAGAGTTACTGTTAGGGCCATGGCATAGCATAGCAGTTCAAAAGTTTTTTGTCAAAATGTGGGTCTACTACTTATTTATCAAATCATCCATTCATTCATTCCTAACTGTTAATTACTTGTGGTTATGCGTACGTACATGTTCGACAACATAGACTCGTACATTGATTAATGCATCTTCTTCTTAATAAAAAATCTTATTGCAAAATTTTAATGTCTCAAAACATTAACTCTTAATTAATTAACCATGATAAGTTTGTGTTGTTGCGGCAACACAGTGCCACATGCATTATTGTACCTTCTCTTGGACAAGCCGTTGTCAATAACATTGTAGAAAAAAAAAGGAATAATTAAGAACACTTTTGAGTGTCCCTTTACTTACGGAGAGACACTAATAAAGGGTCGTGTCAGTAACATTATAACTATAGCACAAGAGAAACCCTAGCTAGCTAGATACACTCAACTCACAAAAGTATCAATCCGTACTTAGATCTCCCTCCTCCCCTATATAACTAACTATAGCACAAGAGAAACCCAAGTCCCAAAGTCCTAAACCCTAACCAAAAGCCATGAAGCCCCAACTCTTGACTTCAACTAGTCCAATATCCATCTTTGCCGCCCTAGCCCTAGCCATAACCCTAACCCTAACCCTAATCCAAACCAACAACTTCCTCTCCAACCACAAGCTCATTTTTCTCTCCTTGGCTTGGTGCACTACTGTTTCATTGACTACCTACATCGCCACCCGTCCCCGCCCCGTCCTCCTCCTCGACTACTCCTGCTACCTCCCGGGCCCCGACCGCCGCTGCAGCCTCGAGGTCAGTGAGTACTTCTGCATTCGCTCCGGTTGCTTCACCGAGACCAGCATGGACTTCATGCGCGCCATATACCGCAAGTCGGGCCTCGGGGACGAGACCTACGGTCCGCCATTGGTCTTCCATGGCGACCACGAGGCGAAGCACCGGTGCAGCAAGATGGAGGCCCAGGAGGGGCTGCTGGGCTCCGTAGAGTCACTCCTTCTCAAGGCCTCCGTCGACCCTTCGACGATCACCCACCTCATCGTCGCATGCACCATGTACTCCCCCTCGCCTTCGCTCGCCGCGCTAGTCGTCAACCGCTTCGGGCTCAACGAGGACGTCAAGTGCTACAACCTGTCCGGCATGGGGTGCAGCACGGGCACGATGTCGCTAGACCTCGCGTCGAGGCTGCTCCTCAACGGGGTTGGCTATGTGTTGATGGTCACCACAGAGATCTTTAGTACCAACTGGTAAAATTAAACTACTTGAATTAAGATTCATGCTTACGTGGAAAATTAAAAAAAAACAACAAAATATGCCACAAGACCCAAGGGCAGAACCAGAAATATAAATTTAGCGGGCTGGCTAGGTTGGCTAGGCTAGAATGGACTAGATATCAACCGACTATATGGAAGGGAAAAAAAAAATATAGGAAAAGAAAAAGTAAAAAATTGGAATTGGCTGTAGTTGCATCAACAAAGAGTTGTACGTAGAATGGATTGATATACTCAACAAGCATTGCACCCATTGACTAGATCAACTGTTGGGGTTAATAGTAAAATGTGATAATTAAGTGTACATAAAATGTTTGTGTATGATAGAAACTTGGTAGAAATTGATAAGAGGAGAAAATTTCTGATTTTTTATTTTATTTTTATGCCCTAAAACATTCCGACAGTTTGACTGACGAAATTCATGCACATCCGAAATTCAAGTAAGTCCAATTTCTGTCGGATTGTTCAAAAAGAAATCAAACAGTTTGTGTGTTTTTTTTTGTAACGACTAGTTTTGCACCACCAAAGAAGAGAGAGAAAAAGCTACCAAAAACACTTTTATTTTATTTTTATTAGACTGACGAAATATTTTGGGACATATTTTCTCCTCTTTCTTCTCTTTTTTTTTTTTTTCTTTCCTTCTATTTTTACGAAGTTTCTTTAGTACACTCAAAATTTCTGTTGTTGAATATTGTACTCTTCTCTAATCACACGTTGAATTGTTAATATAATAGGTACTTCGGTAACGACCGCCACATGCTCGTCCCTGTGTGCATCTTCCGAGTTGGAACCGCTGCGGCGATCGTCACCAACGACCCCGCGGCTAGGCCTCACGCCAAGATGGAGCTCATCCGGAGCCTCCGCACGCACCACGGCTCCGACGATGCCTCCTACAACGCAGCCATCCAGAAAGAAGACGAAGATGGCAATGTCGGAGTCTACCTAACTAAGGATCTTGTTCGTGTCGCAGGCCATGGCCTCAAGAACCACATCTCCATCCTCGCCCCCTACGTACTCCCAATTTCTGAACTCCTAAGGTGAATTCATAGTGTTGGATCCATAACATAGTCTTAGACTCTACTCCAAAACTTTCATCCGACTTACAAATATGATTTTGTACTTATCCGTATTTATTAAACTTATATTCCATTTGAATAATGAGAACTGCCAAATTTGAGAGAGAGAGAGAGAGAGAGAGAGTGTGAGTGAGTGTGAGTAAGTGTGAGTGTAAAAGTACTAATCCACTATTCATACAATTTTTTCTTTTTCTTTAGACTTTTGATTTGTATCTTTTGTTTATAAATATAATTTATATAATAATAATATTATTAAAAAAAAACTTCTTGAAATCTTTCAATAGATTTTAAATTTGTATATTTTCAAGTATAATTTCCAAACATTAAATTATATTTTATTAAATAGACTAAAGCTTTTTAAGTTTATATCTTCTTCGTCATTGAATTCTGGTTTTGATTCTGCAGGTATGCTTACAACATCGCCAAGTCCTTTGCGGCGGGGGACAAGAAGACGGATCACGTGCCAGACTTCACGACCGCGTTCGAGCACATATGCATCCACGCGGGAGGGAAGGCGGTTATCGATGCGGCAGGGAGGTTGATGAAGCTCAGCTCGGAGGTGGTCGAACCGGCCAGGATGTGCCTGCACCGGTTCGGGAACACGTCGAGCAGCCTAGTGTTCTACGAGCTCGCGTACTTCGAGGCGAAGGGGAGGATCAAGGAGAGGGATAGGGTTTGGATGCTGGCATTCGGGTCAGGGTTCAAGGCCTGCAGTGTGGTTTGGAGGGCACTGAGGGATTCACGTTTGGATGCTGATAACCCTTGGATTGATTGCATTCATAGATACCCGGTCAAATTGAACTGAATTGGGGGAGTTTGGAAATTTTTCATTATTGTTTTCCTTTTAGTGGCCACTTGCCAGTGTTATGCTGAAATAAAAGTATTGATCATTGTATTCTAGGTTAAAATGCAAAAAAAAAAAAAAAAAAAAATTCCCGCAAGATTAACAATTTTAGCAAAAAAAAGATTCAATAGATTTTTTTTTTTTTTTTTATCAACTAAACTCTCACATTTTTGGTACTTTGGTCAAATCATCCCCTCCGTCCACCAAGTCATTACAATTTAAACGTTATAATCAAATTTTGACTGAAAAAATACTTCAAATATCCAAAACACTCATGCGCTGATCATTAAAAACTGCAACGGTCTTATCATCCTTCTATATATAGGTTTACAATACCTCATCTTTTACCATTTATTTCATTTTTCTTCCATATTTTACTACGTTTATATTATTAGTTTATATTCTTTTCTGTTTAAATAATCCAAATAAGACTTATTGACGATAATTGACTGTCCATTGACGTTAATATTCAATTTCGGTACAAATTGTAGCAACTTAAAAATCAGAGGATTTTTTTAAGCTATGATTATTTTTTTTTCAAAGTGTAAATCCTCGAACCCCTATATTCTTCCTATCACTGTTTTTATGCCGATCAAATTATTGCCATGGATTTTTTTTTTTTGTTTAATTGTATAGTGTTGACTACTGAAATTTGTATTACTAAATTCTACAACATAATTTGTTCAAATACTTGTTTTTTTTCTTCCATCACATTAGTGTGTGAAAGGATGACGTAGTGAAACACATTATTTCAATGTGTTATTTCGGTCGCTACTTCAAGGCCAACAACAATCGATTTTTAAAAACAAATAGAAGAAAATTGTAGTCAAAATAGTTATAACACTAATTATTGTAGCTTTTGTTAAAAAAAGAATTATATTTGTATGAAAAGTAGATCTACATTATGGTTACGCAAATTAAATTCATACAACCAAGAACATCCTCCAAATTATCATAAACTATAAAATGTCTTTGATGAAACAATTTGATATAGATAATTCCATTGATTCCGAAATATTAAGCCAAAGTGAAAAGCATTGGTCATTAAGGTTTTCAATTTAAGTTGCAACTTAGGATTTCTACTTCATACATAGTATGTGTGTTCAAAAACTCCAATAGTTACATATGTGTAAGATTGTAATTCGCATCTGGTTGAGTATCCAAGGTGGTTCACAATGTGTGACAAATATAAGAGAAGGTTTTTTTTTTTTTTTATGTGGCCCGTCATTTCGTACAGAACTTTGCAAATGTTGCGTTGCACGTCTTATGGGCTCACCCTCCCTCCCCCTAAATTTCCACCATTAAAAAATGGAAGAAATAAAAAAAATGGGTTCACAATGTTATTTTTTCTGACAGTGAAGATATTTTCCCCTCAAGATATCGGGGTGGGAAATATCGTTCAATGTATGTAGTACCCGACCTTTTTTTAAGTGTGTCCGTAAGTAAAGGGACACTGGAAAAGTGTTCTTAATTATTCCCATTTCTATATTGTTACTGACACGAGCTTTTTTCTATTGTGTCCGTAAGTAAAGGGGCACTCGAAAGTGTTCTTAATTGTTCATTCCATTTCTACAAGAATGATTCCTTACAGACCGAAGTCATGTGTCGGCTTCGGATTGGCTGAGACCTTTTCAGCTGACGTTAGCAGAGAGTTTGTAAATTTTTTTTTTTTTCTTTTGACGGCCAATCAGAGACCGTCACGTCGCAACAACACAAACTTACCATGGTTAATTAATTAACCGTTAATGCAATTAAGAGTTTTTATTAAGAAGAAGAAGATGCATTAGTTAATGTACGAATGTTGTCGATGTATGATTATGGTCGGTCCAAGGATAAGTCTGACAAAACTTCGGACTTGGACAACCTCTCTTCATAGGACAAATCCTGAGACTATTTGGTTTTCTTAGGACGGTCCAACCAAATCCAACTTAAACATATATCTTTCCGGATGAAGAGCAACAAAAATTAGCTCAGACTAAAACAACTCAATCTCCCGGCCCGGCCCAGGCCCAGTCCTGCATATAACCATAATTAAACTGTAGCCAAAAGGTTACTACCAACAGTTAGGAATGAACGAACTATTGATTTGATAATGTGTACCGACAAAAAAACCTGTTAAGATTAATTAGATTTAGAACTACATTCTTTCTGCTACACGGATACATATTTCATAGTTGTATTTATTTTTTAAGCATCCATTAATAAAATCAATATTGTCGATTTATTTTATAGTATCGAAGTCTAGGATTTTTCAATCCCTGATCGATTATCAGAGTTTCTTTCAAATAATCAATATTGTTGATTATCTCCAGAAGTCATAAAACCGTGTCCTACCGAGCAATCCAGATCTTCGATTCGAGCATCCAGACCGCGCAACAACAATAAACAAAAGGAAAATGATATTCGCCCGCGGTCATGGACTGCGGACTACGTGTTATCACCCAATTGGTCTATCCTATTTGCTTGGAGTCCACCGCTAAAACTTCTGTTAATCGAATCCTGACACGTGGTCCGTAATCACGGACTGCAATCATGAACCGCGGACCATGTAGCAGCGTATAAACAAAAAAGACAGATCCGAAGTTTCTACCAGGGGAGGCAAAGCCATAAACACTTTCTACGTACGTGAAGCTTCTTGTCATATTTCTTGGATCCAGTCTTGGTGTACATAAACAAGGGAGGGGTCCTTCTGCCATAGAGGGACCAAAGTCAGATATGATATAGAAGGAGATTGATGATAAGTTTGTAGGCACCATCATTGTAGGCAAAAGTTGGCTCCTAGGTTCGATTAAGAGCAGGATATAAGGGCTTGTCATAAGCATAATTTTATGGGGCCCTTTTTAGACTTATTAGTCCAGTCTTACACCAAAATTTTAAAAAAAAAAAAAATTGAAAAAAAGAAGATATATTTATCGGAGCAGTTTCGAGATTTTCTTCATTCTTCCACTTCCGAGAAGGCCCGTGCTCCCACCTCTAGAACATTTCCTCGTCCTTCATGTGCTTATTAAGGGAAGGTTGATCATTCTGCTACCACATGCTATGCTCGTCATCGGTCTGGTCTGATTTGTTAATTCTTACTGCCATAAGTCCAGTCATTCAGAGAATAATTGTTTTATGCTCCATCCACATTTTAAAAACTCAATTATTCACGTGGATACAAATGGTTCTTCCTCGACTCGCTCTCCGGTACCTCAGACTCACATTGTTGATAATACACAGTCATCGACAGATATTCAGCACCGTCTTACTCAGTTAGAGCTCTAACTCCAGCTCGAGTATGTCTTTATTGGCTCCACCACATCTTCCTTTTCTGTCTCTACTTGTATTTCTACCTCTTGGATATTACACTCTCGTGATTCTCATCATATGACTTCTGACATTAGTCTCTTATCTAGTATTACACTTTTATCATCACACTTTCTTCTTTACACACAACTGACGGCTCTCAGTTGGTCATTACTTAATTATATGATTATATTATTTTGACACCTTGAGTCTTCATTTTGTTTTACATGTTATACATCTTATTTTAAACCTCATATCAATTAGTAAGGCTCATCTCAATTTCTAGATTCTAGATTTACAATGTAGCTCATTTTGTAGAATAGTAATGCTCAATTGGAGCTTTCTTGATTGTCTCATTTCAGCCACAAGAGTTATAGCTTGTGCCTCAGAATTTCAACATTTAGAATGTAGGAATTTATTTTGTAGAATAGCAAGGCTCAATTTGGAGCCCAAATTTCTAGATTCTAGATTTTATTTTATTTTATTGAAAAATAAATAATGATGACACATGGGTCTATATCCACTCATCTCATTTTAGCCTCTATTCTCATACAAACACAACTCATTCTATATATTTTTTTATTACAAATTTATGTCTCAAGATGCATTCTTGAGATCCATCTACTATTGATGCTCTGTCATGCCCCGGTCCAAAAACACACGGGACCAGGCCACGTGACAATGTCCAGCTAATACGACTCCAAAGAATTTTCTAATTTAATGGACCCGACAAAGCGTACTATATGCTGTCCTAAAATACTATCAAGTCTAATATGATGCGCTAACAAGCAACAGGTAAACAACTAATCTCATCCATGGAAATAAGGGTAATAAAGACTGAAGTAAGTGTTGGTAAGTGAAATATAAAGAGTCTGAATATCCAAAATACAACTGAAATAGTCTGATGGGAACAAATCCATTCAAATACAACGATGGAATAAAAGTACAGAAAGCAATAAGATAACTAGACTATAGGATCAACTAGCTAGATAAAGATACTCTAGACCGAAGCAGCAGTGTACCCCAAATCACAGGAACTCCTCTGGAAACGTCTCAGAGTTCTCAGCCACGAATCCGGTCTCCACTCCTGCTCCTTATATGGTCGAGTACAAGTGCTCGTCTGGATCTGAAAAGGAACCAGGTTCTCAGAGGGACGTAACAAGATACAAAAAGTACATGCCATAAAGTAAATAATGTGTAAATACGAGGGTGAACTAACCAGCTAAGTGAAATATATTTGAAGATAACCTTTGTACGTATGGGTAGGTAAAAGGTATAAAACGTAGCGTCGAGGATAAGTATCTGACATTAGCTGTAAACTGGATGCCAGAATAGCGCACAGCTAGTAACCTCTGCTCGATGTATCGACAAGCATATACGCTTGTTCGCCATTAAATTTGAATGTTCTAAAAGAGCTTAATTTAATTAATAAACTGTAAACCCCCTGATTTTTTAAAATTTTCAAAACTGGATTTTTCACAATTTTCAGGAATTTTTTGGGATTTTTCTGTAATTTAAAAACAGGATTTTAATTATTCAATGATTTTTGAATGATAATAAACAATATTAAAATATTATGAAAATAATATTTTTGGGTGTAAAATAAAAAACTGGACTTAGGGTAATTTTTCTGGAATTTATTGGGCCCCGGAACTATTTTGAAACACCTAAAAATAATTATTTAATTAATTAATTAATTAATTAATGATTTAATTATTTATTTATTTATTTTTAATAAATAAAACCCTAAACCCAACCGGGCCGGCCCAGCCCAGCCCGCACCGGCCCATCCTCTATCGGGTCGGGTCGGATCCGCCTGCCCGAACCCGACCCGCCCGTGCCCGAACCCGTTCCTCTCTCACCCCACTCGCCCGCGTTCTCCGCCGCCCGCCGCGCGCCCCGCCGGCCACGACCCCCGTCCGCCCCGAGCGACCCCCCGCACCCTCGGCCACGACCCCCCCCTCCACCGCCTCGCCCGGAGCCACGACTTCCCCCACTGCCCTATTTAACCCCAATACCCCGCCGACGACACCCTTCCTCCCCCAGCCACCCTCGCCGCACCGCCCCTGCCCAACTCCGCCCGCCTGAACCGCCCGTGCCTCCGCCGGCTACTCCCCCTCCTCCCTCCAGCACCTCCTCTCTCTCCCTCAGCCAGCCCTCTCCTCCGCCGTTGTCTGACGACCCCGAGCCCCCACCTCTGGTCCAGCCAGGTCGCCGTCCGCCTCCGGCCGCCGTGCCCGCAGCGCTGCCTCCGCCAGCGAGCGCCGCCCCGCTGCCTCCGGCCTCCGGCCGACCTCAGCTCCGCCGACAGCAAACCCTAACCCTAAATTCGATTTCCTGTGTCCGGACACGTGTCGGACACGTGTCGGACCCCGATTTTCGGGTCCAGTTCAGGTGTGTGTATCTTCTTGCTCGTAGCTCAGATTTCGATTCCGTAAATTGCGTTGCGAAGCCTGTATGACCCTCTCGGTGCCCGGACAAACCGCTCGGGCCATCGCGTCCTGTGGTGATCGCACACCGCGATCCAAAAACAGGAAAAATCAGACCCTGTTTTACCCCGGAACTGAGTACGCCCCGCCAAACGGGACGACTTGGTCGCGTGCGGTCATCACAGATACGTGCGCGTCGTCGATACGGACGTGCGGGATTTCGCGGAAGCTGATTCGGGTGTGCGTGCACACCGAAATCAACGCGTATCCGCGGACATCGTCCCGTATCCGTACTTTCTGGAACGCGCCCTAACTTTGTGTACACACGTCGGATCGAGACGAAACTTGCACCATCGGACTCGTAGCAATACGCTGGTCCTGTGGGTCAAGTTTGGTTCGATTCTGAGAACGTTGACGAAATCGCGTGTCGTGGGCCCCACAGGCCCCGCTCGACGGGCGATTTTGTGATCGGCTCATCGGAATTCAATTCTAAAATTTCCGTTGGGTTCATATCATCGTTCCTGACCTGTTGACACTAAGTTTGGTGAATTTGGAGACCTTTGACCCGGACATATTTTTCGGTGCAAAGCGGGCCCGCATGTGGACCCCGTTTTGACCCGAAACTACCGTTTTTGTCCTTGTCTCCAAATTGGACCCAAGGACAGGCGTTTCTAGTTGATTGATATTTTTTGGATCTGATGGTGATGTTTATTTCAGCAACCGGAGTACCGCCTGCAAATCCAACTGAAGTCAGAGCCGAAATCAGAGCCGGAACCACAGGCAAGTGTACCTTGCCAAACCCTGCAGCTTGCTAATTATTTTTCTAAACTTAATTATGCATTAGTGGGCAAGTAAAGCTTGACAAATCTCAGTAATTCTTAACATAGTAATTTACTTGATTTCTTGTAGAATTAAATGTAAACTTGTTTTAACTGCTTAACCTAGGAAACGGGTGACGTGCTTAGTGTCCGATCATAGTCGGGTGCCAACTCCGTATGCGGAGTTGCGTAACATCACATAGACATGGATATCGAGACCCGATAATGCTCGTACTTGTCTTATCAAGTACTTCTGAACCCAGGACACTTGACACTATTTCATGAGACAGAGTCTTCCTGAGACATTCAAGGTAATTCTGTATAGGATGCATGTTTTATAACCTAGACATTACATTCATAGACATTTGATTCATAGCTATCCGACTTGCTGCATTAGTTATAATCGTGCGTGACATGGACATGAGGCATCGTGGACATGAGACGTGGGATTACATTGGGTGGGGAGAGACACACAGACTACAGGCTGATATTATATATATAAAACATAGTATATTTCAGAGTATAATTCATAGTTATTGCCGCTACCGGCTCCCCGACACAGAGCTTGTAGTGGCTCCAGCCTGAGTTCTAGTACTGCTCTCATATTGCATATCACTTAGCTGGTTATATAGTTTACCCTGTTATTTCATTTATCGCTGCACTCCATATATTTTGGCTTGTATTTTCTGTACCTTGTTATGTCCCATGAGGACCTGGAATGGACTATGTCCCCAGGTATAGCTGAAGAGTACTACCCCGAGGTGTACGGCACAGGAGCACTCCTTGGAGCAGAACCAGGAACAGAGGACGAGATAGTGGCAGAAGATTTCTCCTGAGCACCGGCTTCATCTACACAGTATTTCCATTTCCAGTATTTTATTTTGTCTATTCTCATTAAATGTAACAGACTAATTCTCGGATTATTTCCCGAGATAAGCTATTTGATATTGCTCATTTATTTCCATTGCATTATTTCTGGCATTACTCTGTGTTTATCTGTTGTGGATGAGCTAGATTAGTCTGTGACCTATATTATTGGTTCTATAAATTGCTAGACTACAGCTTAAGCATGCCCTGATGGATCCATTAAATTGGGTTGTCCATCGGTGCGTGCTGCTGGCCATTGCTCACGTGCTCAGTCCCTCGACATTTTGGAACTGGGGCGTGACATGGTTTTTGTGGTGGCCCATGCAGGTCTACGACTAAATTGTTCGGTTTCAACTTAGGGACCGAACAGGCCTGCAATAAAGAATAGGATAAGTTTTTAGGATCTCATCCACTTGCTTTAATCGTTTTTGATATCTGTATCGTATTCGAACTAATTTTGACTTGCATCTTGCCTTGATTCCTGTGCGCCTCTTATTGGTTATTTTGGATACAGGAAAATGGACCCACAAGAATGCACCGAGACTCCCGCCGGAACACCACAAGCTACAGGTGTCACCTATGACGACGAAGTGACACCAGTCGGAGGAGTTCCCTCAACTCAACAAAGCCAGCAGGCAGGTCAACCTACCTCCCGATTCTGACGCGATGACATTTCACCTCCGCCGCAGTTCGTTCCACCAACGCCCGTACTCCTACAAGGACAGCCAACTGACGGACAGCAGATATTCCAAATGATCTACGCGATGATGTAAGCTCAGCAACAAGTCCAACACGAGGCTCAGCGTCGCGAAGCTAACTTCTGGAGGGACAGCATCGTAACTGTACTAGAGCAGGCCAACCTACCAGCTCGACGTCCATCTACAGGCTCTATTACTGACTTCTGCCAACTGAAGCCCCGCACATTTTCTGGCAAAGAGGAGCCCACAGAAGTTCATGAGTGGCTCACCAACATACGGTATCAACTTGAAGCAGCTGAGCTTCCACGGGAACGCTGGATGACGGCCGTCCGAATGCAGTTGACAGGCAACGCGCACCACTGGTGGTTGTCTTAGGAGGCACGACTCGGACCAGACCGGGTCACTTGGGAAGAGTTTTCCAGGCTCTTCCAGGAGATGTACATTCTGGCTATCGCACGATCCGAACTGAGGGACAAATTCAATCGTCTCACTCAGGACTCTATGACGGTGGAAGAGTACAACGCAGAATTTATTCGTCTGAGCCGCTTCGTCCCAACCCTGATCCCGACAGAGGAAGAGAAGGCCGAGAAGTTCTTCGACGGACTGAACTTCGAGCTACAGAGACTCATCGGATCCGTCGCACCTACCTCCTACTCAGACGTTCTCGCTGCAGCCCGACGCATGGAATGCGTCACCAGGAGGGAGTCTCACCACAAGCGGCCAATCACCTCAGCACCAGACAGAATATCACCGGGAGAATTTGCAAAGAGATCTCACACGCACCAGCCACCCAGGACAGCTTCGCAGACCCTTCCTACCTGTCACTACTGCAGCAAGATAGGCCATGTCGAGAGAGACTGCAGACACAAGTTGGGATTATGCTTAATTTGCGGCACCAATCAACACATAGCCAATGACTGTCCTCAGCATCGAGATGGAGCACGAAGGGCAAACCAACCAGCTTTGCCAGCACCGAGGCCACCTCTGGCACCTCAGGCGACACTCTTCCAGCAAGCTCAGCAGCAGCAGAGGAATCTACCTCAAGGACGAGGACAAGCCTACACGATGACTGTGGAGGACGCTGATGCGAGTAAGTGATTCGTAGTATCCGTTTCTAGTATTGTTGTAGTTCGTGCCTCTTGGTTCGTGACCTCAGCCCCAACCTAGTAATTTGCAACTTGTTAATAATAACCTTGTTTTCATAAAAGTTGTAGTTTTTTTGCTTTAACTAGATTTCTCTGGAAGGAGTATAACTTTTATTTTTAGGGAAACGGTATTTCCCTAAGTATCTTGTGATGTGTTTTCAAACGATACTTGCAACCGTGTCATCTCTGTTGACCGGTTATTCTTTGATTGCGAGGACGCAATCCTCTTAAGGGGGGTAGATTGTAAATCCCCTGATTTTTCAAAATTTTCAAAACTGGATTTTTCATAATTTTTTAGAATTTTCTGGAAATTTTCTGTAATTTAAAAACAGGATTTTAATTATTCAATGATTTTTGAATGATAATAAACAATATTAAAATATTATGGAAATAATATTTTTGGGTGTAAAATAAAAAACTGGACTTAGGGTAATTTTTCTGGAATTTATTGGGCCCCGGACCTATTTTTAAACACCTAAAAATAATTATTTAATTAATTAATAATTTAATTATTTATTTATTTATTTTTAATAAATAAAACCCTAAACAAAACCGGGCCGGCCCAGCCCAGCCCGCACCGGCCCATCCCCTATCGGGTCGGGTCGGATCCGCCTGCCCGAACCCGACCCGCCCGTGCCCGAACCCGTTCCCCTCTCACCCCACTCGCCCGCGTTCTCCGTCGCCCGCCGCGCGCCCCGCCGGCCACGACCCCCGTCCGCCCCGCGCGACCCCCCGCACCCTCGGCCACGATCCCCCCCTCCACCGCCTCGCCCGGAGCCACGACTTCCCCCGCTGCCCTATTTAACCCCAATCCCCCGCCGACGACACCCTTCCTCCCCCAGCCACCCTCGCCGCACCACCCCTGCCCAACTCCGCCCGCCTGAACCGCCCGTGCCTCCGCCGGCTACTCCCCCTCCTCCCTCCAGCACCTCCCCTCTCTCCCTCAGCCAGCCCTCTCCTCCGCTGTTGTCTGACGACCCCGAGCCCCCACCTCTGGCCCAGCCACGTCGCCGTCCGCCTCCGGCCGCCGTGCCCGCAGCGCTGCCTCCGCCAGCAAGCGCCGCCCCGCTGCCTCCGGCCTCCGGCCGGCCTCAACTCCGCCGACAGCAAACCCTAACCCTAAATTCGATTTCCTGTGTCCGGACACGTGTCGGACACGTATCGAACCCCGATTTTCGGGTCCAGTTCAGGTGTGTGTATCTTCTTGCTCGGATTTTGATTCCGTAAATTATGTTGCGAAGCCAGTATGACCATCTCGGTGCCTGGACAAACCGCTCGGGCCATCGCGTCCTGTGGTGATCGCACACCGCGATCCAAAAACAGGAAAAACCAGACCCTGTTTCACCCCGGAACTGAGTACGCCCCGCCAAACGGGATGACTTGGTCGCGTGCGGTCTTCACAGATACGTGCGTCGTCGATACGGACGTGCGGGATTTCGCGGAAGCTGATTCGGGTGTCCGTGCACACCGGAATCAACGCGTATCCGCGGACATCGCTCCGTATCCGTACTTTCTGGAACGTGCCCTAACTTTGTGTACACACGTCGGATCGAGACGAAACTTGCGCCATCGGACTCGTAGCAATACGCTGGTCCTGTGGGTCAAGTTTGGTTCAATTCTGAGAACATTGACGAAATCGCGTGTCGTGGGCCCCACAGGCCCCGCTCGACGGGCGATTTTGTGATCGGCTCATCGAAATTCAATTCTGAAAGTTCCGTTGGGTTCGTATCATCGTTCCTGACCTGTTGACACTAAGTTTGGTGAATTTGGAGACCTTTGACCTGGACACATTTTTCAGTGCAAAGCGGGCCCGCATGTGGACCCCGTTTTGACCCGAAACTGCCATTTTTGTCCTTGTCTCCAAATTGGACCCAAGGACAGGCGTTTCTAGCTGATTGATATTTTTTGGATCTGATGGTGATGTTTATTTCAGCAACCGGAGTACCGTCTGCAAATCCAACTAAAGGCAGAGCCGAAATCAGAGCCGGAACCACAGGCAAGTGTACCTTGCCAAACCCTGCAGCTTGCTAATTATTTTTTTGGACTTAATTATGCATTAGTGGACAAGTAAAGCTTCAAAAATCTCAGTAATTCTTAACATAGTAATTTACTTGATTTCTTGTGGAATTAAATGTAAACTTATTTTAACAGCTTAACCTAGGAAACAGGTGACGTGCTTAGTGTCCGATCATAGTCGGGTGCCAACTCCGTACGCGGAGTTGCGTAACGTCACATAGACATGGATATCGAGACCCGATAATGCTCGTCCTTGTCTTATCAAGTACTTCTGAACCCAGGACACTTGACACTATTTTATGAGACAGAGTCTTCCTGAGACATTCAAGGTAATTCTGTATAGGATGCATGTTTTATAACCTAGACATTACATTCATAGACATTTGATTCATAGCTATCCGACTTGCTGCATTAGTTATAATCGTGCGTGGCATGGACATGAGGCATCGTGGACATGAGACGTGGGATTACATTGGGTGGGGAGAGACACACAGACTACAGGCTGATATTATATATATATAAAACATAACATATTTCAGAGTATAATTCATAGTTATTGCCGCTACCGGCTCCCCGACACAGAGCTTGTAGTGGCTCCAGCCTGAGTTCTAGTGCTGCTCTCATATTGCATATCACTTAGCTGGTTATATAGTTTACCCTGTTGTTTTATTTATCGCTGCACTCCATATATTTTGGCTTGTATTTTCTGTACCTTGTTATGTCCCCTGAGGACCTGGAATGGACTATGTCCCCAGGTATCGCTGAAGAGTACTACCCCGAGGTGTACGGCACAGGAGCACTCCTTGGAGCAGAACCAGGAACAGAGGACGAGATAGTGGCAGAAGATTTCTCCTGAGCACCGGCTTCATCTACACAGTATTTCCATTTCCAGTATTTTATTTTTTGTCTATTCTCATTAAATGTAACAGACTAATTCTCGGATTATTTCCCGAGATAAGCTATTTGATATTGCTCATTTATTTCTATTGCATTATTTCTGGCATTACTCTATGTTTATCTGTTGTGGATGAGCTAGATTAGTCTGTGACCTATATTATTGGTTCTATAAATTGCTAGACTACAGCTTAAGCATGCCCTGATGGATCCATTAAATTGGGTTGTCCATCGGTGTGTGCTGCTGGCCATTGCTCACGTGCTCAGTCCCTCGGTATTTTGGAACTGGGGCGTGACATAAACGAAAGAAAGTACAAAGAGGTCATGAACGGATAATCTAAGTATAATATTTTTTTGATCTGGAGTATGGGGATGGACAAGGAGTGTTATGACATCTCCTTTACTCCGTGGATGATCCGATGCAGGGTGAGGAAGCTTGCGTTTTCTTTTTGCTCATCTCGGTATGCTCTCCCTCTGTATTGGTTGCATACGTGCTCTCGTTTGGGCCTTGGTCGAATGGACACTCTGACCACATATTGGCAAGATCGCATGGATCTTGTAGTCGCGTACGTGCTCTCGTTTGGCCTTGGTCAGATGGACACTCTGGCCGCATATTGGCGAGGCCGCATAGGGCGTAGCCACATAAGAGGAAAAATGTAGCATGGCACTTTTGTCGAAGCAATTAATGCACTGATATGACTTGCCATCTTTTTCTGAGCCTTCGTCTTTACGAGTTTTGAAGCATCTTAGAGTGATGAGTGATGAGTGATGTGTCAGATCTTCTGACAGACATCGAAATATGTATCAGGGGGTCGGCCTCCCTGCTCTGTGGTCATTCATGCCGCATATAGTATACTATGCGGCTTCTCTGCGACTTGGTTGATCAGACCGCATATGGTTTCTCTGTGACTTGATTGTTCAGGCCGCATGTGGCTTCTCTGCTGCTTGATTGTTGTCACGATCCGCACCCGAAATAGGGGCATGAGTACTGAATAACGTCCAGCCTACGCCGCGGCATTGGCGGTAGAATATTGTCTAGGTCAACTATACTATCTAAATATCTCATACAATATATATAAGATACATGTCTATGTCATCTCAACTCCAAACGGAGGAACACATATAATGACATGATAAAGATATCTATACCAAATCATAATATAAAACTAAAAAAGATAAAGCACGATATGGAATAAAAGAGATAAAATAAGTGTCACAATACATTCATAAGTCCAAATCCATAAGTCTAGACATAGCCACTCCTAAAATAATATATACATGCCAAGAGTCTAGGAATGAGACTAACACAATATCCAAAAATATAAGTAGGCCTCCTCGATAATTGGCACTAGGTCCTCCTGCTCTAGGACAATATCCTCTAATGGCTCACCATTTTGCGGTCCATAATAAGTGGGACACAGCTCCTCTAGCCAATCATCTGAAAAATATATCCAATCAGGAAAGGAGCGAAGTACAAAACTCTTAAAGCAATTCCAAATATATGGTAGAGAATATATGACAAGCAATAAAAAAAGATACAAGATAACTAGCAATAGAAAATGACAATGAACTAGAGTGAACATGTAATATACTTAAAAGAAAGAACAGACAATAGAGAATATCTACAAGTAAAGAAAAAGATAACACTAGCTAAAGTGCCTTGGAGTACAAGTTCATTATGTGATCGGTTTGGGTTGAACACAAATACAATATGGTAACTCGATTACACGTGTGATATATAATCGACATGTACACGAATATACTGGGCTTGATCATATAACCAATTCCTACTCCCCCATCCCCAACCAATACACATGGATCCAATCACGACACGTTATGAACACGAATATAAGCACACTGAACACGAGCAGTGTATGAACACGAATTACACGATAATCAATACCTGATACACACGATAAACTATATGTGAATGAGTACCCGCTGAACACGGTAGGGGATAACATCCCATGATAGGATCCATTTAGTACCAGTCTGTGTAGCTACTGTGTCAAAATTAAGTAATCAGTTCTAGAACATGTGATATATATACTATCATTACTGAAAACTAACAGAGAGATGTACTCATCTCGGGTTCTGAGCAAAGGTGTCTTTCGATGTCCAAGCTGGTGTCACACAATCCTATTTAGAAAATATTATGTCAAATGGTGTAATAAAGTGAATAAAGTTAAAGAATGCACCAATATGATTTTCTAGGTCACACTAGCTAAACTAAGCTATTAGCTAGCTATAGCAAGTCGATACTAGCTATAATAGTTAATAACACTAATATCTATATAATAAGATACTGTACATAACTAACTGACTTATATATATATATATATATATATATATATATATATATATATATATACTAATTAATAAATAGCTAACTGATACTATTACTAACTAAACTAACTGATATCACAAACTTACAACTGAAACCTATACTAATTGATACACTAAGGTACTAACATCTAACTTAACTTACTTTATCCAACCGATATCAATTAACAACTAACTGTTGCTAACTATTAACTAATATACATAACAACTAACTGAAACTTATACTAACTTAACTTTTCTTCTATTGCTAACTAATACAACTAATATCTGCCACTAACATATCCCTAATACCTAAGTACTTGTCTTTAGTTTAGTACCTCCACTCCATATTTCTATCACTCTACAGGTACACCCATAGTCATCACATCTCTAAACTAGTTGCCTACCTAAACAAGTTCTCCTCTGAACTTACCTTCACCATGCTCACCTTAGAGTATTGCATAGCAATAAGGATTCCATCCAAACACTGGTTACACTGATACTTAAGTATCTGTATCAGAGTAAACTCCCCCTTACCTTGTTGCAGGGTGAACACTTCTCTGAACACATTGGTACCCTTGCCCAGGCCGGGAATACTCCTGCACTGCTCAAAAATAGCCTACTATTCACTGTTATACACTAGGATACTTTGCAAGATATATGCAGGCAGTTCCAACCTCGATACCTCTATTGCCTTGAGCTCCCCTTCTTGACCTTGCTGTAAATTGAGCTCTAAAGTAACAAATCATTCCTTAATACTAACTAACTAACATTTAATATATATAACCAAGTGACTGAAACAAAGCACAGTCATAATTGGCCTCACACAATCCTAAGTTCAACACTTGAACAATAAACTCATTGACGCATGGTTGCATATTTTAACTCAATGATACACTTGAGGCCTATAATCTGAAACATCCCCACACTGGAACATTAGTTCCCCAGTCATGAGCTAACCAATGTACTGGGGCAGTGACTGATACAACCAAGTTCCCACACACAGGTGCAACTTAAATCACTGATACCACATATTTCATATTCACAACATACTGCACAGTCAGTGCTGTTGTTGCTCTACTACCTGCTCAACCATAAACACAATATTACTGCCACACACACACTTGTGTGTCACCAACTGATACTATACACACACAGAAATCAGACACAACATACTCATACTAAAAAATACCACCTATTGACACAATATAGTATAGTTATATACCAAGATATATATATGCATATATATACTCACATATTCATAAGAGTCAATGCAACAAACACTAAGCATGCAACGTTAGGATACCATGATACATAGACAAATAAAATATCAAAATCCCCTATTCTCCACAGTAAACATTAACACATAACAATCACATTATTATATAACTAAAGTAACTTGCTAAGAAGAGAATTGAAGAGTAATTGCACAAACACCCAAAATTGAGCCATGTATCATATTGTATCTCAAAATACCATGATACGACCTACTAATATCTATTTGTGGACACGTATCTAGTCTCACAACCCCGATCTAAGTCTAATTAGACTAAATTAGTCTCATAATACACACTTGATGTGTCAATCGCATAATTTCCCCAAAATACACATAAAAACTTATGTAGAAGACACAATACACAACCAATTAGCCTAGAACTTGTTCCTATATGTAGCCCTATGCCATTGGGGTATTTCTAAGAGTCTAAAATATGATTTAGAAACTAGAATGAAGAGGAATTCAGAATTTACCAATTGGGAGATGGATTTTTAATAAAAAGTACAATGGACACGATCCAGACACGATCTCTCCACCAAAGCTCATTCTTCTTGTGCTCCTTGCTACTCCAAGTTTCAAAGATCCTTGAAGGATAAAAATAAGGGAGAATGCAAATAAATTGATGGTGAATTAATGAAGGAATGAGAGAATTGGGGATCTAAAATGAATGCAAATGAAGAGAGAGAGAGAGAGAGAGAGAGAGAGAGAGAGAGAGAGAGACTCTTTATGTGGCTGACCCCCTTTTTTCCTCTCCAAGCTACTAACAAATGTCTAATTATCCTACCACTAGTGTCATATAGGTTCTAATTAGGAAGGCTTCTAAATAATACAAATTAATTCTAATCCTCCTAATTAATTAGTCGAAATGGGTCTATTGAGCTTAGTCCATGTTGGGCTCACAAGTTGTCATGATAATTCTAATTGGGTTCACAAGTGTCAAGTCCATTTAATAGGCTAGCCCACTAACTATAAGTAAATAACACCAATCACAATTTAATTAAATAGCACTTATAATAATTATTAATCACTAGGAATAATAGATATTTAAAATGACCAAAATACCCTCACTTAGAAAAGTGAGGGTGACAATACTACCCTCCTTAGAAAAATTTTGTCCTCATAATTTAAGGAAGAAACCAACTAGCTACAAAAGCAATCATATCAAGCAAGAAGAAATTATACCTCACGGCTCAAACAAATAAGGATATCACTCGCGCTTCTTGGCCTTCTGCTCCCAGGTAGACTCTCTTGGAGAGTGATGCCTCCACGCGATACGTACCAAAAGAATCGTCTGGTTCCGCAGCACACTACGATCCAGAATCTCCACATGCTGCTTTGGGTAGCTAAAAATTGGATCCACCTCGATCTCCGAGTGATCCAATACATGGCTAGGATCTGCCACGTACCATCTCAGCTGCGATATATGGAACACATTGTGTACTCCCTCTAGTGAATGAGGCAAGTCTAGTATGTAGGCCACTGCACCGACCCTCTCAAGAATACCGAAGGGTCCGATGTATCGCGGACTAAGCTTTCCGCCTCCACCAAAGCGAATCGTGCCCCGTGTCGGAGAAATTCTCAGGAATACCAGATCATAAACCTAGCATAAAATATAGCCTTAGCACTCTATCTAAAATAAGACAAACACAAGCAATACAACAAAATCTATACCTCAAACTCCAAGGGTCTCCGGTGGCTGTCGGCCCAATGCCACTGTCTGTCTTGCGCCACCCGAAGTCTATCTCTAATAAGCTTCACCTTCTCAGCTGCATCCACGACCATCTCCGGTCCCAATAAGACTCTCTTACCAATATTATCCCAAGATAACAGAGTGTGACATCTCCGTCCATACAATGCCTTAAATGGTGACATCTCGATACTAGCCTGGTAGTTGTTGTTATAAGCAAACTCTACCAGGTAAAAATGATCCTCCCAAGAGCCTCTGAAATCCAAAACACAAGTTCGTAGCATATCCTCAAGAGTTTGGATAGTCCTCTCTGACTGTCCGTCTGTCTGAGGGTGATATGCGGTACTAAACTTGAGCTGGGTGCCCAAGCTAGTCTGCAAACTTCTCCAGAAGTGGGATATAAAGCGACTATCCTGATCCGAGACTATGCTCATAGAAACTTTATGCAATCTGAGTATCTATCGCACATACATCCCTGCGATCTTTTCTGTAGACGTACCCACCTTGAATGGCAAGAAGTGTGCCAATTTGGTCAACCTGTCTACGATGATCCAAATTGCGTTTTTACCTCCTGGAGAACGTAAAATTCCTAAAACAAAATCCATCGTTACATGCTCCCATTTCTACTTTAGAATGGGTAAAGGCTGAAGATCCATCTGGCCTCTGTCTCTCCGTCTTTACCTGTTGACATACTGTCACGACCCACACCCGGAAAATCGGGCATGAGTCGTGGGTACGTCCAGCCTACGCCGCAGCATCGGCGGTAGAACGCTGTCTAGGTCAACTATCTAGATAATAATCTCACACAAAAATCGGCCATGACCTCTCCAAAAGGAGGGCAACCACACAAACAATATATAAACCTGTCAAGATCTCAACTCCAAACGGAGGAGCAAATATCATAATGATAATCACAATATACTCAATCACGAATCTAAGCACGATAAGATAACACAGAGATCTAACAACTATAAAGTCTAACCAACAACAACTACTACAACAACAACAACATCAAATAATAATACAACAATATCCAAAATAATATACAAACAAGGTCTCAATCCAAAACCGGAGACAAATCCGGTACTAAAGCCAATAAAACAACAACAAGATCCTAGTGATCCCGGCTACCAACCCGGAAATCACCTCTAAACTAGAGGGTCCCTGTCTGCACCATCGACAGGCTCAGGTCCATAAAACGTCGGACACCAATCCTCCGGATACTCTGAAAAATATGTCCAGTCAGGACTGGAGCAAGTACATCTCTAACAGCAGTTCCATTTAAATGATAAAAACTATAAAACAGTTATAGCAAGTAGAAAGAAAAATAAAGCAAGTATGAAACAGAAAATATATAAATCACTGGTGCATAAAAGTAAAGATGCATGGAATATCAGAACAAGATAGAAATAACTGTAAGATACAAGAAATCTAAACTAAGAGTAAGTCTGTGCACATGAACGTGTAGTGAGTCCAGCATAAAAAATATGTAGTGAGTCAAGTCCAGAAATATGTAAGTGAGACAAGTCAAGAAATACATGAGAGTCCAGACTATAAAGAATAAACTCGGTGTCTTTGAAATACTTGTTTCGACATGTAAACGGCTAGGGGTAAGTACGGCTCACCGCGCACTGGGTGCGCGGCTGCTATCATTCCAGATTAGACCAGAGGGAGTGATTCCTGATGATGCCAGATAGGAATGTTTACATGTCTACTCGAGTATTTCCCCGTCCCGACTAATACAAGTGGATCCAAGACCCGACACGCAAATCAAGATGAGTCCAGCCTGAACATGAATGATGCCGGTAGGTGATGCCAGTAGTGATTCCAGAATAGAGGCCAGAAACATAAAATGTACGTGTCGCAAGTAAATGAATCCAGAAATATCAATCAGTGTCCCGTGTTGTGCCAGAATAATCAGATGATACTATACTAGAAGCTGAATCATAATAATCATCAAATAATGAAAACTATCAGAGAATGTACTCGCCTGACGTCCTGAGCAACTGGCGATCCGAACCGGTGTCGCAAGGACCTAATGCGAAAAGCAAGGTTAAACAGGGTTTCTAATAAGTTAAACAGATATAAAATAATTAAAAATAGGCTTCTAGGGTCGTTCTAGGTCAAACGGGTCAAACCAATAAAATCTGGGTCAAAAAGTCAACTCTGGGTCCAAAAAGTCAACTCTAGGTCAAAACTAGGTCAAAAGTTGACTTTGGCGGTCAACCGAGTCAACTACGGTCAAGTCTGGGTCAAACTAGGGTGCTCCTGAAATTCTAGGTCAAACCGAGCTCATTAAGCTAGAAAACTCACAAACTCGCCTCCTTGAGATACCGGGATACCCTCGGCATCCGATACCTCAACCTAGGCTACGCACCCCGCCTAAACCCGCTAAAACCTATGCTAGCACGCGTAAATATATACACATAAGCATATAAAAATTACTTCAATACTATTCCTAGGCCATTGCTCAAAAACCCCGCTCGAAACCCAATACCTTGGTTATCTTAAGGTATTGAGATACCTCGGTATCTCAAGGTATTGAGATACCGCTCTAAACTCAGCCCGACTACCCCTCTAGCTAACTTACTATGCATAAACCTATATATCTAGCTATAATCTAGGCTAAAATATAGATATCTAATACATATAGGCATATACCTATATATCTATACCCAATACCTTACCTTACCCTCAAATATATATATCTATACCTAGATATCTAACTATCTATCTAGCTATGTATATATCTATATATATAGATCTATATATCTAGCTATCCCTCTACCTATCCATCTACCTATCTAGTATCAACCTATCTAGTTATCTATCTAACTATCTAACTAACTATTTATTTATGTATCTAACTATTAAACTATTTACCTATCCATCTAATATCTATATAGCATCTATCTATTTATCTCTAACTACCTAGGTATCTAGTTACCTATGTATCTATCTAACCATCTATGTATTAATCTATCTATTTTTATATCTATCTATCATCCTAGCTATTCATATATCTACCTATCCATATATCTATCTATCTATCTATTTATCTATGCATCTATCTATGTGTCTATCTATCTAATAATCTATATACCCATCTAACTATAGATCTAGTTATCTATCCATTCACCTTATCTATCCATCAAACTATTTACCTATCTATTTAACCATCTATCTATCTAATAATCTAACTACCTATATATATCTATGTATATATCTCTCCCTCTCCCTCGCATTTGCTGCTGCCCTTGCCTTAACTTGCTGCTGCTGCTACCTTAAACTGCTGTTGCTGCTGCATTTTCTACTTGCTACAGCTGCTGCTCATGCTCTTGCTGCTGCCGCGGCGCTGCCTCGCTCAAGCGAGCTGCTGCCGCGGCGCTGGAACTGCTGCTGCTGCTGCTGCTGCAGGCCGCGCTGCAGCGAGCTGCTGCCGCGGCGCTGCTGCGCCCGCGCGCTCTGCTGCAGCCTGCTGCTGATGCTTCTGCTGCTGCCGCGGCGCTGCCTCGCTCGAGCGAGCTGCTGCTACTGCTGAATACTGCTGCTGCTGCGCCTATTTCTGCTGCTGCAGCTGCTGGTTCCAGTCCCAGGCACCCCCCCCTCTCTCAAACACACACACACACTCCTATATACATATACATATATACATATACATATATATACATCTATATATATATAACTAGATATCTATATATATATTCACACTCATCTACACACTCTAACACACACACTAGCACACTAATACACACACACACTCACAACACAAGCACACACACGCACACACACACACACACATATAATTATATACACATATCTATATATACATACACACACATATATAAACATATATATATCTATATCTATATATATCTATCCTCACTCACACACACTCACTCTCACACACAAACCCTCATACATATATATACAAATATATACATATATACACACAACTCAAACTCATATATATATATATATAGGCACTCACTCACACTCACACACACTCACCTACACACTAGCACACGCTCACACAAGCACTCACTAACACACTCACAAACACACAACCACACATATATATATATATATATATATATATACATAAACACACATACAAATATATATATAAATATATATATATAGACACTAACACTAACACAACACAACACACAACAACACACACCACGCCCACAACGCTCACCAACGCACGCCCAACGGTCCCGACACGCCCAAACACCTATAAATATATAAAATATAGCCCGAGAATTCTAGCACACACTCCCCGATACTAACCCAACGCGCGCACAAGCCCGAAACGAGGAAACCAAGTCGAAATGGCCGTTCGGTCATTTCGACGAACACGTGGTGCGCGGCTCGGAAAACCTCCTGAAACGCACATCAAACGAACTCGGAATCGGCCCAAAATTTACTCACGCACTCTAAACGATGTCTAGATCCTAGAAAATGCGCTCTCGCGTCGATTCTAGGCCCGTGGCGGAAACGCACACGCACTTAGAATCGGCGACGACGAAAAGCCCCAATTTTGCCTGAAACGCCCGTTTCTCCGCGACACGACTTCCCGTGTCCGAACGGAGACACGCACTCACCCTCAAGACACCCGACAACGTCTACCTAGGTCCATCTAACCTAGGGCATCACCCAAAATTGGGCCAAATTCGGATTTCACCCGAAATTGACACAAAATCTAGTGTTAAAGTCTCTAAACCCAACCAAACTAGTTCCAACTTCCTCCCACGGGTAGCCTAAGGGTCTAGGAAGGTTCTAAAATATTAACTACACTATATAAAAATAATTACAAGAGGGAAAATCAGGGTTTATCTCTTGGGAGTTGGAATCCCAAGCCAAAATCTCCAAAATGCTCCAAATCCACCAAACCAAGGTTCCAAGCTCCCAATCCAAGCTCCAACTCAAAATCTAGGCTCTACCCACCTAGGTTAGGGAAGAATATAGGGTTAGGGTTACTTAAAGAAGAAGGAATGGAAGAAAGAAGGAAGAAAAATGACTTACTTGAAGTAGGAAGGAGAAAGGAAGAAGAAAAATGAGTGGAGAAGAAGAAGAAGTGAAGAAGGAAGGAAGGAAAGGGGCTGGGGCTGCTGGTTTGCTGTTTGGTCGGGTGAGGGGGGCTGTGGGAATCCGGCCAAGTGAAATATAAGGGTTCCACAAAGTCCAAATGACCAACATGTCCTCCAAACTTGGGTTTTTGGGTTTCGGGGTTCCAAAAGCACTCAAACTAACTCCAAATCTCTCCCACTAACCTCCTAAAAATAAAATAAATATTCTAAGCCCCAAAATAATTCTCACAAGGGTGTGGGCTGGGTCGGACATGGGTCCACTAGGGTCTGACATGGGTCCAGGCTAGCCAAAATCCTAAAACAAACAATAAAAATATAATACAATCAATAATTAAATATAAATACAATTAAATATAAATAATCCACAATTAACCAAATTAAAAATAAAAAAAATACCCGGCTCTGGAAATGGGGTGGTGACACATACCAATCATCTGGATACGAAGCTCGCCACCTCCCACTTCATACCACACCACCAAACATGCTCTCTCATGTCTCTATATATCTTGTTGGCACCTGGATGCATAGAGTACTGAAATTGATGCACCTTCTGAAGAACCCCCTCACGCAATTCTCCACTCGAAACACATAATCTGGTACCGTGCTGCAATGATCCATCCTCTGCAATATTGAACTCCTCTGCCAATCACATCCGAACTTGTGCTCTGATGCTCCTTAGAGACTCATCCTCGAACTGTGCGACTCTGATCCAGTCTATCAACTCTGACTGTACCTGAAGTCCCCATATTTGTGTCACAATTCTAAGAACTAGTACCTTAATACCCAAGCTATCAAGATCGGCCAATAAATAATTTTTTTTCGTCAAGTACATAGCCACTGGATACCTGCTTAAGGCATCAGCGACTACGTTGGCCTTCCCTGGATGGTCCTGCAAAGAAATGTCAAAGTCCTTCATCAACTCCAACCATCACCGTTGTCTCATGTTGAACTATTTCTGTGTAAACATATACTTCAAGCTCTTGTGGTCTGTAAAGATCTTCACGCGCTCTCTGTGCAAGTAGTTTTTCCACAGCTTTAGAGCAAAAATGACTGCTACCAACTCCAAGTCATGGGTAGGATAATTCTTCCCATGCTGGCGTAATTTCCTGGAAGCATATGCAATTACCTTTCCGTTCTGCTGCAACACACATCCCAAACCCTTACCCAAAGCATCATGGTATATAGAAAATCCTTATGTCCCCAATGGCAACGTCAACATTGGAACTGCAGTCAAACTTTTTTTTAGCTCCTCAAAGACGGCCTAACACTCCTCACTCCAGACGAACTCCACGTCCTTCCTGGTCAGCCTAGTCATAGGCTCTGCAATCTTAGAGAAATCTTGAATAAATCTTCGATAATAGCCTGCCAATCCAAGAAAGCTCCTGATCTCTACCACTGAACTCGGGGTAGACCACGACTCAACTGCTGATATCTTCTTTGGGTCTACTAAGATCCAATCTCATGTAATCACATGTCCAAGGAATTCAACCTTATCAAGGAAGAACTCACACTTCGAAAGCTTACCATACATCTTCTCCTTCCTAAGGGTCTCTAGAACTATCCTTAGGTGCTTTTAATGCTCCTTCGGGGTCTTCGAATATATCAATATATCATCAATGAAGACCACAATAAAATGATCCAGGTACTAATGAAACACCTTATTCATCAGGTTCATGAATACTGCCGGAACATTGGTCAACCCAAACAGCATCACTAAAAACTCAAACTGCCCATACCGAGTCCTGAAAGCTGTCTTCAAAATGTCTTCCTTCTTCACTTTCACCTGGTGGTACCCCGATCTCAAGTCTATCTTGGAGAATACCTTCGCTCCGCTCAAATGATCAAATAGATCATCAATCCGCAGCAACGGGTATTTATTCTTGATAGTGAGGTTATTGAGAGCCCTGTAGTCGATATACATACGTACGACCCATCCTTCTTTGATACAAATAATACCGGAGCACCCCACGGTGATGAACTGGAGCAGATGAAGACCTTGTCCTGCAACTCATTCACCTGCTTCTTCAACTCTACCAGTTTACTGTTGTTAACCCTATAGACGTGCTGTGATATCATTTATGCGCTTGGTACTAAGTCTATAGAGAACTCCATATCTCTGTTTGGTGGCAACTCTATCAACTCCTCCGAAAAGACGTCCATATACTCTGTAATAAATGGATGTGGCGGATCCTGCTCTTCCACCATAGCTCCACATAAGTCTCCCTTACTCTGCTCTGCTGCCCCTCTAATAAACTCAAACTCTGGCTCTCCTGGCGTCTGAAATAAAACTCTGCCTCCATGATAATCGATACTAGTATAGTGCCTACTCAACCAATCCATCCTAAGTATTATGTCGTTGCTAGGAAATGGCATTACGAGTAGACAAGCGCTCAACTCTCGGCCTCCCAGAGAAACTCTTCGATCCTTATAAATATCATTGACCAGGATAATGCCAACGACTGTCGTGATCTTGCAAGTCCTTGCCAACAGTTCAGTCTCAAGATGATGCTTCAAAACAAAAGATACAGATATGAAACTATGTGAAGCACTGGTATCAAATAAAGCATGAGCTAAAAAAGAATCAAGATAGACTGAACCTAAGATGACATCACCAATTGGCTCTTCCTCCTCGATGGTCAAGGCAAAATCTCGCCCCTACTGCGCACCTCTCTGCTGAATAAAAATTATGTCATTGGGGTTCTTTAATAAACTGCAAGTGCATGGGGTCTCAATTGGGAGTGACACAAGTATCATGGATGTAGTAGACTCGGAATAGATTATCGTCATATATTAGATTGTAAGAAACATGTCGATATTGTCTCTAATTTCGATTGGAACGGACCTAGGTACAAAGTTTGGGTTTAAAATTAGATAATTGTGATGAATATTGTGTGATTAAAATAAAGCACAAGATAGATTATTTATGAGTGACACAAAGGTCAGAATGGAAGACTGGCATGTCTAGGTTAAGAGTGTAAAATTTGTTTGAAGGCAAAAGCTAGAGTAGCGCTCCAAATATCGAAGCAACATCAAGGTGCACCAATTGAATTAAATTAAATGAGGCAAATTATAACTCCATTAACTAATTCAAAATAACCCTAAATAAATCATAATCTTAGATTTGGGTCAGGGGATTTACATGCTCTTAGAGCATTAATAGGCTCATCCCAATTTCTAAATTGAGTTTGTAGGAGCATATTTTGTAGAATAATAATGTTCAATTAGAGTCCCCATGTTGGTCACATCTCACCCACATGATCTGTAACTTAGGCCTCATAATTTTTACATTCAGAATATAGAAACTCATTTTGTAGAACACTAAGGCTCAACCTGGAGCCCAATTTCTTGATTTTAGATTATTTTTTGGAAAAAAAAAGAATGATGGCACATGGGGTTTATATCCACTAATTTTATTTGGATCTAAAGTTTTTTTTCACTATTTTTATACAAATCCAACACATTCTATATTAATTTTTTAATTATAAATTTGGGCATTAAGATGTATTCTTGAGGTCCATCTACTAGGAAAACAAACTTTGATATAGACTCTCTATGACATGTGGACCCCCTCTCTCTTCGTAAAACGAGCAAACATAAATTTTGCTGTGGGACCCACATATCATACAAAGTTTGTATCAAATTTTTGATACAAACTCTGTATCAAAGTTTTTCTTCCATCTACTATTCATGCTCAAATGAGACTGTCATTCCTAATGAGGTTGTTGTCCACTCATAACATTTTGTAAAGAAAAGAAAGAGTTTTAAGCGGTTTCAAATTCCACTTCGGGAAAAAAAATGAAAGAATAGTCTATGATAGAAGCGGATCAAAATTTTCGTGGTTTACTTTATTACGATAGAAATAGACATAATTTTCTTAAAAGTGATAGTTGGGTGTAGGTGTATGTTATTTTCTCCAAGTCTTTATACATATTAATTGTCCACAAGTGTTCCTCTACCTATTAAGGCTATGTTTGGTTTGCGAAATTATGGTCTTGGAGAAAAGAAAAATTATTTTTTCTCTGTATTTGGATACCCAAAAAACGAAGAGGAAAGAAAAATGATTCACAAAAAAAAAAAAAATAGGGAAAATGATTTCTTTCACCTTCATTTTCCTACCTTAGAGATTCACTTATTCTCTTAAATGTCTTGATTTTTTCAACCACCGAAAAAAAAATCGATGAGAATCACAATTTTCCAAAGAAAAATAAAGAACAAAGAATTGATTTCCTATTCTTTTTTTTTCCGTTAACCAAACGAGACCTAAGTGTCATTTACTTTAATTAGTTGTTGGCCTAAGTATTACCTATATCTTAATTATGTCCCAATTTCTCACACACCAAAATAATTTCATGATATGTGGAAATTAAGAGTGAATTTATTTTATCCTCATCTGAATGGTGTCTTTGGTCCTAGTTTTAGTGTTGATCACATTATTGTTGTCGAAATATTATATAAGGATATGAATAATAATACCAATATGAACACGAAATATGTTTAAATTTAGAATGTCGGCATCCATGTGATAATTTTAAATTTTTATAATATTATTTATTTGTTTGAAAAAATTGAATAATTCTAGGTATATTTTCTATTTTGGTTTTAATAAAATATTCCATGGATTCGAATTAATTTTAATTCCTATAAATTGTCCATCGTTCTTAATATGATTTGCACTGGATTTTTATATCATTCTGTGACATTGTACACAAATTCATGCAGAATCTTGTATAACATAAAGACTATAAAGAAAAGGCAAGTTGCCACAATACACTAGACGGAGGCTAGGGATCCTAAGGCAACGTTCGATTCACCAAAATCGAGTTCTTGGAAAGAAAAGTCAATTCATCTTCTGTGTATGTACAACAAAAATGAACATAAGAAATAATAATTTCCAATTAAAAGAAAATAAAGGAAAAAATTGGTCCTCCATTTTAATTTTTATTTTCATTTCCATTTCAAGGATTCACTTTTCCCCAATTTTTATGCCATTTTCAAACACGAAAATAAAAATAAAAATTATATTCTCTTGCAAAGAAATTATTTTATTTTCTTTCCTTTTCGTGAACCAAACAAAGCCTAAACCTTGCTTTGTTATAAATTGTAGGCTAAGTTTCAACTTGGTACTCTCAACAATTCAAAATTTTCAACTTGATACTCTAAACTTTAATATTAGACAACTTAATATCTCAACTATATTTGTCAACTTAATACCCTAATAGTTTTAATAAAAAAATCTAAATGACAAAAATATCCCCCATTTGTGGTCACTTCAAATATCCCTATGTGATACGAGAGTAATTTGGTAAAAGAATTAGTATTTATCTTTGTTGAAACAGAAAAATTGATCAATGACTAACAGAGGGTATCGACTTGAAAATATAATATTCAATAGTTGAGAGTAGTATGATATTAAAGTTTAGGGTATCAAAAATTTGAATAGTTGAGGGTATCAAGTTGAAATTAAGCTTTTTTTTTACGGAAAAATTAATCTCGGACTGACGGAGGATGTCAACTTAAAATTTTCAATAGTTGATGGTATTAAATTGTTTAGTTTTAAAGTTAAATTTTTATCGGGACACTTCATTTCTTATTCGGGGCTATCCCAAAAATAGTTGATTTATTTACAAGTTTACCATCATGAAAACTTGGTCGGGGTTAGCCTACTACATAGTATAAAGGATAACTTTGTATATTTTTTTTTCTTCTTTTCATATTTTGCTTCTTTCCTCTCCTAAATTCCAAATATGTTAGGGTTCCATGTTCATGCATAGATTTAATCTTCTATGGACCAAAATTTGATTTATGATTCATTTTGTTGAGATTTATCAAGTTTCGAACCCATTCTAGGTTTTGAACTTATAAAAATCGTCCACAATCGCGACGGAGACGGTGAAGGTCTGTCAAAAAAAATTGACAGTCTTGACTTTATATAGGACTGTCAAATTTTTTGATAGTTCTGTATAAAGTTAGGACTATCAAAAATTTTGTTAGTCCTAACAAATAGTCAGGACTGTAGAAAATTATGACAGTCCTATAATATAGAGAAAAGTGCATAATGTGATTGTAAAATTCAAGTATAACATGACTATCAAAATTCCTAAGAATCTAGTAGATTTAAATTAGGACTATCAAAAAATTTGACAGTATTGTTAGGACTGTCGACAGTCCTAAGAATTCAGTAGATTTTCTTTAGAATTGTATTTTTTTTTTACAATCCTGACTACTGTAAGGATTATCAAATTTTGACAGTCCTAAGAATACAGTATCTTTTCATTATGACTGTCAAATTTTTTTTACACTCCTAATGAAAGGTTGTTGTGATGCACTCCCTTGGTGCTACCGCAAGAAAATAACGTATGTCGTAGAGCAGGCTTCGAGTGACCATAACTATTTATTCAAAAATTATTGTTCATTAAACAATAGGTCAATTTGTATGTCCTCGACGAGACACTACTAGAATAAGTGGGTTAGCGACGTTTTTTAGCGACGACAAATAAAACGTCGCTAATTTAGCGACTCCATTTAAAACCGTCGCTAGACGTCGCTAATTGGCGACATTTAGCGACGTTTAGTGACTTTTATTCAGTTTTTAAAAGATTAGTCACTATAAGTTCAATTTAGGTCGTTAAACGTCGCTAAAATATTTCATTTAGCGATATTTAGCGACGTATTTAGTGACGTATGTCTTTTGGACATTTAGCGACGTCATTAGCGACGTGTCAGACATCGCTAAGTTAGCGACGTCATTAGTGACATCGCTAAAACGTCGCTAAATTTGTTTCATTTAGGGCTGCTTTTCCCCATTTCTTTCGATCTCTCTCTCTCTCTCCCTCTCCCAAATTAGAAACCCGCGACGCCCCCTCCTCCCTCCCAGCGACCCCCCTCCTGCCGTGTCCTCCCCCCTCCTCCTCTAGCTAAACCCGCTCTCTCTCTCTCTCTCTCTCTCTCTCTCTCTCTCACAGGACACACATGGCACTGAAACTGATATGACACACATACGTTACAGACACTGACACAGACACGACACACACACTGACACGACACACACACACGTAACCTAGGTTTAGGGTTAGGGTTAGGATTTTTGACCTGGGGTTAGGGTTAGGATTTTTGACCTGGGGGTAGGGTTAGGGTTTTTGACCTACGGTTAGGGTTAGAATTTTTGACCTCGGGTTAGGGTTAGGGTTTTTGACCTGGGGTTAGGGTTAGGATTTTTTATCTGGGGTTAGGGTTAGGGTTTTTGACCTTGTAAAACCCCTATTTCTAAAAATTGTATTTATTTTTTTCTATTAATTAATAATTTAATTATGGTAATTATGTGCTAAATAGAAGAAATAGATTTTTAATAATTTTTATTTTAGGTGTTCGGGCACTTAGAGGACTTATGGGATCATCAGGAATTTTTTCGGAATTTATTTCATGTAGGAGACCCCTTAAGCAGTTGCCAGCCTAATGGTGTGCATTATTCTAATCCATGAATTTTCTTATGAGTATATATATAATATATATGTATACATAAATATATATATGTATATATATATTTAGAAAGGAAAAGGAAAGAAAGAAAAAGAAAAATTAAATAAGAAATTTACTAATAAATATAATAATAATAGTAATAATAATAACACAACCACTACTATTCCTATTCCTTAGCAAACTTTGCTCCACTCCTCAGCAAATTAGTTGCTGTGACCGCCCCTTAGCAATACTTCCTAAGACCCGCCCACTTTAATGCTTTGCATTTGCATCCAGAGACCAAACCCGACCCCCCCTTCGGCCGAGCCAACTCACCCTCTCTTCCTATATTAAATATATATATATATATTTATCTCTCAAAAATCCTAACCTAAACCTCCAGACCCTCCTCTTCTCATCTAGAGCCGTCACCGCAGCCAGAGAAGCCCCACCAAGCCATCCAAACCATCCCGACGACTCCGACCTCGCGCACTGCAGATTCCCACACGAGGCACCTTCGCTCCGGAATTGTTTTTCGTCGACTCGCTCAACCAAACGCCGTTCTGTCTTCACCGGTATGCTCACCCCTTAACCCTCTTCCATAGTTGTATTATAGCCAACCTTGTAAAACGTGTACCCCTAGGCGAAAAACAGCGTCCAAAGTGGGCACGAGCAGACCCAATTCTGGAATCGCAGAAAACTGCGGTGACCACCCATATTACCGAGTTCGTATCTCCCACCACAGAGATCCGAATTCGGTGATTCTTTTTGATACATGTAGAACACTTGACCTAGTTTATTTTTTGTTAAATAACCCTATGTTATTAGTTGCTGTGGACATAATTAAATTCGTCACAAAACTGCACGAACCCACTTTTTCCAGATTTCCATAAGTTGGAAAACGGAGCGCGCCCCACCAAACGGGACCGCCCCGCCGTGTACCAAGTGTACCAAATGGTGCACGCAGCGTAACCGGACACGTGAAAATTCGTGGGAACTGATTCGGACGCGTGTGCGGGCTGAAATCAGGCCGTATCGGCGGACACACTCCGTGTCGCAACTTTTGTGGAACTCGCGCGTATTTTGTGCACGCTTGTCAGATTACGACGAAACTTGTGGTAACGCGCCGATCCTGTGACCCAATTTTCACGCAATTCTGAGACGGTTGACCAAATCGCCAATTGGCGGGTCCTACAGTTGACTTTTTTGGACAAAATTGTGTTCGGCTCATCGGAATCCACATTTGGACATACCGTTGGGTTCGTATTGACATTTAGAGTTGTTTGACCTATAGTTTGTCCCATTTAGAGACTGTTATCCTCGGCACGCTTTTCGGTGCAAAGTGGGCCACACGTGGATTCCACTTTTGCCCGAAATTATCGTTTGCCCCTGTGTCCAAATTGGACGAAAGGGATGTGCTTTTTAGCTATTTTGCTCATTCCGAAAATGTTGGTGATATTTATTTCAGCATCCGGAGACATTGTTCTGCGGTCATAGCTTTTGATCCTGTGCGTTTGACTTCTGGACAGTACACCTTATGTAACGCCCCGCTCCGAACGGTTACTTAAGAAACACTACGCTGCTTCGACTCGGTTGAGAATCGAGTCTCGGGGAAACCTTACCGAATCAACACGGACGAAGTGCAATGAACCCTTCGAATTAATCGAGCGGCTTCTATTGAAATAAGTCCAAGAGTTTTCGTTGGTTGCTTTGCTTTTTGGTTTTGTGTTGCTTTGTGTTTTGAGTTGCTTTCGATGACTTGGTTTTCATGATTTCGCCTTCTCGCTTGCGCTTTCTTTTCGAATCGTAAGGGAAAGAGATCGAAGTATGCTAACCAAGTATTGTTGCATTTTCAGGACGCATAACCAAAGAGTGAACGTCGCTTAGGCTTCCCCATCTCCTCGTTCGATTCATTTGGTGAGTGGCTTAGGCCCTTCGATGAATCCTTTAAGTCTGCATGCCTAATAAAGAATCTCTAGTTCACATAAATATGCTGCCTCACTAAAAAGATAAGCTAAAAAGAGAAAGAAAGTATTGCATGCTTCAAGTATAGAACTGTTAACTTGCTAGTTGCTTATGGAATGCTTAACTGTCCCTCGGGTATCTGTGCATCGAGTATTGTGGCGAGAAAACTCTGGACTTGAGCTTAATAATGAGAAAGAGAAAAGAGATAGACTTGTGTGCTTGGTTCATCAGTTGCATGATAGCATATTTTTCTGATAGGGCTCGCATTCATGCATTTGGTCAGGACAACTTGTGCACAAGGTTTATCTCTCGGGCGGTCCCTGGGGCACTGGGGATCGTTCGGCCGGAAGAGATCTAGATACCTAAGGCTTGTACGTCCTTGGGTAGACCGGAGACTCGTCTATTAGTGAGATTGGGCTTGTACGTCCCAACTGCTAATCCCGTGGAGGGGACCATCATATAGTTAGGGCGCATGCTAGGTTTACCTTCTTGCATACCTAACACTTGATGCCTTATTGATTCATAAGTTATTCATATGCAAATTATGACTAACTTGTGTGTCTGCTGCAGGGATAACCGCTCGGCCGTGGGTAAGAAATATTATATGCATATGCTAAATATTGTCTATGTTTCCTAGCATGAATTGTTAAAAAGAAACTAGACAACGAGAAAGACCACTTAATAATGCTAGCTTCATATGCTTACTTAGTGTGGATTTCTAAGGTGAGTTTGGCCACGGTCGCTCACCAGTACATGTGGTAGTACTGACCCACGTTTGTGGGCAAATATCCAGGTGCTGGGAGCGAGAGTCTGGCAAGCATCCTCAACCTGAATCAGCGTGTGCGCACTCTTCCTTAGGATTGTGTTCGTGCTGCTTCTTCCGCTGCTTACCTCTCCAGTGGGCTACTCTCCTTCTGCTAGATGTTTTGGTTATTTTGGTCCTACTACAAGGGCATAATGTAATGGGCGTTGTGGCTAGTTTTGGGAATGTGAAAAGAGTTGTAAGCCTTCTAAGGCATATTTTGTAACTCAGCCAAGCAAGCATTTTGTAATCCAAATCTTCAGTATTCAATAAAAAGGAAAGTATTTTGTGTGCTATAAATTGTGTTCAACTTGGTTCTCTGCGTTTTACTCTGTGCCTATAAATGTATATTTTCGTCTAACTTGTCTTGTGCAGGTACGTTGCCTGGTGCAAGCGCAACTTAGGCTTGCACGGCATCGCGCCCAAGCGAGGACGAACGGTTCCGTAGGGACCAAGCGAGGACGAATGGTTCCGTAGGGACCAAGCGAGGACGATAGGCCCTACGGGATCGGCCCCTACGGGATCGGGGCGCGACAGGTGGTATCAGAGCATGGCTTTACGTCCTTGGCCTCTTCAAACATCGTCTTCGAAAATGATATAAGTTTTCAAGCGATTTCAAAAGTCCCGAATTTCGAAAATAGATTTCAAATCTATAAGAAGTAAATCGAGAGTATGAAAGGTCCCTAAGAGTATGAAAACCCAACGTCCCATGCAATAAGTCTATAATACGTTATAAGACTAATGCAAGCTACTCTCTTTTGCAGCAAAGATGACAAGAACAGGTGCTGGTAATCCTGAGTCATCGCGCGCAGCTAGCGTGAGCGATGATCAATTAGATAGACTGATTGCAATGTTACAAAATCAAAATGACCGTCATGCTGCGCAACAAGAACGATTCGAGGCTCAGCAGCAACGAGCAGATGCTAGAGCCGCGGCACAACAAAAGCAGCTTGACTCCCTGACGCAGATAGTGACAACGCTAGCAGCGAACAGTGGTGCATCTGGCACCGCCGCAACACCTGTGACTGCCCCGACCATGCCTCAAGGCGCAGGATTAGCAGAAACAAACGAGCCTCCTCGCGCGGCCGGAAAGTCTACCTTTAAAGGCGCTGAGTTCCTGAAGTTGAACCCTCCGGAGTTTGAAGGCAGGACCACGCCGGATAAGGTGATGGACTGGATCGCGAAGATGGAAAGCTTGTTTAGCTTTGCCTCAATACCTGCGAACAAGAGGGCGGCGTGCGCAGATATGCAGTTGCGGTTACGAGCGCACGATTGGTGGGAAGTCAAGAAAGCAGACCTCGCCACCAAACATCAAGATGGTAGGATTACTTGGGGAATGTTCAAGGAAGCATTCCTTGCTCACTATCTTCCACCGGCTGTCAGGCAGAGAAAAGAAGACGAGTTTACCGAACTTAAGCAAGGGAGCATGTCCGTCGAAGACTATGAGTCGGAATTCTCCAAACTTGCTAAGTTCGCTAGCTCGATGATTCCCGATGAGGCAGCCCGCACACATCGGTTCATAAAAGGCTTAAACGATAACCTAAGAAAAGATGTTATGAACCGGGAGTGCAAAACCTATATACAAGCATTCGAGGCAGCAGTGCAGAACGAGCAGTTCACTCCGCAAAATGCTCCAGAAAGGGCACCGGCTCCTCGAAACCCTCCTGCTAAAAGATACCATGATGGAGAAAAGAAAACAGCGGGCGAGCGGCGCCCAGGTCCTATATGCATCTACTGCCACAAACCAGGCCATACCATAGATATTTGTCGTGGTGCAAATAATGAGTGTTATAACTGCGGTGAAAAAGGGCATCAGGCAGTGAACTGCCAAAACCAGACGGTTCCGCCGCCATACCGGAGTGGAAACAATAAGACTGCTCGGGTTGAGACTCAGACCCCTCCGGGTCCTGCTCTGGAACCAACTGATCAGACAAGAAGGCCTAGAGTGTATCAGTTGAATATTGAGCGTGATGAGAACGGGCACGATGTTGGTGAGTCTTATTCCTTTGAACTCTTGATGCTTGATCTTTGCCTCCTTGATCTCTTAAGTTTCGAGGACGAAACTTCTTCTCAGTGGGGTAGTATGTAACACCCCGCTCCGAACGGTTACTTAAGAAACACTACGCTGCTTCGACTCGGTTGAGAATCGAGTCTCGGGGAAACCTTACCGAATCAACACGGACGAAGTGCAATGAACCCTTCGAATTAATCGAGCGGCTTCTATTGAAATAAGTCCAAGAGTTTTCGTTGGTTGCTTTGCTTTTTGGTTTTGTGTTGCTTTGTGTTTTGAGTTGCTTTCGATGACTTGGTTTTCATGATTTCGCCTTCTCGCTTGCGCTTTCTTTTCGAATCGTAAGGGAAAGAGATCGAAGTATGCTAACCAAGTATTGTTGCATTTTCAGGACGCATAACCAAAGAGTGAACGTCGCTTAGGCTTCCCCATCTCCTCGTTCGATTCATTTGGTGAGTGGCTTAGGCCCTTCGATGAATCCTTTAAGTCTGCATGCCTAATAAAGAATCTCTAGTTCACATAAATATGCTGCCTCACTAAAAAGATAAGCTAAAAAGAGAAAGAAAGTATTGCATGCTTCAAGTATAGAACTGTTAACTTGCTAGTTGCTTATGGAATGCTTAACTGTCCCTCGGGTATCTGTGCATCGAGTATTGTGGCGAGAAAACTCTGGACTTGAGCTTAATAATGAGAAAGAGAAAAGAGATAGACTTGTGTGCTTGGTTCATCAGTTGCATGATAGCATATTTTTCTGATAGGGCTCGCATTCATGCATTTGGTCAGGACAACTTGTGCACAAGGTTTATCTCTCGGGCGGTCCCTGGGGCACTGGGGATCGTTCGGCCGGAAGAGATCTAGATACCTAAGGCTTGTACGTCCTTGGGTAGACCGGAGACTCGTCTATTAGTGAGATTGGGCTTGCACGTCCCAACTGCTAATCCCGTGGAGGGGACCATCATATAGTTAGGGCGCATGCTAGGTTTACCTTCTTGCATACCTAACACTTGATGCCTTATTGATTCATAAGTTATTCATATGCAAATTGTGACTAACTTGTGTGTCTGCTGCAGGGATAACCGCTCGGCCGTGGGTAAGAAATATTATATGCATATGCTAAATATTGTCTATGTTTCCTAGCATGAATTATTAAAAAGAAACTAGACAACGAGAAAGACCACTTAATAATGCTAGCTTCATATGCTTACTTAGTGTGGATTTCTAAGGTGAGTTTGGCCACGGTCGCTCACCAGTACATGTGGTAGTACTGACCCACGTTTGTGGGCAAATATCCAGGTGCTGGGAGCGAGAGTCTGGCAAGCATCCTCAACCTGAATCAGCGTGTGCGCACTCTTCCTTAGGATTGTGTTCGTGCTGCTTCTTCCGCTGCTTACCTCTCCAGTGGGCTACTCTCCTTCTGCTAGATGTTTTGGTTATTTTGGTCCTACTACAAGGGCATAATGTAATGGGCGTTGTGGCTAGTTTTGGGAATGTGAAAAGAGTTGTAAGCCTTCTAAGGCATATTTTGTAACTCAGCCAAGCAAGCATTTTGTAATCCAAATCTTCAGTATTCAATAAAAAGGAAAGTATTTTGTGTGCTATAAATTGTGTTCAACTTGGTTCTCTGCGTTTTACTCTGTGCCTATAAATGTATATTTTCGTCTAACTTGTCTTGTGCAGGTACGTTGCCTGGTGCAAGCGCAACTTAGGCTTGCACGGCATCGCGCCCAAGCGAGGACGAACGGTTCCGTAGGGACCAAGCGAGGACGAATGGTTCCGTAGGGACCAAGCGAGGACGATAGGCCCTACGGGATCGGCCCCTACGGGATCGGGGCGCGACACCTTACAGCTTTCTTACCAGGCAAAATACCTTGCCAAATTGTTACAATACTTTTGCATGCTATTTATATTTGTTTATATTTATTGTATTTTTATTTATTCTTGCATGTGTAATTTTCTTTCAGTCATTACTATGTATTAGATATGTTGACACACACATAGCACTTAGTATCATAGAGGACAATTATTAGGCGTATGGGCTTTTAACCACTCTGGTAAACCGTAGTATATAGCTCGCACTACGGGCGTATGTCGCGCTGGTCGCTACCTCCGCGGTATGTCGATTTATGGAGTCTCGCTGGTCGCTACCCCCGCGGTATGTCGATTTCTGATGTCCATTGACGTGTGTGTGAGTTGTGAGGTAGATCGAGTAGCCTACCCTTGCCCATACGTCGAAAAGTTGTCCTCATTTGCATTCATATAGATTGTCTTGTACAGCGTACTTATTTATTTTCAAATTATATGCATGTTTACTGTATTCAAGTTGGCTCGTATTTTCTGTATCTTGTTACGTCCCTCTGAGGACCTGGTCCTCTGCCAGGTGTATCTGCTCTTGAGTATTTGCAGGAGTACGGGCCTGGACCTGACGCATTCCTTTCTGCCGAGGAGGTCTTACCTTCTGAGCATCGTTGATTATCTAGCGATGGATTCTTTTAGCTGATGCACTTCTGTCTTCACATTATTTTATATTGGAGACTTTATACTCCTCTCTCATTTTAGTTTTGGTTATAGTCATTGGTAGTGGATTTGTCTCCACCCGACTATTATTTTCTGGATATTTTAGACTCCTTATTCTAGCTTAGTATTTCTTTTCTATGACTTGTTGTGTGGATGAGATTAGCATATCTGTGACTTGTGACATTATATATACCACATGTGAGTTTATATTCATATTACAGCGTACGTATGGGTTATAGTTTCCATATATTGGAGTTGCCATATCCATGCGGCTGGCATGCTTACGTGTTCCTAGTCCTACGTATTTGGGACTGGGACGTGACATGTTTTTGTGGTGGCGCATGCAGGTCGAGTTAGCCATTTCAGTTACGTCACTGTACCGAGCGGGCCTGCACCTAGGATTAGAATTTTAGATCTCATCCACACTTGACTATAACTTACCTTCCTTCCAACATGTCCTACTTAAGTTCTTGCATCCTGCTTGATTCATGTACTCTTCTTAATCCTCCGTCCATTTCTTGCAGAGAGATTAATTTGCATAACGGGCATGCCGCCACCGGGGACAACACGTCTCCAGGGGATGACGACCAATCACCAGGAGTGACCTCAACGACACCTCTTCTTCCCGGACCGGATGGACTGACTAACAATCAAATTCCATCAACTCCTTCCATGATACCTAATGGGACACTTCCAGCTCCACTACCTCAGGATGGCCAGACACAGCTGTTCCAGTTCTTCCAGATGATAATACAAGAACAGAGGCAACAAGCAGCAGAGCAGAGGCTAGAATTTCTGGCAGCGCTTGAAAGAATGGCTGCACTAGCTCCTGCACCAACCCAGGCACTAGTTTCAGTACCCCAAGCTCGGGTTGGTTCAGTCAAGGACTTTGTGCAGATGGGCCCTAAGCCATATAAGGGTAATGAGAGTCCAGAGGAGACCACGAATTGGATTGCCAATACCAAAAAGTTGTTAGAGGCATCACAACTACCTACTGACCTATGGATGATAGGCGTGAGGACTCAGTTAGAAGGCAACGCGTATTACTGGTGGGAATCAATGGAGCGCCAGTTGGGTACGCGTCAGACTTGGGAATAATTCTTGGAATGCTTTGAGAGAAAGTACTTTCCGGATACTGTAAAGGACACATTGTACGATCAGTTCCTCCATCTAGAGCAAGGGACAAGACGGTTGATGAGTATGACGCAGAGTTTAGCCGTCTCAGTAAGTATGGCACAGTCCTAATACCTAATGACTTGGAGAAGGCTAAGAGGTTTCATCGCGGGCTGACTCAGGAGCTCCAGCACTATACTAGCTCACAGTCCCGGATCTCTTATGCCGAGTTATTGACAGAGGCCAGGATCCAGAAGGCCATCAGCAAGGGAAACGGAATTCAACAGAGAAGTCACCAAGGACCAGTAAAGACACAGCAAGGAGGACCCATTAGACACCCTTTGACACGCCAGCAATCAGATAGTGCTGCACCATATCCAACCAAGGAGCTCCGTACTTGTCACTATTGTGGTAAGATAGGTCATATTCATAGAGACTGTCATCGTCGATTGGGGCTGTACATGATATGTGGATCAAGTCACCATCAAACCCGAAGATGTCCTCAGCAGAACCAGAGGTCTATGGCATTAGAATCAGGAACACCGCATACACCCTCAAGTATAGAAGACCAAAGGGACCCACCACTGCTTCTACAGTCTGCACAAATGGAGGGGACTAGACCCCAGTTGAACAATCAAGGACAAGGTCAAGCACTCATTATGACAAGTATGGGAGAGCAGACACAGGAAGCCGTAGAAACATGTACGACCTTTTAGTTATAATTGTCTTTGCATACTCATAACCCCATTGTGACACAAGATCTTAGATGTACAAATAGCTGTAGAATTATATATATGGTAGCTTAACAGTTATGAGGAGGCATGTATATTTTACCCAGGTGGCATACACGCGATGCTAATGGATGACGTGAGTAGCAGTAGTAGTATTCTTCCCCTATCCTTATCTCGCCCTCTTGGGTGACTCATCTTCTCCTTTTATATTCATTCCTTATCTCGTGCGTAACTCTTCCTATCATAGTCGTATCTTTCGTGCCATTATGAATTGTTGATTTATGTCAACCTTATCCTTATTTTGTTAGTAAAATATAAATGTGGTAGTAATGCTCGATAGCTAAGGATGAGTTCTTAATATGTATATGCACTATAGCAAGATCTGTATTCTTTATTAGTTTAACCCTTAAGTAGCTCCATGTAGCCTAGTAGAAATTGTTAGATCACTTGAGCTAGATCATAGCCCTAATAGTTAGTCAAGACCTTAAGTGTCTCCCTAAAAACTTAGACTATGCCTAGGAAAGAGTTGAAGGCACTTGTTACGAACTGATGACTATGACAAATCACTGGCGAGATAGCGACAGTTGCAGCCAGACGATTATGGTAGAGTAGTCGAATTACTTGCAACCATACTGGCCAGGTGGCGTGGCAGTATTAAACTATGATACTTGACGGTTATGGAAAAAGTCATAGTTATGAGATTCCAGACAGGTATCCCAAGATTCTCGACCCAATAAATATAATTGCCTTACAATCTAGACAATAGCTTCAAAGAAGGTGACCATTAGTAGAATTCTTGTAAGTTGGGTAGTGTAGACAAGTTAGAGGATGATAAAATAGTGGATGGACAATAAATGAGAAAGTGTTAGAATGGCAGACCATGAGTTTTAGGAGTCCTACTAGATACCAATGTAGTGTAATAGTTATAGTTATCATTATGAATATGGGTTAGTGTCAATTTCGAGGACGAAATTTTTGTAAGTTGGGTAGAATGTAAAACCCCTATTTCTAAAAACCGTATTTTTTCTATTAATTAATAATTTAATTATGGTAATTATGTGCTAAATAGGAGAAATAGATTTTTAATAATTTTTATTTTAGGTGTTCGGGCACTTAGAGGACTTATGGGACCATCAGGAATTTTTTCGGAATTTATTTCATGTAGGAGACCCCTTGAGCAGTTGCCAGCCTAATGGTGTGCATTATTCTAATCCATGAATTTTTTTATGAGTATATATATAATATATATGTATACACAAATACATATATGTATATATATATTTAGAAAGGAAAAGGAAAGAAAGAAAAAGAATAAGAAAATAAGAAAATTACTAATAAATATAATAATAATAGTAATAATAATAACACAACCACTACTATTCCTATTCCTTAGCAAACTTTGCTCCACTCCTCAGCAAATTAGTTGCTGTGACCGCCCCATAGCAATACTTCCTAAGACCCGCCCACTTTAATGCTTTGCATTTGCATCCAGAGACCAAACCCGACCCCCCCTTCGGCCGAGCCAACTCACCCTCTCTCTTCCTATATTAAATATATATATATATATATATATATATATATATATATATATATATATATATATATATATATATATATATATATATTGTCACGCCCCAGTCCCAAAATACGTAGGACTAGGATACGTAACGATGCCAGCCGCCCGTATATATGGCAACTCCAATATATGGAAACCATATATACGTGCGTACGCTGTATAATGAACAATAATTCACCAGTGGTATAATTAATCACAAGTCACAGGGTAATATCTAAATCTCATCCACAGAATCAAATATAAATAAACAATAACCATGTAACTAGATCTCTATGATAAGTATCTAAAGAATGACAGTCGAATGGAAACAAATCTACTGCCGAAAAAGAATATAAAAGGAACCAGAATACACACCATATAAGAACATCTGACAATCACGAGGCTCAAAGAGAAGTCCTCAACGGAATATACGTAACATGTCCGGATCTGTGCTCCTGCGAATACTCAAGAACATATACACCTGGCAGGGAACCAGGTCCTCAGAGGGACATAGCAAGATACAGAAAAATGACATGCCATAATGTAAATACTGAATAAATAAAGGGGTGTGCTAACCATCTAAGTGAATGCAATTTAAAGACCTTGTAGTACGCATGGGAATGTGTGGCTAGACATATGCTGACGTAATTCACCAATCGTCATGACTGGCTAGTATATGTGTCATATGCCCCCGACTCAGGGAACTCTGCAATCGTCCATCTCCGAGGAGCATGGATCGAAGGATAAAGACTCATTGAAGGGGGTGTCCCATACGCATACTAGTATCTTCCCCGCCCAATATAGATGTACAAGTCGTGAAAATGACGTGGACACCTCCTACTATGATGCAAGTCTCAATAAAATAAATAACTGAGCTAAATACCACTACACGTGTTGCTCACACTGATGGCCAGTCGCGCATGAGGCACGCGTCCCTACATGTACTCACTCTGTGACGTGTAATGATACGTGTCAAGGCCTGAGAAGTTATATCAATAACTTCACAACTTTAGGTGGGTCTACTAGACACTAGGTCAGACACAAATCCTAACGTCAACGCCATCGTTGACTGCACCCGAGTTTTCTCGGACGCACACATTTATATAATATAAAAATAGATAAACATGTAACTAGCAATAACTGAATTTAAACAGTACAACAAGACAAGATATACTTGTCTGGCAAGAGAGCTGCAAAATATAACGTCCAGATGTCAAGTGCTAAAAGCCAGAAACTATGGCCTCAGAAAGAAAGTCTCCGGATGCTGAAATAAACATCACTAACAGTCTCAGAAAATATCAAATAGCTAGAAACGCCTGTCCTTAAGTCCAATTTGGACACAGGGGCAAAAATGACAGTTTCCGGTCAAAGCGGGGTCCACATGTGGGCCCACTTTGCACCGAAAAATGTGTCAGGGTCAAAGGTCTCCAAATTTGCCAAATTTAGTGTCAACAAGTCAGGAACGATGATACGAACCCAACGGAACTTCCAGAATTGGATTCCGATGAGCCGGTCACAAAATCGCCCGTCAAGTGGAGCCTGTGGGGCCCACGATACGGGATTTTGTCAACGTTCTCAGAATCGAACCAAACTTGGCTCACAGGACCAGCGTATTGCTACGAGTCCGATGGCGCAAGTTTCGTTTCGATCCGACGTGTGTACACAAAGTTGCAGTGTGTTCCAGAACTGATGGATACGGGGCGGTGTCGGCGGATACGCGTTGATTCCGGTGTGCACGCACATCCGAATCAACTTCTGCGAAATCTCACACGTCCGTATCAACGTCGTGCACGTTTCGGTAAAGACCGCGTGCGACCAAGTCGTCCCGTTTGGCGGGGCGTACCCAGTTCCGGGGTGAATCGGGTCGTTGTTTTTCCTGTTTTTGGATCGCGTGCCGCGATCGCCACAGGACGCGATTCACCGAGCGTGTTGCACGGGCATCGAGAGGGTCACATAGTCTACACGACGCAACTGACGGAATTAAAATCAGAATTACGAGGAGAGAGATATCGTTACCTGAACAGGGCTCCAGAAACCTGCGTTTCTCGTGTCCGACACGTGTCCGACACGTGTCGGGGTGCTGTCCACCCTAGGGCTAGGGTTCTGGTTCGCCGGAGAGAGAGTCGGAGGAGGCTGCGTGTCAGGGAAGGCCGGCGAGGGGCTGAGGTGGCGCTGGCCGGAGGCGGCGGCGTCGAGCACGGCGGCCAGAGGCGGCGTCGGCCGACCATAGGCAGCCGGAGGGAGGCTACTGTGGGCTGGGGAGGGAAAGAGGGAGGAGAGGGCGGCGCTGGCGAGGCGGGGCGCGGCGAGGCTGGCGGAGGCGGCCGCCGCGGGGGAGGGCGAAGCTGCTCCGGCGGCCCGCGGGACGCACAGGCGGGGAGGGAGGAGGAGTGAGGGAGCGGGGAGGGAGAGAGGGAGCGGGGAGGGATCGGCTCCGCCGCGGCCGGGGGCTCCGGCGGCGGGGCTCGGCGCCGGTCGAGGGGGGGGTGGCTGCGGCCAGAGTCGGGGGGGGAAAAGGGTTTTTTTTTCTGATTTTTATTTTTTATTTTCATTTCTTTTCTTTTTATAAAGAATAATATTAATATTATAACAAAAATATCTTGAGATATTTTGAGATATTACCGGGATATTTTCGGGATCTTTCCGGGATCTTTTCGGGTGAGTCCCGACTCCAAATGGACGGTGCCGGTTCACCGGCCAATGAGGGGGTGACACCTCGCACTGCAATTTGCAGGAAAGTTCCTGTAGTTTCATAAATTGCGTAAAAGTCCTATTTTAGGAAATTGCGCAATTTACAAAATTTTCTGAAAAAATACCCGTTTCCTGAAAATTCTAAAATTCACAGAATTGAGGGAAATTGCTATGTGAGGGTCCCGGAGAAATGGGGGTGAGTCTGGGCAGAGACTGGGCCTGATTTCTGGATGATACGGCCATCGTATTTATTAATTAATAAATACTGCGCACGGTGTTCTCTAATTATTTAGAGGCAGTTAGGGTCATAATTTTTCTACGGTGTCAATACACTAAATGTAGTATACTCAGTGTAGAAAATTAACGTATTTTTGTTTGTCCAAAACAGGTGTATGTTGGGCCTCAAATCTCTATTGGTACAGAGGTGGGTAAAGAGCAGGAAATTAAATAGGAAATAATTACGGACTTTTGTAACGATAGTTGTGCGTCTCAAACGAGGCTCAAAATAAAGCATCTGGGAGTTGCACAAAATTCAGAAAAATAGTCTAGCATGTCTATGACAGGTATGTGAATTTTGTTCGGGGATAACAGTCAAGGTAAAGCTCCAAATAATTAGGTGATGGACAGGTGCACATGTCAATAGGATATGTAAGCAAAATAATTTAAAATATTGCCATAAATCCTAAATTGTTAAAATAATCCTAAAAATATTGAAATCTGGTCGAGGGGGTTTACAATCTACCCAACTTATATAAATTTCGTCCTCGAAATTAAAACTAAGCCACGGTAGAAGTCAAAGATGGCATAAGATATAATCTAACAAAGTAATTTATATCTTGGTTTACGAATAAGTTCGAAAATGTTTACGCATGTCGTCCACACGCTTCCAAGTAGATTCTCCTGGCGCGTCATGCTTCCATGTCGCACGAATCATGGGAATAGACTGATTTCTTAATATCTTTCCTCGATGATCAAAGATTCCCACGGGTTACTCTTGATATGACAAGCTCGGCCTAATGGCGATCTACGAATGGTTGAGAACCTGACTGCTGTTTGTCACATATCGCCTGAGTTGCGACACGTGGAATACAACAAGCACTCTCTCAAGGGAAGGTGGTAGCGCAAGTTGATATGCCACTACTCCCACTCTTTTTAGCACGTCCATGGTTCAATATAACTTGGCCTTAATCTTGCTGCGTTCTCCGAATCGAATGGTGCCTCTAGTAGGTGTTATCCTCAAGAAGACATGATTGTCCATTTTGAATTCCAAGGGACGATGATGACGGTCTGCCCACTACTCCTGTCTGTCTTGCACTGCTTGCAAGCGTCCTCGTATTTACTTAACTGTCTCTACGGGGTTGGCCACCAACTCTGGTCATGCGTATCCTTGTCTGGTACAATGCTGATTGGTATGCCATACAATCTTATGATTTGTCTCATATAAGTAATGTCTCCATAGCTTCAGAGTAATTACGACGGTTGTAAGTTCCAAATTATTCTCATGTACTCATAATTGTCTAGATGCATATACCATTACCTTGCCATCCTGTATTAATACGCATCCCAAACTTTTTTTCCTGATGCGTCTGTAGATCACAAACGCCTGATCCGGATGGAATAGTCAATACTAGTGTTGTGGTCAGTCACTTCTTCAATTCCTAGAAAGTGGCTTGACACTCGTCGGTCCATATGAATTCTTGATCCTTACAAGTCAATCGGTTCATAGGTGCTGCTATCCATTCAGGAGTCAATCAATTGTTCATTTTGGTGAAATCCTTTTAGACTCCTGACAGCAAAATGATACATTCTTCATTGTAACACCTTGAACAAAGTTACGAGGCAAAAATTTCATGCTGCCATAGTGGTGCACGTATCAGGATCGTAATAAAACGCAGGTAGGTCATTCTAAAGGATAGCACATTTTTAAACTGCAATCTACTCTAATAATAGGGTTTGGTAATTACCTAAGAAACAAACAGAAATGGCTACAGAAACAATACACTCTCGTATTTATACGAGACACGAGGTTTCGTCTTTCCGAAATAAGGGAAGACGATAAACAATAATCAAGAGTTCAAGGGGGAGGTAATATATTAGAAGTGTGGGGATCAAGGCGTTTAAAGAATTCAAAGAGAATTGTCAAAGCAGTTGTGGATTGAAATATTATTTTTGGTAATTCCTATTCACATGCTCGTATCAGTACAGTTATGTAACTGATACGATATGCTTAGACATATCTAGAGGACAAGTACATATGTCTACTAATCACTATATATCTCAATCCATGTAAAGTAGTTATGCGAAGGGCGAATCAAAATGCACTAAGGTTGATCAGACCGTAATACACTGATTCTGAATAGACAATTGTATTAGTGGGGTGGATCAGGCCTCAATAACACATGTGTCATGAACAAGCTCGATAAAGAATAAGCTTGCAAAACTAGGCTATAATAGCAGTATAAGTCAAGGTAGTATAGCAAATATAAGTACGCTAGGTTATGATATGAGAATAAACAAAATAATTCAAATTCACAAAAAGACAAGACTCTACAATATCTACAGTTATTATTCTAACTCCTTGTCTAAGTCGCTAGTTGACCTAAAAGAGGTATGGCCTTCTAAGTTCTACAATCTTAATATACACTATAGGTTGTCTGCCTAAAACAGAGATTTCAAGAGAGTTCACGTAAAGTAGGGGTTCGAGGTTGTCTGCGTAAATCAGAGATAAAATAATTTGACGTAACGCATGACGTTAGAGCTATCCGCGTAAAAAGTCTGTGCGTAACAGTCTGCGCGTAAAAGTCTGGGTGAAAGTCTGAGCGTAAAAATTTTTGCGCTAAAATTTGCGCTAAAATTTTGCGGGCGTAAAGTTGTACGAGAAACTCATGAGTTTGTCAGTCAAAAATTTGTGAATCCTGATATCTGACAAAAGTACTTGCACAACGATCGAGTGGTCGGTTGTGACGATGATTAAAGCACGGAGGTCCAGGTTGTCTTTTAGTGACTTATTGGATACAAGTCATTTACGCTCGAGGTGAGATAAAACCAGATATCCTGTCAAAAGCTGTTTCTTTTTGCACAGGGCTCGAGGCGTATCTCTGCCTTTAATGCACGGGATTTGGTCGTGGCTCTCATGACGTGTCCTACGCAGGATAAGGAATACTAAATGAAAGTGGATAGCAGTTATTTTAACTGCAGCATAAAGGAGATAATCTTCTGCATAATTGATTTTTTTATGCCAATAATAAAGTCATTTGGCTTTTACGCCAACTAGGCAGTTGTTTGGATTCTTATGCTAACAACGGTCAAATGGGTTTTACGCCAACAAGGGTAAATGATCTCTGGCGTAAAACTCTGGTTATCTAACTATAGGATGAGGTTTTCGGTCCTAGTATTTAATCCTTAGATTTCTATGGGTTCCTTAAGACTAGGGTCAACACTATGGTCAATTCTCTAACTAATCCTAGTAATATTTATACTACTCTCAAGTCATACGTCAAGGATCAATGGTAAGTTAATCTATAGGTAGTGATGCTAGGGTTTATTAGGTAGTATGGAAGACTAGGGTTCATTAAGTAATCCGAACTTAAGGATATGTCAAAGCCCTAGTGGTATTCTTATTAGGAATGCTACCTTAATTATCATCCTATTAACCGGAGTTCCTATATTCTAGCAGGGATTATACTAAAAGAATTATCAGGGAAGCACTTGAATCAAGCAGGATGCAATTATGTAAGTAGGACAGACTGGACGGAAGATAAGTCATAGTCAATTTGGATGAGATTCTATATTCTAATCCTAGGTGCAGGCTTGCTCGGTACAGTAACGTAACCGAGACAATATGCTCTGACCTGCGTGGGCCACCACTAAAAACATGTCATGCCCCAGTCCCAAAATACGTAGGACTAGGATACGTAACGATGCCAGCCGCCCGTATATATGGCAACTCCAATATATGGAAACCATATATACGTGCATACGCTGTATAATGAACAATAATTCACCAGTGGTATAATTAATCACAAGTCATAGGGTAATATCTAAATCTCATCCACAGAATCAAATATAAATAAACAATAACCATGTAACTAGATCTCTATGATAAGTATCTAAAGAATGACAGTCGAATGGAAACAAATCTACTGCCGAAAAAGAATATAAAAGGAACCAGAATACACACCATATAAGAACATCTGACAATCACGAGGCTCGAAGAGAAGTCCTCAACGGAATATACGTAACATGTCCGGATCTGTGCTCCTGCGAATACTCAAGAACATATACACCTGGCAGGGAACCAGGTCCTCAGAGGGACATAGCAAGATACAGAAAAATGACATACCATAATGTAAATACTGAATAAATAAAGGGGTGTGCTAACCATCTAAGTGAATGCAATTTAAAGACCTTGTAGTACGCATGGAAATATGTGGCTAGACATATGCTGACGTAATTCACCAATCGTCATGACTGGCTAGTATATGTGTCATATGCCCCCGACTCAGGGAACTCTGCAATCGTCCATCTCCGAGGAGCATGGATCGAAGGATAAAGACTCAATGAAGGGGGTGTCCCATACGCATACTAGTATCTTCCCCGCCCAATATAGATGTACAAGTCGTGAAAACGACGTGGACACCTCCTACTATGATGCAAGTCTCAATAAAATAAACAACTGAGCTAAATACCACTACACGTGTTGCTCACACTGATGGCCAGTCGCGCATGAGGCACGCGTCCCTACATGTACTCACTCTGTGACGTGTAATGATACGTGTCAAGGCCTGAGAAGTTATATCAATAACTTCACAACTTTAGGTGGGTCTACTAGACACTAGGTCAGACACAAATCCTAACGTCAACGCCATCGTTGACTGCACCCGAGTTTTCTCGGACGCACACATTTATATAATATAAAAATAGATAAACATGTAACTAGCAATAACTGAATTTAAACAGTACAACAAGGCAAGGTATACTTGCCTGGCAAGAGAGCTGCAAAATATAACGTCCAGATGTCAAGTGCTAAAAGCCAGAAACTATGGCCTCAGAAAGAAAGTCTCCGGATGCTGAAATAAACATCACTAACAGTCTCAGAAAATATCAAATAGCTAGAAACGCCTGTCCTTAAGTCCAATTTGGACACAGGGGCAAAAATGACAGTTTCCGGTCAAAGCGGGGTCCACATGTGGGCCCACTTTGCACCGAAAAACGTGTCAGGGTCAAAGGTCTCCAAATTTGCCAAACTTAGTGTCAACAAGTCAGGAACGATGATACGAACCCAACAGAACTTGCAGAATTGGATTCCGATGAGCCGGTCACAAAATCGCCCGTCAAGTGGAGCCTGTGGGGCCCACGATACGGGATTTTGTCAACGTTCTCAGAATCGAACCAAACTTGGCTCACAGGACCAGCGTATTGCTACGAGTCCGATGGCGCAAGTTTTGTTTCGATCCGACGTGTGTACACAAAGTTGCAGCGTGTTCCAGAACTGACGGATACGGGGCGATGTCGGCGGATACGCGTTGATTCCGGTGTGCAAGCACATCCGAATCAACTTCTGCAAAATCCCACACGTCCGTATCAACGTCGCGCACGTTTCGGTAAAGACCGCGTGCGACCAAGTCATCCCGTTTGGCGGGACGTACCCAGTTCCGGGGTGAATCGGGTCGTTATTTTTCCTGTTTTTGGATCGCGTGCCGCGATCGCCACAGGACGCGATGCACCGAGCGTGTTGCACGGGCATCGAGAGGGTCACATAGTCTACACGACGCAACTGACGGAATTGAAATCGAAATTACGAGGAGAGAGATATCGTTACCTGAACAGGGCTCCAGAAACCTGCGTTTCTCGTGTCCGACACCTGTCCGACACGTGTCGGGGTGCTGTCCACCCTAGGGCTAGGGTTCTGGTTCGCCGGAGAGAGAGTCGGAGGAGGCTGCGTGTCAGGGAAGGCCGGCGAGGGGCTGAGGTGGCGCTGGCCGGAGGCGGCGGCATCGAGCACGGCGGCCAGAGGCGGCGTCGGCCGACCATAGGCAGCCGGAGGGAGGCTACTGTGGGCTGGGGAGGGAAAGAGGGAGGAGAGGGCGGCGCTGGCGAGGCGGGGCGCGGCGAGGCTGGCGGAGGCGGCCGCCGCGGGGGAGGGCGGAGCTGCTCCGGCGGCCCGCGGGACGCACAGGCGGGGAGGGAGGAGGAGTGAGGGAGCGGGGAGGGAGAGAGGGAGCGGGGAGGGATCGGCTCCGCCGCGGCCGGGGGCTCCGGCGGCGGGGCTCGGCGCCGGCCGAGGGGGGGGGTGGCTGCGGCCAGAGTCGGGGGGGGAAAAGGGTTTTTTTTCTGATTTTTATTTTTTATTTTCATTTCTTTTCTTTTTATAAAGAATAATATTAATATTATAACAAAAATATCTTGAGATATTTTGAGATATTACCGGGATATTTTCGGGATCTTTCCGGGATCTTTTCGGGTGAGTCCCGACTCCAAATGGACGGTGCCGGTTCACCGGCCAATGAGGGGGTGACACCTCGCACTGCAATTTGCAGGAAAGTTCCTGTAGTTTCATAAATTGCGTAAAAGTCCTATTTTAGGAAATTGCGCAATTTACAAAATTTTCTGAAAAAATACCCGTTTCCTGAAAATTCTAAAATTCACAGAATTGAGGGAAATTGCTATGTGAGGGTCCCGGAGAAATGGGGGTGAGTCTGGGCAGAGACTGGGCCTGATTTCTGGATGATACGGCCATCGTATTTATTAATTAATAAATACTGCGCACGGTGTTCTCTAATTATTTAGAGGCAGTTAGGGTCATAATTTTTCTACGGTGTCAATACACTAAATGTAGTATACTCAGTGTAGAAAATTAACGTATTTTTGTTTGTCCAAAACAGGTATATGTTGGGCCTCAAATCTCTATTGGTACAGAGGTGGGTAAAGAGCAGGAAATTAAATAGGAAATAATTACGGACTTTTGTAACGATAGTTGTGCGTCTCAAACGAGGCTCAAAATAAAGCATCTGGGAGTTGCACAAAATTCAGAAAAATAGTCTAGCATGTCTATGACAGGTATGTGAATTTTGTTCGGGGATAACAGTCAAGGTAAAGCTCCAAATAATTAGGTGATGGACAGGTGCACATGTCAATAGGATATGTAAGCAAAATAATTTAAAATATTGCCATAAATCCTAAATTGTTAAAATAATCCTGAAAATACTGAAATCTGGTCGAGGGGGTTTACATATATATATATTTATCTCTCAAAAACCCTAACCTAAATCTCCAGACCCTCCTCTTCTCATCTAGAGCCGTCACCGCAGCCAGAGAAGCCCCACCAAGCCATCCAAACCATCCCGACGACTCCGACCTCGCGCACTGCAGATTCCCACACGAGGCACCTTCGCTCCGGAATTGTTTTTCGTCGACTCGCTCAACCAAACGCCGTTCTGTCTTCACCGGTATGCTCATCCCTTAACCCTCTTCCATAGTTGTATTATAGCCAACCTCGTAAAACGTGTACCCCTAGGCGAAAAATAGCGTCCAAAGTGGGCGCGAGCAGACCCAATTCTGGAATCGCAGAAAACTGCGGTGACCACCCATATTGCCGAGTTCGTATCTCCCACCACAGAGATCCGAATTTGGTGATTCTTTTTGATACATGTAGAATACTTGACCTAGTTTATTTTCTGTTAAATAACCCTATGTTATTAGTTGTTGTGGACATAATTAAATTCGTCACAAAATTGCGCGAACCCACTTTTTCCAGATTTCTTAAAGTTGGAAAACGGAGCGCGCTCCGCCAAACGGGACCTCCCCGCCGTGTACCAAGTGTACCGAATGGTGCACGCAGCGTAACCGGACACGTAAAAATTTGTGGAGACTGATTCGGACGCGTGTGCGCTTCGGAATCAGGCCGTATCCGCGGACACACTCCGTGTCGCAACTTTTGTGGAACTCGCGCGTATTTTGTGCACGCTTGTCAGATTGCGATGAAACTTGTGCCACTGGATTCGTGGTAATGCGCTGATCCCGTGACCCAATTTTCACGTAATTCTGAGACGGTTGACCAAATCGCCAATTGGCGGGTCCCACAGTTGACTTTTTTGGACAAAATTGTGTTCGGCTCATCGGAATCCACATTTGGACATACCGTTGGGTTCGTATTGACATTTAGAATTGTTTGACCTATAGTTTGTCCCATTTAGAGACTGTTATCCTCGGCACGCTTTTCGGTGCAAAGTGGGCCACACGTGGATCCCACTTTTGCCCGAAATTACCGTTTTGCCCCTGTGTCCAAATTGGACGAAAGGGGTGTGCTTTTTAGCTATTTTGCTCATTTCGAAAATATTGGTGATGTTTATTTCAGCATCCGGAGATATTGTTCTGCGGCCATAGCTTTTGATCCTGTGCGTTTGACTTCTGGACAGTACACCTTGCAGCTTTCTTACCAGTCAAGATACCTTGCCAAATTGTTACAGTACTTTTGCATGCTATTTATATTTCTTTATATTTATTACATTTCTGTTTATTCTTGTATGTGTAGTTTTCTTTCAGTCATTACTATGTATTAGATATGTTGACACACACATGGCACTTAGTATCATAGAGGACAATTATTAGGCGTATGGGCTTTTAACCACTCTGGTAAACCGTAGTATATAGCTCGCACTACGGACGTGTGTCGCGCTGGTCGCTACCCCCGCGGTATGTCGATTTCTGGAGTCTCGCTGGTCGCTACCCCCGCGGTATGTCAATTTCTGATGTCCATTGACGTGTGTGTGAGTTGTGAGGTAGATCGAGTAGCCTACCCTTGCCCATACGTCGAAAAGTTGTCCTCATTTGCATTCATATAGATTGTCTTGTACAGCGTACTTATTTATTTTCAAATTATATGCATGTTTACTGTATTCAAGTTGGCTCGTATTTTCTGTATCTTGTTACGTCCCTCTGAGGACCTGGTCCTCTGTCAGGTGTATCTGCTCTTGAGTATTTGCAGGAGTACGGGCCTGGACCTGACGCATTCCTTTCTGCCGAGGAGGTCTTACCTTCTGAGCATCGTTGATTATCTAGCGATGAATTCTTTTAGCTGATGCGCTTCTGTCTTCACATTATTTTATATTGGAGACTTTATACTCCTCTCTCATTTTAGTTTTGGTTATAGTCATTGGTAGTAGATTTGTCTCCACCCGACTATTATTTTCTGGATATTTTAGACTCCTTATTCTAGCTTAGTATTTCTTTTCTATGACTTGTTGTGTGGATGAGATTAGCATATCTGTGACTTATGACATTATATATACCACATGTGAGTTTATATTCATATTACAGCGTACGTATGGGTTATGGTTTACATATATTGGAGTTGCCATATCCATGCGGTTGGCATGCTTACGTGTTCCTAGTCCTACGTATTTGGGACTGGGGAATGACAGACCTCGGGTTAGGGTTAGGGTTTTCTGTACTTGTTCTCAGTGGTGCAGTGTCTACAACCAGTGTGTCAATAAATAAGAAGCACCACAAACATTCCATTCTTGCTTTTGCTCTGGCAACAAATATCCAAATTGATATCAGAGCACTAATTAACATCCTCAGCATGGTCAAGTTGACAGTCAATGCATTCATATCACCTAACATATTATCCTATGTGGTAGCCTAGTGGTAGTACGAAAAGATATCCTTATGAGCATGAAGGTGAACTGGCTCATCAAAAAGTTGACGCTAACAATCGGCTTTGCTTCAGCTTTACATGCTAGCTAGACAAATTTTCTTTGATGGTGGGGAGGGACTTTTAGGATATTTATATATATTCAACAAGTTCAAACGCTCATGAAATATCGAGTTGCACAATTAATACTTCGTTGATTGAGACTACAGTTTTACTTTAGTCGTCCTACTGTAACGTGCACGTCGATCTGATATTGACCGGATAAGTCGGTTGGCGAATTGAAGTGTTACTGGAAAGTGTTATATGTGTTATAAAGGACAATATATGTAATGATGTAAATCCTTTGTAACCGTGAGTTGTAAGCCAAGTTGGCTATTTAGAGCATTTGTATTATGTTGCAAAATATTAATAAAAGAGATTATTTTCATATGTTATGTTGTGATTCAATTTGTCTGCTTACTTCCGTTACGATAACCTTGTTTTGAGATCAATTATTAATTGTGCAAATCCATGCCTTGTATAAGTGCAATTTAGACTTGTACGATATCACGTCCAGTAACGACTTTTTGGTTCTGCGGAACCACGACGTGACACTACCCCTAGTCCTAGTAGGTCCTTTGACTAATATTATATTAGCTCCTTATTGGTGCATATATTCGTTTATACTGCATATGTCCAAACTATCTAAGTAATTTTCTCTCATCTTATCTTCTATTGGTGTCAAATTCAATTTTCCACAAATACATTCATTTCTTATATATATCTATTATTCATGGTGTTACCAATCATACACCTTAGCATTCTCGTTTCTGTCACACTTATTTTTTGGACATGTTCTTTTAATTGCCCAATACTCCTATCCATATATCCATAAAACATAACTAATCTTATAGTTGTCCTTTATGGTATTTTTTTTCAATTTCAATGTATCTTGCAATAACAAAGAATTGTATAAGTATTCTTCCATTTCGACCACTCATTTTAATTCTATGGATAACAACCTTCCCAATCTCTTCATGAATATTAATACTAAATACGAAAAACTATCGTTCTTTGGTATCTTTGTCCATTAATGTGTGCTTCTTCATTTTTGGTATCTTTTGTCCATCAATATGTACTCAGTTCCATTTTAAACCATTGATGTTGAACTTAATACTAATTTGTTGTAATAAAGGTATCCTTTGTATATATTTGTGTCTTTATTACTTTTAGTTTAGTCCCATATCAGTAAACTTCTAGGAAGAGAGGCATACTTTCTCATGTAAATGTAATATTTTAGTGACCTTTTCTCAAAATAAAGCAAACACTCTCTTGTAAATGTATTAGTCACTTTTTTCCAAAATAAAGTAAGTGCATTATGTTGAGCCAACTAAAGACATGGTACCGGTGCATGTTTCTTTTTTGAACTAACTCTTTTATCCTTAGTTTGCAGTATCCGCCGATACCAATCCAATACGGTCGATACCTATACATTTTGACATGTTCCGATCTGATATTGATCGATACCCGATACTGATCAATTATATTCTTTGTTTTCATCTATCTTACCAGATGGCACCCATGACCCGAGCACTTGCACGTCGCTTGAGAGAGACACCTCCTACTGTTAAGGAGGAAGTGATGCCTCTTACTGTTAAGGAGAAAAAGATACCACATGCTGTATCTCAGACGGGGAGTTCCAGTCACCCAGCACCTATACCGGAGATTGATCACATAGACGTAGTTTATGCGCAGTATCTGAGGGACTGGTATGTGCCCCAGCGTATTGGATATCCTCGAGATTGATAATGTGATGTTTAATATACTTTTATTGTGGTTATTGTGTAATTATGGTACTTATATATTACGTATTTTGTGTGACTGTGATACTTATATATTATGCATTTTGTGTGACTGTGATACTTTTATTTTGTGTGTATTGTGTGACTGTGATACTTAAAAATTACCGGTGTTGAGTGTTCCACCGAAGGGGTCGATGAACCCAGAGAATTCAACGGAGGGTTGCTCCGGATTTATTTTTAATTAAAAATTCATAAATTGCAGGAGATTGGTAATGTGATACTTAAAAATTACCGGTGTTGAGTGTTCCACCGAAGGGGTCGGCGAACCCAGAGAATTCAACGGAGGATTGCTCCGGGTCTATTTTTAATTAGAAATTCATAAATTGCGGGAAATTGTATGGGTAATTTTTAACATTTTTTTAATAAAAAATTAGCGACGTTTAGCGACGTTACTATACGTCGCTGAATATGTCGCTGATTACGTCGCTGAATAAGTCGCTAATTAGCGACGTTTAGCGACGTATTAGAACGTCGCTAACTTAGCGACGCTGAGTCGCTAAACGTCGCTAGTTTTGCGACATATTTAAGTTGCTAAAAATGTCGGTATATCAACGTTTAGCGACGTTTTTCCTTTCAGCGACGTGCTGAGTTCCGACTTCTGTAAATCGTCGCTAATTACGTCGCTAAATGTGATTAGCGCCATTTTTTGTCATTTAGCGACTTTTTTTACGTCGCTAATTTGACTTTTTCTGGTAGTGAGAGTAACACAATTCGTGTAGAAAGAATCCACGTCCGAGATCAGACGCACGTGTTATAACTAAAAATATAAAATGTAAAACTTTAAATGACCATAACTTTTGACTGGAAAATTGAAACGAGGTCTAGCTGGTGACAAAATGAGCGTAACGAAATGTAGTATGGGATAAAACAATATCACTATTTGATGGGCTTTTTATAATTTTAGAATCACAAAATAAAAATATTTTGATCTCCAAATTTTACTTTGATTAATTTTATTTCCAATATTTCGTTGTTAACGAGTAAAAATTGGTATTTCGGACGTTCAAACATTATCATATAATATATCAGTATGAAGAAGACTAAAAATGGAATAAAAATTTTATTTTTATAATGAAAAAATTATCTATTTATAATAATATAGTAATCGTAATAAGAAGAATTTAGCTTTCGGTTATGGTAGATTCAAAGAAAAATAGTATTTCTAGTGAATCTAAAAAATATTCAATATACAAATCTAAAAAAAATTAGTATTTCCAGTGAATCTAAAAAAAAAAATCAATATACAAATAGAAAAAATTAAAAATCCAAGGACTGTAAAATTTTTAAAAAATTACAGTATCCTAGGATACTTGTAATTTGTTCAAATTTTTTGCAATTCTTAGGATACTCACAGTATAGCAATTTCACATTAGATTAAACACCAATCACAAAATTCAATATAGCAATTTCACATTGGTCTTTCCTATATATCAGGAAAAATCGGATATGGCACATTCAGTAAATCTTTGGCATACAAGTTACCCTTTGGCAATTACATTTAGTGAAGCTTCTGTTAGGACTGCCAATTTTTTTTTTACAGTCCTGAATATAGGTTGGACTGTCAAAAAATTTGATTGTCCTAACAAAAATTTACTAGAACCTAGGACTGTCAAAATATTTGGCAGTCCTTGTAGTATTCAGGATTGTAGAAATTCTACAGTCCTGACAACATACAAGATTGTAGAAATTTTCTACAGTCTTTGGTCTTCCAATCCTAGACTGTGCCAACTTTCATTACTTCGAATCCTTAAAATAGTTTCGAAAGTTCAAAAATTCGTTCAAAGTTAATCTAAAACCTATTTTATGTTATTATGCAATGATCTTTTGGACATTTAGAATGATTGGGAAGAAGATTTATCAAAATAAAATCAAAATTACAAACCCTAAGATTATATATGGATAATATTGAAGAACAAGAATGGAAAGATGATTTGTAGAAGATTGAAAAGAAGATTATGTTTTTTGGAGGAGATGGAGGAGATGAAGAATGATGAAGTAAATGTTACCCTATGTCATAAAAAAAATTATATTTTTTATCATTGTCATATCTAAATCTAAAAGAATAGATGAATTATATACAAGTCAGCTTAGTGTTGGACTGAGTCAGTAGTCAAGTCAAAAAAAGTCAAGTCGAGTCGAACTGAGCCGAATTCTCGTCCAACCCCACCAGTCAAGTTTGTTCGCTGAGCTCAGGAGTCGAGCCAAACATTTTTATGTTCAAGTAGTCTGGTTTAAGCAATCGAGTTCATTTCCATGTTCGGAGTCGAGTTGAGTCCAGATTTTATCAAACCAAGCTTGTCGTCTGCTCTGTTGACTTGCAGCCCCTATTTGGGACCTCTATAAAGGAGGTATTATAGAGGTATTATTAGCAAGAATAGACAGACATTTACTGTAATAGAGATATACTAACTAACTAACTAACTAACTCATTCACTAACTAGCCATTAATAATCAGTGCCTAACAATTGTTCCAACTACTCCAATTTGGTGACAATTTTCTGGTAGCAGTTTGTAAAAGTTGCAGTGAATGTACTGCTGATGCTGCCACACACACACAAAAAAAAAGGCTTACTTTATCTTCGCATTTAAAACTTAGATTTCGTTAACATACATTCCAACACATTGATAAATATACATTTTATATTGATACTTCCATCCATGTCTTTATCAATAAATATTTTATATTTATCAATACATATTTTAAATAAAATGTGCATTAATAAGTATGCTGATGGTAGTACACATCTAAAATACTCATTCATCTATGTATTAATATGTGTCCATAGAACATACGTTAACAAAAATCCATATCAATTTTATCCCATTAATTAAGCTATTAATTCGACGTGCCACCAGCCAAAATGGATACAACAATAGCCCCACTCCATTTATGAGTTTCATTTGCTTCTTGTTTGAAATGGAGGCTCTTGTGGGAACGCCATGTGTTGTTTGTCATTGAAATAGAACGTTTACCGTTGGATATTAATGAAGAAAAAAAAAACTATAATAACTCATCGATGTTTTTAAAATCTTATATTTAACACTACTAAATTTACGTGCAAAATAATTTTTCCCTTCTGATATTAATATAAAAGTATTTAAATATTAAAATTAAAATTTATTATATATATTTTTATATATTAATTATAATTTGTTATATATTTGATTATATTTTAGTTATAATTAGTTAGGGATATATTTCTACTTTTCATAAAGAGTCTTGAAAACGGTTAGCTACGTACTATTATCTAATTATAAATAAATATTTTTTCTAACTCATCTAGTTAAGATGGGAGGTATTCTCCCTGGTTGACTGAGTTCGAATTCCTATTTTGTTATTTATAACAAATTAAAAAAAAATCAATAATTTTCTTTATGTAATATTAATTTTTTAAAATAATTAATTGATGATATACATACGACTTAAATTATTCTAGTTGTTCTTTTGTTATGGTCTTCTTATAAATGTCCCGATAAAGATGAGCAATAAAATCGTAGGTTAGGACCAAAGGTAGGCATGAGTGAACATGATGAAAATTTTAATAAGGATATGATTTTTGTGGAGGACATGGTTCTTAGCAGTTAGCACAGCTTAATGGAAGAAAAGAGATCCAAAAAACCCTAACCTTAAATGCTTAGAATGTTGTCTTGGGATTGTTATTGTTGTTGTGTTGGTCCTAAGAATTAATGTGCTCTCATAAGAATTTCAGTAAGGCACAAAATCTTGGACCAAATTAATGAAAGGGATTAATGCAGTAGTATGAAACTGTACAGGAATTAATTCATTTTGAGTACATGATCCAACACAAAAGAAGGATTCAAGAAAGAGATGGTCACATGGGAGCCTATTTAAAGTAGACTGAGACTCCCATATTTAACATACAAGATCGTAGGGACAGAGATTAATGGCCGAAATATAAGAATTTATTACAATTATAGAGACATTATATGAAAATGAATGGTTTCCCTCCCTCCCTCACCCCCCCCCCCCCCCCCCCCCCCCCCCCCCCCCCCACACACACACACACACACACACAAAAAATGAATGTACAATAATGATGCACCACCATGAGGTAGGCCTATCATTCATTTCTGCATCAATCCATTCGCTGCACAACAAGAAGCAAGCTCCATTTCCAGTTGATGTACGATACCATGTCAATCATTGACTTGCCCAATCTTAACTGGTACAAGATCATTCAGGTCCAATGTGTTGAGGCATTTCCAAAATGGCAAAAGAAGATCACCTGGAAACATCAAGGTCGCTTAATTAATATTTAAATATAAAAAATAAAATCAATGAGCACTTTGCAAAGAAATAAAACAGTTAGTTAATCGTGTTTAAAAGACATCCTTACTACTTCCGAAAGAGGTTTAGATGAAACTGCAAACAAGAATCAAGGCAGTTGTTTATTCTTGGTTAATATATTGCACCGATACTTGATAACACAATCATTGTTTAAAAGACTTCAGTTAATCCAGATCCAATAAAGAAGAGGAAGAACTAGAGCTCATCAATGTGATCACATGCCTACTTTAATGCCGTCGACTCAACTGCATATATAACTTCTCAACATCTGCCAAGGTTTGCTCTGAGAACATGGTCAAGGTTATCAATGAAACCACGAGCACCGACTTCTCGCTGCTAAATAAATGACTATGAGAAGGTATTATTGAAGGTCACAGTACATGACTGAACAGAAATCTTTAACAAATAATTTAGGGTAGCTACAAGCACATATACAACTTGTGGGAAATGTGTAGTTGGAAGTACAATTCAAAGTGCAATCATTCACACAAAAGATTGCCCCGAAACCAATCATCAGTCTGCAGTCCAGCTCTGCTCCACAATCTGACGTACTTTCCTGTTGTAGTCGCGCTTGTTCTCGCTGAACATTCGTGCAGCTTCAGAATTCGCAGGTGAGTTGGGGTTTGGATCACACAACAACGACTGTGATACAAAAAATAAGTGTGAGAATAAAGCCCTTTTGTCGTTTTTTCCCAACTAGGGGTATAAATGTACAACCACCGTGTTATAGAGCAGAATGAATGCTAAACTTGTCAGGAAACTAGGATTAACACTTTCGCTAGGTATTGACTATGAGTCTTTCATTTCTTTTGAAAACCATCAATTTTTTTTTTTAATGTATCTGCATTTATCTTGCTTTTTAGTTGAGGTTTATGTTAATTTTGCAGTAAGATAATGGTAGTAGTAGCAAATGCAAGGGATGTTGTGTAAATATCCGGAATTTGTACATATCTTTTACAAATTTCAACCATAAAGTGGTGATTACAACAGCAAGTAAACTTACAATAATGGTGTCAGAGCACAACAAGCAACTAAAATTGCTAATATTAGAACAAAGATCTAAAAACAGCAAATACGTTGCTAAATACACAGATTTGAAGAAATCTGAAAACAATTGAAGATCATTGCTGGGGTGATAAACATCACCGTACTCAAAGCGAGATTCGGCCATTTTTGTTGATCTGCTCCCAGAAACTAGCAAGTTAAGATGGACTACTGAAACGCTCCTTTGTCACCTTTTGGACGATGGACAGAAGTTGGACATGACGTCGCTGCTACTACTGATGCAAACACTCCTTTTATCTTGCATATAATCTTTAGAGAGATATCTCCTAACTTCAAAAACTTAGAGATTATATAGAGGACCCAAGCCATCTAGCAGCCATAACCGTCAACTACCAACATGGGCGGATATCTGGGGAGTAACTTCCCACAACAAAAACAGCGCAGCCACGTCGGCGGAACTGTACTTCCTACGGAGGACGCTTTCCGGCTAGAACCTCTAGACATATGGATATGCCACGATGGGCCCGCTAGAATGTGCGTCTCCGTCACAGTCTCCGCGCCCGTGCGAAGTGCGCCATCAAAGCGCCACTTTGCACTATTCGTCCACGCCCGTGTCCGAGTGCGTCATAAAAGAGAAATTTCCAAGAAATGGGTAACAAAAACAATTGTTTCTCGGAGCATTTGAACGTCAACCAACCAACCACATGGGCTACCACTCCCCATATGTGCATGACAATAAATGTTTATACATATATTAAAATACACACTTGGGAGTTTCCCACATCATGGAGTGTTGGACCGGATTCCTAGAGACCATTTTCAAACCAAACCCCAACAAGGGATTCAAACAAGGTCATGTTTATGTCAATTTTGCAGACCGACTCACTAAAAAGTGTGCACTGCCCTTTTCATAACACCACCCCCTTTGCAGTAAAGATAATGGTATTTGTGAGTGTACTCTTTTAAGGGATACAGGATGTCTTCCATTGCTACACTGCCCTTTTCATATCACCTCCCCCTTTGCACTAAGATAATGAGATTAGTGAGTACTCCTTTAAGGGATACAGTGTGTCTTCCACTGTGCACTGCCCTTTTCATACCACCACAAGAATCTACCCAAACCCTATAAAACCCTAGCCATATGAACCCCCTGCAAAAAGCATGAACTATTCTTACTCTTTCAGGGATACAAGATCTGATCATTGTTGCATTTTCCTTTTCATACCTCCACAAAAACCTATCCCAACCCTATAAATTCCTAGCCACACATGAACACTCTTCTCATTCATCTTTCCCCTAAACTTGTACTCATAAACACAAACATTCTCCCCTGTTCATCTTGAAGAAAAGAGAACGAACACTGTCTGGAGAAACCAGTAATGGTGATTGCACAGTGGAGTCATAAAGGCCAGCTAACAAACATAGTTCTCTTATTCAAGCAGAGATGTAGTATCTGGAATCAAATCTCTAGCTGATTTTGCACAAATCAACATAGTCAGTCACTACAAGTTCTATTATCAATTCTGGTTCTTCTCTAACACTGTGATCATGTGTCCATCACAGAACATAGTATCATCATTTACTGACTCAAGTTTGACGTTCTATGATATGGAATGATAAATGAAAACACAAAGATGACAAACACTGGTTAACTCAAAAGCTCAACAGAGCAAACTTCAATATAAAAATATCAAAGGCCGGTGACAGAATTGTCACATTGTTTAGTATCCTGAAGTGAATATAATTTTTGACAGTGCAATCAAACAGTCAAATCATGCTCAATATGCTGATCTGTTATTTTGTTTGCAGAATATTACCAATGGGGTAGCAAAGTTTGATGAAATTAGGGGAGGGGCAACAAGTTTTGAAAAATTGCATATAGAGATACACATCACCATAGGATATGGCGAGATCCGTGTTTTGCACACAACTCGCAATAGCATACGGCGAGATTTGTGTTTTGCACAAAACTCGCCATAGCCTATGGCGAGATTCGTGCAAGCACAAAACTCGCCATTGCCAATGGCAATATTGCACCAATCTCGCTACAACTTTGGCGACTTTTGTAATTTCCTTTTTTTTAATCTCTTTGACTCTTTCTCCTACCGCTCTTTATAACCAAACTAGAAGATTTGTGCTTCATGAATCTCCCCATATACTATGGCGAGTTTTGTGCAAAACACAAATCTCCGCATACCCTATGGAGATGCGTATCTTTATATACAATTTTCCGAAACTTGTTACCCCTCCCCTAATTTCATCAAACTTTGGTACCCAATAGGTAATTTTCTGTTATGTTTTTCACTAGCAATAATACTTGTACTTTGATCTGGAAATTTTGCATTCTTAATAATTACATAAATAAAGACTTCCATAATGGAAATACTATATTCTTGATAATAGAATCAATATAAAATATTGTTCAAAATGCAGATCTGTGTTTCTGTTTCCTGGAAATAAAAAGCACTGATAGTTTGATCCGCAGTTCTCCAATAAAGAGTTTTGAAGTCCTGTAAATATAATATGACTCTAAGTTTGAACATATATAGAAAATCCATTAATAAAACATTTATTATAAAGGCAAATACCAACTAGTTTCTTGATAACATAAAGGACTTGAATCCTAGAAGTATTTAGTATGACTCTTTTTGTTTGTTTGTTTATTATTTATATATGGAATATCCTAGCATACCTGCATTTGTTTAAGTACAACCTACTTTGACAATATACTCCAAAATTTCATATAGAGAGCAATTAACAAGCATTGAGTGTGTCAAGCAGGCAATTTCTATAGTGGTTAAACTTCATGGGAACTGTTTAAGAAACTATTATAGCATCATACCTGGATCGATGTTAGTATCGCAGCAACATCATAAATTGGACTCCACTGGTTCTGTAAGATATCTAAGCAAATGCTTCCATCTGCATAAACTACAACATTCATAGCAAAATTTAGAACAGGAAAAGTAGCTGATATAACAGATGCAAGATTAGTTCTTGACAATCATCAAAATGTTAGTGAGAATGGAACAGATTTAGCACAAAACTCTCACTGCCTAGACCAAAGAGAGTAGAGATTCGCTTCTAACAAATGGAAAAAGCTCTACTAGCGCTTCACAAGGATTATAATTCCTATCATTGAGTTTTTTGAATCTTAAACTTTTCAGGACATTGAAACTTTAAATAGGAAATTTTACATAAACTGGAATGCTAGATTAAAAGGTAATTTCACAATATCAATCAAGAATTGGAAGTTTTGTAATTACCTTCCAAGATTATCTAGAAAATAAGCAAATAAATACCATCAATGCAAATCATTGCAACCTAATGAAATTTGATAATCGATTTGTATAAACTAAGATGATTAGAGATGATCACAATACAATGCAGGGTTGACCACAAGACCACAGAATAAACTAATAAGCAAGGACAAACAAATATATCTTGATGATGGCGTTGAATCCTGGACCACAAACTAATAGAAAGATGCATTCTCCAACAAAGTTGTCCCTGTACTAGCAAAACTGTGAGCAAGGATGAATTGGGGAAGAAGTAAATCCTGGATCAAAAATCTACCAGTGTGCCTCATAAAGGATAAGTTCTTACTCCAATAACTAATTAAAAATGTTGATCGGAACGAAAACTATAAACACAATTTTCATAGATGTAATACTTATGACACAGCAATAAGCAAGTAATCACCACAATGGTCTAAAATTGATGGGTTGCTCTCAAACGGTCAAACCTCACTTGACAAAACTATACAATGCAGCAGAATGCACTATATACCTACAAATACACAACATCATTTATTGCAATGATGGTTACCACAGAACAGAATCAACAGGATAAAGGATTCACCTAGAAAATCAAATTTCTTATCCGTTTCCCTGAAATACTTCGGTAGCGTAATCAGGAATAACTGCAGCAAAAGCCAACAACGAAGTTGGAACAAACCCATCAACTCAACTGCAAAGTCACAGGTTACTCTACTTTGATGTTTTAGGGTGTGCTCCCATAAGGAGGATCTTCTCAATCTTAAGAAGCCACACAACAGCCAAAAAAAGCCTGATGAAATAGCAAATGAAAAGGAAAACCAAGTGATATGCAATCTGCATTACAGTCCATACCCTCCTATTGATAAAAAAGAGTACATATATGGAGCATCCAATAGAATTTCTTGCTGATCCATCATCCAAGTTCTTCTGAAAGCTACACTTCTACTTTTATGATTCATATACATAACATTTTTCGTGATTCGTCCTCCTTCAGGGGCTGAATCAAGCCACAAAAGTTAGGTTCTTATTAGGTAGAAGCAGGACTCTTGATCTGAGGGTGAACCAAGAAAATTCAATTTTAATCTTGAATTTTGGAATTTCGTTTTTTCGTAAAACTACCACATTAAACCTTAATTCAGTCTTTCACTAAGGAGGACAGGAAGATTGATGAGCTTCAAGGTCTTCCCCTAGAGGAAGAGAATACAGGAATTTAAGTAAAAGGACAGAAGGCGATATATGAAAAAGGCTGCAGGCCCTACACAGCCGAGGAGGATAAGTGCTACCTTTCAGTAACAACAAAGGAGCCTTCAAATGAAGATATCTCATATCGACAATGGAAACAAATGCCTGGATCAACTTGTATAACAATGGTATTACCAAAAAAAATTGTAAATCTTATTAATTCGTGTATTGTGATTGTTTATGTTGAAGTAGTTAGGTTGGAAAAAAAAAGGAAAGCACTGAAGAACCATTTAATTCTTCTATAGTTTTATTACATAGTAGGTATAGATTTGAGAATATATGGTACCATATCCAGGTTGACCATATATTTACAATGGAAGGGTGAGAGTATGTCATATTTTGGGGTTATAATTCAAGAAAAAAACGAGAATCTTTGAAGATAAAATTCACATGAAGACGATGTGCGTACAACTTACAAGCCTAATAGAGCACTCTAATCTCAGAGATTGAGTAAGAAGCTAGACTAAGTAGAAACATGCTAAACTCGAGGAAGAAGAAAACAAATGATAGAAACAATATACTATGCAACCCTCAACCCTCACCAAAAAATCCAGATTCTTAGTATAAAGGGTTTTTAACATGGTACCAGAGCACCCCCGGGTACAAATTTCACCTCGCACGCATTTTAACAAGATTTTATCAAAAACTATACCGCTTTGGTAAATCCACATCTCAGTCCAAAATGGGCATTCAATCTGCAAGAGCGTATTGGATATGAATATTAAACCCTCAACCTCACCACAAGTTTGGAGTTTTCGTGTAGTGGAAGCGTCATAACATAAAGAATGGTAGTAAGCAACAAAAAACTAAAGAATATTTTGTGTTTGTATGCGAATGACTCCATTGGGTTCTCAAATTAGGGAGGCCATAATTTAGGAGGATATTTTTCATCTTTGGAGGCCATACGAAGCCCAATTGAAGTATGAAGAAAAAGAAAAAGAAAAAGAAAAAGAAACCAAGCAACATGTAGTTTGTAACAAAGTCCACACTTCAAACGTTCACTAAGGCAACATTCATAGAATATTCAGTAGAATTTTGAAATGAGCATACGATCATCCTAGAAATTAGACTCCTACAATAGGAAGTGTGCAGTATGCGGTTCAAACTGCAAAATTAAACTGAACCAAATTAATTTGATTTGATAATCAAGAACACGATCTACACCAGCGGTGTGCAGTATGCATGATTTTATTTTTAGCGCGATTTGTGGTTCGGTTTTTGAACCCACCACATCTGGGGTCTTATATTTTTGAGCATTTTACACGAGCACAAATAGGACAGGACACCGTTCGAACATCACAACATGGATTCGACAACTATTTTTGTGTCCAAGTGTACTTTGGAGTGCATGTGTTGTGTCAAATACATTTTCCACATGATACAACCAGGTCATGAATTTTAGAAGTGTTCGTGCTTCTCAGGGGTGGAGAGAAACTTGGAATCTGGAATCGAAGGAATTTGAAATTAGTAGGATGGAACGAGAGTATATGAAACACAACTCCAACCAGAAAGATGGAGAGAAACGACGGAAATACATATAGATCAAATGATACCTTTGAAGTTGAAAGAAAAAATCAATAAAACTACTATAAGACCGACCATGCTTTATGGATCAAAGTGTTGAGCAAATTAAGAAACATGTAGTCGAAATGAGAATGCTAAGATGGATGATTGAAAATATATTAAAAGAAGAGATAAGAAACGAGTGTATTTGTGAGACGTTGGAGGTGGCGGCAATTAAGGACAAGATTAGAGAAAAAAAAACGTTTAGGTGCTCTAGACATGCGCAAGGCATACCACATAAAGAGAAGAGATAATATAATAATAATGAGCTGCTAGGACTAGAGGTAGGCCTCAAACAAGGTTTAAAGTTTCAAAGAATGGATATGGTTTTTGTTAGTATTAGAGAAAATAGCTCTTGACATAGTTGAACATAGTTTAATGAAAGAAAATGATTCAAATAGCCAACCCTAGAAAATCGGAATGAAGACATTGTTGTTGTTGATTTGTGATTAGATATTTGGTTTAAGATCAAGAAAACCAACTGAATAAACCGCATCTCGATTACAACTTTGCCATTGCTTTCTATACATCTTATCCTCTAAAATTTTGTTATTTGGATGATTATAATCCATTTACAAATGTCTTGATAGTATGTTGTTAATGTGATAATATTCCTACTATTCTATATAATCTAAACATGTTAACGTGACGGTAATTCCAATAAATATAAACAGAGATATTATTGCCCGGCCCATTAAGACCTTAGCCTACTCCAACAAAATCAACTGAATCAAACCAAACTTCCCAATACAACTTGGTTCAACTCGGTTTAGATAATGCGCTACTTTCTGGCTTGCGATTAAGTGTGATTTCGCAAATTTACAGTTCAGTTGAACTAAATAGACTGCATGCACAGCCTAACTACATGTTACTACAACTACAACTCATCTACATGAAAATCCTTGGTTATCTTCTAAGTTGACCCATAAAAATTGTGCTCTGCACAGACCGTAATAACAAGATCCTTTATTTAATTAAAGTAGTAAAACCAATTCAATTTTAATTCATAGTTTAAAGGTTTCAGGTTTACGTAAGTCAAGCCACAAAAGTTGTGCTTTGCACATACCCCAACAGCAAGATCCTTTAAAGCCAATTACCTTTTAATTCATACTTTAAAGGTTTCAGGTTTTTGTTCAAGAGGAGTCCCCATTGGGACTCAATTAAGGTTCTGTAATGCCTATACCCTATAAGAAGGGAGCTTAATAACCAAACTTTTTTTTGAAAATATTAATAATGACGTTAAATCATCAAATATTTTATGGATAGGAAGAAAAAAATGTAGCCAAGAGAAAAAGAGTTCTATCATCCGGAACACCAATCCAGATCAGAAACCCACCACATTCTGGTGGATCCTAACCAATATTCCAGGAGGTAGATTGAATCTTGTAAAAAGTGGGTGAAGGTGTTGTTGGGTGATGAAAACCTCCAATGTTTGAATCACTTATTGACTGAATATGGTTGAAACTAATCTGAACTTGGGATTTGAGGTCTAGAAGGAGATCTAGTACGACTGTTTCCGTCTTCAACATGTTAGATTTATTTATGTCTATGAATTTAATTCGTTTAAATTCCTATCATGATTTTAATATTAGATTTTAAATCATAATAATGGTATCAGAGCAAATGAAATCTTCTCTGGTTGGATTTAATTAGTTTAATTCATCTCTAATAATCTCTAAGAAATATGTTTCTTGTGAGTTATTTAATTGTTAGTTAATTACTCACACACATGGACAAAATATTCTATGCTTGTTTATTGAACCTGCGTAATTTTTTATCTTTTGAATCAAAAAATATTTCTGGACCTTTACTGCAAGCCGATGATTACCGGAGACCGTAGAGGTTACCCCGCATCCCGCCACGTCCACAGTGGATGATATCGACCCCATGGGAGCACAGGCAAAGATCTGGTACTGGACAGACCTCCTTGCGGAGGCTCAAGCCCTGTCGGCAAGAGCAGTCGGGCCTTGCAATCTGCCAGGCCCTCGCGTGGCTGGTGGAAACCTCTGTGTTGCCGGAGAGTACTTCCTGGGGGTTCGGCCAAGAGGGAGGTCTGGTTTGGGCTAGACCTCGTCAGAACCTCTCGGGAAGGCCGCTGACCTCCTGCCAGTGGCTGAGAGAGAGGTCTGGTTTGAACCAGATCTCGTAGGGACCTCTTGGGAAGGCCGCTGACCTCCTGCCAGTGGCTGAGAGAGAGGTCTTCCTAGCCGAAAACCTCCGGGAAGGCGTTGGCCTCATGCCGGCAATCTGGTGGAGGTCTGGTTTGGGTCGCTCCTCGCCAGGAGCTTCGAGGAGGCCGTTGGACTCCTAACGGTGGCAGGGAACAAGGTGAGGAAGTTGGCCAGACCTTGCCAGAGGGTCGGGAAAGCCATTGGCCTCCAGCAAGTGGGTGATTAGAGGTCTAGCTTACCTGAGATGAGCAGGAGGTCCGTTGGCCACTTGCCAGCAACCACAATGGGTTCCGGCACCAGCCAGACCCCCTCTCCAACGCCAGCGATTTCCGAGAGTGACTGCCATTTTGCGGTAGTCGCATTGTACTCCAGTTTAAACATGACTGTGTCCTTTCATCCATTGACAACATGTCAAAGTCCTTAATAATGAATCTAATTAGATATCTTTTGAATTGACTCTGTGTCATTGTCATTTTTTCTACAAACAAGGTCTCTCGCTAAGTCCTTATTAGAATCATATCTATTTATGATAATAAAAAAATGGAGATTAAGAACTCCAAGCAAAAAAATCAAGTAAAATGAGGATGAAAATGATATTGTAAATCATGGACAAACATAAGGTCATAGTGATAACGTCTATATATTGTTGTCAACCATACATGAAATCATTAGTAAAGGAAATAAAGTTACCGTAAATTACAACAACAAAAAACAAATAATTGTGTTTGAATTTCGTCACCAAACATGGAATATTTATGTTCAAAAATGCTAAATGTAGTGTTCTGGAATTTCAAACCCAAGACAACCGAAATCACTCCTAGTCGCACACTTCTGATTGTCTTGATTAGAAAAGGGACACGATTCAACACCATTTCTGAAGAAAATTAAATTGTGGACCTCGTTTGCAACAATCAAGAGGCCTAGCACCACTGTAAACTAAGAAAATTACTCCTAGTCGCACACTTTGTTCCACCTAAGCATTCCGAAGAAGCCCACACCTACTGTTCTGCCGTTCCATACCATTTGGCTTGCAGCTTTCTAGTTTTCTGTTCTAGTTCCATAAAGTTTTTTGGTTCTAGGTAACTTGATAAGAAACAATCACCACCACTCTCTCCATCTTTTTAGTCATGCAAAAAATTTGTTGGCCCTCTTTGAGGGAAAACTTGGTTCTGCCTTCTTAACAGCATGTTCCTATAGCTAGACACCATTATTCAACACCATTGTTATCATCAAAGCATTCTTCAATAATAATGGGTTCGGCTATGGTGCACAAGAAATCCAGAACAAAATTGCCAAGTTTTTACAACCAGGCTGTGAACATGAAGTAAACTCTATGTGCATGTGCCTTATTCCTAGCCAAGGTAGCTGTGAGTAGGATAGGGCCATGCCATAAAATCTAGCAGTTGGCATATAGGAAGATGTGAACTTTTTAGTTGTGTAGTTTAAGCTAATGCAACTAAGGAGCACCTTATAAGTTCGCTTAGACTACAAAAAGAGTCTAAATGGTGATGTTAGATGATATATTTTCCTAGGGAATTGCACCCATGTCTATGACAAGCAGGCCAGAGAGTAAAGGAACAACACAACCACCATAATTTCATATAAAGGAGAAAATGAAGAATAATCATGCAGACATATATTGAATATTTTGTTCACCTTGTGATCTACTGCTAGGTGAATGGACAACTAAAACTGTCATTAGAATTGATTGCACATCATAGTTGATCTTATGCTCTTTAAACGAAGAATCAAAGCTAGGTTCATAATATAGGTATCAGAATCACTTTCGAGCCCTTCTTAAGAGTATGATTATCGCTATAGGTATATTTGGAAAGAACGATTTCGGATCGGAGTTTCGGGGTTGTTGGTTACTGCAATAAGAAAAATATTTGATACATATAGGATTAATATTATATATTTATTTGTTGTTTCCATTACTTTAACTGAAATAATATTCAACATTGTTGAATTGTTCATCCGCAAGAGATTGTTTATATTTTACTTGCTTTTAGACAAAGTTCCCCAACTTTGTGAATTATACAACTTTGATTAGTTACAATGTATTGATAACTGTTGACAGATACTGCAAATCTTCAACTGAAGCCGGTAAACAGTAACATAAAGCATGTCCAAGATATTATCATTTTCCAATCAAATACAATGCTCACTTAATTTGAGCAGAAACATGGTTAGAAGTCGAAAGTATCTTTCCTAAATGTCGAATATGCTATAATTAAAATCACTACAACTAATAAAATAACTATCCACGCCAATATTAAAATCACTACAAGTCATATTCTTCTATATCGATGCTTCATTGAGTGTAACCAGTTCAAACATGCAAGGAGAAGAGGCAAAACTATCAAATGCAATATAGTAACACAAGGTATCATCGGGTCTCATGATCTCAAAACACGGTCAAATTCAAAAAAACAGATATATCACTTGTGCAAGCATGAGTCCTAAAAGTAAACCAAATGATAATAACATAATTGCTATTTCTGATGATACTCAACATGCAGAACCACATGATGATTGGAGACATAAAACGAACTTGGTTCCAGCTAATAAAAAATAAATCATAAACATGACTTACTATTTGGATGGAACATTCTGGAAACAAAGTGAACAGTTGGCGGTTTATTCGGATAATCCTCAGTAAACTGAAGAGTCATCTTGAACGTACCTGGAAGGTTCAAGAATGTTTGGTATTATTTAGACAACAAATTTAAGGAAAGAAATAATATCAATTATCTTTAAAAGAAACTTGAAATTAAACAGCAAACATGATGTAAAATTCAAAACAAAAACTTAAAACTATGTATTCACCGATCATGTCACTCTTTGGCCAGCGTTGCCAGCATATATCCAAACCTAAGGCACAGCTTGACATGTGGTCTCTTAAGAAAGATGACATAAACAGGGACAACCAAATAATCTTGGGAAGGAATAATATAGTCTATCAGAACAGATAGAGCTATTAAAAAAATGTCATGATCTTGATAAATTCTGCTTTATGGGCACAAATGAGATGAGAAAACATGAATCATTCTACTTCAACACAATACAACAATAAGATTTCATAAAATAATGGTGTTGAAAGGAAGTCAATTACAAGGGAGTTCACTGGATCAGTCATGGCATCAAATGTCCAAGATCCAATGCCTACAAGGTTCAAAGTATCGGCTGATACGTATTGGTATCGGTTGGATCGGATCTGTTTTGAGCTAGTCCGATCCAATACTGTTAAAAATTATCGATAAGGGCCGATACGGTTTCAAAATTTATTGTATCGGTCGGTAAATATCCGATACAGACTGATACAGCCCGGTACAGAACTAAATTGAACATGCCCAGAAAAAAATCAAAAATCAAATCTTTTATTTCAAAAGCATATACTTGAAAGAGTTAAAGAGTTCTCAATAATTGAGACTAAAATGTCTATAAATAGATGAAAAATCGTCTAGAAATTACATCAACCACAAAGCAGAAATTAATTCAGAAAAAACCATATAGAAATTACTTCATTTCCAGAAGGTAATCGGAGATGCCAACCACAGCCCATTTCTCTGTCATTGTCGTTGTGCTCAAGGAAGAACATCCAACTCACACCTTTCTCTGTCGTCGTCGTATGTGCTCGAGGATAAATATATAATGGAGGCGGGGAGGAGAAGAGAGCAGAGGGAAATGGAGGCGGAGAGGAGAGAGAGAAATGAAGGCAAGACTCTCTCTCCTCTCCGTTATATATATTAGGGTTCGGTAGGTATTGGGTTGGTTTCTTAACGGATATTAATTAAGAAACCGACATGCCCACAACCAACCCGCTAAATATAAAAAATGAACTAAAAAAACACGTACCTATGATTCGTACGGGTGACCATTCGATAGGAGGAGTTCTAATTGTTATCCTTCTAGTCAAACAATATGTATAATTTGCAATATTCTAAATGGCGGCCACCTCGACCGCCTAAGCGGTAGGCGGTCTCTCTCCGTACCGTTTTCTGTAGGTGGTGGAGTATGCAGCCAATGGAGCTTTGGCAGCGTAGGTGGACGCCTAGGCGGAACAATACCTAATAAGATGGTTTGGCCAAACGGTTTGCAAGCATTATGGACCTATGATTCACTTTTACAAGACTAAAACTTAATAAATCTTTGTTCTACAACATAAGTAATGCATGAAATATCCTTAAAAAATGTATATAATACAAAAAAAATAGTAAAAAAATTGTGTATCAACCGTCTAGGCGGGTGCCTAGATGGCCTAGGCGGACTCTTTCCGCCGCGCACTCGCCTACCGCCGTTTAGAACCTTGATAATTAATGTTATTAGTTAACATATATATGTTATTTATGGACTAACAAACATATATATATATATATATATATATATATATATATATATATATATATCGGCGGTATCGTCAATATCAGTAGTTTCGAATCGGAGTATCAAATTTTTTTGATATCAAAAACAAATAATTATTGATAAATTATTAACATTTTAGAAGAAATATTTTAGACATAATGTAAACACCCTAAATTTTTCAGATTTTTTTTAAATCAATTTTGGGATTTAAAATGCATTTTTCAGGAATTTACATAGGCCCTGTAGTGAGTTTGTAATTTTTAATTTCCAATAAACAACATTAAAATGTAATGAAAATATGATTTTATGGTGTAAAATAGAAAACCGGACTTAGGATAATTTTCTGGGATTTTATTGGGCATCAGACCTATTTTTAAAAGCCTAAAAACTATTTTCCTAAATTAATTAATTAATTAATATTAATATTATTATTATTTTTATTATTATTATTTTTATTATTATTATTAATTAATAATTAGCTTTGGGCCCGGCCCGGCCCAGTGGGCCGAGCCCATGGGTCTCAGCCCAGCCCTCACTCCTTAGCGGGTCGGGCGGGTCACTCACCCGGAGCCCGCCGCCCGACCCGAACCCGCTATCGGTCACCCCTGTCCCCCGACTCCCCCACGTTCGACCCCACGCCGCCGCCGGAGAACCCCCACGTCGCCTCCCCCTCCGTTTTTCCCGCGACCCCACGACCGCCTCGACCCCCCGACCTCTCCGCCACGTCGCCTCGGCCAACCCCCGCCCCGAGCCCCTATAAATACCCTACTCCTCCGCCTCGCTTCCCCCCAAACCCTAACCCTAACCACCCAGTCCGGCGAGCCCCGTCCGGCGACGCCGACCCCCTGCGACCCTCCGCCTCAGCCGTCCTCCGCCCGCCGTCCAGAGCCCCTCTCCAGCTTCCCTTCCTCTTCCTCCCTCCGCTGTCCACTGACCCGACGCCGGCTCCGCCGACCCCCTCGATGCCGCCGGAGACCTCGCCGTCCGCCGCCAGCACCGCCACGAGTCGCCTCGACCGACGGCCAGTCCCCCAGAGCCTCGGACACGGCGGCAGTACGCGGACACAGCTCCGACACAGGCAGCGGACACGGCCAGACTCGTGTCGGACACGAGTAGGACACGAAGTATTCTCAGCTTTTCTGGCCTCGTTCAGGTATCCATATCTCGCACCCTGTAGCTCGGAATTCGATTCCGTAAATTCCTACGCGAAGCCTGTATGACCCTCTCGGTGCCCGGACAAACTGTTCGGGGCATCGCGGCCTGTGGCGATCGCACACCGCGATCCAAAAACAGGAAAAAAACCAGACCCTGCTTCACCCCGGAACTGAGTACGTCCCGCCAAACGGGACGACTTGGTCGCGTGCGGTCTTCACAGATACGTGCGCCTCGTCGATACGGACGTGTGAGAGTTCGCGGAAGCTGATTCGGGTGTGCGTGCACCCCGGAATCAACGCGTATCCGCGGACATCGCTCCGTATCCGTCTTTTCTGTAATTCACCCTAATTTCGTGCACACACGTCAGATCGAGACGAAACTTGCGCCATCGGACTCGTAGCGATACGCTGGTCCTGTGGGTCAAGTTTGGTCCGATTCTGAGAACGTTGACGAAATCGCGTGTCGTGGGCCCCACAGGCCCCGCTCGACGGGCGATTTCGTGATCGGCTCATCGGAATTCAAATCTGAAAGTTCCGTTGGGTTCGTATCAGCGTTCCTGACCTGTTGACACTAAGTTTGGTGAATTTGGAGACCGTTGACCCTGACACGTTTCTCGGTGCAAAGCGGACCCACCGGTGGACCCCGTTTTGGCCCGAAATTACCGTTTTTGCCCTTGTCTCCAAATTGGACTCAAGGACAGGCGTTTCTAGCTGATTGACACCTTCTGAGCGTGATGGTACTGTTTATTTCAGCTTTCGGAGACATCTCTGGAAATTTCCGAAACCAGGACCTAAGTGGAATCCAAACTTCAGGCAAGTGCACCTTGCCAAACTTGCAGTCATTATTTTCTTATTTTCTGTAAAAATACTCTGCTGGATTTCTTGTGCAAATTCATATAAACTGTTTTAAACTGCTTAACCTAGGGAACGTATGGCGTACCTAGTGCCCGATCATAGTCGGGTACTGACACCATGCGCGGTGTTGGGTTCGTCATTTAGAGATGGATTTACAACCCCCCTTACTTTGTACTTGACCTATCAAGTACCCTATAACCCAGGACACTTGACACTATCATGGACAGAATCTTCCCGAGTTATTCGTGGGGATTCTGAATAGGATACAGGACTTGACAGAGTTATTTATTTATAGACAGTATGACTTGTTGCATTAGTTATAATCCCGCTGACATGGACATGAGACGTTATGGTCATGGCTTGCGTGATTACATTGGGTGGGGAGAGACACACAGGCTACAGGCTGTTCTATATATATATCTACTATTATTGTGAGGTTGTAGACTCTCCAGCAGAGCTAGACCCTTTACGTGTTATTACTGCTACCGGCTCCCCGACACAGAGCTTGTAGCGGTCTCAGCCTGAGTACTAGTGTTGCTCTCATTTGCATATCACATAGATGGTTAGTTACTTAGTTTACCCTGCTGTTCATTTATTTATTGCACTGCTAATTCAGTTGGCTTGTTTTTATCTTGTGCCTTGCTATGTCCACTGAGGACCTGGAATGGATTATGTCCCCAGGTTTAGCTGAGGAGCAGTATCCCGAGATATACGGGACCGGAGCTGAACCTATTGCTGGAGCTGAACCAAACACTGAAGACGAGGTGACTGCCGAGGACTTCTCCTGAGTACCTGTTCCAGTACTCAGTATCTATTTCATGTTTACATCTTTTGTTCCTGGCCTATAGAGCCAGTTTATTTTCAGACTTAAGTCGGATTGTTGCTCCGACTGACTTGCTGTGACTTGTTGTTGATATATTATTTCCATTTGATTATGCAGTTTATTTCCTTCTCTTTATGGATGAGATTAGCGTGACTTGTGTAGTAGACCTTATCTACAGCTTAAGTACGCCCTGATGGCTCCATTAAATTGGGTTATCCATCAGTGCGTGCTGCTGGCCATTGCCACGCATCTCCAGTCCCTCGGCATTTTGGGACTGGGGCGTGACACATAATTTTAAGTATTTTCTATGTTGTTTCTTAGTAGTTCTGAAACTAAATGAAATAGTAGTCACCCTTGCCGATTGGTTTACATGCGATAGATAAGTTTTCTTCTTTCATATGCTTTTACAACATTAATATGCTTTTACAAGCTTGTTTATTGGTCTTTTCGTTCAATTTTCTTTGCTGAATTGAACGAAAATAAGACCATCAATGTCGATATCGGTTAGTATCGGGGATTGGTCGATATCGGATCGGGACATGTCAAACCGTATCATTATCGTTCGTACCTGATCAGTAACGGCCGATACTGCAAACTATGTATATATACAATAAAAAAAAGTTAGATACAATGATAAACAGTAAAAAGTTAGATACTATTTATTATTGTATCTAACTTTATATATATATATATATATATATATATATATATATATATATATATATAATTCTCTCTTATTATAGTTTGTATACTATTTATTATTGTATATATATATATATTATATTGTCTCGTCCTGCAATGTGCATTGCTTCTAATCTCTTGAGCATTAAATGTATCTTGTGACTCCCTCTATGCGCCTTAATTCGTCAAAATTGAAACCTATAAAACAATGTAAAAATTCAATTAGTAAGAATATAATGAGATAATAAGATTGTAAAAACATGTAAAAAAAAACTTATATACCACAAATAAATCAATCAGCAAGGGTAACTATTGTTTCACTCAATATAATTCGAAAAACATTACAATACATAAATAATGCATAAGTATGAAAACTATTTTTTTTCTAAATTTTTACTAATTTATTAATAATTATTTAATATTGTAGATACCATATATACCAAAAAATCCGATACTCCGATCTGATAACGCCAATATTGTCGATATTGGCAATACTGATACACATACAAAATATCCGATACAGATATCGATACTTTGAACCTTGCAAGTAACCCAATAATGATGATGCAAAGAGCATTATTATGACAATATAAGGTTGCTTAATGAAGTGTGGTTACCGTGACCTCCTTTCTTCCCTTTCATACTTTTTCTTTCTTCTGCAATTCTGTTCATTTAGACATTTACGATCTGGAGACAGATCTAGCTGAGAATCCAAGCAGAACCCCTTTCACTTTATTATTTACCAACATACACGCTTAGGCACATAACCAGAAAACAACTCACAGTACATGCTCCTTTACTAACTTCAACTAAGTAAATGTTCGTAGTAGCGGTATCGGAATCAGACCCTTCCTATGAGTATGGGGATCAATAGTATCGACAGTATCGGCGATTTCGGATCAGAGTATCGAATATTTTGGTATCGAAAAACAAATATTTATTCATAAATTTTAGATTTTTTAGATTTTTTTTATACATTTAGAAATAATTTTAAGTTTTTCTTGTATTATTTCTTAGTAGTTTTAAAATTGAATAAAATAGTAGTCACTCTTGCTGATTGATTTATCTGCGATAGATAAGTTTTCTTCTTTTACATGCTTTTACAACCTTATTATGCTTTTACATCCTTGTTGATTGGTTTTTTCGTTCAATTTTGTTTACCGAATTAACTAGAAAAGAGACCTCCAATGTCGGTATCGATCACTATCGGTATCGGATCGAAACATGCCAAACCGTATCGGTATTTGCCGTATCGGATCGGTATCGACCGATACTGGAAACTGTGCTATGTCATCCCGAATAATTTTGAGAATAGACTTGGATGATCTGTTATCTTTCTTTTTAGCCCACATTTACACAATCCACCTTGAGCCTAATATCATCCACAATCAAGTAGATCTTATTGTTGGATGTAATGTTATTCATTCAAGTTGTAGGTTTTTAACTGACTTCTCTTAGTTTAAACTTTAAACCAAACCAAATAGAATCTATTCAGCAAAATCGTTGAAAGATTTAATACATCCAACAGTAAGCACAGAGAAAATACTGACATGGCAAAGCATTTAGTCTCCCTCCACATGCTACGAAGTATTAGAAACAAAATAAGACACCCATCAGTTGACATACACAAAGTAGGAGCATTTAGCAGATAGGAATAAAATGAGCATTGTACAAATGCTGAGCCTTCAAATTACCTATGAGCATAGCATGATAGTCAATCAAGATGGTAATTCGGACTGCTACTCCACCATAGTACAAGTGGGATCTTCTTAGTGCAGGTATCGTGTTATGTTATAATTATGGACACGGAATCTGCTGATGGAGCCATCTCTTTAATTGCCAGTGAGATCAAATTGACATCAACACACTAACCTATTAAGAACATGATTGTAAACTGGCAAACTAAGCCAAATCGTGTATTAAAAAAAAAGGAATTTCTAATGTAAAATCAGAAATGTGGTCATCTTAAACATGACATCTCCAGCCTTAATGGAATCTGGATCTAAACCAACAAGGAAATCCTAAAATGGTGCGTGTGCTTCCAAGTTCCAAGATGAAACGATTGCAGCTGTACATAATAAGTATGAATGCAAGGAGTAAGGACAGAATTTATAGTTTATACAAAAACTGCTATCGAAACAAGTGACATTGAGGGGAATTCAAGGGAATAAAAATTCTAACTTGACCTGTTGCTATCTCAAAAATGACTGAAATCGCTTTCTTCTAATAGATGAAGCAACTTGCTTGGGGTAGAGAACCTACTGTAAATTATTGGAAGAATTTAAAGCATCAAATCCTTCTACATAATGATCTATAGCAGATACAGATTCAACATATCATCCAATCCTGATTTGCTTGTATATGAAAATGATTACCCTACCGACAACTCCTAAGCTACCTCATTTCAAAGAAAAACATTTGCAAAAAATACTTCTTATGTCCATATTATGTTAAGTAAAGATGAGCAGAGATTTTATTACTTTCTTTGCATGAAGAAAGAATAGTAGGTAAAGTTCCTTTACTAATATATGTGTGATATAAAAACTAAAATTGGACTATATAATTGTCTTACCTCCATCCCATGGAGTGTCATCAGGCCTGCAACCCAAATAATCAAAAGAATCAGCGAGATCTACAAAAGATATTTAAACCATCCAAAATCAAAATCAAAACCAAAGTGTTCCACTGCAGGAATACCCAAATATAACAGCATTCCAAAGCATGATGTTGTTGTCGTGGGGAGCGCCGCTGATACCAGCAGGGGGGTCCTGCTGCAGCCTCTTAAAGTCTCTCATTAGCCTCTTCCTCGCAGGGGTCGACATTACCCCCTAACTATTCATAGCATCCCAACCCAAAAAGATTAGTCTTTCCATCAAATTTCAACTAAAAATCAGAATTTGCATTCCTCGAGAACTAGCAAAAGAACGAGAACAATTTAATTCAAGAAACTCTGAGCTATTACGAACATCGAATTTTCTCAAAAATCGGATGTAAAACTGAACAAACCAGTCTTCTTCAGCAATCATATGAGAAAACCCTAAAGATCCTGTTGTGGCTCATAAAGTCTACCATTAGCCTCTTCCACTCAGTAGTTGGCACAAAACATTACTTTTTTTTTCCACCAAATCCGACAAAAAAATCAGAGTTATCTCACAAATTAGACCTAACTATAACATACATATTCAACAATCACATTATAAAACCCTAAAAATTGCTGCTTTCAAGACAAATTAGAATTTATGCCTAAATTTTAAATAATTCCAAATGAATCCATATCAGAAATTGGAACTCCTATCACGATCAACAGAAGCACCAATTCTTATAGTAAAACAAGAAGAATCAAAAACTATAATAACAAAACAAAACAAAAAAAACAATTCATGGCCAGAACAAGATTAAGAGGGCCTTACCTTCCAATTCTAGGGTTTCCCGGCAAAGAAAATAAAGGTTTTTGATGGACGAGGAATAGAGGAATGTAAGTAAATTGTGTGGGTGATAAATTGCATATATAACAATGGAGAATTTCCGTGGCGGATGCCGAATTTAACAAAATGCCCCGACCGTTTGTGCAAGTGGCGCCATGTTGTTGTCTGCTTAGGCAAACGAGCCGACACAAGCCAAGCCAAGCCAAGCCGACACAAGCCAAGCCAAGCCAAGCCAAGCCGAGCCGAAACGAGCCAAGTTTTTATAAGCTTGAACTTGGTTTGACTAAAATTAATCGAACTCGAGCTCTAGTTTGATTAAAAAAGATTATTTTAGAGCTTGAACTTGTATCGAGTTTGTTTATATTAAGTTTGAGTTTGACTTGATTTGAGCTCAAGCTTAGCTTGATAAACAAGTTCAGTAAACTCAAAATCAAATTCGATTTCAAGCTCATTCAGCTTTATTTTAAACTCAAAGCTTAATTTCAAGCTTAACGAGTTCGATTTTAAGCTAGTTAAACTTGAATTCAAGTATCTGTAATATTAACAATTTATTTATAAAAAATTAATTAAAAAAATTTCTTAATATCAATTATTAAGGAGCTTCTAAACGAGCCAGCTCGCGAGCCCAAACAAGTCAAGTACTTCTAAGCTTGAACTTGGCTCGTTTATTAAACGAGTTCGAAAATAAAGCTTGAGCTTGACTCGTTTACTAAACGAACCGAGCTCAAACGAGCTTTTATCGAGCCGAGCTTCGAGCAGCTCGCGAACGACTTCGCTTATTTGCAGTCCTACATCTGTCGTCCCATCATTGGGTTGCTGACATGACTTGGGGTCCAATTTGGTAACTTTAATGATGTGCAGCTGTTATGACTCAAGGTCCTCCTTATCTATCCTTTTTTTTTCTAATTTTTAAATTATTTCCTTTCAATTTAGATGCCAAAATAATTTACTGGATCGTCAAGAGCGTCAAAAAACTGACATGTGGACGTGACTCAAATGTCACCTCAAGTTAGAGAGAGAGAGAGAGAGAGAGAGAGAGAGAGTGTGTGTGTAAGTAGGGGTGAGCATTATTCAGTTTTGGACCGAAAATTGAATCGAATCGAACTGAACCGAACCGGATAAGAGATTCGATTCTGTTTGGAAAAAATTCGATTCGGTTTCGGTTTCGGTTTCGGTTTCGGAGTTCAGATTTGATCCAAAATCTAAAATCGAATAAAACTTGTACAATTATATAAATAAGACTTTAATCGAATAAAACTTTTACAATTATATAAATAAGACTTTTATATATATATATATATATATATATATATATATATATATATATATATATATATATATATATATATATATATATATATATATATGTGTGTGTGTTTGTTGTTAGAAATAGGGGGTGTGCAACCAATGGTTGTTCAATGTGTTGGGACTAAACGATGCTCCTTTGCTCCAGTCTTGATCACTTTGCTTCAGAGCTTATCAACTATTATAAAATCGTTTAGTCTATTTTTAGCCCCACGTCGTTTGCTCCAGTCAAAAGGGGTGTGCAACCAATTGATACCAATGGAGAAAATATGGACAAAAGGTGACAAGAGACAACCCGTGTCCCAGAGGTTACTACAGTTGCTCCATTGCTCCGGTCTTGATCACTCATCACTCATTTAGTCCCACATCGTTTGCCAAAAATAAGAATTGCCTTACAGGAGGTTATAAAAGGGACCCTAGCACTAGGGGATGTGGAAGGGGGTGCGCCAAAATCTGGAACTCCTGAGAGAGAGGGGCCAAAATATGGAGTAAAACTTTGATACAGATGACAATATCAAAATATTGATACCGTCATTGTATGAAAGGTGTGTTCTTTTCTATATATATATGTAAAATAATTTAGATAATTATTAGGTAAGGATGAAAATAAATTAAAGTTAAAGCAAGACTTGCAATTAAAGTTTGTTTTTAAAGTATACTAGTATATATGCACGTGCTGCACGTATATTGGAGTGAATGATGTTGATGAGTTAGTTTATTTCTACTGTTTTTAATTATATAGGTTAATGGTTCAACCCTTCGAATTCTTTGGTAACAATTTAAAAGATTTAGCAAGTAGCATGAACCCTTTGATTTCCGTAAATGGTTGTCATTATTGTATTTCTTAAATGGTTGTCAGTGGAATTTATTGTAGGTATTCTTTTTAATTACTAAATATGTTGAAGGGTATTTTTGGAACAAAATTTTTTCACGGTGAAGTCTAGTTTTGACATTATATAGTAGAATAGATTTGTAAATTTTTACAACCAATTTTGATTGTAAGAATAGCATTGCCCATAAATTAGTAGCTAACAAGTTTATTATAACTTCCTTCCACTGTTTGTTGCACGAAGTATGGTTCTCTTAGATTATGTCTTAGTTTTCTACATTTGTTATTCAGAATTTTTTTTAAAAAATAACAAAATTTAGTTAAATTATAAATAAGATAACAAATATGTAAAATTATAAATTAGATAATGTATCATCAAAATACATGACACTAGAAAAAAAAAAATCTCAGATGAGCTTTCCTAAGAAGAAAGCAGAAAAATTGTCACTTATAATTTCTTCCCTATATTCGTCACTATAAATTTGTTTCGTCACTAAAAGTCCAATTTTATGACTAAAATATTTCATCCAAGTAACGAAAAAAATTATAAAAAAAATTCATTCATGTCGTAAATGTTGTTGGCGACATAAATGCATTAATGTCGCCAACTCAACTGGAGAAAAAAAAAATCAGCACTAAAAATTCAATTTCATCAATAACATTCGTCACTAAAAGTCCCATTTCATCAGTAAAATCTAGTTTCACTAAAATGCGTCACTAAAAGTTCCAAGTCGTCCAAGTCCCGCAAAAAAATTAAACAAAAAGAGAATGTATTCATGTCGTCAATGTTGTTGGCAACATGAGTGCATGCACTCATATCGCTAAAAATATTGGCGACACATTACCTTATTTATGATTTTACATACTTGTTATCTTATTTATAATTTAACTAAATTTTGTTATCTTTTTAAAAAAATTATATTTGTTATTTATAATAAATCAATTATATATATATATATATATATATATATATATATATGAGACTTTAAAACGGTTCAAAAGTGAGTCGTCTAAGCCATTTGTAAATCCTCAACCAAATTAATTTTTTTCAATTCTTTTAAATATCACATGTATATCTTTCATCCTTATGTAAAAATATCTAAAATTTTATCTAATTTAAATTCTTATATAATTTAAACTATTTTAATATATTTAAACCATCTAAAAGATATTATTTAAATATATATCCAAAATTTTAAAAATATATCAATAATAATTTTTAATTAAAAATATATTTAAACTATTTTAATTTCTATCTATTTATTTAATTTTATCAGAAAAAATTTTATTTTACGGATATGGTACGTGAATATTACTATATATATATATATATATATATATATATATATATATATATATATATATATATATGTGTGTGTGTGTGTGTGTGTGTTTATTTTTTTTTTCTAGTTAAGATTCTACAAATCCAATATGGACTGTAATTGAATATTTCTTAAATAATTAGGTAGTTGAGACGGAAAGAAAATATATATATATATATATATATATATATATATATATATATATATATATATATATATATATATATATATATTATTATTATTATTATTTTGGGTTCCCATCCCTATTTTATCCGCAAACCGGATTTAATTTCTAGGATTGGATGATTATGCATATTAGGCCAATGGCCAATATATTCGAACTGTATGTGGGTCCTGACAACAATTTAGACTTTAAAAGGTAAAACTTGCAATTGAAATAGGGGTTAGAGTGCAACCAAAACAAAATAGAAATAGAGGCTACGAATGTTCTAGCCTGTGTTTTGTAGGGTCAAGACACATGAAAGAAGCATCATCCTGCTTTGTTAGATGCAGAAGTTAATAGTGCAACACGAATTGTAGAATGGTGTCGTACTGCATTGTACTTATTTCATCACATTCAACACCTGTAAACAAAGAAAAGAAAAGAACATGAATAATTAGCCACGAAAATGCAAGACCTAATTAGCATTTAGACCCTGAATTTTATATAAGCCTAGACTTTAAGTCCTGATATTTCCAATTGAAAAGTTTGAAATCTATTTTTTTTCCTCCCTTTTTCATGGAGAAAAAAATTAATTTTTTTTTCATAATCCTAACTCTTTAATTGAACATCGTGACTTAAATTCTAAGCTGATATAAAATTCAGAATCTAAACGCTAAATAAGTCGAAAATGCAATATTTTTTTAAAGCTGTAGCAATTGGAACCCAAGGCTAATCAATGCTATTTGAAACAAGAATATACCTAAGTTTAATACAAGATATATAACAGAGTTAATATAGTATATAATCTATTGACGAATTAAACCAAACAATTGAGATGTGACTTTGTTTTACACTCTTTGAGATGACACACAAACAGATAAAGTAGACGGAAGGGACGGAAGAACATCTTGACTAGTAGAGATTATAACTCTCTTGTTCCAGTTTTATAAGTAGTAATGTCAAAAAAATTGAGAGACTTTTCCGATTCAAAGTTTACGGCAAACAACTGTCAAGACAGGTAAAGAGAGATTTTTAACCAAAACACTATAGACATCGATCCCTCCCTTTAGTAGACAATGATAAACATGATGTATGGACAAAAAGATCATAAAATAAGGGATTGGACAAAAGGAAGACCAATAAAGATCTAAAATAGACTGAAAAAGAAGTTCTGGTTCGGAAGCATCATTATTCTTTGTTTTCTTTGCGACAAAAGATCATTATCTCTAGTCTTTAACTAACGATCCTATCAGTTAGATAATTATAATTGAAGTCAATATTTCCATCCAAAAGAGCTATAGGTTGGGTCTAAAAATTTCTAGATTTAGATTGTAGAAAATTATTTTGCACAATAGTAAATCCTAATTTGAAGTCCAATTCTAAATTTACATTATTTATTTTTTTACATTAATTTTTGATCATACAATTTTTGGGATCAAAGCTCATTTTATCACTAACTTATATTCTCATACAAACTCAAGTTGGCCGTCCCATGAGTTCGTTCACCTCACTTTGTTCGCATTCAAACTAGAAAATAACGACACGAAATTCTAATTGACACATCACACGAGTATCGATGTGCAAGCATGTATTTTGTTCTACGAACAAAATTGTCCCAAATTAGTCAGTGTGCTTGGTAAGTAGCAACCAACAACGATTTAACAAAGTGCACAAACTAAGAATAGTCCAATTTCAACATTAGTAATCCACAAATCACTAGTTTAACACGGAATAATGAAATGAAAGAAACATTTTACTAAAAAATTAAAACGGTTCAAAAGTATATACCTAAAATCCGGGTGAACTTCCTCTTCCACTGTGAGATCATCAGCAAGTCTGCCCACCAAGTGTTCGACACTCGTACCATCCTCCTCCTCCTCCTCCTCCTCCTCCTCCAAGTATTTGCTCCATTTGCACTCTTCTTTCTTCTTCGTCGCCGTCCTCTGAAACTTCACAGCTCCATTCTTCTCTGCAACAGAATCTAACAAAACATAAAAATCATTTTAACAAACAGGAGAATTTTTTTTTTTTCCAAATTCAGAACATAGAGATCTTCTTGCCTGGACAAGATTGGCTACTCCTCTTCCTCGGCGGGGGCATTTTCGGAACAGAAACAAACTCTTCTCTCTGTAAACCTTCCACTTCTTCTTCTTCTTCGCCTTCGGGATCCAAGTACTCGGTCCAGTCCATCCTCTTAGGTGTGCGTCCCTCGTCGGGTTCTCCGCCGCCGTCGGTTTGTAGAGATTGGGACGAGATCCAGCCGGAGCCGACGGATCGGTGGCCGGCGGCGGCGGAGGAGGAGTTGAAGGACTGGACGAACTTGCGGAGGTGGCTGGCCTGGTAGCCGCGAGCGTGGACCTTGCGGAGGGACTGATTCTCGTTGCAGATCACGCACGTCCACTTGTTGCTGCTCTTCCTTTGCTGCTTCACCTATTTGTAGAGAGAGAAAGAAATAACAAGTTCTAGAGAGAGAAAGTAGACAATTCTAGAGAGAGAGAGAGAGAGAGAGAGAGAGAGTTTGTTCCATCAACCTGCATGGTGGAGCACTGGAAGCACTGGACTGCGATGAAGAGTATCGACATTAGAGGGAGAGAAAGTTTGGGGAAGAAGAAGAAAGAAGAATGCGGTTTGAATTTTTTCTCTCTTCTGATTGTGGCGCGAAAATGAAATTATGGGTTTGATCGAAGAGGCCCCTGACCGTCCGTTTTTAATATGTCTTTGGAATCTGGAACTGGGCCGCTTTGTTATTAATGGATGGAAGCCCAAATTTGATTGAACTGTTGAACATAAAGAGGAAAATATATATATTAGGATTTTGTAGGACAAAAAGATCTATACTACTATATAATAGAAGAAAAAAAATAGAAGATTCATCATGAAAATTATTGTTCCAAAAATGTTCTTACCTATATTTACGTATATATAAAAAAATTAAGGGGCTGATGTTTTTTCTTTCCAAGTAGTAAAAAAATTAAGGAGTAGTGTGAAATACGTGCAACACACGTGCATATATATACTAGTATTTATATAACTAGAAATACTTGTGTCCTCCAAAACTCCTGGATGAACTATCTGGTACCCCTCTTAATAATTCAATTTTTTTATTACTTATCATTTATATTACTTGATATATATATATATATATATATATATATATATATATAATTATTGATTTATTGTGATACATTTTAGACGATCATATTGCACCAGCCGGAAAAGATAACTCTGTTTTTGTCGTAATACTTCATATTGTGTCGGCTATACTCGTATCGATTAACTTTGGCCGTATTTTATCCACTTATCTTGTATCACAAAAGATTAAATACTAGAACTCTCCTTGCACTATTTTGATAAATTATCCCATGTCTCTCGCACTCATTGATAAAAAAGGTATAAAAAAATTTATCATTTATATCATCTTAATCTTTAAAATTATAACTTACAATAATATTTCTTTAGATGACATATAATGTCGTTAAAAAACTATTCCATTTTAATCGTGACACTTCATGTTCTATAGGAAATACTCGATAATCTTAAGCGTTCTTTATCCTCTTATTTTCTTTCATTAAATACAACTTTTCTTTCTTTCTTTTGTGTGTGTGTGCGTGTGTGTGTGTATATATATATATATATATATATATATATATGCACGTAAGGATCATTTTTTTTGTAAAAGTTTCTTTTGCATCATGGTCACACAATTTTGGAATTTAAGGAACTCTTATCTTTGGTCTTTGGTTCATCCTTCCTTTTATTTAGCTAATTCGGTACAATTTATGTGGGATCTTGCTGTTTATTTATTTTTTTAGAAACAAGTTTGGTGAGGGATACTGTGGAGGTTTTAGGTTCAATAAAAAATGTAATGAGGAACAAAAAAATAACAAAAGTTGTTTGGTCATTTTTTCTCTCCTTATATAAGCTAATCAAAAAGACGGTTTTACTTTTATTTTTTTATTGTAATAGTATTCAGCATTATTGAATTATTCATCCACAAAATATATTATTTATTATCTGCATTGTTACCGATTTAGTGCCCACATATTTGATAGTTTTTAGCGAAATAAAATTAAGATGTATGAAAATTTCAAAATTGGCACGATGAAATCATCATGTTGATATTGTTTTTATCATATTTATTTTTTATTTAATAAATTTACTGAAAAGGAAAGTGTCACGTTTAGGTATTGATGGAGTAAGAACTGGATTGGACATGCTGTGAATCTTAGAAAATGTTAACGTATTGAAAATTAAAGCCATGATTTGGGAATTGATGGAGTAAGGACTCATTGGACATGTTATGAATCTTAGAAAAACGACTTCCTTTGACATGCATGATATATGGTTATTAGATTTGATAGTTGCATTATAGAGGAATACATATTCTTCAAATCCAGTCCAAGAGAAAGCTCGTGGCAGTGGGATGCCCTTTTATTGAACTCACTCCCACCTCTTACTTCTCTTCACCATCTAAAAGTGTGGGCAAACACTGATCATGCTGAAGCAAACTATAGATAAAAAGCTAGGATTGACTTCTGTGCATCCAACAATGTTGTATAAAACTAGGCTTGCTTCTTCCTCAAATTTTGAAAGAGAAAGCTGATTGATCCTCACTTTGGCTTCACATTTCTCTTAATAAAGAGTATCTAATATTGAAATGTTCACTAAAAATAAAAAAGTAGGATCTTCTTCACATTGAACAGGAAGAAGAAAAAGACCTGACTGAAGCAGCTGAACCAGCCTAATTAATCCACAACCACTACTTTCTTGGACCAGGTCTATCAAGTATGAAACTAACTGATCATACTATGCTCTGACCTTCTCATTATGCTCTGAAGTCAGACCTATCCATAGATCAAACTATATTATATGCATGGTTGAAACCAAAACAGTCCAAATATAGAAAAACAAAGGGTCCAATTTCATCAATCACATGACTTCATCAAGGGTGACCCAACTGTAATCTATAATTTTGTACTTTTGTTTCTATAACCAAGAGGAATGAAGTCTGGGAAATCATTCCCTATCTTGATACAGCAAATTGCAGAAACATTTTCCTACTTTTATTCATATACAACTTAGTTTCTTTATATTGGAACAATATAAATATTTAACATTCTTAACACCCTAACCACAAGATACAGTAACATGCACTCTAACATGATATTGATATTAGAGCAACTCAAATTCGAATATTAACAAGTATTTTAAAAGAAGAAGAAAAAAAAACCCTTAAACCATGATGAACTAAAGCTAAGGAAGCTGATTGGAATAACATATATATTTAATCCTCAATTCTCGTCGGACAAAGAAAACAATTGATTCATACTTGTCCCTCATATGAAGGAATTAGAATTTAGTAGAACATATACAATTCCCAAAATAAATTATCTTGTTTTGGAATATGGTGCGTACGTAGTTAAGAAGAATGCAGCAACAAAATTGTGTCAACAAAGTCAAGGAACAAAACAAATATAATAAGGTCAAGTTTTAGGGTTTCTTTTTGCAGTACTGCTAAAAAAAATTTAGGGTTTCTTTTTGCAATTGGCAGCTTAACAACTGCTGCTAGTTCAGAGAGATATTGGTCAGCACTGATTACAATAATAAGTTTATAGTAAGGATATGAATAAGTCAACTGCTGAGATGGGATGAGTATACTTCAGATGAACACAAGAAAAATTCTTGATTTCATGACACAACTCCACAGGAAACAATCAAATAAATCAACAATCATCTTTAGAATGATGCATTGGCCACAACTTGCTATCTTTAAATGCCATAACTTTTAAGATTTCAGTCGATAATTACATTTCAAAATAACAATCGAAAAACCCAGCAGTTGAAATTCTTTTTCTGTATACTCAGCCATAACAAAAGGTCTACTGATAGGTATTGAAGTTCTACTCATATCCTACACTTTGGTTCTATTGTAATTTGTAAAGAGCGCATCTGTTGTTAGCCAAAAAAAAGTTTGGATAAATACCACTTTTTGGTCAAAGAAAGATAAAAAAAATTTGAATTTTAGTCACTCCCTATGTATTTTTTTGCTCATGGAGGGACTAAAAATTAAAAGTTTTCATCTTACGGTGACAAAAAATGGTATTTACTCCAAAAAGTTTGCACGAGGAGATCAGGAGGCAGAAGCAATGGCGGCGTCAACTTCAGTCACGAGCTTCCGAGGCTCCACATCCCAACTCAACTTTGATACGAATTCATCAGGCTGGGGTACATATTCCTACAATATAAAGGCGGAATAAAATTATACATTCAAGTTAACCTTAAACATTACAAGAAACAAAATAATCAATATATCAATAGTATTAAGAATAATTAGATTTAGAATTAGATTCTCTCATATAAATACATATTTTTTTTCCTACTTCTATTCGTATTTGGATACGTTTTTTCTCTCTCTCTCTCTCTATATATATATATATATATATATATATATATATATATATATATATATAGAAGTCAACCATCTATCAGAGTAGTTGAAGCCTTTGGAATAGAAGACCTACTATTTGTTATTAGTTATGTTAATTACCTCCAATTTTCTGACGAGTTCCTTAGCTGACGGAGCAGAAACAATGATTCTCCGAGCATTTGGGGATATGAACTCCTCATCTACAGCCAGATCGATAAAAGAAAGGAGAGAGTCGTAGTAACCATCGACATTAAGAAGACCCACCTGCCAAAGTCGTACATAAAATAAGATGTGAAAGCACATGCACTCAGGATTCAGGTTGCATATGACAACCTAATCAGTAAAAAAATCATTATATATATATATATATATATATATATATATATATATATAGCAATGTTACAGATTAAGACACTTATAAGACCATGATATTGTCTGATCCCACCCAACCAAGATACATAAACTAATTAGGCCCAGTGATCCTAGGTTTGACAATAATGCTAAGTTTACTACCAAATACCTAAAATCTCTTACAACCCTCTCTAAACCCCCTGCTATGTGGGCCACACCCGGCCCCACCTCTCCCCCAACGAACGGCTGCCACATGGCGTTTCTGTCACGTGGCGGCCACCCGGGCAGCCACCGGGTCCGACCTTTCCACCTCCTTCAATGGACGGCCGCCACGTGGGCGCCACGTGGTGGTTGTAAGCATTTGGTTGTAGGCATAGCATTGTCGTAGGTTTGAAGTATCATGTCAACAGTTAAAGGACTTGCATTATATGTGACGGTTGTGTCCATGTTAACAGTTATCTGAATGCAGTTTACCATAGTAATTAGGGTCTGCTTAGATTGAGGGCGAAGAGAGTCAAAGTAAGAGAATGTTAAAAAAAATTCTATTTGGTTTGAGGGTGGGGGTGTAGGAGGGAGAGACATAGAGAGTTAAGTGAGAGTTTGATTATCACTCTTTTGTCCATTTTTTCAAACAACTTTGCTATTTGGCATCCGTCGGGTCCACGTCTCTCGTGCACCCGCAGCTGCGGAGGGGGCCAGGGAGGTCAGAGGCGGAGCAGAGGGAGGGGGGGAAGAGGTGCGGTGGCGCAGGGGAGGAGTAGAGGCGGTGCAGGAGGGACGGAGGGCGGCGGCGGCGGAGCAGGAAGAAGGAGGGAAGCTGCAGCGGCAGAGCAGGAGGGGGGGGGGGGGGGGGGGGAGGAGGAGGTCGCGACTGGCGACGAAGGATGAGGAGAAGAGGCGCAGTACTCCCCTCTCCGGTCCTCCCCCTTCTCTTTCTCCACCCTTCGGGCTCTCCGGCGGCCTCCGCGGAGTCCTCTGCACAGGCGGCGTGAACAGGGACGTGCACCTGACGGGTGCCAAATATCTTTTTTCATTTTTTTTCAAAACACCCCGTCCCCTCTTTCTCGGAGAATTAACAAGAGAAAATGAGATATTTTATTAAAAGTCATAAATATTTCTTATTTATCCTATAAAATATTATGACATTCTCCTCCATCTTTTTTTACCATAATCTTTCGTCTTTCTGTCTTTCAATCTGTTGTCGTCCATGTGCGTCGTCTATTCTCTCTTTCTCTTATTACTCCTACTCCCACTCAAAATCATATGTAATAAGAATATTTTGATAACTGTTGTATTTTTGTTAATTCTTCTCCCAATGAAAACCTCCAATCTAAGTAAAAAGTTATTAAACACACCCAACTAATTAACTCTTTCAAATCCAAAAAATATTACATGTATTGACTTTCCTCCGCCTCACTTAACTTTCCTCTCTTCACTCAATCCCGCTTAACTCTGCTTATATTTTTTCACCCGACGCTTAAAGATGACCACGAGCATATATATATATATATATATATATATATATATATATATATATATATATATCCTTACACGTATACTCAACTGCAATATTGAGGATTCATCAACAGCTAGCCAGCAGTCGATTATGACACTAACTAGTTTGTCGTTAGCACCACCAAATGGGCGTGCCCAAGCTTTCAGTGGACCGGAATTTTAAACTCTTGTTCTAGATGGGTTGGTGACATGAAGACTACCACCATTTGTTCCTATAATATTTCTGCAGGACTTATGGCTGTAGAATACATCTATTTGTTTCACTTCATTGAAACAGTGGATCAAGATATATATACAAATGAATATTGGCTATTTCAAGGAGGAAAGGGAGAGGAATCACAAAGTTACAAATTACCGGCTTGCTGTGAATGCCAAGCTGGGCCCATGTAATGACCTCAAGCAGTTCTTCCAGGGTTCCATATCCACCTTGTATGGCATAAAAAAAAAACATTTCAATCATATATACATTTAGCATTGGTTACTGACAATCGAGATTTAATAAGCATACGAGCAATGCTAGGATTACAACCAAAAGCTTTACGGACGTCTAGGTATCACCCAATTGACAACTGTCACCCAGACAGTTGTAAGGCTTTTGGTTGTAATCCTAGGATTATTGTAAGCATATATACCAGGCAAAGCAATGAAAGCGTCAGCTCTTCGAGCCATCTCAGCTTTCCTTTCGTGCATGTCAGAAACAGCGCGGACCTCTCCAACAGTCTCCCCAGTAATCTGTCAACCAATAAATATGAACAAGCCCAACAGCTTTGTGATATCGCAGATGAAGCTATGCACATTCACATAGGAACAAGAGGAATATACAGATACATAACAATAAACTACTTAATTGTAAGAAGGATACTAATTATTTAAGGCGCGATTGCTGGTGGTTGAGCAGGCAACATAGCAATCACAATGATTAATCATGATCACGATCTTGCTTGCCAAAATTGTGACATAGGAAACTAAAAATTAACATTTGTAGCTGCAAATAATAGATAATATTCAGGTATACTTCACACACAAGTTATATGCTACACATGGAATCTCAATAAAACAAGAATATTCATGGATGAAAATCGACCCGCATCAACTAGTATATATACATACTAACTCTATGTAAAGCAAATTAATCTTTTCGGAGACGCCTCCTCCCGTCTTTGATCAAGAATTAAGAGCCCAGAAAGTCACATCAAAGTTCACAAATTCCATTCAGATCCACAAGAAACTAAAAGCACACACACGTAGAAGCCTCCTCCACCATTGGAAAAGTATAATAACTTTATACGTTGCTTACTCTAACAGGCTTGGTGAAGTCTGAAACTCGTGTTTCATTATACAATTCATGGGTCAGCTAGCCACAGGCCAATGACATAAAATGATATAAAGTATGAAGTTCCGGGTCTAAGCTCACCTCTCTTGGCATCAGAGACTTTGGAATAACTCTGCAAAATAAAGAATATATATAAAACTCATCAACACCAATAATACAAGGGAATTATGATGTTGCATTTGAAAACATCAGATACTTGAGCAAAAGAGAGGAAATTTGGGGTCCAAAAAAATGGATTTTACCACAAAGTCAACAACATTTATTCGCTCTATCTCAAAAAATAATAAAAAGAACTAAACATTTAACAAAGAATTCAGTGAACCAATTCTACAAGAAACTACATACAATCTTGAAACATTCAAACACTAACAGAAAAATGAGAGAAGTCGTGAAAAATATGTAAAATTTTGTAGAAGAAAAAAAAAACCATGACTTTCATGACAGTATATATACATCCAAAGTATGTAATGTGGACCAAGCATACTAAGCATACCATATCAAGCAACAGAATTCAAAACAAAAATATATAATATATATTGAAAGAAAAACCAATCCATAACACATTAGAAAACTGCAACTAAACCCTTCATTGGAATATATAGGACCTAAACCAATCATATGGTGACAGGGAAAATGAAGGAAAATATTCTACAAATATTCAAGATAATAGACTAATCATAAGCTGGCAGGAAAAAATGAAGGAAAATTGTACATAAATTCAACTTGAAGTGAAGCCTTCTTATCTCAGGGGAATAAAACACATTTAACCTAGCATTTGTGACAGGAAACTACTTCAACCAACAAGAAAGCGAAAAAATGGTTCCTAGAGGAATGTCGATATACAAATCCAAAACATAGTAATCAATGAAACTACTCAATATTTGTGACATATAAAATGTATATTAAAGTGAGGAAAAAAAAACATATATATGCTCATAACAGTGAACACATTAGGAAACTGTAGCTAAACCCTTCATTGGAATAGGACCTAAACCAATCATGGAAAAATGGAGGAAATAATAGGGACTTGAACCTATCATAAGCTGCCAGGAAAAAAAGAAGAAGGAAAATTGTACATATATTCAAGTTGAAGTGAAGCCTGATCAATACACACACCCACACACATTTAACCTAGCTTTTGTGACAGGAAAACTACTACAACCAAAAAGAAAGCAAAAAAAAAAAAAAAAAATGGTTCCTAGAGGAATGTCAATATACAAATCCAAAACATAGTAATCAATGAAATTAACTACTCAATATTTGTGACATATAAAATGTATAATAAAGTGAGAAAAAAAAACATATATATGTTCATAATAGTGAATCACACACACAAATAATAATAATAATATTATTATTATTAATAATGTGAGACAGAAGTATAACCCCAAGACATGTCGCCCTCCGGCATGGACAGCTTGAGAAACCAGACCCATCAGCCCGACGCTCCCACCACCATACACCAAATCAATATTCCTCTCCACCTGCACATAAAAATAACCACGTGTTATATACGGAAAAAATATCCAAAATTTTAAATTTTTAATGGCTGAAATATATAGAATATAATTCATCAATCAATCGCAAACTAAAAGAAAAAAAAATGGAGAAATTGATTGAGTATATACAAGAATGGTTTTTATTGGTCCCAACTTTATTAATTAGTAAGAAAAATAAAAATAGAAGTTGAATTTTGTTTTATGCAGAGATCATGCAAGAAGGCTGCTCGAGTGCCAGTAGGATTACAGCTAGCAATCCGCCAACATTACTCCCACGTTCCTATCCTGCCATTTTTTTTAATCAAAAAAGAAGGGAAAAAAAACAACAAAAACCCATGAAAACCGACACAGGAATCACCACGAAAACATCAAAAAGATTGGATTTTGATCACACAATCCATCTAAGAACCCTAAAATCTCAAATGGGTCGCTGCCAAAATCCGAAAAAGAAGAAGGAGAAGAAGAAGCCAGTCATTACCAGCTCCTTCCCGAGCTCCACCGCGGCCTCCTGGTAGCTGGACTTCTTCCCGGAGCTGCTCCCGCAGAAAACGCAGATTCTGCTGAACCTCGACGAAACGTTCTTCTCCTCCATTTTCTCGACCATCTCCATCTTCATCTCTTCTTTCGATTCTTCCATTGGGGAAGAAGAAGAAGAAGAAGACAAGGAATGAATGAATGAATGAATGAATGGGTTTTAATTGTGTTCTAAGTACCAAGTATATATATGGGAAAGGAACAATATTAATTTGTAAGGGGTTTCGGAGAGGAGGGGGCTGGATGTAAAAAAGTGAAGGTGATGGCGCTCGCTTTTGGGTGGGAAAAATATATAGTACAGGCTGAATGAGAGAGGTGGATGAGATCTTTGTTATTAATGGAAGGTCTCTATCATTTGTGTTCTCATTTATTCTCAAATATCAAGGCAAAAATATGCTCTAGGGCTTTCAATATATTATATATATATATATATATATATATATATATATATATATATATATATATACTAGTATATATGCACGTGCATTGTACGTATTTCATATTATTTGAAAAAAAAATAGTTTATTAAAAGAGCAAACCGTAATTTCTTAATTTTATTATAGGCGAAAATATAATAGACAGGAGCATGAAAGTTGGGAGAAATTTAATGACGGAAATAAGAAAGGTTTCTCTTATCTCTTGGGTTCATGTGCCTACTTTGTATGCATTCTTTATTAACTTTTGTTTTATTCTCCAAACTACCTACTTTGCATACATGCATATCTTTGTTTTATTAACTATCATTCCCCAAGTTGTCTCATGCATGCATACATACATTTAATACGTATTTAATTACTGTTTTTAATTATTTAGATATCATTATCAACGTTAATACATGTTAAAATGTAATGAAGGGTATTTTTGGAATGAAAAATTTTCACGGTGAAGCCTAGTTTTGGCATTATATAGTAGATATATATATATATATATATATATATATATATATATATATATATATAACTTTGATACTTTCAATTAATCAAAATTTTCAACTTAATATTCTAGATTTTAATATTAGATAATTTAATATTTCAACTATAATTGTATAACTTAATAGTCTAATATTGTTAATGAAAAATTATAAATGATAAAAATATCTCACATTCTCTCCCTTTTCCTCTCCCTCTGGTTTTTGGCAGTGGCGGCAGGGAAGGAGGTGTGACGGCAACGACAACAACAACACAACCAACGATCATTCGAACGATTGCTGTTATATATAGAGAGAGAGAAAGAGAAGAGAATGATTGGGGGTAATTTGATCAAATTTTTTTTTTTTTTTGAAATGGAAATAGGATTGACTTGAAAATATTCCGTAAGTATGTAGTGATTGATATGATACTAAAGTTTAGGCTATTAAAAATAACTTGAAAAGTTGAAGATATCAAGTTAAAATTAAACTTTTTTCATGGAAATAACTTTATTCTTTGCTACTTGTTTGTGGGCTTGCATAGCCCACATGTTTTGAATATTGATTTTGAATCCTTGATTTCTTTCTTGGGTATTATTTACTCAACTTATTTCAAGATTATCTTGTGTTGTGATTACTTGAACCTTGGGTAAGAAAATTGATGAGTATTGTGATCTTAGTTGTAGAAGGAATTGATTTTTTTTTTTCATTGCTTTATTTTCGTATTGGAAAGATATTACAAGTAGAACGAGTTTTCATAGCTATGTATTTTTTTATATACAATGTATCTAACACTCGTGTTAGTTTATAAATCAAACAGAACTTTGACAATTAAGTGTTTTGAGGATTTTTGATATAAAGTATGGGAAGCGTATACACCATGAATTGAATTTTATTATTTCTCATATTGGTTGTTTGTTCCATAAATATTTCAAAATATTGTAAGATTATTATTTCTATCCTCTTTTGTCAAAAACTTATTTCTTATAATTAAAAAGTCGTAAGATTATTTTATCATATTTTGTCAAAAACCTTTTCTTATGGAAAACCGTAGCACATTGATTCAAATATAAAATATCAGAACCAAATTTTTATACTAACCTTTGTTTTCTTTCATACATCACCAAGAATAGCTCGTCCATAATAGTGAGCAGAAAATAATACAATGATTTGAATCGAAATACATGGCATATACATCATTGTGTAGCTGTAAATGTCATGGCATCCTATTGAAATTGGGCTAAGTAATTTCATGAAAAATGTGTTAATTATTGTATCATTGTACTGCAAAAATATAGAGTAATGTAATTCATTCCTCCAAAGAAAAATATACAGTAATGTTATTCATCCCTCCAAAGTAATCTTTCAAATTATCTCTCCTTATGTGACAGATGACGTAGCATATTAAATAACATTATATAACATCTAACATGACAGTCGACATGGTAAATTTTAACTAAAAAATTAATTACCGACTTTTAAATACTAATATTAATGTTAATGTCAATGTTAATTTTAATTTTAAAATTTGTTATGCTGGCTGTCACATCAGCTTCTATACGAGGAGTGATAGTTTAGAGGGACACTTTGGGAAGATGAATAACACTATTCCAAAATATATATTAAATAAATAATAGGTATGTGCCCACCAAAATAGCCTCTATACACTACCAAAAAAAGTCAAATTAGCGACGCCCAAAAACGTCGCCAAATGACAAAAAAATGTCGCTAAACACGTTTAGCGACGTAATTAGCGACGTTTTAACGCAGTCGGAAGAAACCAAGTCGCTGAACGGAAAAACGTCGCTAAACGTCGCTATGACGACGTTTTTAGCGACTTTATTGAGTCGCTAAATGTAGCGACGTTTAGCGACGCGGCGTCACAAAATAGCAACGTTAATTAAAGTCGCTAAACGTCGCTCATTAGCGACTTATATAGCGACGTAACAGCGACGTCTTTAATGACCTGGCAGTACTGCCATGTCAGCAATTTGCGACGTACAGCGACATATTTAGCGACGTCGTTAGCGACGGCTACTGACACGTCGCTAATTAGCGACTTGTTTAGCGACTTATAAAAACGTCGCTAGACGTCGCTAAACGTCGCTAAATACGTCGCTAAATTTAAAAAAAAAACCTGAATTGTTCCAAACTATTATTCTTGCAATTTATAAATTTCTAATTAAAAATAGACTCGGAGCAACCCTCCGTTGAATTCTATGGGTTCGCCGACCCCTTCGGTGGAACACTCAACACCGGATTAACAATATTTAATATGAATAAAAGTATCACAGTCATACAATTAATACACACAAATATTATAGACAGACAATAAAAGTATCACAGTCATAAAAGTATCACAGTATCACAGTCACACAAAATGGGCATAAACAGCATCACAAAATACATTATATATATATAAGTATCAGAGTATCACAGTAACACAAAATGCATAATATAACAGTAGGAGGCATCACTTCCTCCTTAACAGTAGGAGGTATCACTTCCTCCTTAACAGTAGGAGGTGTCGTTCTCTTGGGTGCCATCTGGTAAGATAGATGAAAACAAAGAATTAGCAAAGAATTAGCTATTGGACCGGAACGGAAGAATTAGATGACTCACAAAGAATTAGCAAAGAATTATCAAATTACTTAGCTGGACTCGAGTCATTGTTCCTGAATGCTGCATGACTCCCAAAGTATCTAAGACACACACACAAAACCAGTGGCTCGACTGATACACTGAGACACAGTGGTTGAGGCACACTGTGCACACCACAGTGACATAAATTCCCTGCACTGCTGCTCTCATTGAGGAAACCGATACTTCAACACAGTGATACACAGTTCACTGTACCCTGATACTCTAGAGTATCAACTAGCTCTCCCCTCAGTGAAACGCACAGGTAACACTCGAATCTCTCACAAAAGAAACCCAATCCCAATTTCCCTCAAAGCCCAGTAACTGATACCCCTGCACACATACTGCTCACAGTGTGCACTGACTGAGGAACCCGACACTCTCACATCCCCCAAATGCAAATACCCAAACTCACACCACAACTAACAATTGATGCCTAGGTCTTATACACCTACACACACCAAGGTCCCATGTGTGTTGTGTCAGTGAGCTAGGAGACTAGAATCAGAGAAAATCCTATTAATAATGTCATTAAAAACTTTAATGTGACACCCTAAACCTAACCCCTGCTCAAAAACCCTAAACCTAACCCTAACCCTAATCCCAGGTCGAAAAACCTAACCCTAACCCTAACCCTAACCCTAATCTGCGTCTGTGTGTGTGTGTGTCTGCGTCTGTGTGTGTGTGTCGTGTGTGTGTGTCGTGTGTGTGTCTGCGTCTGTGTGTGTGTCGTGTATGTGTGTCGTGTGTGTGTGTCTGCGTCTGTGTGTGTGTGTCGTGTGTGTCGTGTGTGTCTGTGTGCGTGTGTCGTGTCTGTGTGCGTGTGTCATGTCTGTCAAGTGTGTCTTGTGTCAGTGTCACATGAGAGAGAGAGAGAGAGAGAGAGATTACCTAGAGCTCGAGGAGGATGCCGGAGTAGCCGCAGCCGTGGAGACCCGGTCGCCGGAGAGGGGGGGGCGGGGGAAATCGAAACGTTTCAAAATTTTCGACAGATGGAGAAAAAAAAACTGAGCCCTAATTAACCAAAATTTAGCGACGTTTAGCGACGTCAAATAAAAACGTCGCTAAAATAAAAATTAGCGACGCCAAAGACGTCGCTAAATACGTTGCTAATTTTTTTTTGATAGCTACGTCGCTAATTACGACGCTAAACGTCGCTAAAGAAGATATATTAGCGACGTTTAGCGACCTTAATTGAACTTATAGCGACTATTCTTTTAAAATCTTAATAAAAGTCGCTAAACGTCGCTAAATGTCGTCATTTAGCGACGCCTAGCGACGATTTTACGGAGTCGCTAATTTAGCGACGTTTTAACTAGGAGTCGCTAAAATACGTCGCTAATACCGCTTATTCTAGTAGTGATATATTCATTCCTCTTCGAAACCAACTCCCTACCAAGTATGGGTTTCGAGTCTCCATAATGATAAAGGAGATTATATTCCACAATCACACAACAATCTTCTCTACTATTATAATACGGCTTAAAAATGAGCCGTCTAAGTCGTATGTACGCATATTATCAATTAATTTTATATAAAAAAATAAAAAAAGTTTAACTTCCACCATTACAAAAAATTCGGGTTTTTTGTGACGAGTGGTTTGTGACAAGTGTAAAACTTGTCACTGAAAGGATATTTTTGTGAGAAGTAATTTTTGTTGTCTCTTGTAATTTGAATTTGTGACAGTACGTAGTTGTATATCGTCACACGTTTAAATCATTTAGTGACTATATTTTTTATTGGTGTGACTCAATATTGTCATTAAAATAAAATATTTATTTTTTATGTGACTTCCTTAAAGAATTGTAACGGCAAGTTATATGTGACAAGTGAAAATACTTGTCACTTAAGGTGTATTATGTGACAAGTAAAAATTCTTGTCATTTAAGGTGTCTTTTGTGACTTCCGTAAAGAATTGTAACAACAAGTACTATGTGACAAGTGAAAATACTTGTCACTTAAGGTGTATTCAGTGACTTCTTTAAAAAATTGTAACAAGAAATCATATGTGACAAAGTTAAAAAAATTCAAAATTATTTTTGTAGAATAATAAATTTTAGGAAATTTGGTTAAAAAAATAATTTTGATAAAATATTCTCTAAAAAATATTCTGCCAAACAGTCCTAGCAGAATTCAAAGATATTATTATTTTTATTTGACAAATTATTGGTTTGCTGTAGTGGTAGCATGTTTGATTCTGTATTAAAAATGTTACGGGTTTGAATCACATAGGGTTCAAATATAAATTTGTTAGTTTTATTTTTATTCTTTTGAAAAAAATTATTTTAATTTTAATTTACAATAATATACTATTTGGGACAATATTGTGCGTCACTTATAATATTCATAGTGACTAGGTATGTTGTCACGAAAAGAATACTATCAGTGATAAACTTTGCTTGTCACGATTGAAAGCCTTCTGTGATGCCATATTTTAGTCGTCACAATATATTTTAGCTACGGAGGTATATGTAACGAAAGTACGTCGTCACTGTACTCGTCACAAAAGATGTGTTGTGACGAATTTCACAACTTTTGTGACAACTTTACATGTCACAGAACATGATTTTCTTGTAGTGCACTCTTCTGCGCAGTTGAGGAAAAAACCTAAAAACTTGCGAAAAAAAATAAAAACCAACATATAATGAATCGTAAGATATATTCAAAGTTTAAATTATATTTAAATTAACTACAAGGCATTATTTAATTAAACACATATCCAAAATTCAAAATAAAAATTATAACAAATTATAAATAAAGTATATTTCAATCATATTTAAAATATTCTAATATAATTTAAATTTTTATTTAATTTTTTAATAATACTAGTCACGTTTACGTGCTTTGCACGTATCAAAAAAAAAACTATAATATCATTACAAAATAACATTAAAAAAATTAAATTATAATAAAAAACATGTGATGAGATGATATTTAAGAAAAAATATTATTAAAAATATTATGGGACGTCGGTCGACGGCAGTGGAAGATGAAGCTGCAAAGGAGAGATGAGGATGTACAAAGAGAGAGAGAGAGAGAGGTTGAGGTTGAGAGAGCAGTGTTTGTCTGGGATCTGGGGGGGGGGGGGGGCGAGTTCGAAGCAGATTTTTGGAGAATGGACAGAAGATAAACATGTTGTGACAAAGATAGAGGAGACGATTTCACCGCAAAGAGAGAGAGAGAGAGAGAGGTCAACTCCAATTTAATTGGATGGGCTGGGCTTTGATGTGGACTGGGCATATAGAAAAAAAAATGTTGGGTTGGGCTGGAGCCCGTCTCAGCCCACCAATACCTCCGTCCTTATATAAAAGTACAATTTTACCCTTCTTATTTATCCTATTGACGTTTCTCTAAAATTAGCTCCTAAAGAAATAAAGAATCAATGAACCTCCCATATCCCTTCCCTGTCATTAGACTTCCATGAACTCCCATTGTCTGTTGAGAGTTTAAGATGACTTATCAACCCAATATAAATTTATTGTCTACATGTGAACCCGATGCTTCTATGCCATTAGGTCAAAAACCGGCCATGACCTTTCTGTCCACTCACGGACCCGATGCTACCATGAGGCTCAAGTGGTACTCAGAACCCAAAAGAAAAAGTTGACACATTTTCTATAATGAATTCATCAACACGTTATCTACCATGACGCAAAGAGGAGAGGATGATACGTAAAAAGGTCAAAAAAATTTTGTTTTAATTTTGTTGAAGTTAATCAATTATGCCCTATTAATATGAGTCAAATTGACCAGGGTCTCAACTCATGACAATTTTTCATGTCGCATAATTTGAATGAAAAACAATATTCGACCGTAACTACAGACCGCAAAACTGGTCCGCAAGCCAACTGCTTGCTCTTCCTATTCGCTCTAGCGGTGAGCAATTCTCGATTTTTAACCGAAAACCGAATCGAATCGGACCGAAATTGAAATTCGGTTCGGTTTTAGGTTTTATCATTCGATTAATTTCGGTTTTCGGTTCGGTTTTCGGTTTTGGATTCCAAAACCCGAACCGAACCGAAAACCGAATCACTACATTATAAAAGAAAAAAAAACCGGTTTTTATGAATTTGGTATACACTCGCCACTTGGTATAAAATTAGTTTATTGTTATTTTTGGTACACAATTTTGGTTTTTCTCAGTTAGGTTTGGTTTTTTTTCGGTTTTTATGAATTTGGAATACACTCACCACTTGAACCCAAAAAATCGAACCGAACGAAAACCGAACCGATTTAATTCGGTTCGGTTTTTTTCGGTCTTTACAAATTCGGTTCGGTTTTCGGTTTTGCAAAAAGCGGTTTTCGATTTTTTCGGTTTTTGGATATTCGGTTTGCTTTGAACCGAACCGAACCGAACCGTTGCTCACCCCTAATTCGCTCTGCTCTCTCCCTTCTATTGTAGAGCTCGCACACTACTAATGGACAGCCACCATGTGACCTTGTGAATAGTATTGCGGTCCTCTTTTAGCATCATCGAATTTGAATATATTTCCATGATCTTCTATTACAACAACAATTTGGCATTTCGTGTCTGTTATCATCACAAAGCCCTTAAATTTTTAACAATAAATAGAAATTTAAAATGCAACTTATATAATCAATAATATTTGTTTTTGCTCCTGTGTACACGTCTGCGCACAAAAAAAAATATTTTAAATCGTTTGACGAAGCGCTCAGTGTTGAGCTTTCATAGCTTCTAGTTCTAGCTAGAGTAGCTTAGTGACTGGTTAGTTTTATTTTTTTATATTATTTTTAGAGCAATATTTGCTTATTTTCCTCTCATCTACCAATAAAACAAGATAGTTAGGCCATTAGTCACCCTTGTCATCAAGTTTTCTTGCATATTTTACTACACAACATGTCCACGTTCATTCATCAATGAAGTCAATAAAATGAAATAATTATAATTATAAATGCCATGTGTAACTTGCAAATTCACCAGTTTCTTGTGAAAGGAAACGTGATTGACGGCTTAGGAGCCCACGATCAATTAAGCGAGGATAAGAACGAGAAAGACGAAATATCAATTAAATAGAATTATTCGTTTCATAAAATTACCCTTTTGATTTGCAATTATCTCTAAAGTTTCAAAACAGTCCAAAAGTGAATTGTCTAAATCGTTTATAAATACTCAAATATTTACTTTTCAAAAATTAATATTACGAAAAAAAAATTGTTGAAAACAAATAAATTTCTACTCTTATAAAGAGACTTCAAAACGACTCAAAAGTGAGTCATTTAAGCCGTTTGTAAATATTCAACCATTTATTTTACGAAAATTAATATTACGAAAAAAATATTGTTCAAAAAAAATAAATCTCTACTCTTATAACGAGGCTACAAAACGGCTCAAGAGTGAGTCATCTAAGCCGTTTGTAAATAATCAATCATTTATTTTACGAAAATTAATATTACGAAAAAAATAAATTCATACTCTTATAACGAGATTTCAAAACAGCTCAAAAGTGAGTCATCTAAGACGTTTGTAAATAATCAACCATTTGTTACGAAAATTAATATTACGAGAAAAATTGTTGGAAAAAATAAATCTCTACTCTTAAAACGAGACTTCAAAACGGCTCAAGAGTTAGTCATCTAAGTTATTTGTAAATAATCAACCATTTATTTTACGAAAATTAATATTACGAAAAAAAAATATTTGTTGGGAAAAAAAAATATATACTCTTATAACGAGGCTTCAAAACGGCTCAAAAGTGAGTCATCTAAACCGTTTGTAAATAATCAACCATTTATTTTACGAAAATCATATTATGAAGAAAAAATTTGTTGGAAAAAATAAATCTCTGCTCTTATAACCAGGATTCAAAACGGTTCAAAAGTGAGTTATACAAGTCATTTGTAAATAATCAACCATTTATTTTACGAAAATTAATATTGCAAAAAAAAAATTGTTGAAAATAAATAAATATCTACTCTTATAATGAGGCTTCAAAACAGTTCAAAAGTGAGTCATCTAAGCCGTTTGTAAATACTCAACCATTTATTTTACGAAAATTAATATTACTAAAAAAATTTGTTTGAAAAAAATAAATCTCTACTCTTATAATGATGCTTCAAAACGGCTCAAAAGTGAGTCATCTAAGATGTTCGTAAATAACCAAAAATTTATTTTACGAAAATTAACATTACGAAAAAAATTTGTTGGAAAAAATAAATTTGTTATAAATAACGTCATGGGGAATCGAACTTGATCAACCAAAAAGAATGACTCTCACCTTAACCACATGAGTTAAAAGAGAAATTTGATTATAGTTACATAATATTATATAGTTAAACAATTAGTGCAAATGACGTCTAGTCTAGTGGTTAAGACCGATGCATATTATCCAGGAGGTTACGGGTTCGAGCCTCCTGGGCGCAGCGCAGGTGCGGATCAAGTGTAGGTGCAGGTGCGCGGGCCTACGGGCCGAGATGAGTGGGACCTTCGGGCCGAATTTGTAGGCCTTCGAACCAGGAGTCTGTAACACAATTATCTGATCCAAAAAAAAGTTAAACCATAAGATAAAATTTATTTAATTTTTAATTTTTAATTACGTGAAGATTACGTACAACTTAGACGATTAGTTTTTTCAAATTTTTTTAAATAGTAGAATATAATAAATTATAATTAAAATATATTTAAACTATTTTATAATAATAGTAAAAAAAATTATTTTACGTATAACGTACATTCATTTACTAGTACAAATAAAGACGATCAATAATAAAGACGATCAATTTTGTTCTTTAATTATAATATGTCACATGTGTTATTTGTGTGAAATTTTATGGGAAAAAATAGAATATGTAATATGGACAAATGTGTTTCTCCACTAAGCTTTTGGATATCCAATGTCTACGTGCTTTCTCCACTTAAATATAAATAGTAATATTTTTCTTAAGTGGGTCTAATGTATTTATCTAAGGGGCTGTTTTGTAATTAGAGTTGGATTCTCCAATTGAACTTGTTTACAATTTCTAACCTTGTATTGTTTGATAAGTGTTAGGGATGAAGTGACCACTAAGACAGTTTCTGTCGGTTGAAAGTAGGGAGTAATAATTCGGCTCCCAGATGTGGTTTTTTTTTTCTTTTTTATTAATTAATTATAATTAAACTAAGAAATATTTTAGCAAATATTTTCATTACAAATATAGAAACACGGACATATATCCTACTTATTTTTAAAACTAACAAATATCTTCATTCATTTGTATACAATATTTAAAATTTTAAGATATAACTCAACTATTTAATCAAAATTTTGATTATTTTACTCATAAGGGGAACATTTGCTATTTTTTAAATAAGTAAAGGTATATACTAGTTTCTATATTTGTAGTGGGAACATTTGCTAAAATATTCCTTAAACTAAACTAATCACTTATAAAAAAAATTGATGATACTTTAAATACAAAATATTTTATACTTAATTAGTGTTAGTTGTTAGTAAATAAATTTTATTTATATTAATTTTCAGGCTAAATTGTAACTTGATTGTGAGACCCGTCTCACTATTTTAGTATTATTGTATTTTATCTGCTATATGTGTGTTATAGTTGTATATGACTTCCTGTGTAATTTATGAATTTTCTAGCTGCTTTCATGTAATTTCTAGAATTGTGAATAGTGCTAGTCATCATATGATATATATAGTCTTCCCTTTCTCTCTCCTCCTCATTCTTCTTCATTTCCTTCTCTTTCTTCATTTTTTTCTCCCTCTCCTCCCCTTGGTCGAACCCTAGCCCCAGTCTTGAGCTTCCCTTGGGTAGTATTGGTAGTAGTTTAATATTGGGTTTAGACAAGTACATCTTGCCAATGAGGAAGAACTTGCACTTTTAGCCACTATTGCATTTTATTAGTCTATATTGTTCTTTATGAACTGCTCTTCATGTTTACTTCTTGTTTCTTCGGTTTTGATGCATTGGTAGGAGTAGATCTGAATTCTAAGTTTTGGGTGTTCATGAGTTTACTTGGTTTTGATCTCTTAAAACTTGATGTTTTCCAAAACTAGTAGTTCCATGTTGATGAGCACTTGATTTCATGCGATTTTGGACTTTACTTTGCTGAATTCGAACTTGAAATGAGAATTTCATGAAGGAAACAAGTTTTTAGACTTGTTTTACATGACTGAAACTTGTTGTTCTGGGATGAAGAAGTCATATGCGCCCCGCTTGGTATGAGGCTTGGACTTCTTGCTCCAAGTCAGCATGCTGCCATCTTGTGAGATGCATGATTGAATCTGCACATGTGCCCCTTGGCCAAATGCATGAAACTTGAATGAATGAAATTTCTCTAAGTTCAAAAGATTTCATGCGACCCAAATGTGTATGCGGCCAAGAGGAGCATGCTGCTGAGTCGTCCATGCGGTCCGGAGCTATGCGTTCCTCTTTTTCTTGAACGTATGACTCAACACCGCCTTGGCAAGACTTTTCATGATTTTGTATTTTCCTTTTGACTTCCTTTCTTGACCAGTCATATCGGTCACTTCTCTAACACGGCCAGTCACTTCTCTGACCTTGCATTTACTGGCTATCACTCACATTGTCCCGAGGAGTAGACTTTGCGTCTCCCATGAGGTCAGCTCTCCCATGCGGCCAGTGTGTGTTGCATGCCGCCAGCTCTTGCATGCGACAAGCTTACCCCATGTGCCGATGATACTTGTAGTAGCTTAGCTTCTTATGATTTCTTCTCTTAACGGTTTCCATTGTTTAGCCTATTCTGTTTAATTGTTATGAATACAAATTTTCTCTAAATTGCTTATAACCCAATTTGTGACAACCTGCCAAAACTTAAAATCTCTTGAACATGGATTGTATTGACACTATTAATCTTAAACTCCTGACATTGACCTGTACTGATACTCCTGATAGTGGCTCGACGAAGCGCACTCCTGACATGCTTGAATTGAACATGGATTGTATTGACACTATTAATCTGGAACTCCCGATCGATACCAGACTTGTCCGGATAATATGTCACGACCCGCACCCGGTTATTCGGGCACGAGTGCGTGGGCACGTCCAGCCTACGCCGCAGTGTCGGCGGTAGTACGCTGTCTAGGGCATGACCACAAGTAATAAATCTAGCTCATTCACAATAATGTAAATAGACAAGAAAATAGCAGGAAAAGAATGCTAAGATTTTATAACCAGAATATGATAATCAGATCCAGAGTTTTATTACAGAACCACGATTATATCGGGGACAAACCCGATTAATGAGATAAGAAATAGGAATAAAGATGGCTAATGCTAACTACTCTGCAGGAGTAGTCTCCTCGGGGGGAACCGGCTCTGCAACTGTATCACCTGCTGGCTCATAGGGTCCATAATAGGTAGGGGCAAGGTTCTCATCATCGCCTAAACAACGGATCCAGTCAGGAAAGGAGCAAAGTACACAGTGCACGACAAGATTAAACTAAATATTTTATGACAACTAAATATTGGAGATCATGTTGAGAAACAGCATTAGCAGAACATTATTATCTCAGAGTTAGCTGTAAACAGGAATATGAGAAACTGAAATAAATGGAACAGGAAATGAACTACAATAGCCAGCAAGAAATATAACATGACCAGAACTATCTGTGTGAACTTGTGTTTGTTTTTAGAATACGTAGTTGGCATGTAGGGGTTTATAAGGCTAATCCGGCCGTCATAAACGGCTATTAGACAATTCAATCGAGATCCGGCTGATGGACAGTCGTGTACCAACAGCTATTAGTCAATCCAGGGGAAAGGGTAAACTACATGCCTTCTAGGTATTCTCCCACCCGACATGAAAAACAAGACAGGAACTACCAATATTCAAGACATGAAATTCAATATTTCTAACACTAGGTGTAAACATCAAGGGTACATGTATGGCAGGGAATTAATTATCACAATATATAAAGATTAACTTGAAGTGCAGGTACTTGCCTGTTGTTTGGATCTGATTAGTTAGGTTCTTGGGGGAAAAGTCCAGAGATGAGTCCAGAAGCTGAAATAGACATTACCATCATGCTCAGAAGATGTCAAATAGCTAGAAACGCCTGTCCTTGGGTCCAATTTGGAGACAAGGACAAAAACGGTAATTTCGGGTCAAAACGGGGTCCGCCGGTGGGCCCGCTTTGCACCGAAAAACGTGTCCAGGTCAACGGTCTCCAAATTCACCAAACTTAGTGTCAACAGGTCAGGAACGATGATACGAACCCAACGGAACTTCCAGATTTGGATTCCGATGAGCCGATCACGAAATCGCCCGTCGAGCGGGGCCTGTGGGGCCCACGACACGCGATTTCGTCAACGTTCTCAGAATCGAACCAAACTTGACCCACAGGACCAGCGTATCGCTACGAGTCCGATAGCGCAAGTTTCGTCTCGATCTGACGAGTATGCACGAAGTTAGGGTGAATTGCCGAAAAGGCGGATACGGGACGATGTCCGCGGATACGCGTTGATTTCGGTGTGCACGCACACCCGAATCAGCTTCCACGAAGACTCACACGTCCGTATCGATGATGCGCACGTATCTGTGAAGACCGCACGCGACCAAGTCGTCCCGTTTGGCGGGGCGGACTCAGTTCCGGGGTAAAACAGGGTCTGGTTTTTCCTGTTTTTGGATCGCGGTGCACGATCACCACAGGACGCGATGCCCCGAACAGTTTGTCCGGACACCGAGAGGGTCATACAGGCTTCACAACGCAATTTGCGGAATTGAAAACGGAGCTACGAGTCAAAAGTTACACGTACCTGAAGGGGACCCGAAAACAGGGTCGAACCGTGTCCGTGTCGTGTCGGACACGACACGAAGAAAAGGGGATTTAGGGTTAGGGTTTCGTCTGCGGCGGCCGGCGGCTCGCCGGAGGGAGGCTGGAGGCGGTCGGGGGCTTCGCCGGAGGCGGCCGTGCTCGCTGGCGGGGGCAGCGGCGTGCGGCAGGCGGCCGGCGGCGGGGACGAGCAGCTGCTGCTGGCTGCTGCGGCTGAGGGGAAAGGGCTGAGTCGTCGTCGATGGCCGGCTGGCAGGCGGAGGACGGGGGAGAGGCGACGGCGGTGGTGGTGGAAAGGGCGAGGTGGCCGTGGCGGCGTGCGGCGGAGGGGAGCGCGGTGGCGGTGGCGGATCGTGGTGTCCGGAGGGAGAGAGGGGGAGGTTAAATAGGGCGGAGGCGGTGGCGGTTGCAGCGGCCGAGACGAGCGGGGAGGTGGCCGGGTCGTGGAGGAGCGGCCGAGGCGGGCGGCGGCGTCCGCGGGCGGCGGCGCCGGACGCGGGGAGGGAACGGGTCGTGGGGGAAGGGCTGGGGAGCGGGTCGGGGTCCGGGCGGGTCGGGTTCAAGCGGACCCGACCCGACCCGCTAAGGGTGACGGGCCGTGGGGGACTGGGCCGGGCCGGCCCAATGGGCCGCGGGCCGAAAATTAAATATAAATATAATAATAATAATAATAATAATAATAATAATAATTAATAAATAAATCAGTAATTAAATAAATAGTTTTAGGTGATTTAAAAATAGGTCCGGGGCCCGATAAATTCCAGAAAAATTACCCTAAGTCCAGTTTTCCATTTTACACCCAAAAATATTATTTTCATAATATTTTAATATTATTTATTAACAATTAAAAATCATTTAGTAATTAAAAACCCTGATTTTAATTACAAAAAAATTTCTAGAAAAATCCAGAAAAATTGTGAAAAATCCCAATTTTAATATTTTTGAAAAATCAGGGGCTTACAATCTACCCAACTTATAAAAATTTCGTCCTCGAAATTTAAATTATGGCAGGGTTCTCTATGTCTACTCTCACTTGATTACAGTCTAACGACTTCTCTCAGGTGAACATTGCAGTCGCTACCCAACTTAGAATTCTACCCATATCCTCTAAGGTTGTACGACTAGTAAAGCTAGGTCCCAACTTAATAAATCATGATATTGAATCTTTAAGTCTGCAACACAAAACACATCACCTAGGGTATTGCCTTAGTCATAAAGGGTTATCATCAATTTGACCGGTCTGTGGGGTATGTCTAGCACTGCAATTCAACTTATCAAACACAGAATTTTGTCTTTCCGAGATGAGGGAAGACGAGGATTAATAATAAGGAGTTTAAGGGCGAGGTTGTAGAACAGGGGTATAGGGACCAAGGCGTTTAAGGAATTCTAAATAGGGATTGCCAGGCGGTTATGGATTGAGATTCTATTCTGGTAATGCTGATACGATATGCTCGGACGTATTTAGGGGGCAAGTATACTAGTCAACTATATATCTCAATCCACGTAAAGTAGTTGTGCGATGTGCGAATCAAAATGCACTAAGGTTGATCAGACCGTAGTACACTGATTCTGAGTAGACACTTGCATTAGTGGGGTTGATCAGGCCTCAATAATACATGTGTCATGAACAAGCCCGATAAAGGGTAAGCTTGCAAAACTAGGCTATAAATAGCAGCATAAGTCAAGTTCAGCAAAATTAAGTGCGCTAGATGATGATGAAAAGGAGGTGCAAATTATTGAAGTTCACAAAACATATATAAGCACAATAGCAAAAGCCTCTAAAAACTCTACAGTTATCAAAATTAAAAGCATACTAGGTTATTTTAGCAAGTTCAAAAATTATTAGGTTGGGGCTAAGGTCACGAACCAATAGGCACGAAAACAATACTAGAAAAGATATCTACGAATCACTTACGCGCATTAGCTGCTTCCAAAGTTTGCGCGTTCTCCACGGTCATCACGTAAGCTTGTCCGCGTCCTTGAGCAGTGGGGCAGTCCCTCACTCGATGTTCTGCTGAGCCACAAAGTAGACAAACACCTAGCCTCTTTCTGCAAACTTGCCAAGTATGGCCTGGTCTATGACAATAGTTACAAGCAGCAGCTTGTTGGTTCTGTCCCTGGGCCTGGTGTTGGGGTACTGGAGCTCGAGGGAGAGGACGCTGGGTTTGCTGCGGGGACCCCTGTTGTTGTTGTTGAAAGGGGCGTTTGTTGGGTCCCGTATTTCCGGTATCTCTTTCTCGCTTTAGCTTATGCCCCATGTCTCTCTCAACGCCTTGTGCCACGTTCAAGATTTCCTCATAGGTGCGAGCTCGGCTGGTGGTGACAGCAAGGCGAATATCCGGAGATAGCCCCTTCTTGAATCTACGGGCTCTGTCCTCCGGGGTACGAACCATGTACTCCGCAAAGTGGCTTAACCTGCTAAATTCAGCAGTATACTCATCTACAGATAGGTTACCTTGTTCCAGTCTCTCGAATTGGCTTTCGAGAGCTTCCCGAGCCACTTCGGGGTAGAATTTCTCCTTGAATAGTCTCTTGAAGTCCTCCCAGGTGAGGTCGGGAGCAGATAGTTGAGGTTCGTCTCTAAACCAGGTCCGAGCTATATCGAACAGTTGCAGGCTTGCAGACTCTACTTTGAGATCATCAGGGACCCGAGCAGTCTTCAGGAGTCGCTCTACGTTCTCTATCCATTCATCGGCATAGAGAATGCCCTCAGTTCCGTAAAATTCCAGGGGTCTTAGATTCTTGAAGTCTTTGGCACTTCCTGGCCTCTTTTGTGGCGACTCCTGGGACTTAATAGCTTCTGAGAGGCTGGTCCGCAGAAGTGCAGTCTGTTCTTTCTGGGATTCCACCAATCCCTGGAACACTCCTAGCAGTTGTGCCCCATCTAGGGTAACTGCCGGGACAGATGGAGGCGGCGGGAGTGCAAGAGTCTCGGGCACATTCTGCTCAGCTGGTTCTGATATGCCTCCTACTGTGTTCCTTGTCTGGACCATTCTGAAAGATGAAGGGGTAGGGAGTTCAGAATAGATTACTTGGAAATCAAGGGCGATAGGGAAAAATTGATCAGAAGTGATATTAAGAATTAAAATCAGGACCCTATACTGTGAATGAGCTTTTCCTAGATTCCTCAATCTTATTGCAGGCCTGTTCGGTCCCTAAGTTGAAACCGAACAATTTAGTCGTTTGACCTGCATGGGCCACCACAAAAACGTGTCACGACCCGCACCCGGTTATTCGGGCACGAGTGCGTGGGCACGTCCAGCCTACGCCGCAGTGTCGGCGGTAGTACGCTGTCTAGGGCATGACCACAAGTAATAAATCTAGCTCATTCACAATAATGTAAATAGACAAGAAAATAGCAGAAAAAGAATGCTAAGATTTTATAACCAGAATATGATAATCAGATCCAGAGTTTTATTACAGAACCACGATTATATCGGGGACAAACCCGATTAATGAGATAAGAAATAGGAATAAAGATGGCTAATGCTAACTACTCTGCAGGAGTAGTCTCCTCGGGGGGAAACGGCTCTGCAACTGTATCACCTGCTGGCTCATAGGGTCCATAATAGGTAGGGGCAAGGTTCTCATCATCGCCTAAACAACGGATCCAGTCAGGAAAGGAGCAAAGTACACAGTGCACGACAAGATTAAACTAAATATTTTATGACAACTAAATATTGGAGATCATGTTGAGAAACAGCATTAGCAGAACATTATTATCTCAGAGTTAGCTGTAAACAGGAATATGAGAAACTGAAATAAATGGAACAGGAAATGAACTACAATAGCCAGCAAGAAATATAACATGACCAGAACTATCTGTGTGAACTTGTGTTTGTTTTTAGAATACGTAGTTGGCATGTAGGGGTTTATAAGGCTAATCCGGCCGTCATAAACGGCTATTAGACAATTCAATCGAGATCCGGCTGATGGACAGTCGTGTACCAACAGCTATTAGTCAATCCAGGGGAAAGGGTAAACTACATGCCTTCTAGGTATTCTCCCACCCGACATGAAAAACAAGACAGGAACTACCAATATTCAAGACATGAAATTCAATATTTCTAACACTAGGTGTAAACATCAAGGGTACATGTATGGCAGGGAATTAATTATCACAATATATAAAGATTAACTTGAAGTGCAGGTACTTGCCTGTTGTTTGGATCTGATTAGTTAGGTTCTTGGGGGAAAAGTCCAGAGATGAGTCCAGAAGCTGAAATAGACATTACCATCATGCTCAGAAGATATCAAATAGCTAGAAACGTCTGTCCTTGGGTCCAATTTGGAGACAAGGGCAAAAACGGTAATTTCGGGTCAAAACGGGGTCCGCCGGTGGGCCCGCTTTGCACCGAAAAACGTGTCCAGGTCAACGGTCTCCAAATTCACCAAACTTAGTGTCAACAGGTCAGGAACGATGATACGAACCCAACGGAACTTCCAGATTTGGATTCCGATGAGCCGATCACGAAATCGCCCGTCGAGCGGGGCCTGTGGGGCCCACGACACGCGATTTCGTCAACGTTCTCAGAATCGAACCAAACTTGACCCACAGGACCAGCGTATCTCTACGAGTCCGATGGCGCAAGTTTCGTCTCGATCTGACGAGTATGCACGAAGTTAGGGTGAATTGCCGAAAAGGCGGATACGGGGCGATGTCCGCGGATACGCGTTGATTTCGGTGTGCACGCACACCCGAATCAGCTTCCACGAAGACTCACACGTCCGTATCGATGATGCGCACGTATCTGTGAAGACCGCACGCGACCAAGTCGTCCCGTTTGGCGGGGCGGACTCAGTTCCGGGGTGAAACAGGGTCTGGTTTTTCCTGTTTTTGGATCGCGGTGCACGATCACCACAGGACGCGATGCCCCGAACAGTTTGTCCGGACACCGAGAGGGTCATACAGGCTTCACAACGTAATTTGTGGAATTGAAAACGGAGCTACGAGTCAAAAGTTACACGTACCTGAAGGGGACCCGAAAACAGGGTCGAACCGTGTCCGTGTCGTGTCGGACACGACACGAAGAAAAGGGGATTTAGGGTTAGGGTTTCGTCTGCGGCGGCCGGCGGCTCGCCGGAGGGAGGCTGGAGGCGGTCGGGGGCTTCGCCGGAGGCGGCCGTGCTCGCTGGCGGGGGCAGCGGCGTGCGGCAGGCGGCCGGCGGCGGGGACGAGCAGCTGCTGCTGGCTGCTGCGGCTGAGGGGAAAGGGCTGAGTCGTCGTCGATGGCCGGCTGGCAGGCGGAGGACGGGGGAGAGGCGACGGCGGTGGTGGTGGAAAGGGCGAGGTGGCCGTGGCGGCGTGCGGCGGAGGGGAGCGCGGTGGCGGTGGCGGATCGTGGTGTCCGGAGGGAGAGAGGGGGAGGTTAAATAGGGCGGTGGCGGTTGCAGCGGCCGAGACGAGCGGGGAGGTGGCCGGGTCGTGGAGGAGCGGCCGAGGCGGGCGGCGGCGTCCGCGGGCGGCGGCGCCGGACGCGGGGAGGGAACGGGTCGTGGGGGAAGGGCTGGGGAGCGGGTCGGGGTCCGGGCGGGTCGGGTTCAAGCGGACCCGACCCGACCCGCTAAGGGTGACGGGCCGTGGGGGACTGGGCCGGGCCGGCCCAATGGGCCGCGGGCCGAAAATTAAATATAAATATAATAATAATAATAATAATAATAATAATAATTAATAAATAAATCAGTAATTAAATAAATAGTTTTAGGTGATTTAAAAATAGGTCCGGGGCCCGATAAATTCCAGAAAAATTACCCTAAGTCCAGTTTTCCATTTTACACCCAAAAATATTATTTTCATAATATTTTAATATTATTTATTAACAATTAAAAATCATTTAGTAATTAAAAACCCTGATTTTAATTACAAAAAAATTTCCAGAAAAATCCAGAAAAATTGTGAAAAATCCCAATTTTAATATTTTTGAAAAATCAGGGGCTTACATAATAGCTCGTCGTATCGAGTTAACCTGACATGTACCGATACTCCTAATACTCCTGAAATGCTTGAATTGATAAGATAAATTTTCGTGGTTGGTTTGCTTGCTCCTGTCCTGAATGTACTTGTCAAGCTACTGTCATGTCCTGTCCAGCATCATGTCTAAGATAAATTTCTAAGCACCACGGTCAAAAATTCTTAATAACTTGTCAAGGATAACAACTAGAATAATAAATTAGAGGCATCTAAAGAGATTTTATGGCTACATGCAATGCCGGTATCCCAACGACATCTGATAAATTTGGAGCTCTCCATCGTGAGAGGCACACTTCCAGCATGCCGTCGAGTGTTGCATATTCCTGTAAATTACTATACCAGATATAATCTATTCTATGTATCCTTACGCCTGGATAACCCGGATAGTCTACAGAGCATGTGGCTGTGTGAAATCTCAAACTGCATGTGTTAGTAACTAGGACTGTGATAACCCTAGTTAGCTATCGATAGCAAGCCGTAGAGCATGATTAGCCGTGATTGCTTAATTTTCAGTCTAGTCTACTCATGTCCTGATTTGTTTAAACAGCTAATCCGGAAAACTGTAACCTGAGTACTGATTTCAGATATCCTTATTTAAATAATCCAAAACTGTTTAACTGTTATTTTACCTACTGCACTTATTTAACTGTTGCTTGTACTATTTCTTACCAATTTGTCTGTATGCTGATTTTAGTTCCTAATTTGGTTCCCTTGTGGTACATGCTGTTTTGGGGTCTGACCCCACTGGTTTGTATGGCCAGATTTTGGAGCAGGACCGCATGATCTTCCGTATTTTTTGAGTCAAGATAGTGAACACCAGGAGCACCCGAAGGCATGAGTGGGTTTCTTCTTCATCACCCAGTTGATCTTGCACTTATAATTTTGAGGCGTTTAGCCACAGAGCACGTATTTAGCTCGTATTTTGGAACCTGGCATTCTAGCCTGCGGGCCTATATGTAAAGCATATTCTAGAGTATAGCTAGAGCTAATCATGTAATATTGTACTCTTGCTAGTTCTTTATTTTGTAACTAGCTTCATGATCATCTGTGTATGTATAGATTGGGACGCCTTACTATTATATGTTTGGTGATCATACCTCTTGTAACTTGTTGCTTGCATTATATTGAGATACCTAGGACCCTTGACCCAGGAATGACGGTTGGATTGTAGAGTAAAATCCTCACATGTCTAGACATCCGTGACAATATCTCGGAGTATTTAGTACTCTGGTGTACATAGTTGGCTTTGTCCGCCTCCGCTCTCCAGTATTATGGTTCTGGGACGTGACATTGATACCCTCAACTATTCGAATTTTTTGACTTGATAACTTCAACTTTGATATGCACTAACTTAATACCATCATTCAATTAATATTTTCAATTTGGTACACTCCGTCACTACAACGTTATTTTTTTCGTTATTTTTTTACTAAACTATCCTCCTCTTCTCCCCCACACCTGTTGCTCCCTTCCACCCCCAACTCGTCGTTGCTACCCCATTTTTCTTCCGATTTCGTCTAAATTTTTGTGTGCTTAAGAGCTGAGATTGTCAAGATTTAGGGGTTTTCCATATTTCAAGGATGCTAAATAGTGTTTAGTGCAAGAAGAAAAAAACATTCACAAAAATGACCACCCAACAATCCATAAAATATATAATTCTCAAAGAGAACATTAGCTCAAAAATTATTACTGGACAAGTAGCGACCTATATGTCGAGAAATTATTGAATGATCCAGACTCACCATTCACTATAGCCAGATGGTGAGTCCGGACTATCCAATAATTTCTCCAATATGTCACCAGCTGAATTTTATCAACTGAACTCTTAAAATTATGCTTCAATGCTATCAAAAAGTAGCAAAATTTTGTTGCACACAACTTTTGATAGTTTAAAACAGAAAAAGAATTAAGAAAACAGACCAACCACTCTATTTGAAGGGCTCAACAAAGCCTAATACTTGATTACTTACAAAGATCTGGAGCATTCTCCACTCAAAAGAAACAAGCCAGGCTCACTTTCAAGATCTGGAAACAAAGAAGTTCTTGTAAGTCCAATATAGTTCATATTTAGATACCAAGTAGATTCTGATCAAAGCTATTTAGCATGGGCACATATGCAATACGGACAGGGCATGGACACGACTTTGATTTTAGTGTCTTTGTGTAATTTATAGTTTGTGTCGTTCCCCTTTAGTGTCTGTTATGTGTTTGTTGGACGCACAACGAAAATAAATCCAAAAAAAATTAGATGACACCTCAGAGAAAGTTCACAATCACAAAAACAATGATTTACGTGGTTCGGCCAAAATACCTACTTCCACTGACGAGGGTGATTCAATTTCACTATAAAGAAGAAAAATAATTACAATTGCTCTCAACACTTCTCTCCTTGCTCTCAAGAACTCTCTACAAAAAACTCTCTCAAAACTTTTGTGTTGAACTTATTCAACAAATTTTGCTCTCTTATGTCGAACTTATTCAACAATCATTGAGCACAATTTGAGATGTCTCAAGGAGAAACCTTTGACCCCCTTTATATATCATATCATATGTCTATACATGAAAATCCAACATAATGTAGGAATAGAAATCCAATCTTATTCTTCAAAGATATGGTCAAATCCAACATTATGTAGGAATAAGAATCCAATCTTATTCTTTAAAGATATGATCAAAGGTCAAAGTCAATTTTCTTTAAAGATATGGTCAAATGGTCAAAGCCAATCTTCTTCAAAGATATGGTCAAATATATTAGTCATTCTCCTTCAAAGATATGACAAATATATTTTTCTTCATATCTCCACCTTGGCAAAATTTTGCCACAAAATTGAGCCGACATACTTCTCCACCGCACAGCTTCACCAAATCAATCACTCGTCAATCCCGCCCCGAAGGGATCTCAAGCAATTGGAAGGACTTGGAGCAAGTCCAGACAATGTTGGAATTTGGCTCCAGGGACAACCTTATTCAACATATCAGCGGGGTTGTCCATGGTATACACCTTTTTGAGTGCAATGTCTCCGTCTTCTATGACATCTCGTATAAAGTGGTAGCGAACATCAATCGTGCCTTTATAGTTTACCCTTCGATTGCGAGGACGCAATCCTCTTAAGGGGGGTAGATTGTAAACACCCTAAAATTTTCAGATTTTTTTTTAAAATCAATTTTGGGAATTTTTCTGCAATTTTCAGGAATTTACAATATGTGCTGTGGTGATTGTAGGATTTTTAATTGCTAATAACTAACATTAAAATGTGATAAAAATATAATTTTATGGTGTAAAATAGAAAACCGGACTTAGGATAATTTTCTGGGATTTTATTGGGCCTCAGACCTATTTTTAAAAGCCTAAAAACTATTTTTACTAATTAAATTAATTAATTACTGTAATTATTATTATTATTATTATTATTATTATTATTATTATTATTAATATTTTTTCTGTTTTGGGGCCCGGCCCGGCCCAGTGGGCAGAGCCCATTAGAGCAGCCCCCAGCCGAACCTAGCGGGTCGGGCGGGTCCGCCCAACCCGGATTCCCGCCCGACCCGGTTCCCTTCTCTCCCCCACGTTCGACCGAGACCGCGTCCCCCGGCCACGTCCGGGCTCTCCGCCGCCTCCGCCGGAGAGGCCACACTCCACGCTCCCCTCGGCCCGACTCCCCCGGCCACGAACCGCCCGGCAACCCCCTTTAAAAACCCTCCCCTCTTCACCTCCTCCGCCTCACTTCATCCAAACCCGCCGGAACCCTAACCCTCCCCCGACCTCCTCCCTCAGCCGCCTAGCTCACCCCCTCACCTGACCCACCGTCCAGCACCACCTCCTCCGCCACTCGACGCCGTCGCCTCCACAGCCTCCCCCTCCAGAATCTCCTCCGGCCTCCCCAATCTCCTCCGCCACCCTCGCCGTAGCCGCCCTAGCCGGTCGACGACCCCCCTGCCAGCTCCGCCCTAGCCCGGCGACGCCTCGCCGAACGTCGGCCAGACCCACAGCCTCCGTCGTGTCCTCCAGCAGCGCCCTAGGCCGGACACGGCGTGGACACAGCGTCCAGGACACGAAATCGCGTGTCGGACACCGAAAACCCTATTTCGAAGGCCTCGTTCAGGTACTCGTATCTTGCACCCTGTATCTCCGTTTTCGATTCTGAAAATTGCTACGCGAAGCCTGAATGACCATCTCGGTGCCCGGATAAACCGCTCGGGGCATCGCGTCCTGTGGTGATCGCACATCGCGATCCAAAAACAGGAAAAACCAGACCCTGTTTCACCCCGGAACTGAGTACGCCCCGCCAAACGGGACGACTTGGTCGCGTGCGGTCTTCACAGATGCGTGCGCCCCGTCGATACGGACGTGTGGGATTTTGTGGAAGCTGATTCGGGTGTGCGTGCACACCGGAATCAACGCGTATCCGCGGACATCGTTCTGTATCTGCCTTTTCTGTAATTCATCCTAACTTCGTGCACACACGTCACATCGAGACAAAACTTACGCCATTGGACTCGTAGCGATACGCTGGTCCTGTGGGTCAAGTTTGGTTCGATTCTGAGAACGTTGACGAAATCGCGTGTCATGGGCCCCACAGGCCCCGCTCGACGGGCGATTTCGTGATCGGCTCATCAGAATTCAAATCTGAAAGTTCCGTTGGGTTCGTATCAGCGTTCCTGACCTGTTGACACTAAGTTTGGTGAATTTGGAGACCGTTGACCCTGACACATTTTTCGGTGCAAAGCGGGCCCACCGGTGGACCCCGTTTTGGCCGAAATTGTCGTTTTTGTCCTTGTCTCCAAATTGGACCCAAGGACAGGCATTCCTAGCTATTTGACAACTTCTGAGCATGATGGTACTATTTATTTCAGCTTTCGGAGACATCTCTGGAAATTTCCGAGAACAGGACCTAAGTGGAATTCAAACATCAGGCAAGTGCACCTTGCCAAACTTGCAGTCTTTATTTTCATAATTCCTGTAATATTACTTTGCTGGATGTCTTATGTAAATTCATATAAACTTGTTTAAACTGCTTAACCTAGGAAACGTGTGACGTACCTAGTGTCCGATCATAGTCGGGTGCCAACACCGTACGCGGTGTTGGGTTCGTCATTTAGAGATGGATTTACGATCCCCTTACTTTTGTACTTGACCTATCAAGTACCCTACAACCCAGGACACTTGACACTATCATGGACAGAATCCTCCTGAGATATTCGTGGTGATTCTGTATAGGATACAGGACTTGACAGAGATATTTAGTTATAGACAGTATGACTTGTTGCATTAGTTATAATTCCGCTGACATGGACATGAGACGTTATGGTCATGACTTGGGTGATTACATTGGGTGGGGAGAGACACACATGCTACAGGCTGTTCTATCTATATATCTACTATTATTGTGAGGTTGTAGACTCTCCAGCAGAGCTAGACCCTTTACGTGTTATTACTGCTACCGGCTCCTCGACACAGAGCTTGTAGCGGTCTCAGCCTGAGTACTAGTGTTGCTCTCATTTGTATATCACATAGATGGTTACATAGTTTACCCTGCTGTTTCAATTAATTTAATTGCACTACTTTTATTTGGCTTATTTTATTTTGTGCCTTGCTATGTCCACTGAGGACTTGGAATGGATTATGTCCCCAGGTTTAGCCGAGGAGCAGTACCCCGAGATATACGGGACAGGAGCTGAAGCTATTGCTGGAGCAGAACTGAACACTGAAGACGAGGTGACTGCCGAAGACTTCTCCTGAGTGCCTGTTCCAGTACTTAGTATTTATTTCATGTTTATCTCTTTTTGTTCCTGGCCTATAGAGCCAGTTTATTCAGACATAAGTCGAATTGTTTCCCCGACTAACTTGTTGTTGCTTCTTATTTCCATTTCATTTTGCAGTTTATTTCTTTATCTTTATGGATGATATTAGTGTGATTCTTTGTAGTAGACCTTTGTTACAGCTTAAGTACGCCCTGATGGCTCCATTAAATTGGGTTATCCATTGGTGCGTGCTGCTGGCCATTGCCACGTGTCCAGTCCCTCGATATTTTGGGACTGGGGCGTGACATAGTTTTTGTGGTGGCCCATGCAGGTCTACAACAAAAATTATTCGGTTTCAACTTAGGGACCGAACAGGCCTGCAATAAGATAGGATAAGTTATATGATCTCATCCATTGATTGAATCGTTTTTGAACTCTATGTCGAATTCAATTAAATTGCTTGAACTGCATCCTGTTTTGATTCCTCTGTGCGTTCTCATTATTTCCTTTTGATGCAGAGAAATGGATCCCAGAAGTGGTGACAAGACCCCCTTGGGTACACCGCCTGAAGCGGGGGTCACTTGCGAAGCTGGAACGACGCCAGATACCAGAGGATAATCCTCTCAGAGCAATCAAACTGGCCAGCCAAGTTCCAGGTTCAGGCGTGATGACATCCCTCCTCCTCCCCAGTTCCCTCCTACGATGCATGTCTTTTCTCCAGGACAGGCAATGGACGGCCAGCAAATGTTCCAGATGTTCTACGCAATGATGCAGGCCCAACAGAAGACCCAACAGGAGGCCCAACGCCGAGAGGCCGAGAACCTAAGGAACAGCCTAGTCGCAGCATTGGAGCATGCAAATCCACCAAATAGGCGGCTAGCGACGGGATCTATCATGGATTTCCGTCAACTCAAACCCCGTACCTTCTCGGGCAAGGAAGGACCAACTGAAGTTCATGAATGGCTTACGAACACACAGCATCAGTTGGAAGCCGTTGAACTACCAAGGGACAAATGGATGACTGTCGTCAGGATGCAACTGACGGACAACGCGCATCATTGGTGGCTGTCCGAAGAAAGAAGGCTCGGACATGATCAGGTCACCTGGGAGGAGTTCTCCAGACTCTTCCAGGAAATGTACATCCCTGCTGTGGCTCGGTCAGAACTCCGAGACAGATTCAACCGCCTGATCCAGGGCAACATGACGGTGGAGGAATATAACGCCAAATTCATTCGCCTGAGCCGCTTCGCCCCTTCGCTAATTCCTACCGAAGAGGAGAAGGCGGCGAAGTTCTTTGATGGGCTCAGGTTCGAGCTTCAGAAGTTAATCGGATCGGTCGCGCCCACATCTTACTCCGACGTCCTAGCTGCAGCACGTCGGCTGGAGCGCGTTACTCGGAGGGAATCAAGCCTGAAACATCCTTTCTCCTCCGCACCGTCCAAGTCATCACCAGGGGAACCTGCTAAACGGCCCCAGAAGAGCCCGCCTCCAAGAGCAGCAACTAAGAACCTGCCTACTTGCCATTACTGCGGCAAAGTATGACATATTAAAAAAGAATGTAGACGCAAGCTGGGGCTCTGCCTGGTTTGCGGATCTGGATAACACTTCTCAAAGGACTGCTCGGAACGTCGAGAGGGAGTTCCGAATCGACCAGCTCCACCTGCAGCTCTTCCAGCTGGGGGAGCAACACAGACAGGGCCTGGAGGAGCCAGGCCACCTCTACCACCTCAGGCAGCAATGTTCCAGCAAGCTCGTCAGCAAAGGGGTCCTGCTCAGGGACGAGGTCAGGCTTATGCACTAGCAGTCACCGAAGAAGCTACTGCAGGCGAAGTGATAGCAGGTACCATATTAGTAGCTTTAATTCCTGCTGTAGCATTATTTGATTCTGGAGCCTCGTATTCATTTATTGCTGCTAGCTTCGTAGCCACACATAGAATAGCTACCGCACCTCTCTCGAAGATGAAGAGAATTCTAACGGGAGGTAGAATTATCCCGGTTAGTGATACCTGTAGATCATGTTCGGTAGTAGTCTGTGGCCGAGAGATGCGAGCCCAATTCCTGATCTTTTCTATGCCTGATTACGATGTTGTACTTGGTATGGACTGGTTAAGTCAGTACCATGCGACACTGGATTGCCGGCTTGGAAAAGTGATATTTAGACCCCCTAGCCTTCCTGAGTTTGAATTTCTTCGAGGAGCTGTAGAACAAGGGGTCAAGCCAACTCTTAGGGTATTAACTGTAGAAGAGGATTCAGGTTACCCAAGAGTCATATCGAAATTTGTGGATGTATTTCCCGACGACCTTCCAGGTTTACCACCTGATCGGGAGATAGAATTCACGATAGACCTAACTCCAGGAGCCGAACCTATCACTTCATCGGTATACCGGCTAGCACCTAAGGAGTTAGTGGAGTTGAAAGCACAAGTTGACGACCTTCTGGAGAAAGGATTTATCCGGCCCAGTATTTCACCATGGGGAGCACCTATACTTTTTGTACCCAAGAAGGATGAAACTGTGCGGTTGTGCATTGATTACAGAGCCCTTAATGCTGTAACTGTTAAGAACCGGTACCCTTTACCACGCATTGATGACTTGTTTGACCAATTGAGTGGTGCTAGGGTATTCTTAAAGATTGACCTTAGATCCGGTTATCACCAGATTAGGGTGAAGAAGGAAGATATCCCAAAGATGGCCTTCAGGACTAAGTATGGACATTATGAGTTCCTAGTAATGCCGTTTGGTTTAACCAACGCACCCGCCGTATTTATGAGTTTGATGAACGGAGTCTTCCATCAGTACTTGGATAAGTTCGTGGTGGTATTCATTGATGATATCCTAGTCTACTCCAAGAACCACGAAGAGCACGAGGAACACCTCAGAATGGTGCTAGAAACCTTGAGAAGGGAGAAGCTGTATGCCAAACTCAGCAAATGTGAGTTTTGTATGGACAAGGTGCCATTCTTAGGACATATTATCTCGGGTGAAGGACTATCTGTGGACCCAGAGAAGGTAACTGCTATAGAAACCTGGCCTACCCCTACCTCTGTTGCAGAAGTGAGAAGTTTTCTTGGACTTGCTGGGTATTACCGGCGGTTCGTAGAAAATTTTTCAAGGATCGCAGAGCCGATGACTAAGCTGACACGGAAGGATCTGGAGTTCATATGGACGGAAGAATGCCAGAATGCCTTTGAAGAATTGAAGAGGCGTCTAACAACAGCACCAGTCTTGACTCTTCCCTCAGGGTCAGGAGGTTTTGTTGTTTATAATGATGCGTCTGGTAGTGGACTAGGTTGTGTCTTGATGCAACATGGCAAGATTATTGCTTATGCATCGAGGCAGCTGAAGGTCCACGAGAAGAACTACCCAACGCACGACCTGGAGCTAGCTGCAGTAATTTTTGCATTGAAGATCTGGAGACATTATCTGTATGGAGAGAAGGTCAAAATATTCACTGATCATAAGAGCTTGAAGTATGTTTATACATAGAAGGAGCTCAACATGAGGCAAAGGCATTGGCTTGAGTTGATGGTGGACTTTGACATAGATCTGCAGTACCACCCGGGGAAAGCAAATGTTGTAGCCGACGCCCTTAGCAGAAAACCCTCGGCTTATTTCTTAACGGAGCAGCCTTAGCTATTACATGACTTGCAAGATCTTCAGATAGAGGTTGTTCTACCTGGACAAAATGGTTTGCTGGCTAACCTCGAAGTGAAGTCATCGCTGGTGGAGAGAATCAAAGAAGCTTTGCCTAATGATGCCAGATTTCGAAGGCTGAAAGAGAGAACCGAAGCAGGCATGCAAACGGGACTTCGCATCCACGAGGACGGAACATTACGGTGCGGAAATCGCCTATATGTTCCAAATGGAGAATTAAGGCAGGAGTTGATGACAGAAGCACATAGCTCCATATACTCGGTTCATCCAGGAGGGACCAAGATGTACCGGGACTTAAGACAATATTACTGGTGGCATGGAATGAAAAGGGAGATTGCCCGATTTGTGGCAAAATGCTTAGTCTGCCAGCAGGTGAAGGCCGAGCACCAAAGGACTGCAGGTATGTTGCAGCCACTTCCCATCCCTGAATGGAAGTGGGAGCATATTACCATGGACTTCATTGCTGGATTTCCAAGAAGCCCTAGTGGAAAGGATGCAGTATGGGTCATCGTGGATCGGCTCACTAAGTCGGCTCACTTCTTGCCATTCAGAGTCGGACAATCCACGGAAGTACTAGCCGACATGTATATGCGACAGATCATAAAATTACATGGAGTGCCGGTTAGTATTGTATCAGATCGAGACTCAAGATTTACATCTCACTTCTGGCAAAGCATGCAAGAGAGTCTCGGCACCAAGCTCAAATTCAGTACTGCCTATCATCCTCAGACAGATGGCCAATCAGAGCACACAATTCAGATCTTGGAAGATATGCTGCGATCATGTATACTGGACTTCGGAGGATCTTGGGAAGATCATCTGCACTTAGTGGAGTTCTTCTACAACAACAGCTATCAGGCAAGCATTCAGATGGCACCTTTCGAGGCATTGTACGGAAGGAAGTGCAGATTGCCAATATGCTGGAGCGACGTTGGCGAACGTCAATTACTAGGTCCAGAGTTGGTAACGGAGACAGTGGAGAAAGTAAAACAGATTCAGAACCATCTCCGTGCAGTCCAGGATAGACAGAAGCATTGGGCAGATGCACACAGACGACCCCTGGAGTTCAAGGAAGGAGAGCATGTATTTTTGAGGATCTCGCCCACTATAGGTACTATCAGATTTGGCAGCAGAGGCAAGTTAAGCCCAAGGTACATTGGGCCATTCGATATCTTGGAGCACATTGGTGAGCTGGCTTACCGTCTTGCATTACCTCCATCCTTAGAGGGAGTGCATGATGTATTCCACGTCTCACAACTGAGGAGATACGTGACGGACCCAAGTCATATAGTTGATCATTCTGAGATCTCGGTGGGACCTAGCCTGAGGTACGAAGAGCAGCCAGTGGGTATACTCGACACCAGTGAGAAGACACTGCGAGGGCAGACAATCAGACTGGTTCGAGTAGCTTGGAAACAGCACTCTCCTGGCGAATCGACCTGGGAACGAGAGGATGTTATACGCCAGCGTTATCCACACTTATTTGCAGAATCAGGTAGAACCTAAGCATTCTTTAATTCTGTAGAATCGTGCCTTTATAGTTTATCCTTCGATTGCGAGGACGCAATCCTCTTAAGGGGGTAGATTGTAAACACCCTAAAATTTTCAGATTTTTTTTAAAAATCAATTTTGGGAATTTTTCTGCAATTTTCAGGAATTTACAATATGTGCTGTGGTGATTGTAGGATTTTTAATTGCTAATAACTAACATTAAAATGTGATGAAAATATGATTTTATGGTGTAAAATAGAAAACTGGACTTAGGGTAATTTTCTGGGATTTTATTGGGCCTCAGACCTATTTTTAAAAGCCTAAAAACTATTTTTACTAATTAAATTAATTAATTACTGTAATTATTATTATTATTATTATTATTATTATTATTATTATTAATATTTTTTCTGTTATGGGGCCCGGTCCGGCCCAGTGGGCCGAGCCCATTAGACCAGCCCCCAGCCGAACCTAGCGGGTCGGGCGGGTCCGCCCAACCCGGATCCGCGCCCGACCCGGATCCGCGCCCGACCCGGTTCCCTTCTCTCCCCCACGTTCGACCGAGACCGCGTCCCCTGGCCACGTCAGGGCTCTCCGCCGCCTCCGCCGGAGAGGCCACGTCCCACGCTCCCCTCGGCCCGACTCCCCCGGCCACGAACCGCCCGGCAACCCCCTTTAAAAACCCTCCCCTCTTCACCTCCTCCGCCTCACTTCATCCAAACTCGTCGGAACCCTAACCCTCCGCCGACCTCCTCCCTCAGCCGCCTAGCTCACCCCCTCACCTGACCCGCCGTCCAGCACCACCTCCTCCGCCACCCGACGCCGTCGCCTCCACAGCCTCCCCCTCCAGAATCTCCTCCGGCCTCCCCAATCTCCTCCGCCACCCTCGCCGTAGCCGCCCTAGCCGGTCGACGACCCCCCTGCCAGCTCCGCCCTAGCCCGGCGACGCCTCGCCTATCGTCGGCCAGACCCACAGCCTTCGTCGTGTCTTCCAGCAGCGCCCTAGGCCGGACACGGCGTGGACACAGCGTCCAGGACACGAAATCGCATGTCGGACACCAAAAATCCCATTTCGAAGGCCTCGTTCAGGTACTCGTATCTTGCACCCTGTATCTCCGTTTTCGATTCTGTAAATTGTTATGCGAAGCCTGAATGACCCTCTCGGTGCCCGGATAAACCGCTCGGGGCATCGCATCCTGTGGTGATCGCACACCGCGATCCAAAAACAGGAAAAACCAGACCCTGTTTCACCCCGAAACTGAGTACGCCCCGCCAAACGGGACGACTTGGTCGCGTGCGGTCTTCACAGATGCGTGCGCCCCATCGATACGGACGTGTGGGATTTTGCGGAAGCTGATTCGGGTGTGCGTGCACACCGAAATCAACGCGTATCCGCGGACATCGCCCCGTATCCGCCTTTTCTGCAATTCACCGTAACTTCGTGCACACACGTCAGATCGAGACAAAACTTACGCCATCGGACTCGTAGCGTTACGCTGGTCCTGTGGGTCAAGTTTGGTTCGATTCTGAGAACGTTGACGAAATCGTGTGTCGTGGGCCCAACAGGCCCCGCTCGACGGGCGATTTCGTGATCGGTTCATCGGAATTCAAATCTGAAAGTTCCGTTGGGTTCGTATCAGTGTTCCTGACCTGTTGACACTAAGTTTGGTAAATTTGGAGACCGTTGACCCTGACACGTTTTTCGGTGCAAAGCGGGCCCATCGGTGGACCCCGTTTTGGCCGAAATTGTCGTTTTTGCCCTTGTCTCCAAATTGGACCCAAGGACAGGCATTCCTAGCTATTTAATACCTTCTGAGCGTGATGGTACTGTTTATTTCAGCTTTCGGAGACATCTCTGGAAATTTCCGAGAACATGACCTAAGTGGAATTCAAACATCAGGCAAGTGCACCTTGCCAAACTTGCAGTCTTTATTTTCATAATTCCTGTAATATTACTTTGCTGGATGTCTTGTGTAAATTCATATAAACTTGTTTAAACTGCTTAACCTAGGAAACGTGTGACGTACCTAGTGTCCGATCATAGTCGGGTGCCAACACCGTACGCGGTGTTGGGTTCGTCATTTAGAGATGGATTTACGATCCCCTTACTTTTGTACTTGACCTATCAAGTACCCTACAACCCAGGACACTTGACACTATCATGGACAGAATCCTCCTGAGATATTCGTGGTGATTCTGTATAGGATACAGGACTTGACGGAGATATTTTAGTTATAGACAGTATGACTTGTTGCATTAGTTATAATCCCGCTGACATGGACATGAGACGTTATGGTCATGGCTTGCGTGATTACATTGGGTGGGGAGAGACACACAGGCTACAGGCTGTTCTATCTATATATCTACTATTATTGTGAGGTTGTAGACTCTCCAGCAGAGCTAGACCCATTACGTGTTATTACTGCTACCGGCTCCCCGACACAGAGCTTGTAGCGGTCTCAGCCTGAGTACTAGTGTTGCTCTCATTTGCATATCACATAGATGGTTACATAGTTTACCCTGCTGTTTCAATTAATTTAATTGCACTGCTTTTATTTGGCTTGTTTTATTTTGTGCCTTGCTATGTCCACTGAGGACCTGGAATGGATTATGTCCCCAGGTTTAGCCGAGGAGCAGTACCCCGAGATATACGGGACAGGAGCTGAAGCTATTGTTGGAGCAGAACCGAACACTGAAGACGAGGTGACTGCCGAAGACTTCTCCTGAGTGCCTGTTCCAGTACTCAGTATTTATTTCATGTTTATCTCTTTTTGTTCCTGGCCTATAGAGCCAGTTTATTCAGACATAAGTCGGATTGTTTCCCCGACTAACTTGTTGTTGCTACTTATTTCCATTTTATTATGCAGTTTATTTCTTTATCTTTATGGATGAGATTAGTGTGATTCTTTATAATAGACCTTCGTTACAGCTTAAGTACGCCCTGATGGCTCCATTAAATTGGGTTATCCATTGGTGCGTGCTGCTGGCCATTGCCACGTGTCCAGTCCCTCGATATTTTGGGACTGGGGCGTGACATAGAATGACAAGTCCCAAAACACGAGCTAAACTTGTGCTCGGTGGCTAAACGCCTCAAAAGAATATGTACAAGATCAAGTGGGTGAGAAAGAAGAAATCCACTAATATCCTCGGGTGCTCCTCGTGTTCACCATCTAAAGGCGAGAAGTACAAGAGATCATGCGGTCCTGCTATAAAATCTGGCCATACAAAACCAGTGGGGTTAGACCCTAAAACAACAAGTACCACAAAGGAGCCTAACTTACGAACTAAAATCAGCATGCAGACAAATTAGTAAGAAATAGCAGGTAAGGTAACAGTTAAATAAGTGCAACGGGTAAGATAACAGGTAAGCAGTTCAGGAGTAATTAAACAAGGGTATATGGAATCAATACTCCGGTTACCATTTTCGGATCAGCTGTTAATGAAATCAGGATAGAACTAGACTAGACTTGAAATCAAGCGATCACGACCAATCATGCCCTATGGCTTGCTATCATTAGCTAACTAGGGTCACTACCAAAATATGATAAAATAGCGATATTTTGAGCAACGTCATAATAAAACGTAGCTAATATTAAAGACTTGAGTGACTCCAAAAATAAACGTCGTTAAACATCGTTGTTAGCGACACATAGCGACGTTTAGTGACTGTACTTACTGACGTATTTACTGACGTCGCTGAATTTTTTGATTTAGCGACGTATTTACCGACGTTGATTTTTTTGATTTTTAGCGACATTTTTAGCGACGTCGCTAACGTCGTAAACTTTTCAATTAGCGACGTTTAGCGACGTCTATTGATAACGTCGCTAATTTTTTTAATTAGCGACGTTTAGCGATGTCTATTGATGATGTCGCTAAATTTTTTTCATATAGGGTTCTGGATTTTATTTCCCTCCATTTTGTTGATCCCCTTTCGAAAATTTTGAAACCCCCCATCTTCCCCCCCCCCCCCTCCGGCGAAATACCCCCCTCCGGCCTCATCCTCCTCCCCCCGTCCCTACCCTCCCACCGGCTCCTCCACAGCCCCATTACTCCGGCTCCCCATCCCCCGAGCGCCCCCCTCCCACACGGCTCCTCCCTTCCGGCGTGGCTCCTCCCTCCCGATGACCTCGGGCTTCTCCTCCTCCTCTAGGTAAACCCTAAGCCTCTCTCTCTCTCTCTCTCTCTCTCTCTCAGATACATATACGATATGACACTAACACAGACATGACACACACACACTGTCACAGACAAACCCTGACACAGATACGACACACACATACTAACACAGATACGACATACACATACACGGTCACAGACACACACACTGAGACAAATATGACACACACACACACTAACACAGACACGACACGGTATATATCTATGTAATTAGTTAATTTACCATATTAACACACATTTTTGTTATAAAATAGTATTGTATGTGTGTATTTAACTTAATTGGTAAATGATAGGTGTGACCATCCTAAATAGAATTTCTATATATGTATCGGGGAATCAAGTAGGAGATTTTACTTATGCATTAATGTAGTACGCGGGATAAATTCATAGAGGGTGTAAACCCTAACCCTATCTCTCTTTCTCACGGATACGAACACGATATTTGATAGTGGACACGACACATACACAGACATAGATACGACACGGGATACAATATTTGATAGTGGCCTCGGCTGATACCCTCCTGGAGGTGGTGGTATGACTCCTTCAACTCCTGTTTGCGGTGCTTACAATGCTGAATAGGCTGGCCTCGGCACTGGTAAAGCTTCTTGATGAATCATCAGTGTTTCTCCTTGATATGTTGTGCAATTTCTGGCTAAGTGTTGTCTGCATCCGCAAATCAAGCACATTCCCAGCTTGCGTCTGCACTCTCTCTCAATATGGCCTATCTTGCCACAGTAGTAACAAGTAGGAAGGAATGAGGCTCTCGGTGCTGCTCTCGGTGGTGGATTTATCTGTTGACGCTTTGTAGACTCCTCTTGTGCTGCTCTGGTTGGTGCGGATGTGGAAGGCCGCTTCAGGTTGATCTCTCTCCTGATGACGCGCTCTATGCGTCAGGCTGCAGCAAGGACGTCCGAGTAAGAAGTAGGTGCAACGGATCCGATCAGTCTCTGTAGCTCGAAGTTTTGTCCATCGAAGAACTTCTCGGCCTTCTCTTCTTCTGTCGGGATCAAGGTAGGGGCGAAACGACTCAGACGAATGAACTCTGAGTTGTACTCTTCCACTGTCAGATTGTCTTGAGTGAGGCGATTGAACTTGTCCCGAAGTTCTGATCGAGCGATAGCTGGAATGTACATCTCCTGAAAGAGTCTGGAAAACTCTTCCCAAGTGACTCGGTCTGGTCCGAGCTGTGTCTCCTCAGATAGCCACCAGTGATGTGCATTACCCGTCAGTTGTATTCTGACGGCAGTCATCCAACGTTCCCGTGAAAGCTCAGCTGCTTCTAATTGATGTTGAGTGTTGGTGAGCCATTCATGAACTTCAGTGGGGTCCTCCTTGCCTAAAAAAGTACGAGGCTTCAGCTGGCGGAAATCGGTGATAGAGCCCGTCGTTGGCCGTCATGCTGGTAGATTCGCCTGCTCCAGTGCGATTGCTAGGCTGTGACTCAGAGCCTCTTGTTGAGCTTGCATTATTGCATAGATCATTTGAAACATCTGCTGTCCGTCCATGGCCTACCCTTGTGGGATTACGGGCATTGGTAGAGTAAACTGCGGCGGAGATGGGATGTCATCTTGCTGGATTCTCGAGGCATGCTGATTTGCTTGACTGCGTTGTTGAGCTGATTGACCTTCATCCGCTAGTATTACTTCATCTTCGTTGGTTACCACAGCATCTCGTGGTGATCTTGCAGAAGTCTCGTCGTTTGCTCGTGAATCTATAATTCTGCATCCAAAATAAACAATAAGAGGCGCACAGGAATCAAGGCAGGATGCAAGTCAAGAAATAAATTCGAATCCGATATAGATGTCAAGAACATTTCAAGCAAGTAGATGAGATCCTAAAAAAACTTATCATATTCTTATTGCAGGCCTGCTTGTTCCCTAAGTTGAAACCGAAGCAATTTAGTCGTTGATCTGCATGGGCCACCACAAAAACTATGTCACGTCCCAGTCCCCAAATGTCAAGGGACTAGACACGTGGTAATGGCCAGCAGCACACACCGATGGACAAACCCAATTTAATGGATCCATCGGGGCGTACTAAGCTGTAATACAACAATAAGGGTCTACTAATCTCATCCACAGAATGAATACATCAATATCAACAAAAAGGAAATTTTAATCATCATCAAGTCATAAGTAAATAAATCGGGGAACAACCCGATAACAAGTCTGATACAATTGTTCATTAAACAAGAATTTAAATAGCATCAAAGACTGAGTATAGAAGAAACATATACTCAGGAGAAATCATCTGCAATTACCTTGTCCTCGGTTCCTGGTTCTGCTCCAACGTATGCACCTGTTCCTGCTTCTGCTCCTGCTAATGCTCCGGTCCCGTATACCTCGGGATAGACCTCGTCTGCTAATCTTGGGGACATAATCCGGATCCAGGTCCTCAGGGGACATAACAAGTTACAAAATAACTCATGTCAAAATATTGCAGCAATAAATAAAACAATAGGGTAAACTATATAACTAGCTAAGTGATATGCAAGTGAGAGCAACACTAGAACTCAGGCTGAGACCACTACAAGCTCGGTGTCGGGGAATCGGTAGCAGTAATATCACTAGTAGAGTGCCTAGCTCTAATGTAGAGTCTAAGGCCTCACAATAATATATCACTAGTAGAGTGCCTAGCTCTGATGTAGAGTCTAAGGCCTCACCATAATAAATATATATATATATATAAATCAGCCTGTAGCCTGTGTGTCTCTCCCCACCCAATGTAATCACACGTCTCATGTCTATGACACGCAAGATCATATCTAATGCAGCAAGTCATAATGATATCTAAGCATATGTAATATCTATGTCATAAACATGTATCCTATACAGAATTACCATGAATATCTTATGAAGATTATGTCTCATGAATAGTGTCAGGTGTCCTGGGGCATGACGTACTTGATAAGGCAAGCACGAGAATGTAAAGGGTCTCGATATCCATGTCTAGGTGATATTACACAACTCTGCGTATAGTGTTGACACCCGAATATTATTCGGCCGCTAAGTAATGTCACACGGTCCTAGGTTAAGCATGTACAACATATGAATAAATCAAGACAATAATATGAAGCAGGTACTGCAAGTTTTGGCAAGATACACTTGTCTGGGGTTCTGACTCCAGCTGTAGCTCTGGTATCTGTGGGATTTGCAGGTACTCCTCCAGTTGCTGAAATAAACATCACCATCAGATTCATAAAATATCAAATAGCTAGAAATGCCAGTCATTGAGTCCAATTTGGACACAAGAGCAAAAATGACAGTTTCTGGTTAAAGCGGGGTCCACATGTGGGCCGCTTCGCACCGAAAAATGTGTCAGAGACAATGTTCTCCAAATTCGTCAAACTTAGTGTCAACAAGTTCAGAACGATGATACGAACCCAACAGAACTTCCAAAACTGTATTCCGATGAGCCGATCACAAAATCGCCCGTCAAGTGGAGCCGCGGGGCCCACGATACGCGATTTTGTCAACGTTCTCAGAATTGAACCAAACTTGGGTCACAGGACCAGCGTATTGCTACGAGTCCGATGGCGCAAGTTTCGGTTCGATCTGATGTGTGGACATGAAGTTACAACGAGTTCCAGAACAGGACCGATACAGACGTTGTCGACGGATACGCGTTGATTCCGGTGTGCACGCACATCCAAATCAACTTCTGTAAAATCCCACACGGCCGTATCAACGGCGCACACCTTTCGGTGAAGTTCGCACACGACCAAGTCATCCCGTTTGGCGGGACGCACTCAGTTCAGGGGACAAAGAGGATAATATTTTCCTGTTTTTGGATCGCAGTTCGCGATCCCCACAGGGCGCGATGCACCGAGCGGGTTACACGGGCATCGAGAGGGTCATGCAGGGTTCGCGTCACAACAGACGGAACGAGAAACGGGACAGCGAGGAGAGAGAAACGGCTACCTGAACAGGGCTCCGCAGAAACGGAGATTTCTCGTGTCCGCGAGGCGACACGACATGACACTGTAGGGTTTGGCACTGTGCTGCGCTGGCGTGGTCGACGCGGAGGGGACGACGGAGGAGCTGGGCGACCGGGGCTACGCTGGCGGCTCGGGCGGAGCTCAGGGCGGCTAGGGCAAAGGCGGAGACGTCGGCTCGTCGTCTAGGCGACGGATCTAGAGGAGGAGCAGCGGGGACGGGGGCTGAGGGTGGTGGCGGAGGAGACGGCTGTGAGGGTGGGGCACGGGGAGGACGGTGGCTGGGAGTTCGTTGAGGCCGCGATTTAAATAGGCAGGGGAGGTAGGAGATGCGGCGGCGGTTGCGGAGGCGAAGCGGCGGGGGTCGTAACGGGCGGAGGGGATGGGTGAAACGGGCAGAGAAGACGACGGCAGTTACGGGCGGTGGTCGCTGAACCGTCGGGGAAGGGAACGGTTAGGGATTAGGGTTTTCGGGTCGGGACCGGGTCCGGGTCGGGCAGATGGGATCCGACCCGATCCATTAGGCAAGGGTGCGGGTTTGGGTTTCGGGTCGGGTTTAAATCCGACCCGACCCGCTAGGGTTAGGGTTGGTTCAGGATGGGTTCGGTTCAACATGGTTCGGTTCGGTTTGGTTCACAAATAAACCGGGTTTATTTAAGGTTTAATAAATAATTAGTTTTTAGGTCTTTAAAAATATTTTCGGGGTCCAATAAAATCCAGAAAAATTACATTATGTCTAATATTTTATTTTACACCCAAAAATATTATTTTCATAATATTTTAATATTTAATAAAATCATTTAAAAATACTTAATTCCAGAAAATAATTGATTTAATTAGTTAAAAATCACAGAAAATTCTAAAAAATTCATTTTTAAAATCTGAAAAATTTCTGGGGCTTTACACTATCATCTCAGATACAGTCATTTCGGTAGTTGTCTCCTCCGTCACAGCTAGGTGAGAAACTCCTCGGCCTCCGTGCCCCTTGCCTCTTTGACCTGTACGTCCACCTCTCTGTCCTCTGCCTCCTCGACCATGACCATAATTGTGGGGTTGAGGGCAGTTGTAGCTAAGGTGCCATTTCTTCTCGCAATTGTAGCACTTCATGTCATCGCTACTGGGAGCACTAGGAAATATATATAAGCTTTCCACATATGGAATCCTTACCCCGGCCAATGGATGTACCCGTATAATTTACAGGATTATTCTTACCGCCCCTGTATAATACATTATTAGTATGTAACTCATTCTAACTGGATCATTTATAGTGTAGCACCACGATGGACATGCCATATAGGACTTCGATGGACGTGCGATATGCCATTTAAAGCAGGTAGCAAGCCTCAATGGATATCTCGCTTATACCCGGCGCTACCAAAGCGCTACTATTTCTCCCGGGCCGAACGGTCCCCAGTGCCCCATGTTCCGTTCGAGAAAATTTACTACCTTGTGCACAGTTGTCCATGACCATACAATGCATCTACGACTATATGATAAGCATAAATAGCAGTGTAAGGTACTGAAATATTCAGAGCAACAATGCATATTTCCCCATTCTCTTTTCAGCATACTTATTCATTTGATTTGATTGGTAGTCCGTAGACTCCAATTTACCGCTAAGTCATGGCACCAAACCACGACACAATGATTATATCCTTCCATGTGTTACATAATTGAACTTTCCTCTTATCAATGCAATTCCATTGATTTATAATAATGGTACGAAACTTGTGGCATTAGTGACTTTATCGATCATTGGACTTAGCAAGGTTACAAGAGAACATTATTGATTATTGGCATGAGTAGTAGAGAAGAAGGGACATAACCGCTTACCAATAGAGAATGTCGAGAGAGAAAAGGCGCTTGTTCGCTCAGGCTTCGGTCACGCGTCTATCTGCATTGGCACCAATATTTGGTTAGACTACCGTCTTCATTTCTCGGAGTTCTCTAGAATGAATGCATGCAATCGATGAAAATGGCTAAACAATCTATCATCGAAAACTAATCACGAAAATGCATTCATCAAAACCAATCAGCAAAAATCCAAGAAAGCCAACCAAAAATCCAACGAAAGCTATTGGACTCATTCCAACAGAAGACGGTCCATAAATTAGAAATGTTCATTGCATTGTTCGTGATCGATTCCGTCGTAAAGTTTTTCCATACTCAATTTCGACTGAGTCAATCGAGCCACAAGTCTTATATAGTGCACCGCTAGAAGCGGGACACTACATAATATACCACTAAGAAAAAGCTTTTATTGTTTTTTATGACCTCTCGCTTTATAGTGCTATATTAATGACTACAGGATACCATGTTGCAAGTAAAATTTTTATTGGTTTTTTTTAGATGTCAGGTGATATGCACGGGACTTTGTGCACGCTGTGTTGCGTGTTATTTGAGTCCACTGTCATACATCTCTCCCGCGATTTGATATCGAAATTGTCCGTCTAATCAGAAATGTTATACATTTTCTCATCGACCACAGGAGCCAGTTGAGTTCAATAGTAAAGTTTTTATTGTTGAACTGAGTAAATTTATTGTAATATTTAGTTGGGATATATGGTGTTACTGAAGATGAATTCAGACTTGTTAGTCAAATATTGATCAACTTCTATTGACCTAGTAATGAACTTAGCTTTTGAACATATGTTCATGCAGATTACTGTAAGATGCAAGTTTGGCAAAAAAAAAAAAAAAAACTCCCTTCCTCTATCTACATTATCTTCTCACTAATATATATGTACGTACATTGTATGTATTTTATAGATTATTATAAGAAAAATTAAAAAATAGTTAATGTAATTATTTTAGTTTTTATTAAAACTATCTAAGAAGACTAAAGAATGTTTATCTTAATTATTTTAAATATATTATTATTATATATATTATTTTGTACATGCATGCAGTTAAAGACTATTTAGAAAGACAAAAAAACTCTCGTAATTATCTAACTGTCCTTATGAACTTTAATGAATTATTTTAATTAGTAAACATATATAAGAATATTTTGGAACAAAATTGTTTACGGTAACGTCTAAATTTTTCTATTATATAGTAGTATAAATATAGATACCAAATCAAAGTTTTTACCCCCAAATATTTTTTGGTCATCTATATGAATTATTATGGTGTCCATTCAGCTCTATCAAAGGCCATGTTCCTTTACACATTTTAAACATCGTGTCATTTTAATGTTCTATTCTACGGTCACTACATTCGTTTCTTATTCTATCTATTTACAAGGTTCGCAATATCAGTATCATAATCAGACAATTCCTACGAGTATTGGTATCAACGGTATCAGCACAATCGGACGTTTCAGATCAGAGTATCGAATTCTTTGGTATCGTAAAACAAATAATATTAATAAATTATTAACATTTTAGAAAATATATTTTATACATTTAGACATAATTTTAAGTATTTACAATATTGTTTCTTAGTAGTTTTGAAATTGAATGAAATAGTAGTCACCATTATCTATTGGTTTACATGATTAAGTTTTTTTTTTTACATGATTTTACAATCTTATTATGCTTTTACATCATTGTTGATTGATTTTTATTTTTATTTTATTTTTTTTTGTTATTGTTGTCAAATATTAGAAAAGTGATCCCCCAATGTCGATATTGGTCAACATCGAATCGGGATATGCTAAACCTTATTGGTATCATCCGTCTCGGATACCAACATTACTTAACATACTAGTTTACAAACAAAGAAACAGTGGGGCCATGAGCTCACCAATTTCTGCAATGCATACTGTCATAACACACCATAAAACATCAAAGCTACCTCCTGCAATTGTCCAGGTCAAAACTTGAATTCCCATAATGGCAAATTGGCTTCACTGTTGGAATCCCTCCAGGCAAGAATGTAATAAATTCTCCTACCAAAAATCTAGGGTAATAGCCTGAGACTTTGTTGTGGACCAACAAAGTAGGTATAAATAATGCAGTACTTTGCACCAAGTGGAAGGAAGAAGAAGAAGAAGAAATTAATGTATGGGAAGTTGGTTGGACAAATTTTGAAATAAAATACATATCATGCCAGTAGGACAGTCAAATTTGAAGGAACACACATTTATTGCTTACCTAGGAAAAAATAAAACTATAGTAAAAATGCAAAAAAGAAAAGGTAGCCACAAGAACATACAATTTGCCTTTACTTTGTCACCTGCACCACCATGAACATGACCCTTACTTTATATGTATCACACAAAGTAAACCAACCCTACTATAATAATAATAATAATAATAATAATAATAATAATAAACCCCTATTAAAATGAAGTTATTTTAATTTGGTCCCTCCTCTAGGCTTTGTTAGAGAAGGAAGAAGAATTAAGGGCTTGTGCCAAATTTATCACCAAGCCTTGAGTGGATACCTATGTATGCAACCCCTCCATGGGTTGTCCGGATCCAATGCCGAGTCCGACACGGCCTTCCAGACCAGGCTGCAGACCTTGAACCCGGTCCCGAACGCGAGCATCCAGACCCGGTCGCCTTCCTTGACCCGCCCCTTGGCCTCGAAGTAGGCGAGCTCGTAGAATATGAGGCTGCTCGACGTGTTCCCGAACCGGTGCAGGCACATGCGGGCCGGCTCGGTCACGTCCGGCCCGAGCCGCATGAGCCGCTCCACGGACTCGATCACCGCCTTGCCGCCCGTGTGGATGCACATGTGCTCGAACGCCGTCGTGAAGTCCGGCACGTGCGGCTTCTCGGGCCGGACCACGGCCCGGTAGGCGTAGAGCAGGAGCTGGGACCAGGGGAGCACCCTCGGCGCCAGGATCCGAATGTGGCTCCGGAGCGCCTCTCCCGCCACCCGAATCAGGTCTTTCTTGAGCGCGACTCCGACGTTGCCGTGGTCGTCCTCGTCCTGGTAGGCGGCCCGGTAGGACGGGTCGTCCGACCCGTGGTGGGTCCGGAGGGACCGGACCAGCTCGAGCTTGGCACGGCCGCGGCACGCGGGGTCGTTGGTCAGGATCGCAGCGGCCGTGCCGACGCGGAATATGCAGTTGGTGACGAGCATCGAACGGTCGTCCCCGAAGTACCTTATTGACATTTGGACAATAATAATTTTAAATAAATAAATATTAATTAATATACATTTACAAGATAAAATTGAGTATATTTTTCAAATATTCTAAAGAGTTAACTAATGTTTAGATCCTGAATTTTTATACCAGCTTAGAATTTAAGTCCTAATATGTCCGATTGAAAATTTTGATTCTAGATTTCGTTTTCAATTTTCTGTTTCCCGTTATACCCTTCTTTCTTCTTTCCAACCAACATGTGTGGTTGTTGTCCATACAGACATGATGATTGTATATATTTCAAATATTCTAAAGAGTTAATTAGCGTTTAGATCTTGAATTTTATATCAGCTTAGAATTTAAGTCCTAACATATCCGATTGAAAAAAAGTTTGACTCTAGATTTTTGTTTTCGGTATTCTGTTTCCGATGATACCCTTCTTTCCAACCAAGATGTGTGGTGGTTGTCCATATACACATGTTGATTGTACAACGAGTAGACCAAAACAAAAAATAAAAATTCAGGATGTAATTAAATTTGTAGTTGGACATGTCAGAACTTAAACTCTAATATTTTATAAAATTCATGGTCTAATTAAATGGTAATTAACTCTATTCTAACTAGTTAATTATCTAATTATAAATCCAGATGCTTACCTTTTATATATATATATATATATATATATATATATATATATATATAATAATTGGATTTAGTTTGAATTCAAATTATATTCAACTCTAAATAGGAAGCTAGTACCAGTTGAGGCTGATGCTCTCGGTGATGACGACGAGGACGTAGCACGTCCTCCTGGAGGCGTTGAGGATCGTGGAGGCGAGGTCGACGGCGGCGGCGCCGGAGCTGCAGCCCATCCCGGAGAGGTTGTAGGTCTTGACGCGGTCGGGGAGGCCGTAGTGGCTGACGAGGAGGGAGGCGAGGGAGGGGGAAGGGGTGAACATGCCGCAGGTGACGATGACGGCGTCGATGCGGGAGACGGGGAGTTGGGTCTTGGAGAGGAGGGAGTCGACGGCGGAGACGAGGCCTTCCCGGGCCTCCTGGAGGGCGGACTGGAGCTTGGCCTCGTAGTCGGAGCCGAAGATGAAGGGCGGGGCGTAGGTCTCGTCGCCGAGGCCGGACTTGCGGTAGATGCCGCGCATGAATTCCTCGCTGGTGGTGGAGAAGCGTTTGGATCGGCGGACGAAGTACTCGCAGACCTCGAAGGGGCACTTGTGGTCGTGGTCGGGGAGGTGGCAGGAGTAGTCGAGGAGGAGGACCGGGCGGGAGCGGGAGCGGAAGCGGGAGAGCATTAGGTGGGAGATCAAGAGCGCCACCACGACGAGGAGTGTAGGGGTGGAGAGGAGGAGGAAGTGTAGGGCTAGGGTTAGGGTTAGGAGGAGGAAGAGGGAGGCTTGGAGGACCTTGAGAGGGGTCATCAGTCCTACGCCTCTACCCATGTTGTATTTTTCTTTCCTCTCCTCTTCTACGTATGTGCTTGGTGAGCTTAATTTAGGTGATATATATATATATATATATATATATATATATATATATATATATATATATATATATATATATGGGGGTTAGGGTTAGGGTTTTGTTAGGGTTAGGGTTAGGGTTTTGTTATTACCACGAGTGCATTGAAATGGCACTGATAATGTGAGGAGTAGATAAAGAGGATGGGAGGATTTAATGGGAAGGGGGGGATAACCGTTGGCTAGTAAAATTTACAGGGCTGTGCTAACCTATGCAAGTGTATGTAAATGGTTCCAGAAAAAAAAAAAAAAAAAAAAAATATATATATATATATATATATATATATATATATATATATATATATATATGAATTTTTTTAAATATAAATTATGTATCGATACAAACAAAATCTGAACCATTGATTGTTGATCCAATGGTCAAATTTGAAAGGTTGATCCATTGATTATATTTGATACATCTTTGAAAATATATATATATATATATATATATATATATATATATATATATATGTATTCCAAACTTGTATGGTTGCAAGTCAGAGAGCTGCAAATGTGATCAGAGGCTGGTCAAGCGACTTGTTCAACTTGTGGAATTTAATGCCTTATTCACCTAATAACAATGAGCTACATACACACACCTAACACTTTAAGTGCTCTTCATGGTTCTACGGTATCTAGTCATTTAGTGTTTCTGAATTTAATACAAATTAAATTTCGTACATATTCTAGATCTTGGTGTCGAAATCTTCATTTAATTCACAAGGTTAGAATATGAAAAACTTGTCTAAGATGTATTTCTTGATACGAAAATATCCCAAAGTATCAATTTTCTTTCATAAATACAAAGCTTCAAAGATTGTTATTTAAAAAGTCTGGTTATATTTCTTTAATTGGAATTGTCAATTTTGGAGAAGCATGTTGCATTTTTTTGTAATAACTATACACCTAGAACTTTAGTAAAACAATATTTAAAGCTAGTATTCATGAAACAAAAGTATTTAATCATTTTAAGACAATTTCATATATACTATTAATGCTACGATTTCGAAGAATCAATATGTCGTCATTGGATTTGATGTTGTACAAGTCTAAGTCATACTTGTACAAGACAATAACATGCATGAGTGATAATTCATCTCTATCTCTATCATTATAATGCGGCTTAGAAACGACTTAAAAATGAGCCTTCTAAGTCGTATGTATATCATCAATTATTATTAATAATAATAATAATTAATTACCGCATATATTATCTCCTTGCGTATTTAAAAAAAATAAAATAAACCAACAAAATTCTTATAAAAAATCCTAAAATATATTCAATATTTAAATCATATTTAGACTAAACTACATGATATTATCTAACTAAATGCATATCCAAAATTCTAAAAATATATTTATACAAGTCATAATTAAAATATATTCAAATCATATTCAAAATATTTTACTATAATTTAAATTTCTATCTTATTTTTCAATAATATATATTTTCTTTCTTTTTTTTGTACGTGCAATGCACGTGAACGTGACTAGTTTGAATAAAAGTTTGAAACCACAAAACAAAACAAAAATTAAAGACACAACATAGGAAGAAAATAACATCTTTATTGATAGTTTGCAACGGAGTACAAGATCTCAATACATTGAAATACCCTCTCAGCTTACATTCATGAAATAATACATGTTTCATGCATCATCTCTTTTTATTACATCGAAACCAAAATACCTTCAAAAGAAACATCTTCAAAGTACTTTGGAAATTAATAGAAAGATCTTTAAGTCGTTGTCTGAGTCGCAATTGTCTGTGTGTAACCGCGTTGTTCCCAACACCTATGGAAGAGGGGGTCAGCACATTGAAAAATACACCGGTGAGCTGAGTTAACCCAACTCACCTAAACCAACACTGTAATCATGTGAAGCAAATAATTTACTAAGATGATCTTGCTATTTTGAACTTATATTGATTGAAATTTCATAATCAATAGTATCAAGTGAAAGCAGGAAGCATATATTCATATAATCACTTATAAGTGGTTTCTTACCAACAACCAATTTATCAGGAAACATATATTCATATCACTTATAAGATTTTTTTTACAAACAATCGATTTATCAATCCCTGCATAAAATCAAAATTAATACTTGTCGTCCATCCATAAGACATTCGTTAGCATACAACATGTTTATATGAGGGTCATTGGTTTCGATGTCACTAAGAATTTTACATGGTATTGTGACACACGTTTTCAGTCTTGATAGCTGTCACGACCCGATTCCGTAGAATCGTTGGGGCGTCCCCCGAATCGTGACCGCCGTACGGGCCTGGGGTTGCGCCCGCACAAGGCTAGAGTATTTTGCATAACGAGCATATATTCAGAGTACGCAAATAAATTGAAATCAAGTTAAAGATGGAAAAGTTCTCTTTATTGATAATGAACATCTATTACAAACTCTTGAACGAGTTAGCTAATTTGCCGCACGGGCTTTCAAAAGTGTTGACTCAAAATGAGATGGCAGTGCTGTACATTACATCCCTTTACTAAACTTCAAAATGATAGAGACCTCCGGGCTAGATGACGGCCTTCCCACGGAGCTGCATTGTGTATTGAGTAGCAAGCTCCTTTCTTCAATTACTTCAAAATATGGCGCGATCAGGATGCGCCTATAGCTGGACTGGATCGGAAAAGACGACTTCAGCTCCTCGCTCGGTTCTCCTTAGTGCGGGAAACCTGTTTCAACGAGGGTCAGTATGTCGAAACATACTGGTGAAGGTAAGCTAACCCAACTATACCAATCAACACGTTTGTTTTAATGAAGCATGCATATTATTATGGTCTTTCTATCTTATCTTAGTTCATTTATAAGTAACCAGCATATAGAATTTACTGAAATGAACTTGTCACCGTTCGGTGACTTTTAACTGTCCGTCTGAACCACCTGCACAATACTTATCATGCCTTCCCTGCCACGAAGACACAAGTTAGTTTGCAACAGGTTTAAATACACTACGATCATTGTCTAGAAGCTATAATGGACGAGTTATAGTCGTTGAACGAGGATGGTATGCAACGAAGCACGTGAGGTGCTACATGCCATCCCGTTCGCACGTGAGACTATCGTGAAGTTCCGTCCGGATCAGATCGGTGCCAGTGCCCCAACAACCGTCCGCAGGAACCCATTGACCTTGTGCACAAGTTATTCGTGATCAATCGTTCATGCTACGTTAACGTTGATACAATTGTGGCAATATGAGTATAAGACAAGCAACATTGCATGATTCGTTTTGCATAGTCTTTCTGACAGTTTATTTCTTAACAAGTGTATTACATACTTAGCACAATTTATGGAAGAAGATGCATTCTAACTCAAATTGAAGCATGTATAGAACATTTGAAATGAATTAGCATACAATAAGGCAACCGTACGTTCACAAGTTTAGTTGACAAGCAATAATCCAAGTCTATTCCCTTTTTATCTTGTAGTCTTTTAGTTATTACTTGGTATCGTTTGATCGGGACTATAAGAATGCAAGATTTTTAGGTGTGAAGACTAGGAAGCAGGGCTAGCTAATCGGGATGGTAGCCACTCACTTAGTTGGTTGGAAGGGAGAAGGAAAGAGGCACTTCAAGACTCGCTCGTAAGACGCCTACTGCTCGTTCACCTGCATTGCCATGAACAGCTGATCAATACCCCTTCCACTCTTTCCAATCTCGAAATTGAAGTCCAGTTCAATGAACGAAAATAATGAAATCCATCGAACCCGTTCAAGAAAAACAAGCAAATCTGAAAACCAACTCAAAGCATGAAAGCAACAAGTGACATCAAAATCTGAGGCAACAAAGATAACAGCAGAGAGGTCCCTCCTGACTCTGCCGCTAAGTCGATCCCGGGGGCACAGTCCACTGAATATGGGAATCGATTTCGAAGAAGCAAATCCATAACGAGGACGAGTTCTTGTTTCAATCTATCCCGATCGAACGATACCGTCTTGTATTTCTTAGTTGTGCTCCTCGAATAGGAGGAACGGGGCGCCACAATAGCTAGCCCCATTGAAGATCATGCAATACCTCGTGCGTTGAATCACAGCCCATATAATTTTTTCTAGGTCAATTAGTTCTAGTGTTTTGGATACCATTTTGAGAAAAGTCAAACATTGTGCACAAGTTGTCCATAACCATAAAAATACGTGAATAATTTAACTTTAAAAATATATGCATGGTACAGAAGCTAAAATAAAGTAATGATTTTTTTTACTTGTGCAACCGTTCAGTCTTGCAATATCTCATTTTACTTCAAGTGTTATATTTCGATTGGCGAACCAATATTGATTCAAACTGTTCCGACTATTCCGTGGTACTACACCACCCCAATGGTACGTAATACTAAATCACATCTATACCGCTTTTCTTACAAAGCTCTTACTACATAAATCTCGTACATAGATGCACCTAACAGTTACAGTTATTCATTGTTCCAATTTCTTAATGTTACAACATGCAAGTGGGCTTCTTTTATCTTTTATTTCTACTAGATATCATCGATCTAAGGACGTTACAAGAAGAAAAAATTGTTAAGGCGTGAAGAAAAGGAAAAAAAAATGGTCAAAATTACTCACAAGTTAGAGAATTCATTGAGAGAATGAGAGTCATTTCGCAACGATCAAACTTCAGTTATGCGTTCTGCAATGACACCAACATCGAATCAATATATTTTTTCTATCCTTCCTTTTTCTCTGAATTCTCATAATGAATGCAGAAGGGATAAAAGTAATCAATAAAAACAATCATTGAAAACCAACACGAAAGTGCATTTATGAAACCAAGCAACGAAAAAGTCCAATGAAATATACAATAAAATGTATGAAAATGGACTCTTATATAATTAAGGTCGTTCGCCGAGACACAATCTACTATATTTTGGACTCATTTCAGTAAAAGTCAATCCATGAATATAAAATGTTCTCTGTGCATTCGTCCTCATCAATTAAATGTCGACAGAGTTTTTCCAATACTCAGTTCCGTCTGAGTCAAACTAGCCACAAATCTACACGTAGTACACCATCCAAAATGGAACACTACATCGTATTATGTACTATAACTATAATATTTTGTTATATATATTTAGAAGGAATCAAAAATAGCGATTCAATTCAGATTAGAATTCCTAGTTGTGATTGAGTATCCCTCTCTCATCCTAGTATCCTATGTCCTATATCCTATCGCAGGCTCGTAGTAGTACAACTAAGTCATCGCACTACCATGATATTGTCACGCCCCGGTCCCGCAGGGCCGTTCGTCCTCGCTTGGGTCCCTACGGAACCGATCGTCCTCGCACGGGCGTGATGCCGTGCAAGCCTAAAGTGCGCTTGCACAAGGCCAAAGCTTTGAACAAGGGCAAGTAAGTTATTCAATACTGAAGTAGCGGCACACATATTGCAGAAAAGTAAAGAACACAATGGCATATGAAAAACAAGCTCTTTTATTGATAATCAGAAGTGTTACAAGCGGCGCATGGCCGAGGTTACAATTCGCTCAAGCACTCTTTCTCTCGATTACAATGACACCGTTCCATACATTATGTCCCTTTATACAAAAGCAGCTCAAAGCAATCTCGATACGGCTCAAGGCATCGACTCCAGATTTCTGGTTCCTTGGGATGAGGCACGGCTATCGCTTCCTCGGACGAACAGGCACCTGAGAACAAGCAAACTGTTGGTGGGTCAGCACTTTTATAAGTACTGGTGAGTATAAACAACTGAACAGAAGCTACACCCCCTGAAACCCACACTAAGTAGACTTGTGGCAAAATATTGCATTACTAGAGATCTTTCTAGTTTTACCTAAGTTTATTTCATGCAGCTCAGAACTAGTCTGATTACATCTTTTTAAAAACACAAGATGGAAACCAGTTTTGCATATTCGATACTCAAGCATTCAAGCAACTATAAGGGACAGTGTTCTCATCGTGTAGTGTGCAGCATGTATTGTGCATCAATCTAACTCTTGGGGCAAAGCTTATCTAGCAGATTGATCACCTCAAATCAGAGTAAGCATATCGAGTGGATTGTCATTCATTCAAGCGATTAAGGCAACATATCTATATGATTTCGGTCCCCGAGAATCTCAGGATCGGTAGCGGTAATCCAGCTAACCAATGACTCACATTCTGATCCTATTAGCAGCTGTGACTGAGGTTCAGCTCTGCACTAATAGTCATTGTCTGACCGATGCGAATGCATGAAGCACTAACATATAAACTCTATGATGCAGACAAATAAACAAGCAGGCTTAAGTATAAACTCATATTTTCTTACCCCATAGCCGAACGGTTATCCCTGCAGCAGACACACAAGTTAGCCACAATATGCATAAATGCATAAACTTATGTATCAAACTTTTGGTGTCATCAATCGATAGGTATGCAAGAAGGTAAACCTAGCATGTGCCCTATCTATATGACGGTCCATGAGTTTTCCCATTATTGGACAATAATATCCTTCAAGATCCTGTTGGACCGGAACATCAGGGTGCTCTCACAATCCCTTCCGGACCGACCGATTCCCAGTGCCCCAGGAATCGATCAAGAGACTATCACCTTGTGCACAAGTTGTCCGAGACCAATGCATGACAAGCAACATTCAGACAATATACGATCACATTCACACTCATAAGCATATAACAATCTAATAGCCACACCCCCCAGGAACCCGAAGGAACGGAACATCAGGGCAGACTATTAGACTCTTCTCTTTCATTTATTCAAGCAAACACATCTTTTCAACAATCTAATAGCACACCCCCCCAAGATCCCGTAGGACCGGAACATCAGGACGGACTATTAGACTCTCTATCACTCTTATAACTTATAGCAGTTCGATATAGCAAACAGACAAACGAAACATATAATGGCAAGCACGATTTATTTCATAACTAACATGCAAAAGTCTATCTCTTTCTTAGCATATTACAAAGGGACATAGTCAAGCGATTCATTTACTTATCTTCTTAGCATAGCAAGGGTTCGTTCGATAGCTGTGTCGGTGTTTCTAAGCATGCAACAATTCTATCTTTCCCTTAGCATGGCAGTAGTTCTACCTTATTTCTGACAAGCATTCATATTCTCTTAGTTAGGCAAGCAGATTCATTTCAATGACAAGAGCTATGTGAGTTCTCTTATTAGCATGCTGAGTCGGTTCTATCATTCTTCTTATGAAATAATCTTCTGAGCAAACAAGCATTCAAAAACTCAGATTCATTATTAAGTCGTGCAAGAATCAGAGAATGCAGTTCTGCCCACTCACTTTGATCAATCGGTCGGGAACTCTCCGAGAAGACTTCCGTTCGAGCAAGCAAGGCGATATCACTTGTACATAGCGCCTCCGCGGAGCGGGGCGCTACTGATATTGCACTATTGCAAAGCCTGACCTGCATGGGCCACCACTACAAACATGTCATGACCCGCACCCGATGTAGGGATGCAAGTCAGAAACAACGCCTAGCCTAAGCCGCAGAATCGACGGTAGAACGCTGTCTGGGTAATCTATCTTGCAATATAATGGACCACTAATAATAACAATATACTCAATCACAGATCTAAGATAAAAACAAGCATGAATATGATAAATAATAGTCACATACTACTCATGAGTCTAATATAATAACATCAATGAGTCTGAAGGAAGTAAACAAATAAGCTGAAGACAAATCCAGTACAAAGAATACTAAGAAGCTACTAGTCCCGGGTCATCTATCTCAGTCGGGATAAGTCCCTCCTAAGCTAGGGTCTCTGACTCTAATCCCACAACATCCTGAGCTCCGTAATGTGTAGGGTACCACTCCTCAGTGTCATCTAGAAAAAATATATCCAGTCAGGAAAGGAGTAGAGTACATCTCTAACAGCAGTTCTAATTAATGATAAAAATATATAATAGTAAATAGATGTGAATATACAAGATGCACAATAGATACAAGAGATATACAAAAAAGGAATACTAGAATAAATACAATAATGAACAATATGACAATGAACAAGAATACTAATGACTAAGAGTGTGAGTACTAGCTTTAATATGTGATCGGCTTGGGAACTTGCACAAGGGTATAATGGCATGGTTAATCATACGTGCGGTGTATGATCTGTAGCGCCCCGTTCTCCCGGTGTGGCGAGCGCGGCTAAGAAATACAAGACGGTATCGTTCGATCGGGATAGATTGAAACAAGAACTCGTCCTCGTTATGGATTTGTTTCTTCGGAATCGATTCCCATATTCAGTGGACCGTGCCCCCGGAATCGACTTAGCGGCAGAGTCAAGAGGGACCTCTCCGCTGTTATCTTTGTTGCCTCAGATTTTGATGTCGCTTGTTGCTTTTGTGCTTTGAGTTGGTTTTCGGATTTTTTTGTTTTTCTTGAACGGTTTTGATGGATTTAATTGTTTTCGTTCATTGAACTGCACTTCAATTCCGAGATTGAAAAGAGTGGAAGAGGTATTGATCGAGCTGTTCGTGATGCAGGTGAACGAGCAGTAGGCGGCTTACGAGCGGAGTCTTGAAGTGCCTCTTTCCTTCTTCCTTCCAACCAACTAAGTGAGTGGCTACCATCCCGATTAGCTAGCCCTGCTTCCAAGTCTTCACACATAAAATCTTGCATTCTTCTTTGCCCCGATCAGACGATACCAAATAATAATAAAATATACCAAGATAAAAAGGGAATAGGCTTGGATTATTATGTTTGTCAATCAAACTTGTGAACTGTTATCTTATTGTAAGCAAGTTCGTTGCAAATGTTCTATAAATCGTGCTAAGTATGGATCATATCTTGTATGAGAATAATTGTTCAGGGAGGCTATACAAAATGAATCATGCAATACTGCTTGTCGTGTACTCGTGTTCTTGTACTCGTGTTGCCTCAACTGCATGAATTGTTAACTTAATAATCGTATTCGATCATGGACAACTTGTGCACAAGGTCTTTGTTCTGCGGACGGTCGCTGGGGCACTGGCACCGATCCGGTCCGGGCGGAACTCGTGTGTAGTCATCGTGTATGGGACAGGATAGCTTGCAACGCATCGTGTACTCTCGTAGCATGCTATCCTTGTCCTTGGCTACGTCCATTATGGCAATCAAGCCAGTGATCCTCGTGTATATTTAAACCTGTTGCAAACTAACTTGTGTCTTCGTGGCAGGGAAGGCATGGTAAGTATTGTGCAGGTAGTTCAGACGGGCAGGTAAAATCTACCGAACGGTGGCAAGTTTATTTCAGTAAATTCTATATGCTGCTTACTTGTAAATGAACTAAGGCAAGATAGAAAACCACAAAAATATGCATGCTTCATTAAAACAACATGTTGATTGATATAGTTTGGTTAGCTCGCCTTCACCAGTATATTTTGACATACTGACCCTCGTGAAACAGGTTCCCCGTACCAAGGCGAACCGAGGGAGGAGCCGAAGTCGTCTTCCCGATCCAGTCCAGCTGTTGGCGCATCCTGATCGCGCCGTATTTTGAAGTATTCGAAGGAAGGAGCTTGCAACTCTGTACACAATGCAGCTCCGTGGCAAAGCCGTCCTCCAGCCCGAAGGTCTTTATCATTTGAAATTTAGTAAAGGGATGTAATTTACAGGACTGCTATCTCATTTTGTGTCAACACTTTTGTAAGTCCGTGCGGCAAATTAGCTGACTCGTTCAAGAGTTTGTAATAGATGTTCATTATCAATAAAGAGAACTTTTCCATGTTTCAAATTTTAGTTTCAATTTATCTGCGTACTCTGAATATGTAATTATTATGCAAAATACTCTAGCCTTGTGGGGCGCAACCCCAGGCCCGCACGGCGGTCACGATTCGGGGGACGCCTCAACGATTCCACAGAATCGGGTCGTGACATAGTGGTATCAGAGCACAGATTCAAGTTCCTTAGACTCTCGTGCTGGAAAAGTTCATTTAACGATCAAATTCCTGTGCGAACTCTTGAACTCGCTAGGCCAAAATGAGATACGTTAATGCAATAAGTCCATAATACATTATGATCCTAATATAATTTACCTTCTTTTGAAGGAATGGCACCAGCACAATCTGCAGCGCTAGCACCGGACGAAACGCAAGGCCAAGAAAGTAGTTCGGGCACTTCCGGAAGTTCAAAGAGCCAGCGAGTTGTGCCAAGCATCGATCCCATCCAGCAAATGTTGCGAATGTTGGAGGCAAACCAACAAAGGGACGAGGCTCGCTACGAACGGGCCGAGAAGCGGGCGGAGGAGAGTCAACTCAAGTTTCAAGAAAATATAGAAGCTCGATTCTCAGTCCAACAAAAGCAGGTAGATGCCCTGCAACAGATCGTTCAGACTTTGGCTTCCAACCATTCCGCGGCAACAGCAACGACTCCGGTGGAACAGCTCGTGCTTGAAGTTGAGACACCGCAAATTCCAAGGCCGAGGGACGTGACTATAATACCCCATTCCGTTCTAGTGGACTGCCGACTCAAACGGCAATAGTGCAACTGTCCCGACCCGCTTTGCCTCAACGAGAAGCAAAGGATATCCAGACTTGTCCCTACAGGAATCCAGCTTAGGCTTTCAGAGGCTCACTTGACGTATCGCCCTACCGAGGCGAATCATCGCTAAGGTGGGTGGCTACGGTGAACTTGTCTTTGCTTAGCCAGTACACATAAAATCTGGAATGTTACATGCTAGTCGCTAGGTGAATCACCCCCTGCATGCTAATAAGAATCCAACGCACCTAGCTAAGGGAATAATCCCAACTTGTATTTGCTTATGCTAGAACATAAAAATTAAAATACTGCTTATATTCAGACCTTCGCATGCTAAGTCCCTTACGGTTTCATCTCTCGGCTTACCTTTGGGTCCGAGCAAACGTGTTTACTTATGTTACTTAGAAACGCATGCTTGCCTGCTTATGAATGTAAAATATTATTGGATTGTGCATGCATTCTTGTTAGCCAGGAGACTATCAAATAGTCCTTCTGTGCAATTGAACCTGCAAGTATCCGGGACCGTTTGGTCACCCAAGGCAAATCCCCGAACCAGGGGAATGCATCAAGCAAGAATGAATATTGAACAAGAATCACACTTGAATGATAATTATGCCAAGTATGCATCTGAACGAGGATCGTGTCATGTACTGATTGAATCCCAGCTCATGGAGCAATATGCTTGTTCAGAATAAGATTAAGTTCCATGATTATCATGTCAAGCTTTGGATAAAGGATAGACCCTGACCTGTATGTCGCGGACTACTTGTGCACAAGGATTTTTGGCTTTCGCAGACGGTCGCCGGGGCACTGGGACAGATCCGATCCGGGCGGAAGAGTTAGTATGGTCGTTTGTCACGGATGGAATGTTATGTAGCGGGGCTCGCCACCTGCTTTGCATATCGTTCTTAGTCTCGAGACCATAACCCGTCCTTTATGGCTATGCCAACGACTTTTGTCATATAGATAAGTCATCCTCGCTTAGCGGCTATCCGCGTGTGAGTCATTGCATCTCATCAACTGAACAATCTGAACGATCATGACTCTCGTGTTTGCATATGCTATAACTTGGTTTTCATTATGAATGCCCCTGAATGTTTACACTTGCCCGTGCTTGAATTTATAATGTTTGCCTTGGACATGGAAGGCAAATGGTAAGTTGGTAAGTCTCGCCGTGTTTTCTCTCATGTCGCACGGCGCACTGCTACACGAATTAGGCTATTCAAATCTTGCATGAAACTGATCCTAAGGCAACTAGAAAAATAACTTAATAGTTGGTGCACGAAACCTGTATTACGTATTTGGATTTGTCGAGCGGACGAGTAGCTTCCCCACCAGTGCATTCAATGTACTGATAATCCACCAGTTTGTATGCAGGGTGCGGGAGAACCTCGTTCGGTGCGGATGCCTCCTTCGTGCGTGCTAAGGCCAGGAGATCACTCTGAAGCCTTGGGACGCTGCGTCCGGAACAGAAGCACATATACAAGACATAATGTTGTGAACATTGCCTGAACATTGCCTATACAATCATTCCACAATTGTAGCCACTTGGCATGCTTTACTGTTTCAGAGAGAGAGAGGCTTGAGCGACTTATAATCTCGGCTAAGCGCCGCCTGTAACACTTGTTTATATCAATAAAGAGTTGCTTTACTTCAACTTGTGTTATTTAATGCTTCCGCTATATTATCGACTCAGTGAACTTGTTACCGATCGCCTATGCGTTCATGACTCCGCTGCACTCGGACCATATGTGCGACTCTGTGGCTTAGAACTCTTACCGCCAGCCAATGGACCACGGCCTTGCACGGGCGTGGCTCACGCTCGTGCGGTATCACGCCCGGATGGGTCAAAGCGATCATTCCGTGGGAGCATTGGCGCGGTGATTCTCGCCTAGCGGGAACGGCCGATTTGCCAGCGAGAGATCGGGGCGTGACATGTTGGTATCAGAGCCTGGCTTCTACGCCTTTGGACTTTATTTCGATTATCTCTGTTTCAAAAGCTCGTTCGTGGGTTATGTGCACGCTCTCTCTCAATGCCTCGATGGGATGTTCCAATAATAAGTTTAAATACTTTCAAAATGCATTTTGATTGATATGCTTGCTTGTATGATATTGTGCTGTGAGTGGCCTTTGTGCCAACCTGTGCGAACCCTTGAGAGTATCGCTAGTAGCTTGTCCGATTTCACTAACTCTAAGTTTGGTTGAATGCATCTATTCGAGGGACGCCTTGAACTTGTGCACTATCCAAGACTTAAGAAAAAGGTAAAACTCGAGTGCTAAGACTTCGCTATCACTAAGCTGGTTGACGTGCTCACGCTAGAAGTGCACTTTGAAAGTGCGCACGATCCAGACTAAGCGATATACTGATCTCGATGCTAGTGCAAGTGAATATCCAAATGAACAAGTACAATGACTTGTATAGCTTTGCCTCAACCTTGTATCGTTAAATCAAAATTGATTGAAACGTACTGCTTGTCCTCAGTAAGTCTCGAGGACGAGACTTTTTCTAAGTTGGGTAGGATGTAACACCCCATTCCGTTCTAGAGGACTGCCGACTAAAACGGCAATAGTGCAACTATCCCGACCCGCTTTGCCTCAACGAGAAGCAAAGGATATCCAGACTTGTCCCTATAGGAATCCAGCTTAGGCTTTCAGAGGCTCGCTTGACGTATCGCCCTACCGAGGTGAATCATCGCTAAGGTGGGTGGCTACGGTGAACTTGTCTTTGCTTAGCCAGCACACATAAAATCTGGAATGTTACATGCTAGTCGCTAGGTGAATCACCCCCTGCATGCTAATAAGAATCCAACGCACCTAGCTAAGGAAATAATCCCAACTTGTATTTGCTTATGCTAGAACATGAAAATTGAAATACTGCTTATATTCAGACCCTCGCATGCTATGTCCCTTACGGTTTTATCTCTTGGCTTACCTTTGGGTCCGAGCAAACGTGTTTACTTATGTTACTTAGAAACGCATGCTTGCCTGCTTATGAATGTAAAATGTTATTGGATTGTGCATGCATTCTTGTTAGCCAGGAGACTATCAAATAGTCCTTCTGTGCAATTGAACCTGCAAGTATCCGGGACCGTTTGGTCACCCAAGGCAAATCCCCGAACCAGGGGAATGCATCAAGCAAGAATGAATATTGAACAAGAATCACACTTGAATGATAATCATGCCAAGTATGCATCTGAACGAGGATCGTGTCATGTACTGATTGAATCCCAGCTCGTGGAGCAATATGCTTGTTCAGAATAAAATTAATTTCCATGATTATCATGTCAAGCTTTGGATAAAGGATAGACCCTGACCTGCATGTCGCGTACTACTTGTGCACAAGGATTTTTGGCTTCCGCGGACGATCGCCGGGGCATTGGGACCGATTCGATCCGGGCAGAAGAGTTAGTATAGTCGTTTGTCACGGACGGAATGTTATGTAGCGGGGCTCGCCACCTGCGTTGCATATCATTCTTAGTCTCGAGACCATAACCCGTCCTTTATGGCTATGCCAGCGACTTTTGTCATATAGATAAGTCATCCTCGCTTAGCGGCTTTCCGCGTGCGAGTCATTGTATCGCATCAACTGAACAAACTGAACGATCATGACTCTCGTGTTTGCATATGCTATAACATGGTTTTCATTATGAATGCCCCTGAATGTTTACACTTGCCCGTGCTTGAATTTATAATGTTTGCCTTGGACAGGGAAGGCAAATGGTAAGTTGGTAAGTCTCGCCGTGTTTTCTCTCATGTCGCACGATACACTGCCACATGAATTAGGCTATTCAAATCTTGCATGAAACTGATCCTAAGATAACTAGAAAGACAACTTAATAGTTGGTGCACGAAACCTGTATTACGTGTTTGGATTTGTCGAACGGGCAAGTAGCTTCCCCACCAGTGCATTCAATATACTGATAATCCACCAGTTTGTATGCAGGGTGCGGGAGAACCTCGTTCGGTGTGGATGCCTCCTTCGTGCGTGCTAAGGCCAGGAGATCACTCTGAAGCCTTGGGATGCTGCGTCCGGAACAGAAGCACATATACAAGACATAATGTTGTGAACATTGCCTGAACATCGCCTATACAATCATTCCATAATTGTAGCCACTTGGCACGCTTTACTGTTTCAGAGAGAGAGAGAGAGGCTTAAGCGACTTGTAATCTCGGCTAAGCGCTGCCTGTAACACTTGATTATATCAATAAAGAGTTGCTTTACTTCAACTTGTGTTATTCAATGCTTCTGCTATATTGTCGACTCAGTGAACTTGTTACCGATCGCCTATGCGTTCATGACTCCGCTGCACTCGGACCATCTGTGCGACTCTGTGGCTTAGAACTCTTACCGCCAGCCAATGGACCACGGCCTTGCACGGGCGTGGCTCACGCTCCTGCAGCATCACGCCAGGATGGGTCAAAGCGATCGTTCCGCGGGAGCGCTGGCGCGGTAATTCTCGCCTAGCGGGAACTGCCGATTTGCCTGCGGGAGATCGGGACGTGACAGTGACTGCCTTCGACTTTGGCCACTTCAAGAAAGTCTATAACACTCCATTCAACGGGACTGAGGACCCAATCGTGGCTCTAGATTGGTTGGCCGAACTTGAAGACCACTTCGCTCTGCTAGAGGTCCCCGAAGAGAAATGCGTCGCATGCGCGCAACTACAGCTCCGCCTCAACGTGCACGATTGGTGGAACGTACATCGACGATCTCTTCAATTTGACCATGGAGAGGAGGCGATCTCATGGACGACTTTTTGTGTCACGTTTGAAGAGGAGTTTATACCCCCTCCAGTACAACGTCAGATGGAGAACGAGTTCGTACAACTGAGGCAAGGCAGCATGACAGTTAAACAGTATTCCGCTGAATTCAACCAACTCTCCAAATTCGCTAGGGCCTATTTACCTGATGTAGCGAGTCGAGCTAGAAGGTTTGAAGATGGTCTACGCCCTGCCATCCATGCGCACGTAGTCGTTCATCAGTATCACACAATACGTGAAGTCATGAATCACTCTCTATCGCTTGAACCACACTATCCTCATGTTCCTACCGGCGCTGTGCATACCTACAGTCACAAACGCCAAAGCAACGATAGAGGAAACAATGATGCAAAGCGACGAAACGATGGTGGTCAGAAATTGAGGGATTAGAGCAATACATGTCAGTTCTGCAAAAAGCGTGGGCACGACAAGAAAGATTGCCGCTTGAGACTTGGGTTATGCCTCGCTTGTGGAAAACCAGGCCATACCATTAATTCCTGCCCGAACCTTCCTGATCGTCGTCCTCGACATAATGTTCCTTAGAGGTAGACCCTATTCCTAAGTTTCAAGGACGAAACTTCCAATTAGTTGGGTAGGATGTAGCGCCCCGTTCCCCCGGTGCGGGCAGCGCGGCTAAGAAATACAAGACGGTATCGTTCGATCGGGATAGATTAAAACAAGAACTCGTCCTCGTTATGGATTTGTTTCTTCGGAATCGATTCCCATATTCAGTGGACCGTGCCCCCGGGATCGACTTAGCGGCAGAGTCAGGAGGGACCTCTTCGCTGTTATCTTTGTTGCCTCGAATTTTGATGTCGCTTGTTGCTTTTGTGCTTTGAGTTGGTTTTCGGATTTGCTTGTTTTCCTTGAACAGTTTTGATGGATTTCATTATTTTCGTTCATTAAACTGCACTTCAATTCTGAGATTGGAAAGAGTGGAAGAGGTATTGATCAAGCTGTTCGTGATGCAGGTGAACGAGCAGTAGGAGGCTTACGAGCGGAGTCTTGAAGCGCCTCTTTCCTTCTCCCTTCAAACCAATTAAGTGAGTGGCTACCATCCCGATTAGCTAGCCCTGCTTCCAAGTCTTCACACCTAAAATCTTGCATTCTTCTTTGCCCCGATCAGACGATACCAAATAATAATAAAAGATACCAAGATAAAAAGGGAATTGGCTTGGATTATTATGCTTGTCAATCAAACTTATGAATTGTTATCTTATTGTATGCTAGTTCATTGCAAATGTTCTATAAATCGTACTAAGTATGGATCTGTCACGCCCCAGTCCCAAAATATCGAGGGACTAGACACGTGGCAATGGCCAGCAGCACACATTGATGGACAAACCCAATTTAATGGATCCATCAGGGCGTACTTAAGCTGTTAAATAAGATAAAATCTACTAAACATGCCAAAACTAATCTCATCCATGGGAAATAAATATGATCAACAGCAATAAGAAATGAAAATCAACAACCAGTCTCAGTAAAGTAAATCGGGGAACAACCCGATATAAATCTGATACAATGGTTCAATAGACCAAAACATAAATGTCTGAATAAAGTAGATACTGAGTATGAAACACAGATACTCAGGAAAAGTCTTCAGCCATCACCTCATCCTCGGGAATCGGTACAGCTCCTGTATCAGCTCCTGCTCCTGCCTCTGCTACTATCCCGTAAATCTCAGGATAGAAATCCTCCGCTAAACCTGGGGACATCATCCGGAATCCAGGTCCTCAGGGGACATAGCAAGGTACAAAATAATACAAGCCAAAATAAATGCAGTGCAAGAGTAAATGAAATAAATAGGGTAACTATGTAACCATCTATGTGAAATACAAGATGAGAACATCACTAGTACTCAGGCTGAGACCGCTACAAGCTCTGTGTCGGGGAGTCGGTAGCAGTAATATCATGTAATGGGCCTAGCTCTGATATAGAGTCTACAGCCTCACAATAATAAATATATATAAATAAAATAGCCTGTAGCCTGTGTGTCTCTCCCCACCCCATGTAATCATACGTCTCATGTCCACAACGTCTCATGTCCATGTCACGCAAGATCATAACTAATGCAACAAGTCATATAATATCTATGAATATAATGTCTATGTCACAAATTCTGCAACCTACACAGAATTACCTTGAATATTTCAGGAAGATTCCGTTTCATGAATAGTGTCAGGTGTCCTGGGTTAACGTACTTGATGATGCAAGCACGTGAATGTAAAGGGTCACGATATCCATCTCTAGGTGACGTTACACAACTCCGCGTACGGCGTTGGCACCCGACTATTAATCGGACGCTAAGTAAGTCACACGGTCCTAGGTTAAGCATGTACAATAATTAATTTAAGTCAAAGAAATAAATGACAAAACTGCAAAGTTGGCAAGGTACACTTGCCTGGGGTTATAGCTCCAACTGTAGCTCTGGTCTCAGTGAAATTTGTAGGCAGTTCTCCGGTTGCTGAAATAAATATCACCATCAGATTTAGAAAATATCAAATAGCTAGAAACGCCTATTCTTGAGTCCAATTTGGACACAGGGGCAAAAATGAAAGTTTCTGGTCAAGCGGGGTCCATATGTGGTCCGCTTTGAACCGAAAAACGTGTCAGGAACAATGGTCTCCAAAATTGTCAAACTTAGTTTCAACAAGTCCAGAATGTTGATACGAACCCAACGGAACTTCTAGAATTGGATTCCGATGAGCCGATCACAAAATCGTCCGTCAAGTGGAGCCGTGGGGCCCACGATACGCGATTTTGTCAACGTTCTCAGAATCGAACCAAACTTGGGTCACAGGACCAATGTATTGTTACGAGTCCGATGGTGCAAGTTTCGTTTCGATCCGACGTGTGTACACAAAGTTACAATGAGATTCAGAACAGGCCGATACGGGGCATTGTCGGCGGATACGCGTTGATTGCGGTGTGCACGCACATCCAAATCAACTTCTGCAAAATCCCACACATCCGTATCAACGGCGCGCACCTTTCGGTGAAGACCACACGCGACCAAGTCGTCCCGTTTGGCGAGGCACACTCAGTTCCGGGGGAAAATGGGGTATTGATTTTCCTGATTTTGGATCGCGGTTCGCGATCGCCACAGGACGCGACACACCGAGCGGGTTGCACGGGCATCGAGAGGGTCACATAGGGTTCGCGTCACAACATAAGGAACGGAAAATGGGGCAACGAGAAGAGAGAAAAGGGTACCTGAACAGGGCTACACAGAACCGAATTTTCCGTGGCCGCGAGGCGGCACGACACGGTGTCCACTGTAGCTAGGGTTAGGGTTTCTTGCTCGCCGGAGCTGCGGCTGCCCGAGGGAGGCTGAGGCGGCTGTGGGGTGGCGTCGCCGGAGGCGGCGGAGCGCGCTGGGGGGGGCTGAGCGTCGCCGGGGGCTCGGGCGGCCGGAGGCGATGCTGCGGCTTCTGCTGCTGCGGGTGGACGGCGAGGGGAGAGGGAAGGCGGTGGCAGTGGCGCTGGGGGTTGCGGGTTCTGTTCTCGGCGGAGCACTGGGGCGATGGCAGGCTCAAGGCGTTGCGGGGGTGGCGCTGGGGAAGATGGCAGAGCGGCTAGGAGCTCGTCGGCGGAGGAGATGACGACGGCAGAGCGGTGCGGAGCTAGGGCAGCGGGGGCTCGACGGGTCAAGGTTTTATAGGGCGAGGGAGGGATCTGGGCCGCCGACCGTTCGGGGAGAGGAGAAGGCGGCGGCGGCGGTTGCAGGGAGCCAGAGCGGTGTGGGTGCCGGAGGGCCACGGCGGTTACGCGGCGGAGGCGAATCGCCAAGGTCGGGGAAGGAGATTAGGGGTTTCGGGTTATTGGATCCGGGTCGGGTCGGGTGGAGGATGGGATCCGACCCGATCCGTTAGGCAAAGGGTGCGGGTCGGGTTAGTGGGTCGGGTCTGGGTTTTGGGCCCGGATCTGACCCAATAAGGATTTGGGTTGGGTTTAGTTAAACTGGTCCGGTTCGGGTTGGTTTGGTTCACTAAACCGGGTTTATTTCTAGGATTTAATTAGGGTTTATTATAAACTTGGTTTTTAGATCTTTAAAAATGCTTCCGGGGTCCAATAAATTCCTGGAAAATTACCCTAAGTCTAATTTTTCATTTTACACCAGAAAATATTATTTTATAATATTATTAAACATTATTTAAAAATCATTTAATTTTAAAATACCTTGATTTTAATTCCAGAAAATTCCAAAAAAATTGTAAAAATCCATTTTAAAAATTCCTGAAAAATCAGGGGTTTTACAATATCATATCTTGTATGCGAATAATTGATCAGGGAGGCTACACAAAATGAATCATGCAATACTGCTTGTCGTGTACTCGTGTTCTTGTACTTGTGTTGCCTCAACTGCATGAATTGTTAACTTAATAATCGTGTTCGATCATGGACAACTTGTGCACAAGGTCTTTGTTCTGCGGACGGTCGTTGGGGCACTGACACTGATCCAGTCCGGGAAAAACTCATGTGTAGTCATCGTGTACGGGACAGGATAGCTTGCAGCGCATCGTGTACTCTCGTAGCATGCTATCCTTGTCCTTGGCTATGTCCATTATGGCAATCAAGCCAGTGATCCTCGTGTATATTTAAACCTGTTGCAAACTAACTTGTGTCTTCGTGGCAGGGAAGGCATGGTAAGTATTGTGCAGGTAGTTCAGACGGGCAGGTAAAATCTACCGAACGGTGGCAAGTTCATTTCAGTAAATTCTATATGCTGCTTACTTGTAAATGAACTAAGGCAAGATAGAAAACCACAAAAATATGCATGCTTCATTAAAACAACGTGTTGATTGGTATAGTTCGGTTAGCTCGCCTTCACCAGTATGTTTCGACATACTGACCCTCGTTGAAACAGGTTTCCAGCACCAAGGCGAACCGAGGGAGGAGCCGAAGTCGTCTTCCCGATCCAGTCCAGCTGTTGGCGCATCCTGATCGTGCCGCATTTTGAAGTATTTGAAGGAAGGAGCTTGCAACTCTGTACACAATGTAGCTCCGTGGCAAAGCCGTCCTCCAGCCCGGAGGTCTTTATCATTTGAAATTTAGTAAAGGGATGTAATGTACATGACTGCTATCTCATTTTGTGTCAACACTTTTGTAAGCCCGTGCGGCAAATTAATTGACTCGTTCAAGAGTTTGTAATAGATGTTCATTATCAACAAAGAGAACTTTTCCATGTTTCAAATCTGAGTTTCAATTTATCTGCGTACTCTAAATATGTGCTTGTTATACAAAATACTCTAGCCTTGTGTGGGCGCAACCCCAGGCCCGCACGGCGGTCACGATTCGGGGGACGCCTCAACGATTCCACGAAATTGGGTCATGACATAGTGGTATCAAAGCACATATTCAAGTTCCTTAGACTCTCGTGCTGGAAAAGTTCCTTTAACGATCAAATTCCTGTGCAAACTCTTGAACTCGCTAGTCCAAAATGAGATACGTTCATGCAATAAGTCTATAATATATTATGATCCTAATGTAATTTACCTTCTTTTGAAGGAATGGCACCAACGCAATCTATAGCGCTAGCACCGGACGAAACGCAAGGCCAAGAAAGTAGTTCGGGCACTTCGGAAAGTTCAAGGAGCCAGCGAGCTGTGCCAAGCATCGATCCCATCCAGCAAATATTGCGGATGTTGGAGGCAAACCAACAAAGGGACGAGGCTCGCTACGAACGGGCCGAGAAGCGGGCGGAGGAGAGTCAACTCAAGTTTCAAGAAAATATAGAAGCTCGATTCTCAGTCCAACAAAAGCAGGTAGATGCCCTGCAACAGATCGTTCAGACTTTGTGTCACGCCCCAGTCCCAAAATACCGAGGGACTAGACACGTGGCAATGGCCAGCAGCACACACTGATGGACAAACCCAATTTAATGGATCCATCAGGACGTACTTAAGCTGTAAAATCAAGTCTACGACAACATGGCACAACTAATCTCATCCACACAAGATATAAAATATGATCCACAGAATATAAGGAATGTAAATCATCAACCAGTCTCCACAAAGTGCTTCGGGGAACAACCCGATAAAATCTAATACAATGGTTCAACAGACCAGAATATAAATGACTGAATAAAGTAAATACTGAGCATGAAACATAGATGCTCAGGAAAAGTCCTCAGCTAACCCCTCGTCCTCGGGTGTCGGTACAGCTCCTGGATCAGCTCCTGCTGCGGTCCCGTATACCTCGGGATAAATCTCTTCTGCAAATCCTGGGGACATAATCCGAATCCAGGTCCTCAGGGGACATAGCAAGGTACAAAATAACTCAAGCCAAAATAAATTAGTGCAGCAATAAATGAAACATCAGGGTAAATATATAACCATCTATGTGAAATGCAAGTTGAGAGTTTTAGTCATACTCGGGCTGAGACTACTACAGGATCAGTGTCAGCGAAACCCATAGCAGCATTAGTATTACGATTCCAGTATAACCAAAGCAAATACGATTCCAGTACATGTGCCAAAGCACCTCCAGATAACAATATATATATATAATCAGTCTTTGATATGGTAATACTCTCCCCACCCCATGTACTCACGCATCTCATGTCCATAACGTCTCATGTTCATGTCAAGCGGGATCATAGCTAATGCAACAAGTCATATGATATCTAAGAATATAATGTCTATGCCAATCCTGTATCCTACACAGAATCACCATGAATATCTCAGGAAGATTCTGTCTCATGAATAGTGTCAAGTGTCCTGGGTCATGATGTACTTGATAAGGCAAGTACGAGAATGTAAAGGGTATCACGAATGTCCATCTCTAGATGACAATACACAACACCGCGTACGGTGTTGGCACCCGACTACTAATCGGACGCTAAGTAAGTCATACGGTCCTAGGTCAAGCATGCACAACAATCACAGGAATAAAACAAGAGAATAATATGAATCAATATACTGCAAGTTTGGCAAGGTACACTTGCCTGGGGTCCTGCTGCTGGTATGAATCAGAGTCCAAGTCACAGTCCAAATAGCCTATGTATTACAATTTATCGTGTCAAAAGATAATTTATTTTAACTTATTTAATTCTAGAATAATTACTCTAAAATTCTATTTTAATCTTATTATTCTGATTTTTTTAGGTTATTTCCTAAATTTTGTCCAAAGGAACTGAATTTTATCAACTCGAGACTCATGGCACGCAAATCGAGGCGATCTGTTGACCAAAAAGTCAACCGACACAAACTCAACTTTCATGCATGATTTCCTGTAGATTTCAGCATCAAAAACATGTTAGAATTTACGGCTCGTCCGAATTCAAATTCGTTTGAGAATTATGGCACATACAAGTTTCGTATCGTGCACCGATGGTTAAATTCTAACCTAGAAGTTCTACAGAATTAACAGTATGAAAATACATCGAATTAAATTCTGTAAAAAAACATATGTCAATTATCTCGACATTAGCTTTCCGAAACTTTAAACGGTTCATGATTCTGATTCCTGGTTCTCCCGGAATCGCGAAAACATCGAAACACGTCTATTTTCGGACATGTTGTGCTCTACGAATTTTCCAGAATTTAATAATCATAATTTCGTAAAACAAATTATATAATCAGAAAGCTAACCTCAATATCTTTCTAACGCAAGAAACTATGCCTTGTTTGGAGTCCGGAGCTATGCGCAATGGCTTCTGGAAGATGAAGGAACCCTAGATGGTAATTCTCCAAAATTCGGCTGAAGAAAAACCCTAAAAATAAATAACTAAACTAATATATATATAGAGGAGAGAGAAAGCAGCCGCGACTCAGATCTTGACACGTGGCAGCTATCCAACGCTGTCCGTCCAAATCGGATGGTCACAGTTCGATGCGGCTCGGCTCAGCTGAGTCCGAGTCGAACTCTGACTCGGCTCGGCTCGAGGTCGGCTCGGCTCGGCTCGCACCCACCCCGCGGTCACTGACAGGCGGGCCCGGCACTGTTTGCTGCGGGAGGCTGACAGGTGGGCCCCCTGTTTGCTGACTGGGCAGAAATAATTACTTTTTGGATTTTCTTTTTCAGAAATTAGTTTTTAATTCAGTTTTTCATAATTAACTCAAAATAAATGCTAAAAATAATCAGAAAATTCCCAAAAAATTCTATAAAATATATTTTATTATTTAGAACCTAAAATAAAAGTGTAGGATATTTTTAATTATATTTGAATCTAAAATAAAATTTTGAAAATCCTAGAAAATTATAGAAAATTGTAAAAAATCCAAATTAAAAAATTTCTGAAAAATCAGGGTGCTTACAATCTACCCAACTTATAAAAATTTCGTCCTCGAAATTAAAATTAAGCCATGGTAGAAGTCAAGGATGGTCTTAGATATGCATTGGTTACAATACAAGGCTAGGTTTAACGGAGTGGACGATGTTGCACGTTGCACATTCCGAAAATCATGGAAGAAATTCACATGAGTGAAAATAGGTTTCTTCGTGTATCATGTCCAATAGTGTGGACACCTAAATGCTCTTTTGCATAAAAGCGCCCAACAATTGAAACGTTGCACAAAGATGGTAATTGGAGGATGGGCATGTCTAGGACAAGGTGTGGAATTTGTAGGAAGGTAGTGACTAGGGAAGTGCTCCAATTATCGAAGCAATGGTAAGGCGCGCCGAGGGATACCATGTTATAAAACTAAATAAAAAATGTCGTGTTCTATTCCTAAGTGGATTCGAGCTAGCCTAAGTCTCACTATCTAAGCCAAGTAGGTGTACTTCTTAGGTGAGGGGGTTTCACAATCCAGCCAACTTAAAACAATGTCGTCCTCAAAATTAAAATAAGGCATAATTTGTTAATCCTTCGTGTACATATGGCAAGTCAATCGCAATCTCCTTGCGACAATTAAAATCCTAATCATATCCATTGCAATCACTTCTAGGTTAAGATGACCATTGATCCAATCAAATTCAACCTATGGTTATCTCTTCTCGCTTTTTCAAATTATCCATATCCAAATTTAAATTAAATCCATATATCATCTTCAAGATTTAAATACGCATATCAATTTTACCTCACGATCTCCAATTATCATAATCTCCTCTAGAAGTAATTCGAGTCCATTATTATTCCTATTTTCACTTATAAATTTTTGTATGCTTCAACTTCTTAAATTCCATTCACATCCTTAATATTTCAAATAGGTAGTCCAACCATCAAATTTTTATTTTAACTCAAATCATCAAATTGAAAAAATAATTTAAATGCAATCCACCAATGTTCAAGTCTGAAATTCTATCTTTTTATCCTCTAAATTTCAAGTTGATGATTTTACCTTCATTGTTCAAAATTTTAAATCATGTACTTAAGGTATAAATATCGGGTCCTCAATATCAATTCATTAATCCTCATCATCTTAGTCATTCTTCTAAAATTCTCAAAATTAAAATGGCTTGAACCTCTCCCAATTTAATCTTACTCGATCACAATCTAAAAGAAATTCCTCTCGAGTTGACAATGCACTACCACCCAACTTAGAATTTACCCATCTATTACATAAGGCTATATACCTTAAGAGAATATTTCTTAATATGTTTACTCATGTCATTCAATCCTCGAACTTCAATGCCGATCATATCACATATGATATGTCCTTAATTACGAAAGAATAATCCTCAAGTATGTGATCGCGGGGTATATCTAGTATTCTCTGTGTATCAATTTATACCAAGCATGAGGTTTCGTCTTTCCGAAATAAGGGAAGACGGAGACCAATAATAAAGAGTTCAAGGGCAGCGTAATAGAATAGAAGTATTGGGATCAAGGCGTTTAAAGAATTCAATTGGGAATTGTCAAAGCAATTGTGGATTGAAATCCTATTTTGGTAATCCTTTGTTCGCCTGCTCGTATTAGTACAGTTATGTAACCGATACGATATGTCAGACATGTCTAGGGCAAGTATATTCATCTACTAATCACTACATATCTCAATCCATGTAAAGTAGTATTTCGATGGGCGAATCAAGGGCACTATGGTTGATCAGACCGTAATACACTGACTCTGAAATATATTATTGTGGGCCTCCCCAATAATACATATGTCATGAACAAGCTTGATAAAGAATAAGCTTGCAAAACTAGGCTATAAAATAGCAGTATAAGTCAAGGTAGTATAGGAAATACAAGTACGCTAGATGATGATGAAAGGAGGTACAAATTATTCAAGTTCACAAAACAAAAACAAACTAAGCAACAATAATAAAAGACTCTACAATCTCTACAGTCATCATACAACCTCCTTGTATAAGTCGCTAGTCGACCAAATAGGGGCAAGGACCTCTAAATTCTATTGTCTGAATAAACACTGTCATCTTATGCTAGCATACAATTATTGCCATTCAGTTACACCGCCTTGATGGGTCAAGTGGACTATGCGGTACTAGTCTCAAGGGAAAGGGAATATAACTTGTATCGAGGTGGGGGTACAAATTACGTGATTTAACACTAAGGGATAATCATCGGGTCATAATCTACAAGATTAACTCAAACTTATCGAGCTCTAACTACCAAACACAAAATTTTCAAATTCAAGACTACAACTATAATCCTAGCAAACTATGGGACCTTAACAAGGAATAAAATTACTTGGCCTACTATTAGAAGTGTCAGGTGACACGAATTGAAAGACGGAGAAAAGAAGAACATATTTTAGTCGTTGCGCATTAGCGAACGTTAAGGTCGCAGACGAACAACGTATAAAATTAAAATATGAGGCTCTAGATAATATCATAGTTTCCTAAGGTGAAGGTGGCGAGCAATTCTTCGTGTTTGAGGTTTGATCTCATGGAGAATGTCATACTCGTTGCTCTGGGCTTCCTGAGGTACCGTCTGCTAATATCACGACAAGAACCTATATCCTAACACTATCTCACTATGCACACTAGGTTCTGTTCTAACATTCGATCTCAGATTTCCATTGGTTCCTCAAAACTGGGGTCAACCACTAGGGTCAAACATTAGGGTCCAATCTCTAACTAGCTCTTAGCAGTGCCTATACTACTCTTAGGTCATTCATGACTATAACAAGAAATAATGGTAATTTATTCTATAGGTAAGGGACGCTAGGGTTCATTAAGCGTTCTACTTAGGGGTGTGTCAATATCCTAGCTGTACTTTTAGTAGGAAGGTTACCCTACCTATCATTCTATCAACAGGGACTTCTATATTCTAGAAGAAAGCTACACTCAAGGAACTAATGAGAAGGCACATGAATCAAGCATGATGCAATTTTTCAACGGAATAGATTGGAAGGAGGAGGAGGAGAAGCCATAGTCAGTTGTGGATGAGATCCTATACTCTAATCCTATTTGCAGGCTTGCTCGGTCCCTAAGTTGAAACCGAACAATTTAGTCGTAGACCTGCGTGGGCCACCACAAAAACCATGTCACGCCCCAGTCCCAAAATACCGAGGGACTAGACACGTGGCAATGGCCAGCAGCACACACTGATGGACAAACCCAATTTTATGGATCCATCAGGGCGTACTTAAGCTGTAAACTCAAGTCTACGACAATATGGCACAACTAATCTCATCCACACAAGATATAAAATATGATCCACAGAATATAAGGAATGTAAATCATCAACCAGTCTCCACAAAGTGCTTCGTGGAACAACCCGATAAAATCTAATACAATGGTTCAACAGACCAGAATATAAAGGACTGAATAAAGTAAATACTGAGCATGAAACATAGATTCTCAGGAAAAGTCCTCAGCTAACCCCTCATCCTCGGGTGTCGGTACAGCTCCTGGATCAGCTCCTGCTGCGGTCCCGTATACCTCGGGATAAATCTCGTCTGCAAATCCTGGGGATATAATCCGAATCCAGGTCCTCAGGGGACATAGCAAGGTACAAAATAACTCAAGCCAAAATAAATCAGTGCAGCAATAAATGAAACATCAGGGTAAATATATAACCATCTATGTGAAATACAAGTTGAGAGTTTTAGTCATACTCGGGCTGAGACTACTACAGGATCAGTGTCGGAGAAACCCATAGCAGCATTAGTATTACGATTCCAGTATAACCAAAGCAAATACGATTCCAGTACATGTGTCAAAGCACCTCTAGATAATAATATATATATAAAATCAGCCTTTGATATGGTAATACTCTCCCCACCCCATGTAATCACACATCACATGTCCATAACGTCTCATGTCCATGTCAAACGGGATCATAGCTAATGCAACAAGTCATATAATATCTAAGAATATAATGTCTATGCCAATAATGTATCCTACACAGAATCACCATAAATATCTCAGGAAGATTCTGTCTCATGAATAGTGTCAAGTGTCCTGGGTCATGATGTACTTGATAAGGCAAGTACTAGAATGTAAAGGGTGTCACGAATGTCCATCTCTAGATGACAATACACAACACCGCGTACGGTGTTGGCACCCGACTACTAATCGGACGCTAAGTAAGTCACACGGTCCTAGGTCAAGCATGCACAACAATCACAGGAATAAAATAAGAGAATAATATGAATCAATATACTGCAAGTTTGGCAAGGTACACTTGCCTGGGGTCCTGCTGCTGGTATGAATCAGAGTCCAAGTCACAGTCCAAATAGCCTATGTATTACAATTTATCATGTCAAAAGATAATTTATTTTAACTTATTTAATTCTGAAATAATTACTCTAAAATCCTATTTAAATCTTATTATTCTGATTTTTTTAGGTTAATTCCTAAATTTTGTCCAAAGGAACTGAATTTTATCAACTCGAGACTCATGGCACGCAAATCGAGGCAATCTGTTGACCAAAAAGTCAACCGACACAAACTCAACTTTCATGCATGATTTCCTGTAGATTTCAGCATCAAAAACATGCTGGAATTTACGGCTCGTCCGAATTCAAATTCGTTTGGGAATTATGGCACATACAAGTTTCGTATCGTGCACCGATGGTTAAATTTTAACCTAGAAGTTCTACAGAATTAACAGTATGAAAATACATCGAATTAAATTCTGGGAAAAACATATGTCAATGATCTCGACATTAGCTTTCCGAAACTTTAAACGGTTCATGATTCTGATTCCTGGTTCTCCCGGAATCGCGAAAACATCGAAACACGTCTATTTTCAGAAATGCTGTGCTCTACGAATTTTCCAGAATTTAATAATCATAATTTCGTAAAACAAATTATATAATCAGAAATCTAACCTCAATATCTTTCTAACGCAAGAAACTAGGCCTCGTTTGGAGTCAGGAGCTATGCGCAATGGCTTCTGGAAGATGAAGGAACCCTAGATGGTAATTCTCCAAAATTCGGCTGAAGAAAAACCCTAAAAATAAATAACTAAACTAATATATATATAGAGGAGAGAGATAGCAGCCGCGGCTCAGATCTTGACACGTGGCAGCCATCCAACGCTGCCCGCCCAAATCGGATGGTCACAGTTCGATGCGGCTCGGCTCAGCTGAGTCCGAGTCGAACTTTGACTCGGCTCGGCTCGAGGTCGGCTCGGCTCGCACCCACCCCGCGGTCACTGACAGGCGGGCCCGGCACTGTTTGCTGCGGGAGGCTGACAGGTGGGCCCCCTGTTTGCTGACTGGGCAGAAATAATTACTTTTTGGGTTTTCTTTTTCAGAAATTAGTTTTTAATTCAGTTTTTCATAATTAACTCAAAATAAATGCTAAAAATAATCAAAAAATTCCCAAAAAATTCTAGAAAATATATTTTATTATTTAGAACCTAAAATAAAAGTTTAGGATATTTTTAATTATATTTGAATCTAAAATAAATTCTTGAAAATCCTAGAAAATTATAGAAAATTATGAAAAATCCAAATTAAAAAATTTCTGAAAAATCAGGGGGCTTACACTTTGGCTTCCAACTATTCCGCGGCAACAGCAACGACTCCGGTGGAACAGCCCGTGCTTGAAGTTGAGACACCGCAAATTTCAAGGCCGAGGGACGTGATTGCCTTCGACTTTGGCCACTTCAAGAAAGTCTGCATTACTCCATTCAATGGGACTGAGGACCCAATCGTGGCTCTAGATACAATAAACATAGAGGATATCATAAATAAGAAACTATAAGAGAATGTACTCGCCTGAAGTCTGATGAATAGTCTCACCGATGTCTGATATGGTACCTCGAAGACCTAGATAGGGAATACAATATCAATACAAGGTTTCAGAAAAAAATAAGTTAAACTAGTCAACATCTAGGTCAAAAAGCTATTTCTAAGTCAAAACAGTCAAACTAGGTCAACTCCAAGTCAAATTGGTCAAACTTGGTCAAACTACCTATTTCTAGGTTGCATGAGTCTATCTCAATGATGTTGGGTTCATATATTATGAATCTAGTTCATATAAGCTAAATCTTAGGATACTAGGATACCGTATCTCAGGATACGCAAACAATAGATAAAATATAACATATGCATATCAAACAATATTAAATATATAAATCCTAATTATAATATTAAATGGATACCTTGGTTTTGAACTAACTCGGTATCGCACAACTAAATATCAATCTTGATACCCAAACCCAATACCTTGGGTATCCCCAATACCTTGATACTTACCTTGGTATCTCAAGGTAATTGCCAAAACTTCATATATATACTAACTACCCATTAATAACTATATGCTAACAACTAACCATTACAAATATAGTATACTAAAGCATAAATAATAATTAGGAATATATATATATACACCAATACCATATATATATATATATATATATATATATATATATATATATATTATTTATAAATAATACATAATAATATATATAACCGCAAAACTGTCGCTGAAAAGTCGCTACTGCCCGTCGCTGAAAGATGCAGATACTGCTGCTATTGCTACGGTTCCTGCTGCTGTTGCTAATACTGCTGAAGCTGTTGTCACTGAAGGCTGTTGTTGTTGTTGTTGCTGAAGCTGCTGCCGTCGCTGAATCTGCTGCTGTCGCCAATGCTGCTACTGCTACTGTTGCTGAAGCTGCTGCTGTTGCTGAAGCTGCTTCTGTTGCTGAAGCTGTTGTCGCTGAATCTGCTGTAGTTGTTGCTAATACTGCTGCTCCCTCTCTCTCTCTCTCTCTCACTTATACTAACACTTAATATATATATACTTCTTTATATACATATATACGTATCCAAAATAATACATATAGTATAACATACACATATTATAGTAACATATATACATATATATCATAACATTACCAATACGTACACGTATATGTATATATATATATATATAATCATGCAAGTATATATATATACATAACATACAAATATATGGATAACATATATATACACATAACATATACATATATACACTACTATATATATATATATATATATATATATATATATATATATATATATATATATATATATATATATATATATCATAATGACTAAGAACAATGGAAAAGTATATCTAGAAATAAATTGCACAAACATATGGGGTGTATCGCACCCGTATCCCACTAGATCTAGGATACGCTTGCGACACGAGTCCACCACACATCCAAACGTACCCCGAAGGACACGAACACGAATAATATATTATTTATGAATAATACGAAGAGTCAAACACAAATCTACGTGTCCGTGTCAAAATATGACATGCACAAAGTCCCGTGTCGGAGGAAAAATACCCAAATCAACACGTATCACCAAATTGTTGGGATACGACCTACACGTACCCAATTATGGACACGACACTAGCTCCAAACACACAAGCATATGCCAAATTGATCTATAGGACCAATTGACACACACAACAAGTGTCAATATTGGAATTTTTCCAAAATTGACACAAAAAGCACCATAACTTTCTCAATAGGCCTCCTATGAACTCAAAACCAAATCCTATGGGTAGCCTATGCATATGGGTTGATTTCTCATGGTTAATTATCATATTTAGAACCTAAATTAAGGGAAAAATTGAATTATACCTATTGGAAGATGGATTCCCAATGCAACCTCCAAATATGATAAAATTGGCCTCCAACTTGTAGATCCTTGCTCCTCTTTGTAGATCCTTGCTCCACTAATCTCCAATGATGATTTGGGAAGGAATTGGGATAAAATTTAGTAGAAAAATGATGTAGGAATGAGGAAATTTGGTTGAGAAAAATTCTAGATCTAGATTTCAAATAAAAAGAGGAGAGAGAAACTTTCCCCCTCTTTTTAATAGGCCGGCCCCCTTACCCCTTTCTCAAGTCATTATGTAATATCTATTATACCCCTTAGGGCCTCCCATGAAAAAATAATTAAGGAGGAAAGCTTCTAGTCTAATAGTTTAATTAAATTAATCAACCTCCTAATCAATGGGCTTTCTAAATGGACTCAATTCTAACAATTAATACATGTTGGTCCATGAGTCTAAACTAAACTAGTTAGGTCTACTAACATAAGTCCAAAACAAATAACTAACATCTAACAATAATTAAATAATACAACAATTAATTATCTAACATGCACAATATTTAATTAATTATGAAATTACTAAAATACCCTTTCCTAGAAAATGTGGTAGTGACACTACCGCCAACTAGCAGGCGACTATCAGGAGGTTCCGTCCGGATCGGATCGGCCCAGGTGTCCCGATGACCATCCGCAGGAACAGAGATCCAAAAATCTCACTTGTTAACAAGTTGTCCGTGACATGCATGTCTTGGTCTTCCAGATTCACCACTTGACATGATAATCCATGATTCTTTTTCTGAACGAGCATTGCTCCACGAGCTGTGATTCTTGATTCTTGCTTTTACTTGACATGATTCTCGTTCAGTGTTCAACTTGACTTGTTGCATTCCCCGGGTGCGGGGACTGCCTTGTTCGCCCAACGGTCCCGGATACTTGCAGGTTCATATTGCACAAAAGAACTATTTGATAGTCTTTTGGCTAACTAGATGCATGCATGATATGGATAGTGTTACTTGATTATGGCATAATTCGTGTAGCAAGCATTTCAACGAGGCAATGAGTATAAGTTAACATATAAGCAGGCAAGCATTGCATTCATTTAGAATATAAGTATTTACTTTGGCACGGGTCTAAGGGTAAACTGTGGAGTGAAACCGTAAAGGGACATACCAAGTGACATAATCTAGGGACGTGCAGTGTAATTAAGTGAACAGTGCACTATGAAGAGTATGTATCGTTCTACTCGAGGCATAGCAGGATCTAGTTGCACAAGGCAAAGGTAGCATGCAAGGGTCCATTTATAAGCAAAGTTTTATTTTTATGTTCTAACACAAGAAATACAAGTTAGGATTATTCCCTTAGCTAGGTGCGTTGTATTCTTTATTAGCATGCATGGGATGATTCACCTAGCGACTACCATATTTTGTCCATATTTTAAGTGTGCTGGCTAAGCAAAGATGTGGCGCCCCGTTCCTCCTATTCGGGGAGCGCGGCTAAGAAATACAAGACGGTATCGTTCGATCGGGATAGATTGAAACAAGAACTCGTCCTCGTTATGGATTTGTTTCTTCAGAATCGATTCCCATATTCAGTGGACCGTGCCCCCGGGATCGACTTAGCGGCAGAGTCAGGAGGGACCTCTCCGCTGTTATCTTTTATTGCCTCGGATTTTGATGTCGCTTGTTGCTTTCGTGCTTTGAGTTGGTTTTGGGATTTGCTTGTTTTCCTTGAACGGTTTCGATAGATTTCATTATTTTCGTTCATTGAATTGCACTTTAATTCCGAGATTGGAAAGAGAGGAAGAAGTATTGATCGAGTTGTTCGTGAATGCAGGTGAACGAGCAGTAGGCGGCTTACGAGCGGAGTCGTGAAGCGCCTCTTTCCTTCTCCCTTCCGACTACTAAGTGAGTGGCTACCATCCCGATTAGCTAGCCATGCTTCCAAGTCTTCACACCTAAAACTCTTGCATTCTTGTTGCCCCGATCAAACGATACCAAGGATGTCTAGATAAAATGGGAATAGACTTGGATTATTGCTTGTCATTCAACTTGGGAACGGTTACTTACACTGCATGCTTGTTCGTTTGGAACGTTCATCATATGTTTCAATTTTAGTTAGAATACATGTTTCTTCTATAAATTATGCTATGCATATGGAACACACTTTAATTTGGCATAGATTGATCAGTAAGACTATGCAAAACCGTTTGTGCTATGGAGCTTGCCCATATTCGTTCAGAATTTGCATAAAATGATTCGAACTAAATGATGCTTGATCACGGACAACTTGTGCACAAGGTATTTTGGCTTCCGCGGACGGTCGCCAGGGCACTGGGGCGAATCCGATCCGGGCGGAAGAATTCGTATAGTCGTTTGTCATGGACAGGATGCTATGTAGCGGGGCTCGCCACCTGCGTTGCATATCATTCTTGTCCCGAGACTATAACCCGTCCCTTTGTGGCATCACGCTAGTGATCCCTATGTATATTTGAACCTGTTGCATACTAACTTGTGTCTTCGTGGCAGGGAAGGCATGGTAAGTATTGTGCAGGTCATTCAGACGGACAGGTAAAAGTCACCAAACGGTGACAAGTTCATTTCAGTAAATTCTATATGCTGCTTACTTGTAAATGAACTAAGGTAAGATAGAAACCCACAATAATATGCATGTTTTATTAAAATAATGTGTTGATTGGTATAGTTCAGTTAGCTCGCCTTCACCAGTATGTTTCGATATACTGACCCTCGTTGAAACATGTTCTCCGCACTAAGGAGAACCGAGTGAGGTGCCGAAGTCATCTTCCCGATCCAGTCCAGCTGTCGGAGCATCCTGATCGTGCCGCATTTAGAAGCACTTGAAGAAAGGAGCTTGCACCTCTATATACACAATGCAGCTCCGAGGCAAAGCTGTCCTCCAGCCCGGAGGTCTATACATTTTGAAGTTTAGTAAAGGGATGTAATGTACATGACTGCTATCTCATTTTGAGTCAACACCTTTGTAATCCCGTGCGGCATATTAGCTGACTCGTTCAAGAGTTTGTAATAGATATTCATTATCAATAAAGAGAACTTTTCCATGTTTCAACTTGTGTTTAATTTATCTGCGTACTCTGAATATGTGCTCGTTATGCAAAATACTTTAGCCTTGTGTGGGCGCAACCCCAGGCCCGTACGGCATCACGATTCGGGGGACGCCCCAACGATTCCACGGAATCGGATCGTGACATAGTGGTATCAGAGCATAGATTCAAGTTCCTTAGACTCTCGCACTGGAAAAGTTCCTTTAACGATCAAATTTCTGTGCGAACTCTTGAACTCGCTAGGCCAAAATGAGATACGTTCATGCAATAAGTTCATAATACATTATGATCCTAATGAAATTTACCTTCTTTTGAAGGAATGGCTCCAGCGCAATCTGCAGCGCTAGCACCGGACGAAACGCAAGGCCAAGAAAGTAGTTCGGGCACTTCGGAAAGTTCAAGGAGCCAGCGAGCCGTGGCAAGCATCGATCCCATCCAGCAAATGTTGCGGATGTTGGAGGCAAACCAACAAAGGGACGTGGCTCGCTACGAATGGGCCGAGAAGTGGGCGAAGGAGAGTCAGCTCAAGTTTCAAGACAATATAGAAGTTCGATTCTCAGTCCAACAAAAGCAGGTAGATGCCCTGTAACAGATTGTGCAGACTTTGGCCTCCAACCATTCCGCTGCAACAGCAACGACTCCGGCGGAACAGCCCGTGCTTGAAGTAGAGATGCCGCAAATTCCAAGGGCGAGGGACGTGACTGCCTTCGACTTTGGCCACTTCAAGAAAGTCTGCAACACTCCATTCAACGGGACTGAGGACCCAATCGTAGCTCTAGATTGGTTGGCCGAACTTGAAGACCACTTCGCTCTGCTAGAGGTCCCCGAAGAGAAGCGCATCGTATGCGCGCAACTACAGCTCCGCCTCAACGCGCACGATTGGTGGGACGTGCATCAACGATCTCTTCAATTTGATCATGGAGAGGAGGCGATCTCGTGGACGACTTTTTGTGCCACGTTTGAAGAGGAGTTTATACCCCCTCCAGTACAACGTCAGATGGAGAACGAGTTCGTACAACTGAGACAAGGCAGCATAACAGTTAAACAGTACTCTGTCGAATTCAACCGTCTCTCCAAATTTGCTAGGGCCTATTTACCTGATGTAGCGAGTCGAGCTAGAAGGTTTGAAGGTGGTCTACGCCCTGCCATCCATGCGCACGTAGTCGTTCATCAGTATCGGACAATGCGGGAAGTCATGAATCACGCTCTATCTCTCGAACCGATATATCCTCACGTTCCTACCGGCGCTGTGCATACCTACAATCACAAATGCCAAAGCAATGATAGAGGAAACAATGCTGCAAAGCGACAAAACAATGGTGGTCAGAATAAGAGAAATACAGGAGTGCATTGTGAACACTGTAACATGCCGGGGCACACCATCGTTAATTGTTACTTAAAGAATGGGTCCTTTTACAACTGTGGCAGAAATGGACACTTGATTCGAAACTGTCCGCTCCCAGATCGCCGCCAGCAACATAATGTTCCCTAATGGTAGGTTCTATTCCTAAGTTTTGGGACGAAAATTCCAATTGGTTGGGTAGGATGTGGCGCCCCGTTCCTCCTATTCGGGAAGCGCGACTAAGAAATACAAGACGGTATCGTTCGATCGGGATAGATTGAAACAAGAAATCGTCCTCGTTATGGATTTGTTTCTTCGAAATCGATTCCCATATTCAGTGGACCGTGCCCCCGGGATCGACTTAGCGGCAGAGTCAGGAGGGACCTCTCCGCTGTTATCTTTTATTGCCTCAGATTTCGATGTCGCTTGTTGCTTTCGTGCTTTGAGTTGGTTTTGGGATTTGCTTGTTTTCCTTGAACGGTTTCGATGGATTTCATTATTTTCGTTCATTGAATTGCACTTCAATTCCGAGATTGGAAAGAGAGGAAGAAGTATTGATCGAGCAGTTCGTGAATGCAGGTGAACGAGCAGTAGGCGGCTTACGAGCGGAGTCGTGAAGCACCTCTTTCCTTCTCCCTTCTGACTACTAAGTGAGTGGCTACCATCCCGATTAGCTAGCCCTGCTTCCATGTCTTCACACCTAAAACTCTTGCATTCTTGTTGCCCCGATCAAACGATACCAAGTAATAACTAAAAGATGTCTAGATAAAATGGGAATAGACTTGGATTATTGCTTGTCATTCAACTTGGGAACGGTTGTAGAAGCATGAAAAATACGCTGGATGGCTACACGCAGCATGTTGATGCACATCGGCGTAAAAAGATGACCTCAGAAGCCCTCAACATACAACAGAGCTTTTCGGCTGAGCACAGCGTAAAAAGTAAGCTCAAAGGACCATCCGCGTAAGTGCAGTATGTCCAGGCTGCTTCAGCGTAAGACATGGTGCTTCATCGCCTATATGGCGTAAAACACATCCGCTTTCAATGCAGCATTAAAGCGTACGAGGAACGCTTCGTGTTCTCCGAAGTGAACCTGTCATGTCCTGCAAATGAACCTGACGTCTGGACTTCTGACAAAGGGATACTGCTCGACTATCCAGGCGACGGCTATAATGATGGCGCGACACTGCAACCCAGGCTGTCGTTTACTGCCATTCCCTTTGCGTAAACCGCTTTTTCGCGTACAGAGGACTACGCCGTCTAGTTTTACACAGGCGGATGTGAGCTGTTTACGCTCCGCGGAAGACAAACTGCATGCCACGTCGAAAGCTGCACTTCGTACAGGGCTTGAGGCACGCCTCTGCATTTAATGCACAGAGCGGTGACAGTTTCTCGAGGCACGTCTCTGCGTTTGATGCACAGAAGGGCTGCAGACCTTCAAAACACGCCTCTGCATTTAATGCGCAGACTAAAGGCGGATCTCTGCATTTAATGCAAGGGATTTGATTAAATGTCACCGAACCGTCGTTTAGTGACATCCCCTTCGCGTAAACTACTCCTACGCATGCAAGGAAATACGCTGCCTAGTTCTACACAGGCAGACGTGAGCTTCTTACGCTCCGCGGAAGACAAACCACCTGCCACGTCAGCAGCTACTCTGCGTACAGGATTCGAGACGCGTATCTACATTTAATGCGCAGAATGATGGCAAATCTTAAAGATAAGCATCTGTATTTAATGCACATGATGGTGGCAGATCTCTGCATTTAATGCAAGGGATTTGATTATATCTTCAAAAGCCATAATTCCGGCTAAGACGTCCACATCAGCGCTCTGGCACCTTACGCAACGGCTTCTACGCCCATTCAGCTTCTGTGCTCACTCGGCTTCTACGCCCACTCGGATTCTACGCCCATTCGGCTTCTACGCCCACTCGGCCTCTATGACCACTCGGCTTCTATGCCTACATGGCTTCTATGCCTACTTGGCTTCTACGCCATGGTGACAGACATTGGCTTCTACGCCAACCTCTTCTACACGAGGGATACCTACCTGCGTGACTTTTACGCCGTGATCTTCGTAGCAGTTATACGCGTTTTGTCCCTTAGTTGGACCCGCGTCACACGCTCATTCAAAAGATCATCTATACGCAGGCATTGGTTATTTTAACCGTCGTGTAAAAGGGTGCTGTATTGTCCACTCCTCGGTTCCTACACCAACTGAGTGGTCACTGTCATTAAAACTCTATAAATAGAGACCTCTATCAACAGAGGAACGGGTCAAACTTTTGAAGGAGAGATCGAACAAGGTCAAAGAAATTGGTCAAAAAACCTCCAAAGAGATCGAACCACGGGTCGAAACATTAGAGATTGAGGAGAAGTCAAAGAGTCTTTGAGAGAGAGGAATCCGGAGCTCAGGCAAAGAGTAGGGATCAACGACTTTGGCATCGTGCATCAATCCTCTTTTGCAACCTTCGAAGCTGCTTCCTGTCTTCTACGGCACTTTTTCATCATCGTGTGGTCCAAGGGCTAAAGTGATCGACTGCAGATCAGACACATATAGCAATATTTACCCAGATTAAATAAATTGTACTCCGACATCCTCGTATAGGATTAAATTGTACAAGTTTGTTTGTAAACCAAAGAACACGGGTTTCGTATAAACCCCGTCTCGAATACATTTCATTCTTTCGTTTTCTACCACAAACAACAGTTACTTACACTGCATGCTTGTTCGTTTGGAATGTTCATCATATGTTTCAATTTTAGTTAGAATACATGTTTCTTCTATAAATTGTGCTATGCATATGGAACACACTTTGATTTGGCATAGATTGATCAGTAAGACTATGCAAAACCGTTTGTGATATGGAGCTTGCCCATATTCGTTCAGAATTTGCATAAAATGATTCGAACTAAATGATGCTTGATCACGAACAACTTGTGCACAAGGTATTTTGGCTTCCGCGGACGGTCGCCAGGGCACTGGGGCCGATCCGATCCGGGCGGAAGAATTCGTAAAGTCGTTTGTCATGGACGGGATGCTATGTAGCGGGGCTCGCCACCTGCGTTGCATATCATTCTTGTCCCGAGACTATAACCCGTCCCTTTGTGGCATCATGCCAGTGATCCCTATGTATATTTGAACCTGTTGCATACTAACTTGTGTCTTCGTGGCAGGGAAGGCATGGTAAGTATTGTGCAGGTCGTTCAGACGGACAGGTAAAAGTCACCAAACGGTGACAAGTTTATTTCAGTAAATTCTATATGCTGCTTACTTGTAAATGAACTAAGGTAAGATAGAAACCCACAATAATATGCATGCTTCATTAAAACAACGTGTTGATTGGTATAATTCGGTTAGCTCGCCTTCACCAGTATGTTTCGACATACTGACCCTCGTTGAAACAGGTTCTCCGCACTAAGGCGAACCGAGTGAGGAGCCGAAGTCGTCTTCCCGATCCAGTCCAGCTGTAGGCGCATCCTGATCGCGCCGCATTTAGAAGCACTTGAAGAAAGGAGCTTGCACCTCTATATACACAATGCAGCTCCGAGGCAAAGCTGTCCTACAGCCCGGAGGTCTATACATTTTGAAGTTTAGTAAAGGGATGTAATGTACAAGACTGCTATCTCATTTTGAGTCAACACCTTTGTAAGCCCGTGCGGCATATTAGCTGACTCGTTCAAGAGTTTGTAATAGATGTTCATTATCAATAAATAGAACTTTTCCATGTTTCAACTTGTGTTCAATTTATCTGCGTACTCTGAATATGTGCTCGTTATGCAAAATACTTTAGCCTTGTGCGGGCGCAACCCTAGGCCCGCACGGCATCACGATTCGGGGGATGCCCCAACGATTCCACGGAATCGGATCGTGACAAAAGACAAGTTTATCGTAGCCATCCACCTTAGTGATGATTCGCCTCGGTCGAGCGATACTTCCGAGCGAGCATTTAAAAGTCTAAGTCTGAACTCTTGAAGGGCCAAGTCTGGAAATCATTTGCCTCAAACGAGTCTTCTCGCTGAGCAAAGCGGGTCGGGTCATTTGCATTTACGCCGTTTGAATTGGCTGTCCGCTTTAACGGAACGGGTCGTCACATCGGACTCGGACTCGGGCTCGTGCTCAAGGGCGCAAAGTGGCACTTTATTGGAGCACTTTGCACTTAGCACGTCAGGATCGTCGCATGACGCTCATGCGCTCTTTTCTTGCGCAAGTTGCATGCACGGTTGCTAGCTCGGACACATGCTTCATGGCGCATGCGGCTTGGCGCTTTGCGTCTAAGCGTTATGCAGCCATGTGCGCATGCGGTGAGGTGCGTATGCGGCCAGTTGCCATGCGTCCAGGAGCGCATGCGACTCGGTGCCCATGCGGCCAGTTGCCATGCGGCAAGGAGCGCATGCTGCTCGGTGCCCATGCGGCCTGTGCTCATGCGGCCAGGGCCTTGCGGCCTTGTCGATATGAGGCAAGGTGCTATGTGGAGAGTTTGACGGGGAGGGGCAGGGCCTGCTTTCGGCGTTTGGCGGCACTGTCTGTCTCATGCAGTACAGCGTGTCAGACGGCGCGAGCAGCTGCTTTCGACGTTTGGCGGCGCTGTCTGCCTCGTGCAATGCAGCCTGACTTGCGACGCCGACCGCTTATGCGGCCTGGAGTTTCCTCAGGCAGCATAGGTGTCATTTTCTTCTATATATAGATGACCTCCTCTTTCATTTGAAGAGAGAGAAAAAAGATGGAAAAACCGAGAACACCAGATCATATGCTGCCCAGAGTGTCTCCCTCTCACATGGTATTTTTTGAGTATTTTTCGAATGTGACATTGAGCATTCCAGAAGTTTATTTGTGAACTTACTGGTTCCTGGGGACAGATCGCCTGTATGACGAATCTTGCTTTGAGCAAAGGTGGTTTTGACCACCCCAGCAATGAGCTTTTCTTCAGCATTTTTCTTTGCTTCGTTCTTTCTCATTGTAGCGTCTGCGAACGTAAAGAGAAGAACGTTTTACTTGTTGCTTGTTGTAATCTTCATTTTTTTCGAAGTCAGTTTGTAACCTGTTCTTGGTTCGTGCTTCGTTGGAATCGAGAAATATCAGATGATGAACTCTTGTGTGAATCTCTGATCTCGACGACAACTTGGGTTCCAGTAGAGAGCGGATCTTCGGGTCTCGCTTGTAGTTCTGTCATGGCCCGCGTTCTACCATCTTTGATCCGTCTCAAAAATAACATGAGCTACCTGATCCTCTAATTTTGCAGCTACTGTGATAGCTAGAGATCACAATGGCAAATTCATTTCAGCCTAGCTAAACATGGATCTCTGACTATCCTCCTCAGCTAGGACTCAGCATTGAAACGGAATTGCAGGCTTTCAAACTTGGGATTAAACTTGCACAAGAACTCAAAGGTACAAAGATTATTATAGGAGGTGATGCTCTGATCGTAGTTCGTATTCTTCATGGGGAGGATGTGTTAATTCCATGGCAGATGTATAATCTAGTTCATAAAGTCAGACCACTTTTATAGACGAAGCATCACGTTGTCATTTACCCGACGTGGTAGGAATGCTGTAGCCGATATACTTGCTTATGAAGCTCTTAGTCTTTGGTGCAGGTGTGTATACAAAAGCAGCTTGTATCTGATGCTACTTGTAGAACTCTTGAAGCTGAATGTATTAGCTAGCATGAATGAAGTTTTCTTTTCTCTCTCAAAAATAAAAAATAATAATTATGGACATTTTTTTTCCTGCAAATACAAAAAAGGCCCCTGCCTAATCCTTTCTTCCTATACTTAATCCTAACCCTAAATCTAAATTTAACCCTAAAACTAATCTAATTAAGGATGTAGATGTTCCAAAGGGAGTCATTTAAGAAAGTGAGTTCGTGTAGGAGGTGGACGGCTATAAGACTTAATGTAGAAAAGAAAAAGAAAAAAGGGGGGATCGATAAGGACGAGGGTGGAAAGAGATGGGTCGACTAGGGATCGACAAAGATAAGTGTAATTGGGATCCCAGAGGGGAAGGAGAAGTTGATTTGTGTATGATTAGATTTCTTTAGAGATGGATGAGAGAAGAGATGATGAATAAAACAATAGTTTTGTTTTTGCTAATTTTGAAACTTATTAGCATCTTTAACTCTGTTTTGAGTTTGAAAAAAATGGTTGCCATATAGGAATCATAATTTTTTATTTTAATTTTTTTTCCTAATGTAAATGTAAAATAAATTGTGAAGTTGATATGTCAATAACATGTCAAAGACAATATGAAGTTGGTTGTCTAGATCTAGACAATGGACTTCTCAATGCTTTAGTTCCACATCATCAATTATAAATAAAAATATTTAAAAACAAAAGTGAAAAAGTTGTCTTAGAAGCTGGAAAAAGTAATTTTTATTGTTTTCTCAATACTTTTGCATTGGAGAACACTTTTCTATCTAATTTTCTTATGTGAATATAGGCTTACCACATAGAAAAAATATTGTCTTGTGCCTCATGCCACGTAGGAATCACAACACAACACAAAACAAGACAATAGGATTGGAGATGGTCTTAGAGCATCTCCAACCCTGTTGTGAGTTTGAAAAAAAATGATTGTCACATAGGAATCACAACTTCTTATTTCAAAATTCTTTCTCCAATGCAAATGTGAAGTTAGTTGTGAAGTTGACATGGCAATGATATGACAAGGACAATGTGAAGTTGGTTGTCTAGATCTAGACAATGTATTTCTCAATGCTTTACTTCCACATTATCAATTATGAATAAAAATATTTATATAAAAAAAAGAAGTGAAAAAGTTGTCTCGAAAGTTGGCAAAAGTAGATTTTATTATCTTTCCAATACATTTGCATTGGAGAACATTTTTCTATCTCATTATCTTGTATGAATATAATATTGTCACATAGAAAAAAAATATTATCTTGTGTCTCATGACTCATATGAATCATAACACAACACAAAATAATGCAATAGAGTTGGAGATTGTTAGGGTCTGTTTGGTTCGCGTGAAGTGGACTTAGAAGTCACGGAAAAAGTGAAAAAACTACTGTAGCGAGTACTTCTGGTGTTTGGTTCGGCAGCAGCAGAAGTGGAAAAAAAATATTGATGGCATGGCTTTTTACTTCCAGTCGGATCCAGTACTCCCATTCCCACTTCAGTAAAAAAAAAAAATCCAGAAGTGATACACTCTTCACTGTTTAAAAGTATAATATATTAAAGTAATAATAAGAAAATTATTTATATTAAAGTATGATAAGAATAATATAATATTAAAGTATATTAAATTATTATTATTATTTAATAATATAAATGTGCTTTATTTATTTATTTAATAAAAAAAATAGTAGTTTGGTGATCTCTTATTATTAATAATAGTCCTAACTCCTTCTAAACAAAATTTGTCTTAATAATTGTGTGTTAATTACACATTAATAATAATTTTATTTTTTATTTAATTAAAAAAACTTTTAATCGAAATAAATTTATTCAAACTATTATGGAAATCAATTTTTATTTTATGTCCATTTGTAAACAATTAAATAATAATAATAATAATAATAATAATAATAATAATAATAAATTAACATTAAAATTACTAGTAGTAATTATTATTATTATTATTATATTATTATTATTATTATCAGTTATTATTATTATTAATAATAATAGTATTATTTAATAATAATAATAACCGGTAACAATAATAATAATAATAATAATAATAATAATAATAATTTTAGTTGGAGTAACCTCACCATATTAACCATATCACTTCTTAACTCCACTTTCAACAACCATTCAAACGAAAAAAATTCAAAAATTTAATTTTTCAATTTTCTTCCAACAACCATCCAAACCATAAAACTTACAAAATATACATATACATGACACATGTACTCAATATACATATAAATTTTCTATTTTTAAATTTTTTATTTCGTTCAACTTTTGCAAACCAAACAGCCCCCCCTTAGAGTATAAGAAGAAAATTTAATGCCATGTGCACCATCACATCCCTAGAAAACAAAGATGATCAGTGAGAGAACATGTGAGAGACCACCCCAAAAATAACCCACCTCCTTTTTGTAGAGGTGACGTGGTCACAGAAAAACTATGGAGCGGAAGCCTAAAGTTGACTGGCACCCTTCTCCTCGGCGGCCTCGCTGCCCCAGCTCCGCGTCCTCTTCCTCCTCGCGTCTCCCCTCCTTCTCAAGTACCTTTGTATTTCTAGAAGGGTTGATCCTTTCTTATTTCTACTTGTTATTTTGAATATTAGTTAGGGATTAATTTCTTCTTGTTATTGTTGTTAATTTGATTACTTATAATAGGCGACGCTGGATATTCTTTTGTAACTGCGGAGGATTGTTTCGAGGAAGATAAACGAGGTAGATCTTGCTACTGTCTTTTGAGATTTAAGAGCTAGATATAGGCACTCCAAAATACAGCAAAAACTAATGTCCTGTTCTTCTCGTTGTGTCCAAAATACACCAAAAACTAATATCTGGATCGTGTCATATTCCACAACCATTGGGCTGCCCACACCACTTTAGGTATAAAAACTGGTAGTAGTACGGAAAATGTATCAGAATGCATACAGAAGAGGAGTGCCTTTTTTTATTCTAGAGTTCCGATTTTGAGTGGTTTTAAGTAGCAGCTTTTAAGCTAATTCAACCTAGGGGTGAGTATTATTCGGTTTTGGACCGAAAACCGAACTGAATAAGAGATTCGGTTCGGTTTCGGTTTTAAAAATACTAAAATTTCTTATTCGGTTTCGGGTTTCAATTTCGGTCCAAAACAAAAAATCGAATAAGATTTATGCAATTATGTTGATATTCCAATTCTTTGCATATTTTGTGATTAAAATTGTATATTTTTTGAAAATTAATTCTATGTATATGTTTTGAAAAATAATTCTTTGCATATTGGACACAACTTTAAAATACAACAAATGTGTGTATAAAATTATAACTTTTAATATAATTTAACTTTGATTTTAATTTTGGGTCCAAACCATTAAACAATAGCAATAGTCCAACCGAACAAACCAAATAGCTTATTCGGTTCGGTTCTATTTTGGTTTTGGCTAATTTCGGTTCGGTTTCGGTTTTGGATCATTAGAATTTTGGTTTATTCGATTTTGACTATTTCGGTTAAGCTGAAAACTGAATAAACCAAATGCTTACCCCTAGTCCAACCCATACTTGATAATTCATTAATGAGCGGTTCTGAAATTTTTTTACAAAATAAAATTACCTATATGTCCATATATAAAAAAAGTTCTTCCAAAGTTTCATTTCTGATACCCCAAGTCTGCTTGATGCATGATTCTTAAATATGCCTTTATGGGTGTGTATCATACAGTGTTCGACTTCAGCATTAGCTAAATAAAATTTATAGGATTTGCGAAGGCTACATGAAGAGATTTTTTTTTTTTGCATCACCTCCACTACTTAATTATATTGTAATTATGTGTAACAACGTAATACTTGATTTCTGCATATCATTAGTATTTATTATAGAAATTTGATTTTGAGAATTTCGAAATTTTTGGGTATTAGTAATTATAATTATATATTTTTGGCGAGGATATACATAGAATAAATTAATAAAATATAACAAAATCTACTGATTTTGGGTGTTTATAAAAACATCCAAAATTACCTTACACCGTTTTTTGGTACATCGTTTTTTGGCATGTTGTGCCTCAAAAAAGTTAGCAATCAGAAGTTTTTAAAATACTTCATAAATGGTCGGTTCAAAAATATTTCAAAATCGTTGAAAACACCGTTATCAAGCAGACCCTCAGCCCCTCCTACTGTTGATGCAGTTGCACGTAGTTGCATCTTCCCTTGCAGGCCACGAGTGCGACTGATGTTGTCCCTATGGTATTAGTGCTGGGGAACCTGTGGCCAAGATAAAATTTTGCGGTTTCATTATTCCCTCTATTCGGGATCATAAAATGTTTACATAATTGTATAAGTCTTATTCGGTTTTCGATTTTTGATCGAAATCTATAACCAAAATTAAATAAGAAATTTTAGTATTTTTAAAACAGAAATCGAACCAATTTTTTTCTAAGCCGAACTAAATCTCTTGTTCAGTTCGATTTGATTCGATTCGATTTTTGGTCCAAAACCGAATAATGCTCATCTCTACCTACCAAGCATACATACACTCTAAATTTTCTTGTGGTATTTGTCAAGGATCCTCCAAAATACAATATAGCGCACCAAGATAGATAGCGTCAACTATGTGTCCCCATGTCTGAGACACTTATCGTGTCTTCTTCGAATTTGTGCGAGATAACTTCTCACCATCAACATTGCCAATATACCACTGGACTGAAAGGAGCCAATAAAAAAGATTTCCACCCACAAACCTATATCATGCAAGTCTTTCCTTGCCATGTACATAGAGAGAGTTTGCTTAATTGGTGAAAGTGATCAGCACAAGTTCCAAAAGAGATCACAAGCAAGCAAGGAAGTACACAGAACAGAAGAGAAGAGCACATCACAGAGGAGGGAGGAATTAGAGCAGGAAAAGCAAGGAAGCAAAAACAGGTAGGTACAAGGCTAAGTACTATGATACTATTTGCATATAGGCCCCTGTTTCATTTTTGTTGTTGCACATAAATAATATAGTATGTAGTCTGGAACAACAACAAGAAGAAGAACGGTGAGTGGAGTTGGTCTGAACTTTGTTGCATGCAGGTGTGGCCCAAAGTCGTGCTCGGGAAATGGCTCAATATCAGCTCCAGCTCCATGGACTCTGACTTCAGCGCCGACGAGGGAGACACCACAGAGAGCGATAACGAGGGAGACACTACAGAGAGCGATAACGAGGGAGACACCACAAAGAGCGATAATGATTTCGAAGGTTAGCTACTGCCGCTAGCTTAATCATAATAATTATCTAATGAGTTTATTTCTTGTGATTCTGCAAATGGTTTATCTCTGCAGAGATGTATCGATAGGAGGTGCTGGATTGTATTTCGTTTTCGGTTGAGTTGTCAAAAACGGGGTGAGAATGGAGTTGATAACTTAGTCCCACATCGAATAAGAAGTGGGATCATGAGGTATATATAATTAGGATTGGTTCAGACTTTATATGAGAATTTCCTTTTAAGACATATGGGTCCAGTCCAATATCGCATCTCAACCAACTCCAATTCAGGTAACACCGCATTTTCAACAATTGGTATCAGAGTCCAATGTTACGAGACTAGTTTGAGCGGCTCTAGTTGGTTCGACACAGATGGTGCTGAACGTGCATGCATATAATCGGATTATACGGACTTTTCTTAATGTGGAGTAGGAGCATCCTCTATAAGGTGGTCTGAAGGCAGATCAGGCATAAGGTTGAGAAAATCACACGAATTGGCTTCAAAGGTGGGTCTGACGAGCCCAAGGTGGAGCAAGACGTGGTGGTTGGCACACAATTGTGCTGTGGATGTACATGTCGGTTTGGTTCTGTGGTCGAACGGATCGAGATGATAATATGTTGGATCTCCTGGGTGCTCGGCTAGAGGGATGAGCAAAGGTAGCCGGGGTGTGCTTTGTTGCCCCGTCAACGGAAACGAACTAAAGGTGGAGATGGTCACGCACGGATTCCTAAAATTTGGTATCAAAGCTCAAGTTTTTGAGAGGAAAGATGCAACCATGTCTACGGAGCAGATGAACAATCACCCTCACAGAAGAGAACTGGGCGATTTGGAAGTCAAGGATGAGGATCTACTCTTGTAAGGATCTGCATAGTCCGTTGGAGGGCGACAACGTTAAGCCATCGGTCAAAGCTGCTGATGACTGAAAATGATTGGATTGGAAAGCCGTTTGATTCATCCGCTAATAGTTGGACGATTCAGTATTTCATTACGTATCCACAGAGAGGTCGACAAAAGCAGTGTGGAAGAAGTTGCATTCGCTATACGAACGAAATACAAGATGTTTTGAGGGGTCATTAGAAACTTATTTTTGCGGGTCTTCGAGATGTTTTGAGGGATCATACAAAATACTGCACACCAATTTCCCCCACTACAACACACCAAACATGGTTTCTATCAACACCAAATCAAAATTCTCTTCTTTTGTGCAAATACTGGACTATTAGGGACTTGTGTGTAAATAACTAGTTAGGTGTCCATCTCCTATTGGTAGGGACAAATAAGAAAACACATTTTGAAATGCTTGATCGGTCATACACTTCTTTCTCCCCCTTTGTTTGCATGGTACTATTCAACATAAACCTACAATCTATCACAACCCTCCATTCAAACTCAAATCCATCCCCACCACTCTCTCTCACAACAACCAATACACACTATCCTAGAATAATAGGGCAGCCGACCCTAATCCGCAAGCTCCCTTCTCTCACTCTCCTTCATTAAATACACATCCCCTCTCTCTCCTCCATTACTACACAACACACTCTCATCTCCCTCTCAAACTTTCGGTCACACCCCATCTCCTCCTTCAACTGAAACCATCACCACCACCATCACCTTCACGATCACCACCCCAATCACCTTCACTGACAGCAAACATCCCGACCACCTCACCATCTCCTCAACCTCCCCCTCTTCCCTTCCACATCCGGCCATCACTACATGACCACCACCACCACCTTTCTCCACATGACCACAGCACCTTTACTCCCCCCCAACACGCCCCCCCCGACCGACAATACTGCTGTATTTGATGCTGCTACTGTGCTTCTTCACCCAGACTCGAGGCACCCCAACCCGACCAGAACCGTGAGCAGTCCACCCCCCCTAGCCGAGCACCCACCTTCTCCAAGTTCTTCTCCTACTTAAACCTGTTCTTTAGGTAACCTTCATCCCTTCCTCTTCATCTTATTCTTCTTCAAAGTATATATGTATGTACTTTAAAGTCTTGTTCTTTATCTACATGTAATGTTGAAAGGAAGTATATATATACACCCATGATTAACAATACTTGCATGTTTAATCTCAAACCCTAGCTTGCCTAGCCAATTTAAACTCTTGTCAAACTCCTAATAACTCCTTGTAATTAATTGTAGAATATTTTGGAGTAATTGTTATATTTTTTTTATTGATAATCTCTTGGCTATTTATAGCCTTACAATCCTTCATCTTACATTAATACTCCATTAAAACTCCCTGTAGAATATTATAATATCCTAACAAATATACCAAGAATATTCTAATATACCAACAAATATACCAAGAATATTCTAATATACCAACACTTCTCCTCAAGATGGGAGAAAGATATTCACTAAGCCCATCTTGTCACATCCTCTAATCATATCTGCAAAGTTGTCCCTTGGTCTTACTGTTTGCTACTTGTTCCTTGGTTGGAACATGACCTAGCTCCAGTAGTCCACGGTCCAACTTCTTCTTGATGAAGAACCTATCGATCTCGATGTGTTTGGTCCTGTCATGCTGCACTGGATTGTTGGCGATACTGATGGCTGACTGGTTGTCACACCACAACTTTATCTTGGCTCCTTAATCTAGCTTCAGCTCCACCAGCATACTCTTCAGCTATAGCAACTCTGCAACTCCCAAGACCATAGCTCTGTACTCCGCTTCAGCTGTCGATCTGGCCACCACCGACTGCTTCTTACTCCTCCAAGAGACCAAGCTGCTTCCTACAAATATGCAATAGTCCGAGGTAGACCTCCTGTCATCAGTACAGCTAGCCCAGTCAGAGTCACAGTAGCCCTCGATGCTCAAGTGATCATTCTTCCTGAATATCAACCCCTTTCCGGGGGCACCCTTCAAGTATCTCAGAATCTGGCACACTGCGTCCATATGACCCTTCCTTGGGTCATGCATGTAGCGGCTCACCACACTCACTGTAAAACAGATATCATGACGTGTGTGGTTCAAATAGATCAACTTGTCCACCAGTCTCTGGTATCTGTCTCGGTTAACTCGGTTAACTGGTTCTCCAGCCTCAGCACACAGCTTGAACCCCTGGTTGATCGGCGTCGTTGCAGGTCTGCATCCTAACATCCATGTCTCTGTGAGAAGGTCCAGCGCATACTTCCTCTGAGAAAGAACAATTCTCTCTGCTTCTCGAGCAATCTCAATCCCAAGGAAGTACCGAAGAAGGCCAAGGTCCTTCACCTCGAACTCCTTGCTAAGCTTTCCCTTGAGTCGGGCAATCTCCTGTGATAATCACATCGTCCATATACACCACAAGCATGGTGATGTGGCCTCCACTCCGACGGAAGAACACAGTATGATCAGCATTGATCTGCTGATATTCCATCCCTATCATCGTCCTTCTGAATCTGTCAAACCACGCTCGAGGAGACTGCTTCAGTCCATAAAGGGACTTTTTCAATCTGCAGACCTTCCCCACTGTCTTATAGGTGCAGAATCCTGGTGGTATCTCCATGTACACTTCCTCCACTAGATCCCCATGAAGAAACGCATTCTTCACACCCAATTGGTGTAGCTTCTATCCACCATTTGCTGCCAAAGAAATCAGGGTCCTGACGGTGCTCATCTTCGCCACTGGTGCAAAGGTCTCATCATAGTCAATGTCGTACGTCTGACTGTATTCTTTTGCCACCAGTCGAGCCTTGCAGCGCTCTACTTTTCCATCTGGGTTCTGCTTCACAGTAAAGACCCACTTGCATCCGACTGCCCTCTTCTCCTTTGGCAGTTTTACCAGTTCCCAAGTGTGATTCTTCACAAGAGCGCCTAACTCGTGTATCGCCGCTTTCCACTTTGGATCGTTCTTGGCAACATACCAATTGTTAGGTACAGTAATACTATCCAAAGATGCAATGAATGCTCTATGAGAAGAAGAGATGTTATTATATGAAACAAATTGAGTAAGGTCCCAACCATATATATCAGGAGGATTTTTTGTATTGCTCCGAGTGGTCCTCCATACTGATAACGGTGTGGAAGGAGTAGCAAGAATGATATCACCTGAAGGAGAATCTGGTGGTGGTGGTGTAGGTGTCTCAGGAGTTGAGACGGACGCAGGCAAGGGACTTGGCACTGACACTATAGGTACTGGTCCTGCAGTTTGCTTTCCTTTCCTGCTGTAGGTAAGTAACCTCCCCTGAGCCGTAGGCCTAACACCTCTCATCGCCTTCCCCTGTTCCTCTTCACTCTCATGCTCCTCCTCAAACGTTCCTCCATGTCATACTCCTAAATTGGTCACCATACTCTCACCAATCTCCCTCTCGCCTCATACTCTCAGTATCAGGTGAGTTGCTCATGGATGAGGTTCCCTCCTTACGGTAGTATGGCTCAAACTCCCTGAAGTGAACATCCATGCTCACAAACTTCTTCTTCTCTACTGGGCTCCAGCACACGTACTCCTTCTGAGTCACCGAATAGCCCACGAATACACACTTGACTGCTCTGGGGTCAAGTTTTCCAACAGACGGTCTGGTGTCCTTCACAAAACATATGCAGCCAAACACCTTTAGTGGGAGTATCCCACTATTATTTTTTTGCAATATCTCACATAGAGCCTTCCATCCCAGTACCTTCGAGGGCATCATGTTGATCAATCGAGCTGCTGTCAACACTGTATGCCCCCACAGATTCTGTGGGACATTCATGGCGATCATCATGCTCATTGCCACCTCCAGAAGGTGTCTGTTCTTTCTTTCTGCCACTCAATTCTGTTCGATCTGAGTGATCATAATCCAACCACAGACGCTCCAACTCTGTGGCATATCCTGTACCGTCTTCTCTTCCTGTACGGTGTCGTCGATCTCCCCCTTGATCTGGAAAACCCTCAAGTTATTTTCCACACCATCGTAGGTTCTCCTCAACTTCTCTCACACGTCTTTCACCATCTCAAGGCCATCCACTATGGCGGGGATCGACTGGACTAAAGAATTGAGGAGCCAAATGTATACCACCATATGAGTGGACTTCCACTCGTCGCGTCCTGCCGAGCCCTCATCTGTCTCTGTCTTCTCTCCTAACAAGAAACCCTCCAGGTTCTTCCCTGCGAGAGTTCTCCTCACCCGTCGTGACTAACTCAGGTAGGTGGCCGGTCCATCAAGCTTCAGATCGATGGATGGAAGTTCCGACTTTGCCAATGTTCGTGTCGCGCTCTCACCAGCCGACAGTTTCATCAGTTTCATCAACGTTGCGACCTCCGCAGAGTCCAACTTCTTGATGATCTACTCCATCAATCTTCCTCTTCTCCGATCACCTCACACCCGTCCCACGATTCATGTTCGTCCTCTTCGTCCACTCATAGACCCGATCATGTCTCTCCTTCATCAGATCTAGGCCTTCGATGTCAACGTCTGGAACGACCCGTGGGAGACGTCAGGAACCGCGGCAGAAGGCTTCGCGGAAGTCGTTGCTTTCCGGTGGTGGTGGCGGGCGAGCGGCGATGGTGGTGGCGGACGAGCGGTGCGGCAGCGATGATTAGGGTTTGGGCTCTGATTCCATGTAGAATATTTTGGAGTTGTTATATTTTTATTAATAATCTTTTGGCTATTTATAGCCTTACAATCCTTCATCTTACATTTTTTTTTTTGACTTCCTCATCTTATATTAATACCCCATTAAAACTTCCTGTAGAATATTCTAATATTCCAACAAATATATCAAGAATATTCTAATGTACCAACATTTATACAAAAAATATTCTAATATACCAACATTAATTATTTCAGAATACATATTTTTATATGAGAATATTGATTAGTGATGTTTTATACATGAATTTTAAGGTTGTTAGTGATATACTAGTGGGTGTGAATGTTGCCTAGGTTATACACTAGTTTGATATATGAATAGTGTCATGCTAGAGAATGATTTATACCATGTTAGGAACAACATTTGTTTAGTATTTATTGTGCATATGTATAAAATGAGAGTTTGCAATATTGCTATGCTAGTGTACCATGCTAGAGTAGATGTAAAAGTGTCAAATGATTGTGTGCACTTGTTGTGCTAAAGTATTGGTGATGATATTAGGGGGGGTTGTGATGGTTGTATATATTTAAGAGAGACCTAACCCATGTACAAATAAACGTGTTTAGAGTTACATGCCATTTTGTTATGTAGACAATTGTTAAGTAATGTAGTTAGCAACCTTAACTTGTTGTGTACAAATATTAGAGGACATTACATATATTTGTGCATGGAACCTAGAGGGATAACACTAGTAACCTATGTGTTTGAGATGCAACTTAGCAACCTCACAAACCCTACTATTACCATGGTTGTGTTATATGAGTAATTACACATTTAGAGGACTTGTAAATGTTATGTGACTAGTAGACTTAGTATACACATACTTTCTTGGTCTTTGACTAGCCAACCCACTTAGTTAGAACGCTTATTTGGTTTAGACTCTACGTGACTCGTGACGCTGCGTATGTTGTACTCTTATGTATGCTTAGTATAGTGTAATGTAGTGATTGATAATTATTGTTATATATTCATAGGCACCCAGGACGGTTCGACCTTGGCGGCGGATTCTAGTTCTTTACTTGCTTACATCAGAGTTCCAGGCAAGTATACATTTTGTTGTACTGTTTAGATTCCGTTATTATAGTTCGCATGTTTATTGCTTTAAATATTATATAACTGTGCGCGTCCGTGAATGACTCGGGTGCAGTCGATAAGGCGTTGACGTTGGGACATGTTTGACCTAGTGTCTAGTTGACGCACTTAATGTTGTGGAGTTTGTCACGCCTCCGATTCCGTGGAATCGATAGTCATCCCTCGGGCGTGACGCCGTGCGTGCCTAGGTTGCGCATCGCACAAGGCCAAGGTATTTTTTTTGCATAACGAGCACATATTCAGAGTACGCAGACATAGTTGAAACACAAAGTTGAAACATGAAAAAGTTCTCTTTCTTGATAATGAACATCTTTTACAAACTCTTGAACAAGTCAGATAATTGCCGCACGGGCTTACAAAAGTGGACACAAAATGAGATAGTTGTCCTGTACATTACATCCTTGTACTAAAACTTCAAAATGTTAAAGACCTCCAGGCGGAACAATCGATTTTCCTCGGAGCTGCATGAGTTATGTGTGCAAGCTCCTGGTCTTCAAAAGACTTCTTGTTTATAAGCACGATCAGGACGTGCCGGTAAGTGGACTGGATCGGGAAATAGCTTCAGCTTCTCGCATGATCTCCTTGGTGTGGGGAACCTGTTTCAACAAGGGTCAGTACAGCGAAATGCACCGGTGAAGGCGAGCTAACCCAACTATACCAATCAACACGTTGTTTATATGAAGCATGCATGTTATTTGTGGTCTTTCTATCTTGCCTTAGTTCATTTTACAAGCAAGCATTGATATGAAAATTTATTGAAATAAACTTGCCACCGTTTCGGTGATTTTTACCTGCCCGTCTGAACCACCTGCACAAAACTTACCATGTCCTTCCCTGCAACGAAGACACAAGTTAGCTTGCACAGGTTTAAATATACGAGGGGATTACAACGAGTTATAGTCTTGGGACAAAGATGACGGAGGCACATGTATTACTACACGCCATCCCGCCCAACATGTGAGAATATCGTGAAGTTTCGTCCGGAACGGAACGGATCGGTGCCAGTGCCCCAGCGACCGTCTGCAGGAACTATGACCTTGTGCACAAGTTGTCCGTGATCAACGACGTCTATACTAATCTATTTATGCAGTTGAGACAACATGAGTACGAGACAAGTAGTATGCCATGATTCATTTTGCGAAGTCTTCCTGATCAGTTTATTGCATAACAAGATGTGTTCTATACATAGCACAATTTATAGAAGAAGTATACATTCTAATTAAAATTGAAGCATAGGAAGAACATTCTAAACGGACTAGCATGCAATAAGGTAACCGTTCACAAGTTGATTGACAAGCAGTAAAGTTGATTGGACTACTTTACTACTTTACTGCTTGTCCAAGTCTATTCCTTTTTATCTTGACATCTCTTAGTTATTATGGTATCTTTTGATCGGAACAAGCAAGAATGCAAGATTTTTAGATGTGAAGACTTGGAAGAAGGGTCAACAGAATCGAATATAGCCACTCACAAGTTGGTTGGAGGGAGGAAAGGAAAAATGTGCTTCAAGACTCCGTTCGCACATTGTCTACTGCACGATCACCTGCATTGCCACGAACAGCTGATCAATACCTCTTCAACTATTTTCAAGCTCGGAATGAAATGCAGTTCAACGAACGAAAGCAATGAAATCCATCGAAACCGTTCAAGAAAATGCAAGCAAATCCGAAAACCAACTCAAAGTACGAAAGCAACAAGGCGACAGCGAAAACTAGGCAAGAAAACTTGCAGCGGAGAGGTCCCTCTTGACTCTGCCGCTAAGTCCATCATCGGGACACGGTCCACTGAATATGGGAATCGATTCTGAAGAAGCAAATCCATAACGAGGATAAGATCTTGATTCAATCTATTCCGATCGAACGTTACCGATTAGTATTTCTTAGCCGCGCTCCCCGAATAGGGGGAACGGGGCACCACATCCTAACCAACTAATAGGAAGTTTCATCCACGAAACTTAGAAATAGAACCTACCACTAAGAAACAATGAATGAAACCTTTCCTTCATCTTAGACTCAAGCTCCCAAGTAGATTCTTCGACCGAATGATTTCGCCAAAGCACGCGCACGAGATGAACCGAACGACTTCGAAGCAGCTTCTCTTTATAATCCAAGATCCGTACAAGATGTTCAACATAAGTCCGCCTTCAAGTCCAGTTGATCAAGATCCACCACATGACTCGGGTCGTACACGTACTTCCTAAGCTATGAAACATGGAAGACATCGTGCACTTCAGATAGTGACGGTGGCAGGGCAATCTGATATGCGACTGGGGTGACTCGCTTTAGTATTTCGAACGGTCCGACGAATATTGGACTTAGCTTCCCTTTTGCTCCAAATCTGGTAACTCCTCGCATGGGTGAAACTTTGAGAAACATCTGATCACCTTCCAAGAACTCAAGAGGTCGGCGATGCGTCTGAGTAACTTTTCTGACGACTCTGTGCTACCTTCAGTCGTTCACGGATCAAACGGATCTTCTGGACGATTTGCTCCACGAGTTCCGGGCCAAGAATTTGTCGTTCACCAACTTCATCCCAACAGATCAGAGATCTACACTTCCGTCCATACAACGCCTCATACGACGCCATCTGAATGCTGGACTGATAGCTATTGTTGTATGCAAATTCGGCTAACGGTAGATGCATGTCCCAACTAGTCTTCAAGTCCAAGGCGCAGAGTCGTAGCATGTCTTCGAGGATTTGGTTGATCCGCTCTGTTTGGCCGTCTGTCTGAGGATGGAAGGCGGAGCTGAACTTCAACTTCGTCCCCATTGCTGACTGAAGGCTTTTCCAGAAGCGTGATAAGAATCGACCATCTCGATCGGAGACAATGGATACGGGCACGCCGTGGAGTCGAACGATCTCGTTGAGGTAGATCTGGGCCAGACGATCGACACTCCAAGTAGATTTGATAGGCAGAAAGTGAGCTGATTTGGTGAGTCGATCAACGATGACCCAGACGGTATCATTCCCCGTTGCGTCTTTGGCAAACCAACAATAAAATCCATCGTTGTGTTCTCCCACTTCCACTCCGGTATAGCGAGGTTCTGCATCTCTCCGTCCGGCTTCTGGTGCTCGGCATTTACTCTCTGACAAGCTATGCATTGCGACACAAACAACGCTACATCACTTTTCATGACGTGCCACCAAAATGTCGTGCGGAGGTCTCGATACATCTTTGTGCTTCCTGGATGTGAAATGTAACTTGCATAGTGGGCTTCGGTGATGATCTCCCGTCTGAGGTTTGCATCGTTAGGAACACACAATCTTTCCTTCACTCGCATTATTCCATCCGCGCTTACCGCAAAGTCGGTTGCATTCCCTGCTGAGATAAGACCTTGCATCTTTTGCAGGAACATGTCATCCTTCTGAGCAGACTTAACTTTTTCTAACAAGTCCGGTTCGAGGTGCAGCTGAGCCACTTGCGTCCCCTTTTTGTATCTGATTCGGAGAGTAATATCCAAACTCTCAATATCTAGACGCAGCCTGTTATTGATAGCCAAGCTCCCAACGAACACTCGACTCAGCGCATCAGCTACAACATTACCCTTGTCCGGTGTGTATCTGATTATCAAGTCAAAGTCGCTAAAGAGTTCAAGCCAACACCGTTGACGTAGATTTAAATCCTTCTGACTATAGAGATATTTTAAACTTTTATGATCCGTATAGATCTCGCATGGCACACCATAGAGGTAATGCCGCCATAACTTCAGCGTGAACACGACTGCTGCGAGCTCCAGGTCATGCGTTGGATAGTTCCTTTCGTGAGGCTTCAATTGCCTCGACACAAAGGCTATCACTTTGTCCCTCTGCATAACGACACATCACAATCCCTTTTTTGAGGCGTCGCTATAAATCTTAAAATCATCAGGTCTGTCTGGAAGGGTAAGAACTGGTGCTGAGACAAGTCGCTGCTTTAACTCCATAAATGAAGCTTCACAGTCGTCCGTCCACGTGAACGTTACTCCCTTCCGAGTGAGCTGAGTCAGAGGCGAGGCGATCCTAGCAAAATCCTTTATGAATCTCCTGTAGTAGCCTGCTAGCCCATGGAAACTCCGAATGTCGCTAGCTGACTCAGGCCGCTTCTACCTTACGATGGCTTCTATTTTCTTCGGATCAACTGAGATGCCCTCTGCGGAAACAATGTGTCCGAGGAAGGATATGTTGTCCCATCAGAACTCGAACTTGCTTAGCTTGGCATACAACTTATTGTCTCGAAGGGTCTGAAGCACTATCCGCAGGTGTCCTACGTGTTCATCCTTATTCTTCGAGTACACTAAGATGTCGTCTATAAACACGACCACAAACTTGTCGAGGAATGGTCGGAACACGCGGTTCATCAAATCCATGAATGCGGCAGGAGCATTCATCAGTCCGAACGGCATAACAGAAAATTCATAATGGCCATAGCGGGTTCGGAATGCAGACTTAGGCATGTCCTCTGGCTTAATCTTTAATTGGTGGTAGCCAGAGCGAAGATCTATTTTCGAAAACACCGATGCCCCTTGCAGCTGATCGAAGAGGTCGTCTATACTGGGCAGGGGATACTTGTTTCTGATGATGACCTTATTTAGATCCCGATAATCTATACAGAGTCGCAATGTTCCGTCTTTCTTCTTCACGAAGAGCACATTCGCGCCCCAAGGAGATCAGACGAATGTACCCACGGTCTAGCAGTCCTGAAGTTGTCACTTTAACTCCTTAAGTTCAGCAGGGGCCATTCTGTACGGAGCCTTGGAAATCGGTTGGGTATTTGGGAATGTATCGATGGTGAACTTGATCTCTCGATCAGGTGGCATGCCAGGTAGTTTGCTCGGAAACACATCAGAAAATTCTGCCACAACGGAAGAAGACTCAACGTTTGCGTAATCCAGCTGCGTGTCCCGAACCGACGCTAAGTATCCCGCGCATCCAGAGTGTAGCATCCGTCTAGCAGACATCGCAGAAATTACCATACAGGTCCTGGACGCATCTGTTGCTGGACTACTTGTGTAGTAGAATTCGGCTTCTCCAGGTAGACGAAAGACGACTCGTTTCTCTGCACATTCGATAGTTGCCGAGCAAGCGTCGAGCCAATCCATCCCCAAAATGATGTCGTAATCCCGAACATCTAGGACTAGTACATCGAGCGAGAGTTTTCTTCCTCCAATACAGACGTAACCACCTTGACATACTGAACGAACATGTATTTTCGTGCCCGATGGGGTGCTAACACTAAGGTCTAGATACAATAGTGTCATTTCTATCATATTTTCCACGGCAAAATTCGTGGATATAAAGCTATGCGTTGCACCATAATCAAATAGCACACGTGCATGTATGTTATTGAAAAGTAATATACCTGACACAATGGTGTCCGATGCCAGGGCTTCTTCTCGTGTCATAGTGTACACCCGGCCTTGAGCTTGACGACGCTCTCCCTGCGGCACGGCTCGGTTGGCCTGGGGTGCTGTGGCAGGATTTGGATGCTGAGGGCGGAGTTCAGAGTAGCACTGACAATCAGGAATGGCATGGTTTGAAGCTCCACATATGAGGCATAATCCGTGCTTCCGACGACAGTCGTTTGCAGTGTGCCTGATCCTTCTACAATATTCGCATAGTTGTCTGAAATTGGGACCCTGGTGACCGCCGTTATTTTGACGCTTTGCAGCATTGTTTCCTTTCTCGTTGCTATGATGCTTGTGATTGGAAGTATGCACAGTGCCGACAGCAATAGGAGGATACTGCGGTTCGAGGGAAAGGGCATGGTTTAAGACTTTCCGCATAGTCTGGTATTGGAGAACGACTACGTGCAATAGATGGCAGGTCACAGGCCGCCTTCAAATTGTCTCGCACGACTCGCCGTATCAGGTAAATATGAGCTTGCAAATTTGGCGAGCTGGTTGAATTCGGCGGAGTACTGCTTCACGGTCATACTCCCTTGACGAAGCTGCACGAAATCGTTCTCTTTCTGCCGACGTACGGGAGGGGGTATGAACTCCTCTTCGAATGCGCCACGGAAGGTAGCCCACGCGATCGTCTCCTCTTCATCGTCAACTGGAAGAGATCTTCGATGCACGTCCCACCAATCGTGCGCGTTCAAGCAAAGCTGTAGTTGGGCACACGCGACACGCTTCTCATCGGGTACCTCTAGAAGTTTGAAGGGACCCTCAAGTTCTGCCAACCAATCTAGAGCCACGATCGGATCTTCAGTCCCTTTAAATGGTGTGTTGCAGACCTTTTTGAAGTCGGCAAAGTCAAAGGTAGTCACATCCTTCTTCCTTGGAGTTTGAGGCATTTCGACTTCAGGTGCTGGTTGCTCCACCGGTATCGATGCTGTTGCCGCAGAATGGTTGGAGGCCAAGGTCTGAACAATCTGTTGCAGGGTATCTACCTGCTTTTGTTGGACTACAAATCGGGCTTCTAGATTGCCTTCAAACTTGCTCTGTCGTTCTTCTGCGTGCTTCTCGGCTCGTTTGTAACGAGCCTTGTCTCTCTGTTGGCTAGCCTCAAGTATCTGCATCATCTGCTGAATGGGATCAACACGTGACATGGCTCGCTGGCTTCTAGAACTTCCCGATGTGTCGGAACTACTTTCTTGGGCTTGGGTCTCACCCGGTGCTAGCGATGATGCTTGCGCTTGAGTCATTCCTTCAAAAGAGGGTAACTTATATCAGGATCATAATGTATTATGGACTCATTGTATGAAACGTATCTCATTTTGGCCTAACGAGTTCAAGAGTTCGCATAAGGATTAGATCGTTAAAGGAACTTTTCCGACACTCGAGTCAAAGAAACTTGAAGCTGTGCTCTGATACCAATATGTCACGTCTTCGATTATGTGGAATCGATAGTCGTCCCCCGGACGTGACGCCGTGCATGCCTAGGTTGCGCATTGCAAAAAGCCAAGGTATTTTTTTTGCATAACGAGCACATATTCAGAGTACGGAGACATAGTTGAAACACAAAGTTGAAACATGGAAAGGTTCTCTTTATTGATAATGAACATATTTTACAAACTCTTGAACGAGTCAGATAGTTGTCGCACGGGCTTATAAAAGTGGACACAAAATGAGATAGTTGTCCTGTACATTACATCCTTGTACTAAAACTTCAAAATGTTAAATACCTTCAGGCGGAACAATCGATTTTCCTCGGAGCTGCATGAGTTATGTGTGCAAGCTCCTGGTCTTCAAAAGACTTCTTGTTTGCAGGCACGATCAGGACGTATCAGTAGGTGGACTAGATCGAGAAATAACTTCAGCTCCTCGCAGGATCTTCTTGGTGCGGGAAATCTGTTTCAACGAGGGTCAGTACATCGAAATACACTTGGTGAAGGCGAGCTAACCCAACTATACCAATCAACACGTTGTTTATATGAAGCATGCATGTTATTTGTGGTCTATCTTGTCTTATTTCATTTTACAAGCAAGCATTGATATGAAAATTTACTGAAATAAACTTGCCACCATTCGGTGATTTTTACCTGCCCGTCTGAACCACCTGCACAATACTTACCATGTCCTACCCTGCAACGAAGACACAAGTTAGCTTGCACAGGTTTAATATACGAGGGGATTGTGGTGCCCCGTTCCCCCTATTCGGGGAGCGCGGCTAAGAAATACAAGACGGTATCGTTCGATCGGGATAGATTGAAACAAGAGCCCATCCTCTTTATGGATTTGCTTCTTCGGAATCGATTCCCATATTCAGTGGACCGTGCCCCCGGGATCGACTTAGCGGCAGAGTCATGAGGGACCTCTCCGCTGCATCTTTTGTTGCCTAGTTTTCGCTGTCGCTTGTTGCTTTCGTGCTTTGAGTTGGTTTTCGGATTTGCTTGAGATTTCTTGAACGGTTTCGATGGATTTCATTGTTTTCGTTCTTCGAACTGCACTTCAATTCCGATAATGGAAAGAAAGGAAGAAGTATTGATCAGCTGTTCGTGGCAATGCAGGTGATCCAGCAGTAGGCGCCGCTCGAACGGACTCCTAGGCACTTCTTTCCTTCTCCCTTCCAACTACTAAGTGAGTGGCTACCATCCCGATTAGCTAGCCCTTCTTGCTAGTCTTCACATCTGAATCTTGTATTCGTGTTCGCCCCGATCAAACGATACCAAGTAATAACTAAAAGACTTCAAGATAATAAGGGAATAGACTTGGGTAAAGTTATGCTTGTCAAATGAAACTTGTGAACGGTTACTTACTTACATGCTTGCTCGTTTGGAACGTTCATCATATGCATAAATATAAGTTAGAATGTATATTTCTTCTTAAAACTATGCTATGTATAGAACTCATCTTTAATGCAATAACTCAACAAGAAGACTATGCAAAAGTAGATCTTGGCCTGTTATTGCCATGTGCCTGATATTGCCCTGTATTTGCCTCAAATGCTAACTTAGTGTACTGCGTTGATCACGGACAACTTGTGCACAAGGTCTTAGTTCCTGCGGACGGTCGCTGGGGCACTGGCACCGATCCGATCCGGACGGAACTCACGATAGTCGCCTGCTTCGGATGGAGTGGCCTGTGGCGCCTCCTGTCCTCTGCGCCGCACGTCATTCTATCCCGAGACTAGCCCGTCCATTATGGCAACGTGCCAGTGATCCCCTCGTATATTTAAATCTGTTGCAACTAACTTGTTTCTGCTTGGCAGGGAAGGCAGAGTAAGTATTTTACAGGTGGTTCAGACGGGCAGGTAAATGTCACCGAACGGTGGCGAGTTATTTCAATGATTTCTATATCTATTTCTTGCTGTAAAATGAACTAAGGCAAGATAGAAACCCACAAATATGCATGCTTCATTAAAACAACGTGTTGATTGGTATAGTTGGGTTAGCTTGCCTTCACCAGTACGTTTCGATGTACTGACCCTCGTTGAAACATGTTCCCCGCTCTAGGAGAACCAAGCGAGGAGCAGGAGACAAACCCCCAATCCAGTCCAGCTGTAGGCACGCCTCGACCGTGCCACCTTTAAAGCATTTTGAAGAAGAAGTTAGAAGCTAGCCACCAAGCAACCATGCAACTTCGTGGCAAAGCAGTCGTTCCGACCCAAGGTCTTATATTTTGAGTTTAGTAAAGGATGTAATGTACAGGACTGCTATCTCATTTTGTGTCAACACTTTTGTAAGCCCATAGAGGCAATCCTTATGACTCAGTTTAAGGAGTTTGTAATAGATGTTCATATTATCAATAAAAGAGAACTTTTTCATGCTTCAATCTGTGTTTCAATTTATCTGCGTACTCTGAATATGTGCTCGCTATGCGAAACAAAATACTTAGCCTTGTGCGGTGCGCAACCTAGGCCCGCACGGCGGTCACGCCCGGGGGACGACTATCGATTCCACGGAATCGGGGGGTGACATGTTGGTATCAGAGCACAGCTTCAAAGTTCCTTTGACTCTTGAACTGGAAAAGTTCCTTTAACGATAAATCCCTGTGCGAACTCCTGAACTCGTTAAGGCCGAAATGAGATACGTTCATTCAATAAGTCCATAATACATTATGATCCTGATGTAATTTACCTTCTTTTCAAGGAACGGCGCAAGCGCAACCGTCAGCGCTAGCACCAGGCGAGACAAGGACTCAGGAGAGCAGTTCCGGAACTTCAAGAAGCTCTCGGAGCCAACGGGGCATGTCTCGATCAGATTCGCTTCAGCAGGTGATGCAAATGTTAACGGAACAACGACAGAGGGATGATGCCCGCCAAGCCAAGTTCGAGAGCAATCTTGAGGCCCGACTCTCAGTCCAATAAAAGCAGGTCGATACCCTGCAGCAGCTTGTTCAGACCCTGGCCTCCAACCATTCTGCTGCAACAACAGCTACGCCCGTGGAGCAGCCAGTACTTGAAGTCGAGACACCGCTAGTGCCAAGGACGAGGGAAGTGACTACCTTCACCTTTGGTAACTTCAAGAAGGTCTACAACACGCCGTTTAATGGGACTGAGGACCCGATCGTGGCCCTAGATTGGCTCGCCGAGCTTGAAGATCATTTTTCTCTCCTAGAAGTGCCGGAAGACAAGCGCGTCACCTGTGCCCAACTACTGCTTCGCCTCAATGCGCACGACTGGTGGGACGTGCATCGACGATCTCTTCAACTTGGCCATGGGGAGGAGGCGATCGCGTGGACGACTTTTCGTGCCGCGTTTGAGGAGGAGTTTATTCCCCCACCTGTACGCCGTCAGCGAGAAAACGAGTTTGTCCAGCTACGGCAGGACAGCATGACAGTAAAGCAATACTCGACCGAATTTAACAAGCTGGCCAAATTTGCTAGCGCCTATCTACCCGATGCAGCGAGTCGTGCCAGACGATTCGAAGGAGGGCTACGTCCTGGCATCCACGGGCACGCAGATTCCCGATCTGTTTGGATGAAGTTGGTGAACGGCAAATTCTTGGTCCGGAACTCGTGGAGCAAACCGTCCAGAAAATCCGTTTAATCCGAGAACGGCTGAAAGTAGCATAGAGTCGTCAGAAGAGCTACTCAAACATGCATCGGCGACCTCTTGAGTTCTCAGTAGGCGATAAAGTATTTCTTAAAGTCTCGCTCATGTAAGGAGTTACCAGATTTGGAGCAAAGGGAAAGCTAAGTCCAAGATTCGTCGGTCTGTTCGAGATACTAAAGCGAGTCCGCCCCAGTCGTATATCAGATTGTTATGCCACCGTCACTATCCCTAAGGGCAGACTTGACTTATGTTGAACACCCTGTGCGGATCTTGGATTACAAGGAGAAGCTGCTTCCAAGTCGTTCGGTTCCTCTTGTGCGCTTGCTTTGGCGAAATGATTCGGTCGGAGAATCGACTTGGGAGCTTGAGTCTGAGACAAAGGAAAGGTTCCCTTCATTGTTTCATAGTGGTAGGTTCTATTCCTAAGTTTCGTGGACGAAACTTTCAATTAGTTGGTTAGAATGTGGTGTCCCGTTCCCCCTATTCGGGGAGCGCGGCTAAGAAATACTAATCGGTATCGTTCGATCGGGATAGATTGAAACAAGATCTTATTCTCGTTATGGATTTGCTTCTTCGGAATCGATTCCCGTATTCAGTGGACCGTGCCCCGAGGACGGACTTAGCGGCAGAGTCAAGAGGGACCTCTCCGCTGCAAGTTTTCTTGCCTAATTTTCGCTGTCGCTTGTTGCTTTCGTGGTTGAGTTGGTTTTCGGATTTGTTGCGTTTTTTTGAACGGTTTCGATGGATTTTATTGCTTTCGTTCGTTGAACTGCATTTTATTCCGAGCTTGGAAAGAGTAGAAGAGGTATTGATCAGCTGTTCGTGGCAATACAGGTGATCGTGCAGAAGACGTCATGCGAACGGAGTCTTGAAGCACCTCTTTCTTTCTCTCCCTCCAACCAACTTGTGAGTGGCTATATTCGATTCAGTTGACCCTTCTTCCAAGTCTTCACATCTAAAATCTTGCATTCTTGATTGTTCCGATCAAATAATACCATAATAACTAACATATGTCAAGATAAAAATAGAATAGACTTGGATTACCTTATGCTTGTCAATCAACTTGTGAACGGTTACCTTGTTGCTTGGTAATTCGTTTATAATGTTCTTTCATCATGTTTCAATTCTAGTTAGAATGTATACTTCTTCTATAAATTGTGCTATGTATAGAACACATCTTGCTATGCAATAAACTGATCAGGAAGACTCTGCAAAATAAACCATGCATTGCTACTTGTCTTGTGCTCGTGTTGCCTCAATTTGCAAAAGAATTGATAACTTAGTATAGACGCCGTTTGATCACGGACAACTTGTGCACAAGGTTATAAGTTCTGCGGACGGTCGCTGGGGCACTGGCACCGATCGGATCCGGGGGGAACTTCGTGTGTAGTCATCGTGTGCTGGGCGCGATGGCTTGCAGCGCATCGTTTGCTCTCGTTGCATGCCATCCTCGTCATTGACTAGTCCATTATGGCATCAAGCCAGTGATCCCCACGTATATTTAAACATATGCAAGCTAACTTGTGTCTTCGTGGCAAGAAAGGACATGGTAAGTATTGTACAGGCGGTTCAGACGGACAGGTAAAATCTACCGAATAGTGGTAAGTTTATTTCAGTAAATTTTCATATCAATGCTTGCTTGTGAAATGAACTAAGACAAGATAGAAATACCACAAATAACATGCATGCTTCATATAAACAACTTGTGATTTGGTATAGTTGGGTTAGTTCGTCTTCACCAGTACATTTCGATGTACTGACCCTCGTTGCAACAGGTTTCCCGTACTAAGGCGATCCTGCAAAGAGCCTAGCTACTCTCCAGTCCAGTCCAGCTGTCGGTACGTCCTGATCGTGCCTAAGAAGTAACATTTTGAGGGAAGTTTTCGAGGAGCTCGTCCACAAACTCATGCAGCTCAGAGGAAATGCAATCGTTCCGCCTGGAGGTTTTTATCATTTTGAAGTTTTAGTACAAGGATGTAATGTACATGACAACTATCTCATTTTGAGTCATCTTTTGTAAGCCTGTGCGGCAATTATCCGACTTGTTCAAGTGTTTGTAAATAGATGTTCATTATCAATAAAGAGAACTTTTTCATATTTCAATTTGTGTTTCATTTATCTGCGTACTTTGAATATGTGCTCGTTGTGCAAAAATACCTTGACCTTGTGCGATGCTCAACCTAGGCACGCACGGCGTCATGCCCCGGGGGGGGGGGGGGGACGACTATCGATTCCACGTATTCGGGGCGTGACAGTAAGGCAAGGTAGAAAGACCACATAATAACTTGCATGCTCCATATAAACAAACATATTGATTGGTATAGTTGGGTTAGCTCGCCTTCATCAGTGCATTTCGATGTACTGACCCTCGTTGCAACAGGTTCACTACGCCAAGGCGACTCTGCAAGGAGCTTAGTGACTTTCCAATCCAGTCCACCTAGTGGCACGTCATGATCGTGCCTTCGAAGAGACGTTTTGAAGTTCCAGGAGCTCGTGTACATAACTTATGCAGCTCCGTAGAAATTCGATAGCTTCGACCGAAGGTGTCTATAGCCTTAAAGTTTTAGTACAAAAATGTAATGTACATGATGGTTATCTCATTTTGCGTCCACTTTTGTAAGCCCATGCGGCAATTATCCGACTCGTTCAAGAGTTTGTTAAATATGTTCATTATCAATAAAATAACTTTTTCATGTTTCAACATTGTGTTTCAATTATCTGCGTACTCTGAATATGTGCTCGTTATGTAAAATACTTTGGCCTTTGCGCAACCTAGGCACGCACGACATTACGTCCGGGGTAGGACTATCGATTCTACGGAATCAGGACGTGACATATTGGTATCAGAATACAGCTTCAAGTTCCTTTGACCTCGTGTCGGAAAAGTTCCTTTAACGATCTATTTCCTATGCGAACTCTTGAACTCGTTTGGCCAAAATAAGGTACGTTCCATACAGTGAGTCCATAATACATTATGAGCCTGATGTAGTTATCTTCTTTTAAAGGAATGACTCAAGCGCAAGCATCAGCGCTAGCACAAGGAGAGGTACAAGCCCAGGAAAGTAATTCCGGCACCTCGGAAAGTTCCAGAAGCCAGCGAGCCATGCCCCCTGTCGACCCGATTGAGCGAATGATGCGGATGCTTGAAGCAAGCCAACAGAGGGATGAGGCTCCTATGAGCGAGCCGAAAAGCGAGCGGAAGAGTAACAGAGCAAGTTCGAAGGCAATCTAGAAGCCCGATTTGCAGTCCAACAGAAGAAGGTAGATGCCCTGCAGATCGTTCAGACCTTAGCCTTCAACCATTCCGCAACGACAGCATTGGTACCGGTGGAGCGACCCACGCCTGAAGTCGAAACGCCTCAAACTCCAAAGAAAAAGTATGTGACTACCTTTGACTTCGTCGACTTCAAAAAGGTCTGCAACACGTCTTTCAAAGGGACTGAAGATCCGGTAGTGGCTCTAGATTGGCTGGCAGAGCTTGATGATCATTTCAAATTGCTAGAGGTACCCGAGGAGAAGCGAGTCTCGTGTTCCCAACTACAGCTCCGCTTGAACGCGCACGATTGATGGGACGTGCATCAAAGATCTCTCTCCGTAGACAAAGAAGACGAGACGATCGCGTGAGCTACCTTCCGTAGCGCGTTTGAGGAGGAATTCATACCCCCTCCCGTACGTCGGCAAAAGGAGAACGAGTCCGTGCAGCTTCGGCAAGGCAATATGACCGTGAAGCAGTACTCCGCCGAATTTAATCGTCTCGCCAAATTTGCAAGCGCCTACCTACCTGATGCGGCGAGTCGAGCAAGACGATTTTAAGGCGGCCTGCGACCTACCATCCATGCACACGTGGTCGTTCTCCAATACCTGACTATGCGGAAAGTTCTCAATCATGTCTTTTTCCTTGAACCGCGGTATCCTTTAGTTGCTGCCGGCGCTGTGCATACTTACAATCACAAGCGCCCTAGCAACACGGGAGGAAACATCGCTCCAAAGTGTCTAAATAACGGCGGTCAGCAGAAAAAAAATTCAGGGCAAACATCTTCCTTCTGTAAGCAGCCAGGGCACACAGCCGAAAACTGTCGCAAGAAGCTCGGGTTATGCCTCGTATGTGGTGATCCAAACCATCCGATGGGTAACTGTCCGCACTCATCTCATCGCCGCCCTCAACATCCAAATCCTGCCACAGTGCATCAAGCCAACCGAGCCGAGCCGCAGCAAGAGAGTCTTCATGCTCAAGACCGGGTGTACACTTTGACACGGAAAGAGGCCCTAGCATAGGACACCGTTGTGTCGGGTATATTGCTTTACAATAACATACCTGCTCGCGTGCTATTTGATTCTGGTACAACGCATAGCTTTATATCCACAAATTTTGTCGTAAAAAACAAGATAGAAATGACACAATTATATCTAGACCTTAGTGTTAGCACCCCGTCGGACACGAAGATATATGTTCGTTCAGTATAACAGGGCAGTCACGTCTGTATTGGAGGAAGAAAACTCTCGCTCGATATGTTAGTCCTAGATGTTCGAGATTACGACAACATCTTGGGGATGGATTGGCTCGGCGCTTGCTCGGCAACTATCGAATGTCCAGAGAAACGGGTCATCTTTCGTCTACCTGGAGAGGCCGAATTTTGTTACACAAGTGGTCCAGCAACAGAAGCGTCAAGGACCTGCATGGTAATTTCTGCGATGTCAGCTTGCCGAATGATACACTCTGGATGCGAGGATACTTAGCGTCGGTTCGGGAAACGCAGCTGGATTGCGTAAACGTTGAGTCTTCTTCCGTTATGATGGAATTCCCTAATGTGTTTTCGAGCGAACTACCTGGCATGCCACCCGACCGAGAGATCGAGTTCACCATCGATACCTTTCCAAATACCCAACCGATTTTCAAAGTCCCGTACCGAATGGCCCCTGCTGAGCTAAAGGAGTTAAAGTGCCAACTACAAGAACTGCTTGACCGTGGATATATTCGTCTGAGCGTGTCTCCTTGGGGCGAGCATGTACTCTTCGTGAAGAAGAAAGATGGGACGTTGCGACTGCATAGACTATCGGGAGCTAAATAAGGTCACTATCCGAAACAAGTATCCCATGCCCAGGATCGACGACCTCTTTGATCAGCTGCAAGGAGCGTCTGTTTTCGAAGATAGACCTTCTCTCTGGCTACCACCAATTAAAGATCAAGCCAGAGGACATGTCGAAGTCAGCATTTTGGACCCGCTATGGCCATTATGAGTTTTCTGTTATGCCGTTCGGACTGATGAATGCTCCTGCCGCATTCATGGATTTGATGAACCGTGTGTTCCGACCATTCCTCGATAATTTTGTGGTAGTATTCATAGACGACATCTTAGTGTACTCGAAAAATAAGGATGAACACGCAGGACACCTGCGGATGGTGCTTCAAACTCTTCGAGACAATAAGTTGTTCGCGAAGTTAAGCAAGTGCGAGTTCTGGTTGGACAACATATCTTTCCTCGGACACATCATTTCCGCGGAGGCCATCTCAGTCGACCCAAAGAAAGTTGAAGCCATTGTGAAGTAGAAAAGACCTGTGTTGGCCAGCGATATTCGGAGCTTCCTTGGTCTAGCAGGCTATTACATGAGATTCATAAAAGATTTTTCAAGGATCGCTTCGCCTCTGACTAATCTCACTCGGAATGGAGTAACGTTCGTGTGGTCGGACGACTGTGAAGCTTCATTTGTGGAATTAAAGCAACGACTCGTCTCAGCACCGATTATTACTCTTCCGGACGGACCCGATGATTTTAAGATCTATAGCGACGCTTCAGGAAAGGGTTTGGGATGTGTCCTTATGTAGAGGGGCAAGGTGATAGTCTTTGCGTCGAGGTAGTTAAAGCCGTACGAAAGGAATTATCCAACGCACGATCTAGAACTTGCAGCGGTGGTGTTTGCGTTAAAGTTATGGTGACATTACCTCTGTGGCGTTTCGTGTGAAATCTTCACGAATCACAAAAGCCTCAAGTACCTCTATACTCAAAAGGATTTGAATTTACGGCAACGACGTTGGCTTGAACTCCTTAGCGACTTTGACTTAATGATCAGATATACACCGGGCAAGGGCAACGTTGTAGCTGATGCACTGAGTCGAGTGTTTGTTGGGAGCTTAGTTATTGATGACAAGCTGCGAAGGGATTTGGAAAGTTTGGACATTACTCCAAATCAGATACACAAAGGGGTGCAGGTGGCTCAGTTGCGAATCGATTTGGACTTATTGGAGAAAGTTAAGTTAGCTCAGAAGGATGACATGTTCCTAAAGAAGATGCGTAATCTTATCTCAGCAGGAAAGGCGATCGACTTTGCGGTGAGCACGAATAGAATGATGCGGGTAAATGGAAGATTGTGTGTTCCTAACGATGCAAACCTCAGATAAGAGACTCACTGAAGCCCACTATGCGAGTTACACTTCACATCCAGGAAGCACGAAGATGTATCGAGACCTCTGCACGACATTTTGGTGGCACATCATGAAAAGGGATGTGGCGTTGTTTGTGTTGCAATGCCTGGCTTGTCAGAGAGTAAAGGCCGAGCACCAGAAGCCGGACGGAGAGATGTAGAACCTTGCTATACCAGAGTGAAAATGAGGACACATAACGATGGATTTCATTGTTGGTTTGCCAAAGACGCAACAGAAAAATGATGCCGTATGGGTCATCGTCGATCGACCAAGTCAGCTCACTTTTTGTCTATCAAACTTACTTGGAGTGCCGACCGTCTGGCGCAGATCTACCTCAATGAGATCGTTCGCCTCCACGGTGTGTCCGTATCCATTGTCTCCGATCAAGATGGACGATTTTTATCACGCTTCTGGGAGAGCCTTCAGTCAGCAATAGGGACGAAGTTGAAGTTCAGCTGCGCCTGCCAAACAGGACGGGTAAACCAAATCCTCGAAGACATGCTACGGCTCTGCGCCTTGGACTTGAAGTCAAGTTGGGACATGCATCTACCGTTAGCCGAATTTGCATACAATAATAGCTATCAATCCAGCATTCAAATGGCGCCGTATAAGGCATTGTATGGGTGGAAGTGTAGATCCCTTATCTGTTGGGATGAAGTTAGTGAACGGCAAATTCTTGGCCCGGAGCTCATAGAACAAACCGTCCAAAAGATCCGTTTGATCCGCGAACGGCTGAAGGTAGCACAAAGCCATCATAAAAGTTACTCAGATGCACACCGTCGACCTCTTGAGTTCTTAGAAGGTAATCGTGTATTTCTCAAAGTCTCGCCCATGCGAGGAGTTACCAGATTTGGAGCAAAAGTGAAACTAAGTCCAAGATTCGTCAGCCCGTTCGAAATACTTAAGTGAGTCGTCCCAGTTGCATATCAGATTGCTCTGCCACCGTCACTATCTGAAGTGCACGATGTCTTCCACATTTCACAGCTTAGGAAGTACGTTTACGACCCGAGTCATGTGGTGGATCTTGATCATCTGAACTTGAATGCGGACTTGACTTATGTTGAACACCCTGTGCGGATCTTGGATCACAAGGAGAAGCTTCTTCGAAGTCGTTTGGTTCCTTTCGTGCGCGTGCATTGGAGAAATTATTCGGTCGAAGAATCGACATAGGAGCTTGAGTCTGAGATGAAGAAAAAGTTTCCTTTATTATTTCATAGTGATACGTTATATTCCTAAAGTTTTGAGGACGAAACTTCCTATTAGTTGGATAGGATGTGCCCCGTTCCCCCTTTTCGGGGAGCGCGGCTAAGAAATACTTTCGGTATCGTTCGATTGTGATAGATTGAATCAAGATCTTTTTCTCGTTATGCATTTGCTTCTTCGGAATCGATTCCTATATTCAGTGGACCGTGCCCCAATGATGGACTTACCGGCAGAGTCAAGAGGGATCTCTCTGCTGCAAGTTTTCTTGCCTAGTTTTTGCTGTCGTCTTGTTGTTATCGTACTTTTGAGTTGGTTTTCGGATTTGAATTTTCTTGAACGGTTTCATTGGATTTCATTGCTTTCGTTCGTTGAACTGTATTTCATTCCGAGCTTGGAAAGAGTAGAAGAGATATTGATCATCTGTTCGTGGCAATGCAGGTGATCGTGCAGAAGACGTCGTGCGAGTGGAGTCTTGAAGCACCTCTTTCCTATCCTCTCTCCAAACAACTTATGAGTGGCTATAATTCGATTCAGTTGACCCTTCTTCCAAGTCTTCACATCTAAAATCTTGCCTTCTTGATTGTTCCAATCAAACGATACCATAATAACTAACATATGTCAAGATAAAAATAGAATAGACTTGGATTACCTTATGCTTGTCAATCAACTTGTGAATGGTTACCTTGTTCCTTGGTAATTCGTTTATAATGTTCTTTCATCATGTTTCAATTCTAGTTAAAATATATATACTTCTAGTATTGAGCTATCTATAGAACACACATTGCTATGCAATAAACTGATCAGGGAGACTATGCAAAACAAATCATGCCATGTTACTCATCTCGTGCTTGTGTTGCCTTGAACTGCCTCGATTGATAACTTAGTATACTTCGCTTGGTCACGGACAACTTGTGCATATGGTCTTAGTTTCTGCGGACGGTCGCTGGACACTGGCACCGATCCGATTCGGACGAAACATCATGTTAGTCTTTTGAGCGGGTGGGATGGCATGCGACGCCTCGAGATCCTAGCGTTGCACACCATTCTCGTCCAAGACTATAACTCGTCCTTTATGGCATCATGCCAGTGATCCCCTCGTATATTTAAACTGTACAAGCTAACTATGTCTTCGTGGTAGGGAAGGTCATGGTAAGTATTGTGCAGGTGGTTCAGACGGACATCTAAAAGTCACCGAATGGTGGCATGCTTATTTCAGTGAATTTCCATATCTATTGCATGCTTGTAAATTGTACTAAGGCAAGGTAGAAAGACCACATAATAACTTGCATTCTCCATATAAACAAACGTGTTGATTGATATAGTTGGGTAAGCTCACCTTCACCAGTGCATTTTGATGTATTGACCCTCGTTGCAATAGGTTTTCCGCGCCAAGGTGGCCCTGCAAGGAGCTTAGCGACTTCCTAATCCAGTCCACCTACCGGTACGTCCTGATCGTGCCTTCAAAGAGACGTTTTGAAGTTCCAGGAGCTCGTGCACATAAATTATGCAGCTCCGTGGAAAGGCGATAGCTTCGCCCGAAGGTGTCTATAGCCTTGAAGTTTTAGTACAAGGATGTAATGTACAGGACGGTTATCTCATTTTCCGTCCACATTTGTAAGCCCGTGCGGCAATTATCCGACTCATTCAAGAGTGTGTAAAAGATGTTCATTATCAATAAAGAGAACTTTTTCATGTTTCAACATTGTGTTTCAATTATCTGCGTAGTCTGAATATGTGCTCGGTATATAAAATACCTTGGCCTTGTGCATTGCACAACCTAGGCACGCACGGCATCACGCCCGGGGGACGACTATCGATTCTATCGAATCGGGGCGTGACACTTTTATACCATCGTTGTATTTCAGTGAGTTTGTCCCCATCAGACTATTTCAGTTGTATTATGGATATTCAGACTATATATATTTCATTTACAAGCAATTATTTCAGTCTTTATTACATTTGTTTCTGTGGATGAGATTAGTTGTTTACCTGTTGCTTGTTAGCATAGCATATTAGACTTGATAGTATTTTAGGACAGCGTAGTACGCTTCGACAGGTCCATTAAATTGGAAAATCCTTCGGAGTTGTATTAACTGATCATTGCCACGTGGCCTGGTCTCGTGTATTTTGGGACTGGGGCGTGACAGTGCAGTAAACTCAATCTCAGACGGATGCATCTCCATTTGCACAATTTCGGGGGAGTTGTAGGTGCTCGTCGGCATGCACAGTAGATGATGTTTTGCTCGAGGATGCATGTGTACTTGGAAGCTTCATTGTCGGACACTAAGGTGGATATGCTCAGGAGCTTGAATCTCGGGAGAACCGCACCGTACGCTTAGTTGGGCCAGCCAAGGGTGAAGAAGCTCGACGGAACGAGAGCACGTTCCGGTTGAAGACAGAAGTCGTAGACCGGCAGCCAAGACTTACAGTGAGACTGATCGTCAGGAACTTCGGTCTTGGCCGTGTCATTGATGTCGGCAGGATCCCACTTATTCAGGAGCTGCTACGTATAGCAGGTAGCGTCAATGTGGTGGTCGAGGAGCTGAAGACGATGAAAGATGCAAAACATCTCGGGAGATCAAATATCAGTGACAAGGGGGAGCAGGAACTCTGTCGCGGGGCAATATTCATGGAGTCCAGTTGAGGAGCCATGGATCAGAACTCCTCAACCGATTGGAGGGGCAGTATGTTGAATCCAGTCTGGATTTGGGAACAACATATGTACGGGAACCCCCCCACCCAAATCTTTATTAAGTATTTGATTTGATTAGGTTTGAAAATTTGCATCAAATATTTGATTTGATTTGCAAATATATATCAAATATTTGATTTGATTAGATTTAGACGTCCATAATTAATGCTGGACTATTTTAGGATTTTCTATTACCTAAAATAGGGTATCTTATTTTAGTAATATGGTTTCCTATTTTATGAATTACTATAACCTAAAATTAGGGTTTCTCAACTATATATATGTATTGAGGGTAGAGGTAATAAGAAGCACAAGAGAGAGATTCAGGATGCTTGTCCATAGAAAATCTAAGAAAGTTCGTACTTTGCTCTTAGGGCTCACCATCCAAGAGAGAAGGAAGAATAGATCTGATCGAGGAATTGTCACCTTCGTTCAGGTAGATTACTACAAGGTTGGTGTTGGAGTGGGCGGGGTTCCCAACCTATGTGGAAGATACCCCGGAGTAGGATTGAGTATTTCTACATATAATAGAAATATCTTAATTTATTTGGATTTGATATTCCCAAATATAATAGAAATATCTCAATGAATTTAGATTGGATATTCCTAGATGTAATAGATATATCTCAATGGATTTGGATTTGGATATTCCTATCTATAATAGGAATGCTGGTTGTGGGTTTGAGACTATATATAGGTGTCTCATGGCCCTAAAATAAGTCGATCTCTCTAAAATAAAAATAAAAATATAGCAACAAGGAGAAAAAAGGAGGCAATAGTGCCATTGCAACATTGGAGAGGAGAAAGAAGGATTGGAGGCCGTTTCGAAGAAGGAGCAGTTTCGTGTATTTTTCGTTGTCTTTCTTCGTGGTTATAATCTATTATCTGTTCCAAAAGAGTTGTGGTGATCCGTTTGGATCGGTGAGAAGTTTGTAAGGAGTCGGTGTATTTCTTATTCCATTAGTGGGGGCTTTTCAGGTTTTGACTCCGACCGTCCCGTGGTTTTTCTCGCCAAGGGTTTTCCACGTCAAATTTTTTTGTGTTCGCGATTTGTGTTTGGCGATTTTGGTTTGTGCGTTTTGCTCGGTTCTCTCGCAGGTACTCTCTGGTTTAGGAAACGGTTTTCGCACTTTCGTTCCCAACAAAGTGGTATCAGAGCAAGGTTCTAGAATTTCAGAAGGGTGTCAGGAGTTGACAGGCAAACCAGGGAGGAGAGATGGACGCGAAGTCGGTGCGCATGGTAAACCTGAACGGTACCAACTATCATCACTGGAGGAGCAAGATGAAGGATCTGCTATTTGTCAAGAAGCTGCATCTGCCGGTATTTGTTTCCGAGAGGGCCAGTGACAAATCCGAAGATGACTGAAATTTCTTGCATATACAGGTGTGTGGGTACATCAGGCAGTTCGTTGACGAGAACGTGTACAACCACATTGCCAGTATTGAGCACGCGAGGACACTGTGGGATAAGCTGAAATCTTCGTATGCGAAGAAGACCGGGGTAAACAAATTGTTCCTGATCCGGATGATGATGGGCCTGCGGTACAAAGATGGGGCGTCTATTACGGATCACTTGAGTGAGTTCCAGGACGTGGTTGACCAGCTATCCTCGATGGGAGTCAAGTTCGACAACGAGGTTCAGGGACTATGGCTGCTGTATACATTGCCAGACTCGTGGGAGACCGTACGAGTGTCTATGATCGCTTCTGCTCCGGAAGGCGTGGTCAGTCTGGAGTTTTCCATGAGCGGGGTACTGAATGAAGAGATGCCGAGACGTTCTCAGGGCACTTCATCTACATCCAACTCAGAGTCGCTTGTTTCAGAGAGCCGCAGAAGGGGTAAAAACAGGGGTCCAGGCGGTGACAGAGACAGAAGCAGGGGAAGATCCAAGGGTTGTTACAAGGACTCAGAGTGTTACCATTGTGGCAAGAATGGTCACATCAAGCGAAACTGTTTCGCATGGAAGAGAGAAGAAGGGCGACAAGGGAAAGCAAAGTGAGAATACTACAACGGCGACCTCGACACATGGAGGCGACGTGATCATTGTAGGTGATGAGGTAGTTATGAACCTCGCCTGCGATGACAACTCTTGGCTGGTGGACTCAGGTGCTTCAGCGCACGTATCTCACAACAGGGCACTATTTGCTACATACACAACATGCGACTGTGGAGTGTTGAAGATGGGCAATGGAGATGTGTCGAAGGCGGTTGCCATTGGAGATGTGCATTTGAGGACAAAGACACGTGCAGTTATTGTTCTCAAAGATGTCCGTCATGTTCCTGATATCCGTTTTAACCTGGTGTTGGTTGGAAGGTTGGATGACGAGGGTTTCTTCAGTCTCTTCGGGAACAATCAGTAGAAGCTTTCCAGAGGTTCGATGGTGATTGCAAGAGGAAACAAGAGGTCCGGACTCTACTATATGGAAGGGAGCGCACATGGGGCACATGAGGTTAACGCAGCTACTGATGCGTCTACAGAGTTGTGGCATAGGCAGCTCAGCCATATCAGCGAGAAGGGGATGAGCTACTTGGTGAACATGAAGGTGATTCCAGGGCTAAAATCTACAAAGCTGGAGAAGTGCAAGCACTGCTTGGCGGAAAAGCAAAATATGGAGAATTTCCAAAGTCATCCAAGTTCAAGGAAGCCGGTGTTGCTCGAGTTGATTCACTCGGATGTCTGCGGTCCTATGAAGGTAAAATCCATTGGTGGTGCTTCTTATTTTGTAACATTTATTGATGACTGTTCCAGGAAGGTTCGGGTCTATGCCTTAAAGACCAAGGATCAGGTGCTGTCCACTTTCAAGAAGTTTCAGGCCTCTGTTGAAAGGAAGACGGGCAAGAAGCTGCTATGTATTCGGTCGGACAATGGCGGCGAGTATATCGGTCCCTTTGATGCTTATTGCAGAGAGCAAGGGATACGACACCAGAAGACTCCACCAAAGACACCGCAGCTCAACGGTGTAACGGAACGGATGAACATGACGCTGATGGAGAGGGTGCGGTGTTTGCTGTCAGAAGCAAACTTACCAGACAGCTATTGGGGTGAGGCACTTTATACAGCTGCTTATGTTATTAATTTATCTCCTAGTGCTCCTTTGCAGGGTGATGTGCCTGACAAAGTATGGTACGACAAAGAGCCGTCATACAATCACATGCGAGTGTTTGGTTGTAAGGCCTTCGTGCATGTACCGAAGGACGAGAGATCCAAACTTGAGCCAAAGACGAGGCAGTGCGTCTTTGTCGGCTACGGTCGGGATGAGTTTGGCTATAGACTCTACGATCCAGTGGGAAGAAAGCTCTACAGAAGCAGGGACGCGGTATTCGTCGAGGATCAGACCATGACCAACGCTCAGGATTCCGAGATGCCTTCTGAGGCTGAGGAATTGCCTGAGTTAGAGTCATTTCGCTTCGAGCACTTTCCAGAGGACATCGTAGAGGATCCAGTTATAGGGGAGCCAGTACATGGAGTTGCTTCCAACCTTGATCATCAACCTGCTGATGGTGGGCAGTTCCTGGAGGGAAGGAGGTTGTAGATATACAGTCAGTACCAGTGGTTCCGTTGAGGAGCGATAGAGAACGTCGACCATCTACGAGATACCGGGTGAGTATGTGCTACTGACTGACTGGGGAGAACCCAAAAGTTTTGCAGAAGCTATGGAAGACGAACACAGGCAGGAGTGGATAGAGGCCATGCAGGAGGAGATGAGTTCCTTGGAGGCCAACTCTACTTATAATCTGGTGCGGTTGCCAAAGGACAAGAAGGCTTTGAAGAATCAATGGGTGTTCAGAGTGAAGCAGGCAGATGATACTACTCGCCCTCGATACAAAGCGAGGCTGGTAGTTAAAGGCTACGGTCAGCGTAAGGACGTAGATTATGATGAGATCTTTTCGCCAGTCGTCAAGCAGTCGTCTATTCGGGTGGTGCTAGCTTTGGCAGCCAGTTTCAACTTGGAGGTCGAGCAAATGGACGTGAAGACGACATTCCTCCACAGTGATCTTGAGGAGAAGTTGTACATGGAGCAGACAGAGGGATTCTGTGAGAAGGGCAAGTCATATTTGGTCTGTCGGTTGAGGAAGAGCTTGTATGGTCTGAAACAGGCTCCGAGGCAGTAGTACTGGAAGTTCGAGTCGTTTATGGAGGAGCATGGCTATGCACGGACGACGTCGGATCATTGTATTTTTTGAGGTACTTCGTCGAGGATGATTTCATCATTTTGTTGCTTTATGTTGATGACATGTTGGTGGGTCGGAATGCCACCAAGATAGCAGAGTTGAAGCGCCAATTGGGCGCGACCTTCTCTATGAAGGATTTGGACACATCGAAGACTATTCTTGGGATGGAGATCAACCGAGAGAGTCCAAGCTGCTACACTTGTCCCAAAAGAAGTACATTCATCGGGTACTTCAACGTTTCGGGATGGACGGGTCGAAGAAAAGTAACCCCCTTGCGGCTCACTTTAAGTTCACTGAGGAGCAGTGTCCATCTACCTATAATGCCCCGCTCCGCGTCGGCATTATGTATCAATGTGAGTAGGCAGAACTTCGTTCTCTGATTCTTGCATGCCTTAATAATAAATTTGAGTTTTTGCTTGCAATGTTTTTATAAGAGAATGATAGAACCTGCCTTGTATGTTAACAAACGAACTCACCTAGCTTGTCTTTGAAACAAATGTCTGCTTAACAAAGATCCTAAATCGCTTGTCAAAAAGTATGTGTTTGCATGAACATGTTCACTACCCCATATGCTCCGAGAGAACCATACCGTGCCTGAATGTGTTTAAGTGATAAGTCAGCTTTTCCCGCAACAAAGAATGATCTGATGGTTCGTCTCGTCTGCATCCTAGTGTTTTATTTGATAGTGTTTCATGCATTCGCATCGGTCGGACAATGGCTATTGGTGGAGAGCTGAACTGCATGCGTCCTTAGCCACCATGGGTCACAGCTGCCAATAACATCAGAGAAATGAGTCATTGGTATGCTGGATTAACCGCTACCGATCCTGAGATACTCGGGGACCGCACTGCATATAGCTAGCTCATTGTGTTGGCTTGGATAGATGGACTGCCCCTAAGATGTGCATGTGTGTCTAGCTATGCATTTGTCCCTAGAGTCCCACGAGACACGCTGCGCACACCATGAAACAGAACATCAGCTTGTCTTGCTTACTTATTGCATATGAAACTCTGTTTACAAAAGATGTTTCCAAAACATAGTAATATGACTCCGTTCAGTATTGCTTGTAACGAATCTAGGTAAAACTAGAAAGATCACTAGTAATTTAATGTTTTATAACATAATTACTTAGTGTTGGTTTTAGTGAATGCTTGCTTCTGTTCAGTTGTTTTATCTCACCAGTACTTATAAAAGTGCTGACCCACCAACAGTTTACTTGCTTGCAGGTACTGGATCATCCGAGGGATCGATAGGTGTGCCTCAGTCCCCAAGACCCGGAAGTTGCTTTTGTTTCTGTTGCCTCGAGCTGCCTTCGTATAAGAGGGCATAATGTATGGAACGATGCCTTGTAATAAAAAAGAACCCAAGTTGCCTCGATTGTTCCGAATACTCGGATGGTTGAATGCTTGCAACAATGTCCCTCCGCTGCTTACTCGATTGATGCGATGATTGCCTAAACTCTAACGATTTTGCCTTGCACGGGCGCAACCCCAGGCCCGTGCGGCATTACGTCTCGGTATCAAACGGGCCACACACGTACTTACGCTCCGCTCGTCCTGTCGGAACAGGCGTCGAGGCGCGGTGATTCGCGTCCGGTGCGCCTAGGCGCGGTGATACGCGTCCGGGTCCGGGGCGAGGCTAAAAGCTAAGGCACGGTGGTCCGGGCGGCCCTCGGCGCCGGGGCGTGACATAATGGTATCAGAGCGGAATTCGATTCTAGCCCTAAATTCCGTTGCTTCAACTCTGAGATATGCTCGATATGATATTGTAATAGAGCTCGATGGTATTGCAACGAGCGTTCCATACAATAAGTCCATAGATATCCTCAAAGCTGTGCAAATGTTTTCTGGACTTGACTTGTTGCTCGAGACAGTTCTTGCCTTGATTGTTTCGATTGAGTACGGCGAGGGATGAGTACTATCGCTGCTCGGAATATCGGTAAGTTTATCCTTGAAGTTTCGAGGACGAAACTTTTTGTTGGTTGGTAAGTATGTAATGCCCCGCTCCGCGTCGGCATTATGTACTAATGTGAGTAGGCAGAACTTCGTTCTCTGATTCTTGCACGCCTTAATAATAAATCTGAGATTTTGCTTGGAATGTTTTCATAAGAGTGATAGAACCTGCCTTGCATGTTAACAAACGAACTCACCTAGCTTCTCTTTGAAACGAATGTCTGCTTAACAAAGAGACCCTAAATCGCTTGTCAAAAAGTATGTGTTTGCATGAACATGTTCACTATCCCATATGCTCCGAGAGAACCATACCGTGCCTGAATGTGTTCAAGTGATAAGTCGGCTTTCCCCGCAACAAAGAATGATCTGATGATTCATCTCGTCTGCATCCTTGTGTTTTATTTGATAGTGCTTCATGCATTCGCATCGGTCGGATAATGGCTATTGGTGGAGAGCTGAACTGCATGCGTCCTTAGCCACCATGGGTCACAGCTGCCAATAGCATCAGAGAAATGAGTCATTGGTATGCTGGATTAACTGCTACCGATCCTGAGATACTCGGGGACCGCACTGCATACAACTAGCTTATTGTGTTGGCTTGGATAGATGGACTACCCCTAAGATGTGCATGTGTGTCTAGCTATACATTTGTCCCTAGAGTCCCACGAGACACGCTGCGCACACCCTGAAACAGAACATCAGCTTGTCTTGCTTATTGCATATGAAACTGTTTACAAAAGATGTTTCCAAAACATAGTAATATGACTCCGTTCAGTATTGCATGTAACGAATCTAGGTAAAACTAGAAATATTACTAGTAATGTAATGTTTTATAACATGATTATTTAGTATTGGTTTTAGTGAATGCTTGCTTCTGTTCAGTTTTATCTCACCAGTACTTATAAAAGTGCTGATCCACCAACAGTTTACTTGCTTGCAGGTACTGGATCGTCCGAGGGAGCGATAAGCGTGCCTCAGTCCCCAAGACCCGGAAGTTGCTTTTGTTTCTGTTGCCTCGAGCTGCCTTCGTATAAGAGGGCATAATGTATGGAACGATGCCTTGTAATAAAAAAGAACCCAAGTTGCCTCGATTGTCCCGAATACTCGGATTGTTGAATGCTTGCAACAATGTCCCTCTGTTGCTTACTCGATTGATGCGATGATTGCCTAAACTCTAACGATTTTGCCTTGCACGGGCGCAACCCTAGGCCCGTGCGGCATCACGTCCCGGTATCAAACGGGCCACACACGTACTTATGCTCCGCTCGTCCCTTCGGGACAGGCGCCGAGGCACGGTGATACGCGTCCGGGTCCGGGGCGAGGCTAAAAGCTAAGGCACGGTGGTCCGGACGGCCCTCGGGGCCGGGGCGTGACACTACCGAGGACGAGAAGAAAGATATGGAGCGAGTTCCATATGCCTCAGTCGTGGGGAGTCTTATGTATGCTATGGTATGTACTGTAGCGCCCCGTTCTTCCGATGCGGAGAGCGCGGCTAAGAAACACAAGTCGGTATCGTTCGATCGGGATAGATTGAATTAAGAACTCGTCCTCGTTATGGATTTGTTTCTTCGGAATCGATTCCCATATTCAGTGGACTGCGCCCCAAGGATCGGCTTAGCGGCAGAGTCAGGAGAGACCTCTCCGCTGCTATCTTTTACGCCTCGGTTTTCGATGTCGCTTGTTGCTTTCGTGCTTTGAGTTGGTTTTGGGATTTGCTTAGTTTTCCTTGAACGGTTTCGATGGTTTTCATTGTTTTCGTTCATTGAACTGCACTTCAATTTCGAGATTGGAAAGAGAGGAAAGAATATTAATCGAGCTGTTCGTGTGCAGGTGAACGAGCAGTAGGCGGCTTGCGAGCGGAGTCGTGAAGCGCCTCTTTCCTTCTCCTTTCTAAATCTAAGTGAGTGGCTACCAACCCGATTAGCTAGCCCTGCTTCCAAGCTTCACAGCTAAAACACTTGCATTCCTTCGCCCCGATCAAACGATATCAAGTAATAATAAAAGAAACCAAGATAAAAGAAAATAGACTTGGTTCATTATGCTTGTCAACTAAACTTATGAACGGTTATCATCCTGTATGCTAGTTCTTTATAACTGTTCTATGAATCGTGCTAAGTATGGAATATGCTTGTTATGAAACAACTGTCAGGAAAACTATGCAAAACTGTTATGCTATGGAACTATCTCTATGAGTGTTGTTTGATCACGGACAACTTGTGCACAAGGTATGTTATGAGTTCCGCGGACGGTCACCGGGGCGCTGGGACCGATCCGATCCGGACGGAACGTATGTATAGTCGTATGTTATGGGACAAAGTATTATGCAGCGAGGCTCGCCACCTACGTTGTATATCATTTGTGTCTTGAGACTATAACCCGTCCCATCGTGGCATCAAGCCAGTGATCTCTATGTATATTTAAACCTGTTGCATACTAACTTGTGTCTTCGTGGCAGGGAAGGCATGGTAAGTATTGTGCAGGTAATTCAGACGGGCAGGTAAAATCCACCGAACGGTGGCACGTTCATTTCAGTAAATTCTATATGCTGCTTACTTGTAAATGAACTAAGGCAAGAATAGAAACCCACAAATATGCATGCTTCATATAAACAACGTGTTGATTGGCATAGTCAGGCTAGCTCGCCTTCACCAGTATGTTTCGACATACTGACCCTCGTTGAAACAGGTTCTCCGCACCAAGGCGAACCGAGCGAGGAGCTAAGTCGTCTTCCCGATCCAGTCCAGCTGTTGGCGCACCTTCACCGCGCCCCTTTTAAGCATTTTGAAGACAGGAGCCTGCAACTCTTCATACACAAATGCAGCTCCGTGGCAAAGCTATCCGCCAGCCAGGAGGTCTATATCTTTTGAAGTTTAGTAAAGGGATATAATGTACAGGACTGCTATCTCATTTTGAGTCAACACTTTTGTAAGCCGTTCGGCATATTAGCTGACTCGTTCAAGAGTTTGATTTATTTTAGGAGAGGAGAAAGAAGAATTGGAGACCGTTTCGAAGAAGGAGATCAGTTTCGGGTATCTTTCGTTGTCTTTCTTCTTCGTGGTTATAATCTATTTTCTGTTCCAAAAGAGTTGTGGTGATCTGTTTGGATCGGTGAAAGTTTGTAATGAGTCGGTGTATTTCTTATTCCATTAGTGGAGGCTTTTCAGGATTTGACTCCGATCGTCCCGTGATTTTTTCCGCAAGGGTTTTTCACGTCAAAAATCTCTGTGTCTGCGATTTGTGTTTGGCGTTTTTGGTTTGTGCGTTTTGCTCGGTTCTTTCGCAGGTACTCTCTGGTCTGGGGAACGGTTTTCGCACTTTCGTTCCCAACAGTTGGGTGAGTGATTTCATTGTAATCTTTGTCTCTTTTCTTGTGTTTGGTGAGGGGGGTGAATCTTTGGGCAAAGAATTCAACATAGTTTATTCAATTTTGTTATTCCATTGATGGCATCGCTTTCGCGTCCATGTCTGTAGCCGAATCTGGTTCGGGTCACGCACGAGTTCCCAACATGAGCGTCAGTGCGAGGAAGAGGCGAGATTGGATGGATTTTGGGGCCAAATCATCGTTTGGTATTTTTCTTCTTCCTTTTTCTATAATTTTTCTTTCTTTCTTCCATTCGTTCTTTAAATTGCTTTAAATTCATCTTAAAAATCGTTGCCTAATATTCTATTCTACTAGGGGTTGGAAGAATATATTCCTTGAATGCTTTTGGTACTGTATGATGTATGGGGCTACGTAGCATCTTGAGGCAGTGCACTTTTTCATAATTTCTCTTTCTTAACAACAGTACTTTTGGTTGGGCTATGGCTCTAATGAACTTCCAGTGATAAAATTCAATATGCTACTCCTTTTGTTGGAGCTTAATCTTATCACTTGGAAGGATGATGACCTCCACTTTGCTTTGTTCAGTTTGAGCAACTTAGGGAATTTTTTTTCTTCACAGGAAATTTTAGGGTGGATAATATATTTCTATGTTTGGTTTAGGTTATAAAAATTTATTTTCGGAAATTGTGAATATCCGGGTAAATAATTTACCCACACAACATGAACTTCCCAAACCTTAAGAATATGTGGGTATATATTTTTTTTGCCCTTTTTTTGGTTGCCTGGGTATATATATATATATATATATATATATATATATATATATATATATATATTTGCTGTTGTTTTTTAAGCCTTTTTTAATTTTAACATTTTTTTCTTTTTTTATAATTTTTTTCTTTCTTTTGTTTGGTTTTTTCAGTTTTCTTATTTTTTCAATTTTTTCGAGTAATATTTATATATTCACCAAACATAGGGGAATATATTTTCCAAGGAAATTAATTACCGGGAATTTAATTTTCGGGAATATAGAATTTTTGGCTATATAGTATTCCGTGTATCAAATGTGCCCCCTAAGGGTCAAGTGTTTACTCATTGTTTCCTTAAGAGGAAAGTCAAATTTTCTGAGTTCTTCCGATGACAATGATTCATACCATTTGTTTAGAATATGGATGGCTGATATAGGATGCATTGCATAATTAACCAAGGTCACCAAGGAGTTTAATTTATTTTGTTTATCATAGCCTTCTAGGATTGATTAATTTTCAAGTATGTTGCACATACACGGATATCACACGACGCAGGAGAGACGATGACACAGAGACAATACCTATTTTGGGTTGTCCTAGTGTACTTTGGAGTGTCTGGGTTGTGTCTGATATGAGAGCATTTATGTCTGACACAGTATGTCTCCGATTTTTGGAGTGTCCGTGTAGCCTAATAGATAATCCTCATGGATGCACCTACCGTCCTTCGGTAAAAACTGGCGTATGCCAGAATCTTTGTGGAAGTGGATGCAAGGCAGATTTTCCTAAGAAGATCCAATTTAGGCTAGCATCGGGCCATATTTGTCAGCAAAAGGTTGAGTACGAATGGGTACAAATTAAGTGCTATTTGTGCAAGTGCTTTAGGCAAGACAAAGACTCGTGTCCGGTGGAGCAGGAGGATGATGACTCTGAGGAGGGACGAAGCATCACGAAGAGGGAGAGACTAGAGCTTCTCCATTTCACAAGGACATCCGGACTTCAAGTCCCATAACGGAGAGCAGAAACCCATGCCAGACTGACCTGGTTTTTGGTTCCATAGGTGAGCCACTGGAAATGATCCGACTCCCAACGATATTCACGAGGATATCCAGACTTAGGCCTACGAGAATGGAATCAGACAGAATCCCAAGGGTGCGATGCAGGAAGGGGAGGAGGTCAGGGTTGTGACAGCCCAATCTTCTGGAGATATGGTTGTTGTTCTTCTTCTAAGTAAGCTGGGTGCTCCAAGGAGCTTCTACAACTCGTCGGATGGCAACGAAAACATTGGACATGAGGCTGATCTTGTTGGGAACGCGGTGTGACCCGAATAGAAGTTGGCCCATGAGGTCCGATATTAGATTGGGTCCATATGCCTTAAAAGGGAATTCCCATGCAAGGCCTGAACCAATCCCAATTATCTATACCTCATGATCCCACCGCCTATCCGATATGGGACTAAATTACCAACTCCATTGCCACCCTCATTTGAGCGCTCAACCGGAAACGAGATACAATCCAACAATCTCCATCTTAGCTCGTTTCCGCTAGCCGAACAACCTTAGCACACCCTGCTACCTTTGTTCGTTCCCGCTAACCGAACACCCAGGAGATCCAACATATTGTCATCTCGATCATTCGACCACAGAACCAAACTTGACACGTTCATCCACACCACCATTGTGTGCCAACCACAACATTTTGTTCCACCTTGGACTCGTCAGATCCACCTTTTAAAGCCGATTCGTGTAGTTGATGCTCCTACCACCTTGAGAATGGTCCGTATAATCCATGAACGTTCAGCACCATCTGTCTCGAATCAATTAGAGCCGCTCAAACCAGCCCCGTAACCTTGGGCTCTGATACCACTTGTTGGGAACGCGGTGTGACCCGAACAGAAGTTGGCCCATGAGGTCCGATATTAGATTGGGCCCATATGCCTTAAAAGGGAATTCCCATATAAGGCTTGAACCAATCTCAATTATCTACACCTCATGATCCCACAGCCTATTCGATGTGGGACTAAATTACCAACTCCATTGCCACCCTCATTTGAGGGCTCAACCGAAAACGAGATACAATCCAACAGATCTATCTGAGGAATCTAATGCCAAAGAGTCAGAGACAGGAAATATCCCTGCTGCAAAACATTGCCAATATGTACAAAAGACAGCTTGCGACGATCAATCCAATATGGGATGCCAAAAGGAGACTAAAACTGAACACAGGAAGGAGGGAAACTTGAAAAAGATGCTTGCGACAAAACCTCCAAGCTCGTGTATCAACAAAGGGCACCACCATAGGAGACTTATTTAGTAATGTAGTTGCTGTAACTCCGAAGATAATTTTGTAAGTTTGAGCCATTAAGGAAAATCTCTGGCCTGGTCACGGAGTCTTAGATACAATGTGTAAGGGTCACGGGGTCTTAGATACAATGTGTAAGTGACATTATCTTCTCATCTATAATATTTACTTCTTCGATATATATATATATATATATATATATATATATATATGTAAAAAGGGATATGAGTCATAGGCTCATATTTCTACATGAGCCAATACACATGTGGACCAATAGGAATGGAGTGTACTAGTGCACATGGGTGCACATCGGATTTAGAAATCTATTCCTATTGGTCCACATGTGCATGGCTCATATAGGAATATGAGCATATGGCTCATATCCCGTTTACCCACACACACACACACACATATATATATATATATATATATATTGGTGAACAGTGAAAGTTTTGGGGACTGATAGTTATGAGAATTGAAGAATGATATTTGTTTAAAACTTTCAATGCCTTCATGTGCAGGTAGCCACATGGGTAACATTCCATACAGACATAGAAGAAGAAAGTCGGAAACATTTCGCGCACAATACATAAACACCAAAGAAATCAGGCATGGCTACTTGTCTCTTTGTATCTTGGCTATAGGTCAAATAGGCATTTCGGATGATAAGTGATGCCACATTTCCTAGAAGAACCTCTCCATGCTTTCTCGTAAACTCCAGTTTTTATGCACTTGAAAGCAATGATTAACTTAGGCTACTTTCTTGACTGATCTGCAGCATCTTGTCTCCTACAGGATTTGTGCAGGGACATGGAACGTTGGAGGGAAACTTCCGTCGAATGACACAGATATTGAAGACTGGTTAGATATGAAGGAACCTGCTGATATCTATGTGCTTGGGTAAATGCCTTGAAATATATCTATAATGTTCTCTTATGTTTGTCCTGTTTATTTAGTTGTTAGGAATAGTTATACAAAAAGCATAATAGGTTTTATTGGCTGTTTATAAGATAAGACTTCTAAAGTTTGGAATGAGAAAATAAATAAAAAGAAACCATAGTTTAAAGTATCGGCCGATACCGATCCGATACGGCCGATACCGATACAGTTTGGCATGTCCCGATCCGATACCGACCGATACCCGATACTGACCGATACCGACATTAGAGGTCTCTTTTTCAGTCAATTCGGCAAAAAAATTTGAATTAAAAAGATCAATTAGAAAGGTTGTAAAAGCATAGTAAGGTTGTAAAAACATATAAAAGAGAAAATTTATCTAACGCATATAAATCAATCGACAATGATGACTACTATTTCATTCAATATCAAAAATACTAAGAAACAATACTGAAAATACTTTAAATTATGCATAAATGTATAAAATATATTCTCTAAAATGTTAATAATTTACTAATAGTTGTTTGCTTTCCGATACAAAAAAATCCGATACTCCGATCCGAAACAGCCGATACTACCGATACCGCCGATCCCGATACTCATAGGAATGGTCCGATACCGATTCCGATACCGATACTTTGAACCTTGAAAGAAACTTGATGAACAGACACTAATAACAAGAAGGAATATTAGACATGATGTATGTTGCATGACACAGATACGGCACATCACGGCACGAGGTGCTGCTTTTGGTGCGTCCTAGTATATTTTGGAGTGTCTATCAAGTGTCTGATAAGTCACAACACTATTACGTAGCTGCACTATCACGAGGCTTATATTTCCTTGCATATCTGACCTTTATATTTTTTGATATGAAAGATAACATATAGAGCATGGGAGGCTATATTAATGTTCAAAGGTGTAGAGTATTACATTAAGAACCTTCCCTTTTCTCCAAGGACCAAACCACAAAACGTGTAGCATAAAGTCCAAAGCTGTTCTCATTGTCTGGGGATTCCACTGGCATCAAAGTACACAAAGTTAACTGCCTCCTTTCCAGTTTCAAAATTTCTCATATATTTTAGTTTGGTGCTTCTGCTTAGATTTTACATTCCCTCGTCAACAGCAATACTTTCATTTTTCACTATTTCCCCCTTATTTCTAGGTGCTAACTGCTAAGGATAATTCTTGCAGTCTTCAGGAGATTGTTCCATTGAATGCTGGAAACATCTTCGGTGCTGAGGACAGCCGCCCAGTTCCAAGATGGGAACATCTCATTCGTCAAACACTGAATAGGATTCAACCAGTCAGTTACAGTGCTCCACCTTCCCTATTATCACGGTTCAAACCTTCGGATGATGGTCCTATATTTGAAGATGAACTTCTACCTGAGATTGATAGAGATAGTGATGAGGAAATCCATCCAGTGGTAAATGATGATAGTAACACGGCAAGTGGAGATAGTTCAAAAGATTATTTAGCTTCCAGTTACCAGGGCAACACCAATATGGGCATCCCTCAAGATTTGGATCATCATAAACAGTCCAATCTGCAGATGTTTGATAGATCCAACTTCAATTTTAAAAGTTGTGAAGTAACAGCAGAATCATCTCTTACCCGAGCGAAAATGCTAACAAAAACAGTTAGCAGCTCAGAAAGGATTGGGTTACTTTGGCCAGAACAACAATTGGACATATCTGCTCAGCGGACATTAGATGATTCAAGACCACCGAAATATGACAAATCTTTCAGAAGGTACAATTCTTTCAAGTCTGTATACGGAAATTACAATACAGGATCCAGCTCCATTCCCGAGCTTAAACTAGATGATATTTTTAAAGTAAAGAAAAGATCTCCTTTTGTGAGGATTATAAGTAAGCAAATGGTTGGACTTTATCTTTCAATATGGGTCCGGCGAAGCCTGAGGAAACATATTCAGAATTTGAAGGTGTCCGCTGTCGGTGTCGGTGTTATGGGTTATATTGGCAACAAGGTCAGTTTACTTTAAAATTCAAGTAATGTTCTTAATGTTTTAACAACAGTTTTATGTTTGCATGACATCAATTGTTTTACAATCCTTTAAAATGTCAATAATTACTCTTTCCATATAGTTAATATTTAAATGTATAATATTCCTCCTTTCTTGCTCTTTTGAATTCCAGTCAATCTTTAAGTTTCTTAAGCCTTTCAGTGCAGTTAGCTCCAAATTGATGTTAATGAGAAAGAGATATACTCCAGCTGATTACTTGGACACCTGAATCTTACAATATTTAGATATATTTATCTGGAATCTGATAAATGTTTCGAACTAATATTTCTTTGCCATGTATGTCAGCTTTTAAGCTGCTCACATGAAGGTGTCATTTATCTGAATAACCTAAATCATGAATTTACACTTGTATGATAAAAACAAATATGAAATGGAAGCATCTGATTCAAGCCATGAATCTTAAGATAACATGTGAAGTTGTAACCCGTTCATTTTAGAAGCTTGGGGTGGACAGGAAAAAAACCTTCAAAAGACATTACCCTCACTTTTTAGGCTTTCTGAAATAACGGAATCTTCAAGTCCAAGTTAGAAACTATTGCATGTCGTAAAGTTAGGGTTTATGAGTTAAAGATCCCTCGAGGAAAATGAGAGCAATGAAAATTGTAATGCCTGATGATAATCGGTTAGAGTTTGGAAATGTTCGGAAATTAAGTGAATTTAAAAGAAACAAGTTAGATTGGTATTAAGCTCTTCTGGATCACAAATTTGGAAGCGAAGCTGTCATCATGGACTGTTAAGTATTAGTCTTTGGTCTTTAGTCCTACATCGGATAGAACCAATAATGAGAGGCTAACTCTCTCTCATATATATATATATATATATATATATATATATATATATATATTCATTCATAGCATAGAAATAATCTATTCACTTTTTCCACATGGTATCAAAAGCCAAGTTCACTTCCCATTTGGCTTGACATGAGATTATCCACCAAACTTTCTGTCCTTACACACCACAATAAAATGGTGTGGCCGAACGTAAGAACCATCACCTCTTGGAAACAACTCATGTCAGTACTCCCATAAAAATTTTGTCGGATGTTCTTATTACAGCTTGATATGTGATCAATCGTATGCCATTTGCTGCTTTCAATGGCACTACTCATTTTTCTAGGTTATATTCCAATCGTATGTCATTTCCTCTACCTCTCAAATTTTTTTGGTGCTTTTGTTACGTTCTAGATACTCGATCTACTATATCATCTAAATTGAACCCGAAGGCACTCAATTATATTTTTCTTGGGTATCCTAAGGATCTGAAAGGGTATCGTTATTTTTTTTCAACTTTGAAGAATTATATTATGTCTCGAGATGTTACCTTTGTCGAGACTGAGTTCCTCCCATTCTCTCCAACTAAAGAATTTGTTCCAAAAATTATCCGGATGAGAACTTCCTCTTGTATCGGTTCAAACACAACAGCCGCTCGTAAGGGTGCCCTCCCCTACCGAGCCAGTCTTACCGTCCGATGGTCCGCAGATACCAACTAAGAACCGGTATCACTAGACATGCTCAACATTGTAGAGCATGTGTCGTCATCAGAGTCCTCCGGCTCCACAGATTCATCACCGTCTGATTTATCGACACTCGCCTCCATCATGCATGCCGTGACCATCCTTTATATGTTGATAACTACAAAGAGCTCGCAAGTCACATTCAGTCCTTGGTGGCTACTATAGATGTGATTCAGATCCTATAATCTGTCGAGGAGGGCTGTGAGACTCGTCTCACTATTGCATATTTTTCATGTTCATATCTTGTATGTGTGTTATTACTGTATATTGCTTCCCGTATATTTTTTTGGATTTTTCTAGTTGCTCTCATGTAATTTCTAGATTTGTGCATAGTGTTATCCATCCTTGATATATAACCCCTCTTTTCTCTCTCTTCCCCATTCTTTCACTTTTTTCTCTTTTCATTTTCTTCTCCTTTCCTCTCCCCTCCTTCCTAGCCGAGAGCAGCCCTAGACCGCCCCCCTCTCCTTTCCCTTGGTAGTAGTTAGTGGTGGTTTTAGGCAAGTACATCTTGCCAATGATGGAGAACTTGCACTTTTACATTATTGTGATTTTTTTGCATTTTATTGGTCTATATTGTGCTCTATAAACTCCTATGCATGTTTACTTCTTGGTATTTTCGGTTTTGATGACTTGGTTGGACTAGATCTACATTTTTAGTTTAATGTGTTCTTGGCATTTTCATGATTTTGATCTCTTAAAACTTGTTTTTCCAAACTAGTTGTTCTATATGAGAGAGCATCTGATTTCGAGTGGTTTAGGAACCTGTTGCAACGAGGGTCAGTACATCGAAATGCACTGGTGAAGGCGAGCTAAGGTGATCCTGCGAGGAGCCTAGCTACTTCCTAACCTAGTCAAGCTACCGGCATGCCCTGATCGTGCCTCAGAAGTAACAATTTTAGAGTTTTCAGGAGCTCATCCACAAACTTATGCAGCTCCATGGGAAGGCGATAGTTTCGCCAGAAGATCTTTAATATTTTGAAATTTTAGTAAAATGATGTAATGTACAGGACGACTATCTCATTTTGAGTCCACTTTTGTAAGCCCGTGCGACAATCATCCGACTCGTCCAAGAGTTTGTAATAGATGTTCATTATCAATAAAGAGAACTTTTTCATGTTTCAATATTGTGTTTTCAATTATCTGCGTACTCTAAATATGTGCTCCTTATGCAAAAATACCTTGGGCTTGTGCGATGCGCAACCTAGGCACTCACGACGTCACGTCCGGGGGACGACTATCGATTCTACGGAACCGGGACGTGACATATTGGTATCAGAGCGGACTTAACTTCTCTGGATTTGAGCTGAAAATGAGAATTTCATGGAGTATCACATTTTCAGGACTTAGAGCTTTTCCATGACTGAAACTTGTTGTTCTGGGACGAATGAGCTACATGCGGCTTGCTTTGCATGCGGTCTAGACTCCTCGCTCCAAAACTCAGCATGCGGCCATGTTGTTGGACGCATGACTGAATCTGCGCATGCGCCCCTCGACCAAATGCATGAAATTTGAACGGAAGAAATTTCTCTAAGTTCCTGATTCCATGCGGCCCAGAGGAGCATGCGGCCAAAATTGTCCATGCGGCCCGAGCTATGTAGTCCTCTATTCCAATGCATGACTCAGCACCGCTTTGGCATGATTTTCCCCTGAATTTGTCTTTACTTCTCTGACACACTTTATTGGCCAGTCACATCGGTCACTTCTTTGACGCTTTATTGACTAGTCACTTCAGTCACTTTCTGGTCTTGTATTTATTCCGTCACTGAACCCTTGTCCCGAGGAGTAGACCTTGCGATGATTCCTGCGACCAGTTTGATTCATGCTGCCAGTTTTGATCCATGCGGCCAGCTTCCTGCATGCGACCAGTTTCTTGCCTGCCGCCAACTCATCTCCTGCACTTCTAGCTCTTACGATAGCAATGTTTTCCTTTGTTATATGTTCTCTTATGGATTATTTACTCCTTGTGCTTGGCCAAATTAGTTAAATTCATATGATGCATGTTATTTCTAATTGCTTATAACCTGGATGCTACACTTACCAGAATATGGAATACCCGTAACATGGAATGTAATGGCACTGTTAAACTGAGAACTCCCGGCACCTGACTTGTACTGAATGAACTTGATCCCTGACTCCAGATATCTGACATGTACTGATAAACCCGATAGTGGCTCGACGTAGCTCACTCCTGACATGCTAGAATCTCCAAAACTGAAATGCTTGTACTGAATAGATAAATTCATGTAGTTGATTGCTTGTCCCTGTCCTAATTGTACTTGTCAAGCTATTGTCCAATCTTGCATCATGTCTAAGGCAGATTCCTGAGCACCACGGTCAGGAATCCTTGATAACTTGCCTAAGTTAATAACCAGAATAATTATCTAGAAGCATCTAGAGAGTTTTTATGGCTACATGCAATCCCGGTATCCCAGTGACACCTAATGGATTTGGAGATCTCCGTCGAGAGGGGGACACTTTCAGTACACCGTCGAATGTTGCAATTTACCAGAAAAATACTATATACTTAATTAATCTATGCTATGTACTCTTACGTCTGGATAAACAGGATAGTCTGCAGGACGTGGCTGTATGGAATCTCAACTGCATTTTTTAGTAACCAGGATTGTGATAACCTTAGTTAGTTAATGGTGGTAAGCCATAGGTCATGTTTGGCCGTGATTGCATGTTTTCTAGTCTTGTCTTGTCTTGAATTATCCAACTACTAATCCTGAACTGTGCCACGCCCCGATCTCCCGCAGGAATCGGCCGCCCCCGCTGGACGCGAATCACCACGTCAGTGCTCCAGCGGGACGATCGTTTCCATCGGGACGTGATGCCGTGCAAGCCTGGGGTTGCGTCCGCACAAGGCAACATCGTTAAAGTTGTGGCTATCATCGAAACGATCGAGTACGCAGCGGAGGGACAGTGTTGCAAACAATAAATCCATCTGAGTATACGGGACAAATCAGAAGGCACGTGGTTCTTTGAATACAATGGCATCGTTCCATACATTATGTCCCTCTATACAAAAGCAGCTCAAAGCAATCGATATGGCTCAAGGCATCGAAACGAGATCTCCGGGTCTTGGGGATGAGCTACAGCTATCGCTTCCTCGGACGATCCAGCACCTGCGAACAAGTAAACTGTTGGTAGGTCAGCACTTTGGAGAAAGTACTGGTGAGTCTAAAAATCAACGAACAGAAGCAACATTTCATGAAACCAACACTAAGTAAGCATGTGGCAAAACATTACATTACCAGTGATCTTTCTAGTTTTACCTAGGTTCGTTACATACAGCACGAGTACGGAGTCATATTACTTCTTTTTGGAAATATCTTTTGAAATCAGAGTTCATACTCGATAAGCAGATTCATATACTATCTCTGGTGCGCAGCGTGTCTCGTGAGTCATATGCATTTCTTTAAAGACTATAGCAAACATCTAGTGGACTATCATCTTAGCATCTCTCTCTATGCATTTCTTATCAATAACATCTTATCGTGTGAACGAGATAGAAGCATATACGAAAATGAGACTTCTTTATGAAAGCATTCAATACAGGAGAGCATGCTCGATTTCATGAATATCACTTATTCAGTGATTCTTACCCTTTTTCGTCTAACGGTTATCCCTGCAACACACATACAAGTTAGCAACAATTTGCATAAACATATATGTATAAGGCTTTCTTTCCATGTCCGTCTCTGCATCAAACAGTTAGGTATGCAAGAAGGCTGAATCCTAGCATGCGACCTAACTATATGATGGTCCATGAGTCTCCTTCCTCAAGATAAGTGTTATCACGGCCCAGCACTGCACTAATGTATACTCGCTCATATACATAGCTGCTTTGACTCGTGAACCAGCTATCTAATAGACATGAATACCCCCTGATCGCGAGGACTTCGTTGCCTCAGGTATTCCTCTGACCCCCCCCCCCCCGGGCGAACGGTACCTAGCGCCCTGAAAAATCGTTCGTGGGATGATCCTTGTGCACAAGTTGTCTAAGACCAATACATGAATGCATCTCTATCAGATAAACTCTATATGGATGCAGCAGTTCAATAACAAGCACATATTCAATCTTCTCTCTCTCTGTCTCTTGTCTCTGTGCGGACAGGCCGCCATTTCTATCTCTTATGCAGACTGGCTGCCATATTCTCTGATATCATTCAAGCATTTCGATAACTTCTATGGAAACATGTAACAATCTCTATTTAAGCAAGCAAGCATAGAAACAGTTCTCTATCTCTTTAACTAAGTATGCAGTTCTACTCTTTCTTTTAGCATATACGAAGAAAACATATGAACATCTATTACTCTTGTTTATTAGCATGGCAGCGGTTCGTTCGATAGCGGTGTCCGTGTAACTAAGCATGCAACATCTTATTCTTTAACTAGCATGGCAATGGTTCTATCTCATTCTCTTTTAGACAAGCATAGACATTCTCTAGTTAGGCAAGCAGGTTTGTTTCAATGACAAGCTATGTGAGTTCTCTTATTAAGCATACAGAGTCAGGTTCTATCATTCTTCATATGAAACTATCTTCTTAAGCAAACAAGCATTTCAAAAACTCAGATTCATTATTAAGGCGTGCAAGAATCAGAAAATGAAGTTTCTGCCCACTCACCAAGATCAATCGTCTTGTGGTTCGATCGAAAACTCTCCGAGAAGACTTTCACTCGAGTCAGCAAACCGATCTCTCTTGTACATAGTGCCAACGCGGAGCGGGACACTACAAACTGTACCCGTTACTAATTTCTTAAACTGCTTAACTGCTTATTTATATATTGCTCTTATTTATATTTCATTATGCTATTGAATGTTTGCATGCTGGTTTTAGTTTCTTAAGTTGGCTCCATTGTGGTACTTTACTATTTTGGGGTCTGACCCCACTGATTTTGTATGGTCAGATTTTGAAGCAATACCGCAAGACCGCAGTATCTCCCGTACATCCCGCCTCCAGATAGTGAACACGAGGAACACCCGAGGACTTGAGTGGGTTTCTTCTTCATCACCCACCTGATCTTGTACTTATACTTTTGAGGCGTTTAGCCACCGAACACGTGTTTAGCTCGTGTTTTGATTCTTGACATTCAAGCCTGCGGGCCTACATGTAAAGCATATTCTAGACTATAGTTAGAGCTGATCGTGTAATATTGCACTCTGCTAGTTCTTCATTTTGGTAACTAGCTTCATGATTATCTATGTATTTATAGTTTGGGACGCCTCACTATTATATGTCTGGTGATTATACTTCTTGCAACTTGTTGCTTGCTTGAGATTGTGTCACGCCCCGGTTCCATGGATAAGGAACCGAGTCACGTGGCAATGGCCAGCAGCGCACTTCGGCGGGAATCCCAAACTAATGGGCCCGTCGGAGTGCACCTAAGTTGTAAAGTACAATGAATAACCCATCACATAACACATAAATAGTCAATCTAAATCTCATCCACAGGCAACAAATATAAGAGCACATAGAGGTAATCACAACAACTAATGTGCAGAAAGAAAATGTCCAAGATAAAGTATCAAGTACAAATACTAGTCACACGGGAACAAACCCGCTAGTACAAAATACTGGAATGAAAGTAAGCAATAAGATAACTTGGAACGGCATCAGGTAACTAGATAGTAATGTCGTCCCAAGGAAAGAGTCACTACCAGTGATCAGGCGAAGTCCTCTGGAATGACCTCGTCCTCGGCAGTGGGTCCTGCTGCTGGATACGTACCCTGACCGTACTCCTTCGGGTAATCCTCGTCGCCTAAACCTGGAAGGGAACCAGGTCCTCAGAGGGACGTAACAAGGTTCAAATATACAGCATGCCAAGTAAACAGAAAGTACAAGTGCAACGACAGGGTACTCTATCATAACCAAACAAGTGTGACACAGTTTAAAGACAATGTTCGACGCGTGGGCTGTCCAAAATAAAATCGTAGCTCCGAACACAGAGACACACGGGACGTACCGTAGCTCCGAGCACAGAGTTACACAGGTGATACGCTACTCAAGAATACAGGAACACTACATATACATATATAAGCGCGTGCAGAGGAGCCCAAACGTCTAGTAACTGTCTTTCCCCTCCCAAGCGGTCAACGATGGTGCGCTGAACCTGAACCTCTATCTAACAGTCTCGACACACATAAATAACTCGACAGACGCGACCATAAGGTCGTCCCATTCTCTGGTCATGATGTCAGTATCAGGATACATGAATCTGGCACGATCATAGTGTATGAGTGTGTCCTGGGGTGTCGATATACTCAGGTACGTACATCGAGGTGTTACGAACATCTAACGATCATTCTAAGACGTTATGACGAACGTCTGCACCCGGTTGTGATCCGGACGCGAAGTATCGAATGTCAACATAAATACGTGCACAATGTACATAAAGAAACAATAAATATCTATAATCTGAAATACAGGGTGGCAACGTACACTTGCCTGCGTCCGGCTGCTGGTGACGGGGATCCAGTACCACGTCCAAGTCCTCGGGTCCCGTAGTACGTAGAGATGAGATACAAACTCAATCAATAAACTATCACGCGGCAACATGGATGTGACACACGTCTAAACATATACTACAATCTTAGTTACAAGACAGAGAGACACGACGCTAGAGGGTTGACCAAGGTTGACTATTGGTACGCTACATTAAATCAAACTAATCATCTGTACACTGTCATCGAACCATCCTCAATCCCTCTATATTCAGCACAGTGTTTATCAGTATTTTGAGCCATGATAAATCCTCAAATTCACCTCAGTGTTCACAGGTGTTAACATGCACCTTGTCGTGTCTCAATCTCAAATAATTAACTAATATTTCACAGTCCTCAATCTCTGACTCATGATTCGATATTATACCAATTTCAAAATCAATCACCTGCTCCCAATGTCCATCAACCTTTTAATTATCATTTTATTTTTCAGCAATAGTTTAAAACAGCTAAACAACAATAACCAATGCGCGTTTAATAATTAGGATTTCACCATAATCCTCTCATATGGCACTAACATCCAACCTCATTATATATCACAATTCCCATCCTCGCATGTATATATTTCATATCCTCAATCAAATCATATTTAAACCATAAATAATTGATTTAGCATTTATTTTTCAACTATGTATAATATTCATAACCTCTAGTTAAAATCAAACCCTAAACTCCTAAGCAATTAAACATCACTAACATAAGCCCTAACTAATGTACACAAAACCATATATAACACATATAACCCTAACTATAAAACACATTATAATATATATCAATATAGAGAGGGGGGAGAGTGGTATACGGTATACCTCGACGGCGAGGTAGCATTGAAGCTGACCGGAGCTAATGGTGGTCGTGGCGGAGTGGCGTGAAGGTTGAGGTGGTGGTGGAGTGTACAGCAGTGTGGAGTGGTCGATGGTGGTGCTCGCCAGAGAGAGATGGGAATGTGCGGTGGTTGAGTGGTCGATGGTGGGAGGCTGCATAGCTCGAGGGGTGGAGGAACAGGAGTCTCGGGGATGACTGGCCGAAGTAGAGTCGATGGGATGAGGCCGGGAAGGACAGGTGGGTGGTTTGGCTGGCCGGAGTTGAGGGAACTCGCCGGGGTGGGGCTTGGGTGGACTGAGGAGTCGAGGGCTCGACGCTGGACGCGGCTCGTCGGAGCTGCGGGTTGCACAGTGCCGGAGTTGATGGAGATCGGATGGGGCTCGGTGCCGGACTGGTTCGTCGGAGAACCGCGGGTGCGGCTCGACGCGGGGACAACGCCGGAGCTACGGGGTACGGCTCGACGCGGGTTGCAGCAGGTTGGACAGGCTGCTGCGCTGCGGGCCGCCGGATCTCGCCGGCGTGGCCGGAGGGGAGGTCAGCCGCCGGAGTGACAGCGTGGGGGTGCTGCCTGCTCGGCCGGAGTTTCCCTCCAGGAAGAAGAAAGGAAGAAGAAGAAGGAAAAAATGAATATGTATGGGCTCGGTTTTCTAGGTGGAGGGAGGAGAGAGAGGAGAGGGTGGTTTCCAATGCCTAGGGATTAGGGCCTGCATTGGGGAGAGGATATTTTATAGGGGGTTGTGTGGAGGATGGAGGGTTGTGATGCTCCCAATTCAAATAGAGGGTGGGGATTTTGCATGAAGGATTAGGTTTCTTCATGCAAAGGAAGGGGGAGAGGGTTGACTACGGTCAAAGAAGGGGTAGCCTCTCCATTGGACCTTGGCCAATGAGGTGAGGACACCTAATTCAATAATTGCAACTAAGCCCCTTAAATTTGGGTAATTGCACAAACACATGAAATGATGAAAAAATTGTGGGGGAATCGGTGTTTGGTTTTTTGTATGGTGAGGGGGTGTTGTGTGTTTGGCATGTGTTTAATTAAATGGGCATTGGGATTAATTGGAGATTAAAATATGATCAGTCAAAAATGGTATCCCCGATTTAATTAGAATTAAAGTGTCCCGCGCTTTTAAATTAAATGGGGGCACTTGGGGTCAAAATTTGGAAATCGCAAAGGTCAAAAATGGTGGGGGCTTGGAGTCAGTCTTGGACCCTTTAGTTAGTCCGGCTCAACGGGTTAAGTTGGTATCTCAAAATTGAAGGTAACGACACAGGTATCCGACACGGAATTAAATTTTGGGATTTAGTATACGGGAAATTGTGCGATTAATTTAAGGCACAACGGATTTGATTTTTGTATGACGGAAAAGTCCAGTGCCTAAATTGGCGAGTCAAGTTAGAAGTACAATAGTTCGATGGAATTTATGGGCTGATATTGGGCTCCGAATAAATCAACAATGGTAGGGCGCGCCAAGGGTCTAATTAATAAATAACAGACATAAGCAACCCTACTCTAAACCTCAAACATCTGCTGCTAAACCAAAAATTTTCAATCCATACCTGACTATCTATAGAATTAATTGAGGGGGTTTACAGATTGAGACAACTAGGACTCTTGACCCAGGAATGTCCGTTGGATTGTAGAGTAAACCCTCACATGTCTAGACAGGCGTGACTGTATCTCGGGGTATAGAAGCTGGCTTTGTCCGTCCCTGCTCTCCAGTATTCTGGTTCTGGGGCGTGACAAGGGCCTCCAACATTCTGGTTGTCGTGACACTATGGAGGAGGAGATACGGGTGCTACATGAGAACCATACATGGGACTTAGGTCGATTTTTCTTCCGGTAAGAAGGGAGTAGGTAGCAATGGGTGTTCACCATCAAGGTGAAATCGGATGGCACCCTTGATCGTCTGAAGGCTCGCCTTGTGGCCAAAGGGTATTCTCAGACTTATGGCGTTGATTATTTTGAGACCTTCTCCCCAGTTGCGAGGATTACCTCTGTGCGAGTGCTCATGTCCTTAGCTGTCCGATATGACTAGTCCTTCAGTTGGATGTGAAGAATACATTTCTCCATGGGGACCTTGAAGAGGAAGTATGTGGTGCAACCTCCTGGGTTAATTGCAATAGAGGATAAAGTGTCATTTGCGAAAGACCTTCTACGGTCTCAAACAATCACCTCGTGCTTTGTTTGGTTGATGTATATATGTCATTATCCGGTTTGGCCTGTGCCAATCAAAGAAGGATCATTCTGTATTTTACCGACATACATCAGCCGGATGAATACTACTTAGTGTCTATGTTGATGACATTGTGATTACATGGGACGACAATCAGGGTAGCAGGACTGAAAATGTTTTTGGGTGAGCAGTTTCAGACCAAAAATATGGGGACGTTGAAGTACTTCTTAGTCATTGAAGTCACACGGCGGGATAAGCAAGACATTGTAATGTCTCAGAGGAAGTATGTGCTTGACATCCTAGCTGAAGTAGGAATGATGCAAACTAAGGGGGCAACCTCACCCATGGATTCATGGATAAAGTTACTCACCGATGAGGGGATACTGATGACGAATCCTGATCAGTATCGTCGACTGGTTGAAAAACTCAACTACTGGCAGTCATGACTCGCCGAGACATTTTCTTTATCGTAAGTATCGTTAGTAGATTTATGACTTCTCCGTGAGTTCCGCATTGGCAGACAATTCTCAGGATCTTGCGTTATCTAGTTCAGAATCCGAAAAAAAAAATCAAATAGAAAATCAGGGACATACTCTTGAGTACTTTATAGATGCTGACTTGGGTGCGAGTCTTACAGATAGACGGTCTACATCTGGCTATTCGATATTTATTAGTGGAAACTTAAGTGTCGTGGAAGAGCAAGAAACAGAGTGTGGTTTCATGATCGAGTTCAGACGCGGAATACCGAGCTATTACACATAGCACATTAGAGGTGTTATATTTGTATCATCTTCTAAAGGAGCTGGGAGAAGAAGTATGATCGGAAGCAATAGATATGTGGTGTGATAACCAGTCAGCTATCTATATTGTTATCAATCTCGTATTCTATGAAAGGATGAAACACATTGAGATCGACATCTAGTTCGTCCGTGATGAATATCAAAAGGGAGTGATAATATTTTATGAGAACCGGCGATCAGATAGCAGATATCTTTACGAAGTCTCTTTTAGGTCCTCGTGTTCAATTTTTTTGTAACAAGCTTGACATGATTGACATCTATGTTCTAGCTTGAGGGAGAGTGTTAAGTACTTTTAAATATTAGTCTTTGGACTTAAGTCCCACATCGAATAGAATCAATAATGAGAGGCTAATATATATATGAATGTATTCATTCATATCAATGAAATCATCCATTCACTCTTTCTACATGAACTGGTAGCAATGACGCTTCTTTATGTTAGTCCTCTGATCTTTGCTGTATTATTTCATTTATGAAGAAAATGATCCTTTTTATTTTTATTTTTCATGATGCAATTTTTTTTATCAATGATCATTTTTAATGTGACTTAGAAATAATTTAACGAGTTTCAAATATGTTCCAGGGATCAATTTCAGTCAGCATGTCAATATATGAAACACTTTTTTGCTTTATATGTTGTCACCTAAATCCAGGAGAAAAGGATGGGGATGTACTTCGAAGAAATGCTGATGTAAAAAAAATTCACAGAAGAACACGATTTAGTTCAGTTTCAAGGATTGGTTTACCGAAAACTATTTATGACCATGAGTAAGTAAAGTTTTTTCTTATCTGAACTGCAAAAACATTATCCCATTTATTTCTCTTCTTCTGTAAGAAGGCCATTCGTTTAGTTCCACTGGTGTGTATTTTGTATTATACTTTATCCTTATAATTCTACTTGCATATTATAATTTCAACAAAACAGGACTTATTTATAGGATCATGTGCAAAAACTCCTATAATACTCGGAGATTGAGCAATTTGATAATAACAACTTTTTGGCTAAATACTATCTCATGTGATTCATATCATAGTATGGTGGCAGTGTGAACGAATTTTTTTGCTAGATGAGTGCATTTAATTGCTGTTTATCTCCCATTACGTTATCAAAATGAATACACCCATTTAAGGTTATATATCTTTAAGGATTTGTGTATGTCTACCAAGTCAGCTGTACTGCAAGTTTGTTGTATGTGTGGAAGGAAGAGGCACATTTTGTTTGTGTTAATATCTTTGTCGCAAGTTCATCATCCCAAACTTGAAATACTAATTGTAGAATGGGAATTATTGATTCATTAAGAGAAAATGGGAGTACATTATATAGGAGAGGCTAACCCCTCTCTCTATTAGTCTATCCGATGTGGGACTAAACTCAACTTAACCCATAACTGAACATCCTCCCTCAAGCTGAAGCATAGATGTCAATCATGTCCTGCTTGTTACAGAGAAATTGAACCCGATGACCTAGAAGAGATGTTGTAAATATATCAGATATCTGATCGTCGGACCTCATATGGTGAAACTTTATCATCCCTTTCTTATACTCATCATGGACAAAGTGAATGTCGATTTCAATGTGCTTTGTCCTTTCATGAAATACATGGTTAGTAGTAATATGAATAGCAGACTGGTTATCACACTACACATCTGTTGCTTTATATCCTGCTTTTTTTTCAGTTCCTGTAGAAGATGCTGCAGATATAATACATCTGCTGTGCCATGAGCAATTGTCCGATATTCCGCTTTCAAACTTGATCGTGCGATCACGCTCTGCTTCTTGCTCTTCCATGATACCAAGTTTCCGTCAATGAAGACCGAATAGCCAGATGTAGACCGTCTATCCGTAAGACCGACACCCCAGTCGACATCAGTAAAGCACTCAACATAAGTATGTCCCTTATTTTCCATTCGAATTTCTTTTTCCGGATTCTGAACTAGATAGCGCAGAATTCTGAGAACTGCCTCCCAATGTGGAACTCGTGGTGAAGACATAAATCTACTTGCAACACTGACGGCAAAGGAAATGTATGGACGAGTCATAACGGCCAAGTAGTTGAGTTTTTCAACTACTCGGCAATATTGATCTGGATCGGTCATCAGTGTCCCCTCATCGGGAAGTAACTTTATCCCTGGGTCCATGGACGACGTTGCTCCCTTAGCTTGCATTATTCCTACATCATTTAGGATGTCAAGCACATATTTTCTCTGAGATATTACAATGTCCCGCTTACCCCGTGTGACTTCTATGTCCAAAAAATAGCTCAACGATCCTAAATCCTTGGTTTGAAATTGTTCTCCTAAATTTTTTTTAGTTCTGCAATGTCCTGACTGTCGTCTCATGTGATCACAATATCGTCCACATAGACACCGAGTAGTATCCTTCCAGCTAATGTCTGACGGTAAAATACTGAATGGTCCTTCTTTGATTGGCACATGCCAAACTGAGTAACCACATTTGTGAAACGACCAAACCAGGCACGAGGGGATTGTTTGAGACCATAAAGGGCCTTCCGCAGATGACACACTTTACCCTCCTTTGCAACAAACCCGGAAGGTTGCACCATATATACTTCTTCATCAAGATCTTCATGAAGAAATACATTCTTGATATCCAGCTGTAGCAACGGTCAGTCATAGCGAACAACTAAGGCCAAGAGAACGCGCACAGAGGTCATTCGAGCAACTGGGAAGAATGTCTCAAAATAATCCTCTAACCATAGGTCTGAGAATAACCTTTTGCCACCAGATGAGCCTTCAGGCGATCAAGAGTGCCATCCAGTTTTACCGTAATATTGAACACTCATTTGTAACCTACTGCCTTCTTACCATAAGGTAAATCAACCAAGTTTCATGTATGGTTCTCCCAAGTACTTTTATTTCATCTTCCATAGCAGCATGTCAACCGGGATGTTTAAGACCCTCCTCTGCAGAATTGAGAATCTGAATCCCATCAATAGTCGCCACCCATGATTGTGTGTGGCTCGCAAGCCTTTTGTAATTGTGAACGTACAAAGGATCACGACATGTACGACGAGATCGAGATGGCGGATCAAGCGGAAGCAAATCTGTTGAGTTAGAGGAGGATGAAGGCGTTGTGTCCACAGACACTATCGGCAAAACTCGTTCCGGCGATGCTGGTACTGACGGAGCCGGTGTGTACGGACCATCGGACCGGAAGACTGGCTCGGTAGGGGAGGGCACCCTTACAGGAGGCTGTTGTGTTTGAACAGGAAACAACAAGAAATCCTCTTCTGGGTAAACTTGTGGAGCCGGATCAGAAGTTTTTGGAAGTGGAGGAAACTCAGTTTCAACAAAGGTAACATCCCAAGAGAAAAAATACCGCTTCAAGAGTGGAGAAAAATACCGATACCCTTTCTGATCCTTAGAATACCCATAAAAAATATATTGGATAGCCTTTGGATCTAGTTTAGAAAGAGTTGGACAGGTATCCCTAACATAACACAAGTAACCAAAGATTCGGAGAGATAAAGGAAACGGCTCTCGTTTGGGATATAATCGGGAGAGGGAGTATCGTCATTGAGAACAGACGACGATATGCGATTAATTAGATAGCAAGCCGTGAGAACGACATCCGACCAAAATTTTTTTGGAGTACATGCTTGGAACATAAGAGCACGCGTTGTTTCTAAGAGGTGACGATTCTTGCGTTCAGCCACACCATTCTGTTGTGGTGGGTAAGGACATAAAGTTTGGTGGATGATGCCATTCCGAGACAGATGTGAAACAAACTCAGGAGACATATACTCACGACCATTGTCACTGCGAACGTATTTAATCGGAACACTAAATTGTGTTTTGATTTCTGCATAAAAATTGCACCAAATGTTAAATAATTCGGAGAAATTTTTTATGAGATAAACAAAGTGACACGCGAGTAGTCATCAACAAAGGTAATAAAGTACTTGAATTCCATCACAGATTCAACCGGACAAGGTCCTTATATATCGGAATGCACCAACTCGAAAGGTGTCACTCCCGTCCCAAAATACGTAGGACTAGGAATACGTAAACATGCCAGCCGTATGTATATGGCAACTCCAATATATGTATACCACAATACACACGTACGCTGTAATATGAATATTAACTCACATGTGGTATATATATATTGTCACAAGTCACAGGGCATAACTAGATCTCATCCACAGAATCAAATAGGAATAAATAACTAATCTACTATATAACTGAATCTCAATATGAAGTATCAAAAAATGGTAGTCGGATGGAAACAAATCTACTGCCAAACTAGAATATAAGTGAAACCACATAAGAACATCTAATGAACCATGAGACTTGAAGAGAAGACCTCCTCGAAAGAGATAAGTAGCAAGTCATGATCCGTGCTCCTGCGAATAGTCAAGATCGTCTACACCTGGAAAGGGACCAGGTCCTCAGAGGGACGTAACAAGATACATAGAAGCATGCCAATTTGAATACAGTAAACATGCATAATAGATGAAAAATATATAAGTATGTTGTACAAGACAATCTATATGAAATGCATAATGAGGACAACTTTTCGATGTATGGGCAGGGGTAGGCTACTCTATCTAATCTCACAACTCACACACGTCAGGAATATCAGAAATCAACATACCTCGATGGTAGCGACCAGCGCGACACCAGAAATTGACATACCTCGAGGGTAGCGACCAGCGCGACACTACCGTAGTACGTACTAGTTACTACGGTTTACCAGAGTGGTTATAGCCCATTCGCCTACTGATTGTCCTCATCTCTCATGATACTAGGTGTCAAGTGTGTGTCAACATATATAATATATAGTAATGACTGAAAGAACACACACATGCAATGAATATATAAAAATATAATAAGTAATGTAAAGTACTGTAAACAATTTGGCAATATATACTTGTCTGACAAGAAAGCTGCAAAGTGTTAGCGTCCAGACGTCAGGCACAATGGATCAAAAACTATGGCATCGGAATGAACGTCTCCGGATGCTGAAATAAACATCACCAACGTTCCCAGAATAAGCGAGATAGCTAGAAAATACTACCCTTTCGTCCAATTTGGACACAGGGACAAAACGATAATTTCGGGTCAAAGCGGAGTCCACATGTGGACCACTTTGTACCGAAAAACGTGCCAGAGGTAAAGGTCTCTAAATGGAACAAATTATAGGTCAAACAAATTCTAAACGTCAATACGAACTCAACGGTATGTCCAATTCTGGATTCCGGTGAGCCGAACACAAATTCGTCCTAAAAGTCAACCGTGGGGCCTGCAAATAGGCTGCTTGGTCAACTGTCTCGGAATTGCGTGAAACTTGGGTCATAGGACCAGCGTGATACCACGAATCCAATGGCGCAAGTTTTGTTGCATTCCGATGAGCTTACATAAAATGGTACGGTGTTTTGCAAAAGTCGCGATACAGAGACATTTTACGGATACATTTTGATTCTGATGCGCACACACGTCCGAATCAACTTTTGCGAAAGCCCACACGTCAGAATAACCATACGCACCTTTCGGTGCAATTGGTACGCGACGAGACGGTCCCATTTGGCGGGGCGTCACATTTTTCTAATATTTTAAAAACAAGTTTTTAGTCGTTTTGGAGGTTGAATAATTTTACACATAGAACAAATTAACAAAAACTAAAAGAACAGAAAAATTATCGGTTATATGGTGAAGAAAAACCCTTTAATTAGTTTTCGAAAATAATGAACAGGTTTGCGGCAAATTTGGTGTGAACATAGGATTTTGGATTCGAAGTTCTAAACTGTTTTAGGCAGTTTTTCGGTCATTTTTCGGTCGAATTTTCGACCGATCCGGGACACGAAAACTTGTCCCGCTTGAATGAAAATCCTAGAGGGTTAGGTTGTGAACGTACACGAACAAACCGCTCGAGAAAAGGACGAGAGATGAGAGAGTTACATCACCGTGAAGAGGGGCTCGAACTGCTGTGCACGTGCTGCCATCCGCGTGTAGGCGGGCGGACAGCGGTCGCCGACGGCGGCTGTGCGGCGGCGCAGCGGTGCGGGGGCGGCGGCATTGAGGTCGGCCGGGGGTAGACGGTCGCCGGAGTTGGGTTAGGGTTGGTCGGAGCTAGGGTTAGGGTTAGGGTTTGGTAGGTTAGGTATATGTATATATGTAAACCGATAAGGAGAGAGAGATGGGAAGAGGGGGTTCACTTTGCTGTGAGGGGGAGGGGGGTAGATGAGAATTGGGTTGTTAGTAGCAATAGGAATTGGTTTAGTAGTTTAAGTTAGGTTTTGCTAGGTTTTAGATTTTGAGGTTATTTTCTTTTCTTTTCTTTTATCTTTTCTTTTCCTTTTCCTTTTTATTATTAATATTACTAACATTATTATTATTATTATTATTATAATTATTATTATTACTAACATTATTATTATTATTATTATTATTTAATAGCCATATATTTATTTATTTATATAGATGAGGCTAAAATCCAAAAATAATATTTGCACACCAAATAAATTCTAGAAAATTACTTATAAAGCCTTAATAAAATGCTACACTCCAAATATTTTATAAAATATTTTGTAATTACTAATTATATATTTATCTAGTTATATAAACCGAATCATTGTGTTATCTAATTACTAAGTAATTAATTAAATGGTCATCCACAAAATAGATAGTAGTAAATAATGTGCAAATCTATAAAAAGGAAAATGTAACTTGACACGGGAAATTATGGGCTACTAATTGTAGGAAGTTGGGAATGATAAAATGACCGCAAATAAATTATATATAGATTATCTAAATATTTAACACATAGTCTATGGTCGTTACATCAATGTCATACTAATGCCAAGGGGTCGAATTCTTGTGCCACGAAAAGATCCTACGAGTAGTGTCTCATGTGTAGGCTACTTTCTATGAAGGACGATATAGATTTTGGGACCATCCTATATTATTAATGTCCAAACCACGGTCAAGTATCCTAATAAAATTATTGGGTTTTATTTGGTTTAAAAATAATCTAAAATAAATACAAGAAATACGAATACACACGAAATACCTATTTTTAGGTTAGGGGGTTTACAATCTACCCAACTTAAAAGAATTTCGTCCTCGAAATTAAAAATAAGGCATGATTTGCTAAAATCCTTATCATCGTAATCATTCTTCTAAAAAAATTTCTCAAAATTTAAAATGACTTAAATCTCTCAATCTAATCTTACTTGATCATAATCAAATTTGTACTTCGAGTTGATAATGCAACTTCTACCCAACTTAGAATTTACCCATCTATCACATAAGACTCTACTTTTAAGAAAAATTTTCTCAAATTATTTAATCATGTTATTCAATCCTCAAAAGATTTTAACACCAAATATCTCACATGTGGTGTGCCCTTAATTACGAAAAAATAGTCATCAAGTAATGTGATTGGCCTATGGGATATATCTAGTACTCTGTGTGTATCAAACTTATACCAAGCACGAGCGTTCGTCTTTTCGAAATAGGGGAAGACGGAAAACAATAATAAAGAGTTCAAAGAGGAGGTGATAGAATACAAGTACGGGGTTCAAAGCGATTAAAGAATTCAAAAGGGAGTTACCAAGGCAGTTGTGGATTGAAATCTTATTTTGGTAAATTTCTATTCGCTTGTTCACATCAGAACAATTATGTACCTGACATGATGTGCTCTGACCAGTCTAGAGGGCAAGTATATTCGTCTAACAAGTTGAGTCAACTATATCTCAATCCACGTAAAGTAGTGATACGAAGAGCGAACCAAGCGCACTAAGGTTGATCAGACCACAATGCACTGATTCTGATTTAGACAATGTATTAGTATGGGCCCCCAATAATACATATGTCATGAACAAGCTCGATAAAAGAATAAGCTTGCAAAACTAGGCTATAATAGCAGCATAGGTGGAGGTAGTACAGAAAATATAAGTACGCTTGATTATGATGCAGGAATGTACATAATAATTTAAGTTCACCAAGAAGATCGGTGTTGTGCCTCTACAGTTGCCATAATAACTTCTTGTCTAAGTCTAAAGTCAACCAAATGGGGGTATGGGCCTCTAAGTTCTACAGTCTGGATAAACACTATCTTCTTATACAAGTCTATAGTTGGTGTCATTCATTTATACTTCATTAATCGGTCAGAAGACATTGTAAAAGGATTATGTGATACTAGGTTATGAGGCATACTACCAAACCTACAAGAATTTAACTAATAGTGTTATTGAATACTAGAGTGTATATACCTGGTACAAGGCACATTCCTAACCCCTATTAAGCACGAAAGAAAAGATAAGATTGACATTGTAAAAGGATCAAGCAAGATGCAATGCGAGCAATCAATTAAGAATGCTGAACGAAATTAAGGGAGGTGATTAAATAAGTGGATGAGATCCTATATTCTAATACTATTTGCAGGCTTGTTATGTACAGTAACGTAACCGAGACAATATGCTCTCGACCTGCATGGGCCACCACAAAAATATGTCACGTTCCAGTCCCAAAATACGTAGGACTAGGAATATGTAAGCATGTCAGCCGTATGTATATGGCAACTTCAATATATGTATACCATAATACACACGTACGCTGTAATATGAATATTAACTCACATGTGGTATATATATCTTGTCACAAGTCACAGGGCATAACTAGATCTCATCCACAGAATCAAATAGGAATAAATAACCAATCTACTAAATAACTGAATCTCAATATGAAGTATCAAAGAATGGTAGTCGGGTGGAAACAAATCCACTGCCAAACTAGAATATAAGTGAAACCACATAAGAACATCTAATGAACCATGAGACTCGAAGAGAAGACCTCCTCGAAAGAGATAGGAAGCAAGTCATGATCCGTGCTCCTACGAATAGTCAAGATCGTCTACACCTAGAAAGGGACCAGAGGAACACCTAGAAAGGGACCAGGTCCTCAGTGGGACGTAATAAGATACATAGAAGCATGTCAATTTGAATACAGTAAACATGCATAATAGATGGAAAATATATAAGTACGTTGTACAAGACAATCTATATGAAATGCATAATGAGGACAACTTTTCGACATATGGGCAGGGGTAGGCTACTCTATCTAATCTCACACTCACACACACGTCAGGGACATCAGAAATCGACATACCTCGAGGGTAGCGACCAGCGCGACACCAAAAATCAATATACCTAGAGGGTAGCGACCAGTGCGACGCACTACCGTAGTACGTACTAGTTACTACGGTTTACCAGAGTGGTTATAGCCCATACGCCTACTGATTGTCCTCCTCTCTCATGATACTAGGGGTCAAGTGTATGTCAACATATATAATATATAATAATGACTGAAAGAACACACACATGCAATGAATATATAAAAATATAATAAGCAATGCAAAGTACTGTAAACAATTTGGCAAGGTATACTTGCCTGTCAAGAAAGCTGCAAAGTGTAAGCGTCCAGACGTCAGGCACAATGGATCAGAAACTATGACATCAGAATGAACGTCTCTGGATGCTGAAATAAACATCACCAACGTTCCCAGAATAAGCGAGATAGCTAAAAAATACTACCCTTTCGTCCAATTTGGACACAGGGACAAAACGATAATTTTTGGTCAAAGCGGAGTCCACATGTGGGCCACTTTGCACCAAAAAGCGTGCCAGAGATAAAGGTCTCTAAATGGGACATTATAGGTGAAACAAATTCTAAACGTCAATACGAACTCAACGATATGTCCAATTTTGGATTCCGGTGAGCCGAACACAAATTCGTCCTAAAAGTCAACTGTGTGGCCCGTAAATGGCGGCTTGGTCAACTGTCTCGGTATCGCGTGAAACTTGGGTCACAGGACCAGCGTGATATCACGAATCCAATGGAGCAAGTTTCGTCGCATTCCGACGAGCGTACATAAAATGGTGCGGTGTTTTACAAAAGTCGCGATACAGAAATTTTTTACGGATACGGGTTGATTCCGACGCGCACACACGTCCGAATCAACTTTCGCGAAAGTCCACACGTTAGAATAAACCATACGCGCCTTTCGGTGCAATTGGTACGCGACGAGGCGGTCCCGTTTGGCGGGGCGCTCAATATTTTAAAAACAAATTTTTGGTCGTTTTGGAGGTTGAATAATTTTACACATAGAACAAATTAACAAAAACTAAAAGAACAGAAAAAATTTCGGTTATATGGTGAAGAAAAATCCTTTAATTAGTTTTCAAAAATAATAAACAGGTTGGCGGCAAATTGGGTGTGAACATGGGGTTTTGGATTCGAAATTCTGAACTATTTTAGACAGTTTTTCGGTCATTTTTCGGTCGAATTTTCGACCGATCCGGGACACGAAAACTTGTCCCGCTTGAATGAAAATCCTAGAGGGTTAGGTTGTGAACGTATACGAATAAACCGTTCGAGAAAAGAACGAGAGATGAGAGAGTTACATCACCGTGAAGATGGGCTCGAACTGCTGTGCACGCACTGCCATCCGTATGTAGGCGGGCGGACGGCGGTCGCCGGCGGCGGCTGTGCGGCGGCGCTGTGGTGCGGGGGCGGCGGCGTCGAGGTCGGCCGGGGGTGGACGGTCGCCGGAGTTGGGTTAGGGTTGGTCGGAGCTAGGGTTAGGGTTTGGTAGGTTAGGTATATGTATATATGTAAACCATGAAGGAGAGAGATGGGAAGAGGGGGTTCATGTTGCTGTGAGGGGGGGGGGGTAGATGGGAATTGGGTTGTTAGTAGCAATAGGAATTGTTTTAGTAGTTTAAGTTAGGTTTTGCTAGGTTTTAGATTTTGAGGTTATTTTATTTTATTTTATTTTATCTTTTCTTTTCCTTTTCCTTTTTATTATTAATATTACTAACATTATTATTATTATTATTATTATTATTATTATAATTATTATAATTATTATTATTACTAACATTATTATTATTATTATTTAATAGCCATATATTTATTTATTTATATAGATGAGGCTAAAATCCAAAAATAATATTTGCACACCAAATAAATTCTAGAAAATTACTTATAAAGCCTTAATAAAATGCTACACTCCAAATATTTTATAAAATATTTTGTAATTACTAATTATATATTTATCTAGTTATATAAACCGAATCATTGTGTTATCTAATTACTAAGTAATTAATTAAATGGTCATCCACAAAATAGATAGTAGTAAATAATGTGCAAATCTATAAAAAGGAAAATGTAACTTGACACGGAAAATTATGGGCTACTAATTGTAGGAAGTTGGGAATGATAAAATGACCGCAAATAAATTATATATAGATTATCTAAATATTTAACACATAGTCTATGGTCGTTACATCAATGTCATACTAATGCCAAGGGGTCGAATTCTTGTGCCACGAAAAGATCCTACGAGTAGTGTCTCATGTGTAGGCTACTTTCTATGAAGGACGATATAGATTTTGGGACCATCCTATATTATTAATGTCCAAACCACGGTCAAGTATCCTAATAAAATTATTAGATTTTATTTGGTTTAAAAATAATCTAAAATAAATACAAGAAATACGAATACACACGAAATACCTATTTTTAGGTTAGGGGGTTTACAATCTACCCAACTTAAAAGAATTTCGTCCTCGAAATTAAAAATAAGGCATGATTTGCTAAAATCCTCATCATCGTAATCATTCTTCTAAAAAAATTTCTCAAAATTTAAAATGACTTAAATCTCTCAATCTAATCTTACTTGATCATAATCAAATTTGTACTTCGAGTTGATAATGCAACTTCTACCCAACTTAGAATTTACCCATCTATCACATAAGACTCTACTTTTAAGAAAAACTTTCTCAAATTATTTAATCATGTTATTCAATCCTCAAAAGATTTTAACACCAAATATCTCACATGTGGTGTGCCCTTAATTACGAAAAAATAGTCATCAAGTAATGTGATTGGCCTATGGGGTATATCTAGTACTCTGTGTGTATCAAACTTATACCAAGCACGAGCGTTCGTCTTTTCGAAATAGGGGAAGACGGAAAACAATAATAAAGAGTTCAAAGAGGAGGTGATAGAATACAAGTACGGGGTTCAAAGCGATTAAAGAATTCAAAAGGGAGTTACCAAGGCAGTTGTGGATTGAAATCTTATTTTGGTAAATTTCTATTCGCTTGTTCACATCAGAACAATTATGTACCTGACATGATGTGCTCTGACCAGTCTAGAGGGCAAGTATATTCGTCTAACAAGTTGAGTCAACTATATCTCAATCCACGTAAAGTAGTGATACGAAAAGCGAACCAAGCGCACTAAGGTTGATCAGACCACAATGCACTGATTCTGATTTAGACAATGTATTAGTGTGGGCCCCCAATAATACATATGTCATGAACAAGCTCGATAAAAGAATAAGCTTGCAAAACTAGGCTATAATAGCAGCATAGGTGGAGGTAGTACAGAAAATATAAGTACGCTTGATTATGATGCAGGAATGTACATAATAATTTAAGTTCACCAAGAAGATCGGTGTTGTGCCTCTACAGTTACCATAATAACTTCTTGTCTAAGTCTAAAGTCAACCAAATGGGGGTATGGGCCTCTAAGTTCTACAGTCTGGATAAACACTATCTTCTTATACAAGTCTATAGTTGGTGTCATTCATTTATACTTCATTAATCGGTCAGAAGACATTGTAAAAGGATTATGTGATACTAGGTTATGAGGCATACTACCAAACCTACAAGAATTTAACTAATAGTGTTATTGAATACTAGAGTGTATATACCTGGTACAAGGCACATTCCTAACCCCTATTAAGCACGAAAGAAAAGATAAGATTGACATTGTAAAAGGATCAAGCAAGATGCAATGCGAGCAATCAATTAAGAATGCTGAACGAAATTAAGGGAGGTGATTAAATAAGTGGATGAGATCCTATATTCTAATACTATTTGCAGGCTTGTTATGTACAGTAACGTAACCGAGACAATATGCTCTCGACCTGCATGGGCCACCACAAAAATATGTCACGTTCCAGTCCCAAAATACGTAGGACTAGGAATATGTAAGCATGTCAGCCGTATGTATATGGCAACTTCAATATATGTATACCATAATACACACGTACGCTGTAATATGAATATTAACTCACATGTGGTATATATATCTTGTCACAAGTCACAGGGCATAACTAGATCTCATCCACAGAATCAAATAGGAATAAATAACCAATCTACTAAATAACTGAATCTCAATATGAAGTATCAAAGAATGGTAGTCGGGTGGAAACAAATCCACTGCCAAACTAGAATATAAGTGAAATCACATAAGAACATCTAATGAACCATGAGACTCGAAGAGAAGACCTCCTCGAAAGAGATAGGAAGCAAGTCATGATCCGTGCTCCTACGAATAGTCAAGATCGTCTACACCTAGAAAGGGACCAGAGGAACACCTAGAAAGGGACCAGGTCCTCAGTGGGACGTAATAAGATACATAGAAGCATGTCAATTTGAATACAGTAAACATGCATAATAGATGGAAAATATATAAGTACGTTGTACAAGACAATCTATATGAAATGCATAATGAGGACAACTTTTCGACATATGGGCAGGGGTAGGCTACTCTATCTAATCTCACACTCACACACACGTCAGGGACATCAGAAATCGACATACCTCGAGGGTAGCGACCAGCGCGACACCAAAAATCAATATACCTGGAGGGTAGCGACCAGTGCGACGCACTACCGTAGTACGTACTAGTTACTACGGTTTACCAGAGTGGTTATAGCCCATACGCCTACTGATTGTCCTCCTCTCTCATGATACTAGGGGTCAAGTGTATGTCAACATATATAATATATAATAATGACTGAAAGAACACACACATGCAATGAATATATAAAAATATAATAAGCAATGCAAAGTACTGTAAACAATTTGGCAAGGTATACTTGCCTGTCAAGAAAACTGCAAAGTGTAAGCGTCCAGACGTCAGGCACAATGGATCAGAAACTATGACATCAGAATGAACGTCTCTGGATGCTGAAATAAACATCACCAATGTTCCCAGAATAAGCGAGATAGCTAAAAAATACTACCCTTTCGTCCAATTTGGACACAGGGACAAACGATAATTTTGGGGCAAAGCGGAGTCCACATGTGGGCCACTTTGCACCAAAAAGCGTGCCAGAGGTAAAGGTCTCTAAATGGGACATTATAGGTGAAACAAATTCTAAACGTCAATACGAACTCAACGATATGTCCAATTTTGGATTCCGGTGAGCCGAACACAAATTCGTCCTAAAAGTCAACTGTGTGGCCCGTAAATGGCGGCTTGGTCAACTGTCTCTGAATCGCGTGAAACTTGGGTCACAGGACCAGCGTGATATCACGAATCCAATGGAGCAAGTTTTGTCGCATTCCGACGAGCGTACATAAAATGGTGCGGTGTTTTACAAATGTCGCGATACAGAAATTTTTTACGGATACGGGTTGATTCCGACGCGCACACACGTCCGAATCAACTTTCGCAAAAGTTCACACGTTAGAATAAACCATACGCGCCTTTCGGTGCAATTGGTACGCGACGAGGCGGTCCCGTTTGGCGGGGCGCTCAATATTTTAAAAACAAATTTTTGGTCGTTTTGGAGGTTGAATAATTTTACACATAGAACAAATTAACAAAAACTAAAAGAACAGAAAAAATTTCGGTTATATGGTGAAGAAAAATCCTTTAATTAGTTTTCAAAAATAATAAACAGGTTGGCGGCAAATTGGGTGTGAACATGGGGTTTTGGATTCGAAATTCTGAACTATTTTAGACAGTTTTTCGGTCATTTTTCGGTCGAATTTTCGACCGATCCGGGACACGAAAACTTGTCCCGCTTGAATGAAAATCCTAGAGGGTTAGGTTGTGAACGTATACGAATAAACCGCTCGAGAAAAGAACGAGAGATGAGAGAGTTACATCACCGTGAAGATGGGCTCGAACTGCTGTGCACGCGCTGCCATCCGTATGTAGCCGGGCAGACGGCGGTCGCCGGTGGCGGCTGTGCGGCGGCGCTGTGGTGCGGGGGCGGCGGCGTCGAGGTCGGCCGGGGGTGGACGGTCGCCGGAGTTGGGTTAGGGTTGGTCGGAGCTAGGGTTAGGGTTTGGTAGGTTAGGTATATGTATATATGTAAACCATGAAGGAGAGAGAGATGGGAAGAGGGGGTTCATGTTGCTGTGAGGGGGGGGTAGATGGGAATTGGGTTGTTAGTAGCAATAGGAATTGGTTTAGTAGTTTAAGTTAGGCTTTAGATTTAAGGTTATTTTCTTTTCTTTTATCTTTTCTTTTCTTTTCTTTTCCTTTTTCTTTTTATTATTAATATTACTAACATTATTATTATTATTATTATTATTACTAACATTATTATTATTATTATTATTTAATAGCCATATATTTATTTATTTATATAGATGAGGCTAAAATCCAAAAATAATATTTGCACACCAAATAAATTCTAGAAAATTACTTTATAAAGCCTTAAGAAAATGCTACACTCCAAATATTTTATAAAATATTTTATAATTACTAATTATATATTTATCTAGTTATATAAACGAAATCATTGTATTATCTAATTACTAAGTAATTAATTAAATGGTCATCCACAAAATAGATAGTAGTAAATAATATGCAAATCTATAAAAAGAAAAAATGTCTAACTTGACACGGGAAATTATGGGCTACTAATTGTAGGAAGTTGGGAATTGAAAATGACCACAAATAAATTATATATAGATTATCTAAATATTTAACACATAGTCTATGGTCGTTACACCAATGTCATACTAATGCCAAGGGGTCGAATTCTTGTGCCACGAAAAGATCCTACGAGTAGTGTCTCATGTGTAGGCTACTTTCTATGAAGGACGATATAGATTTTGGGACCATCCTATATTATTAATGTCCAAACCACGGTCAAGTGTCCTAATAAAATTATTGGGTTTTATTTGTTTTGAAAATAATCTAAAATAAATACAAGAAATACGAATATACACGAAATACCTATTTTTGGGTGAGGTGGTTTACAAAAGGAGCGGAAGCAACTTTATTTTGATTGACCGGATAGAAAATTCGGTGACGCTTAGCCAAACTACATGACTCACAATGAAAAGAACATGAAGCATCTAAAGATGGGTACATTTTCCGGAGTGCTTGGACAGAATGATGTCATAACCGGTAGGTAACTCAAAAGGATCAAGTTTCACACCAGCACAGACAACAGAGGAAGGTTCGTCAAACAGGTATAAGCCTCCAGCCACATGCCCTTTACCGATAGTCTTTTCCGTCTTTAGGTCCTGAAAAACACAACCATCAGGAAAGAATGTTACCGAGCAATCCGACCAATTGAGAGTAAGCTGAATGGGTTTTCAGGTGTATGTAATACATAATGTAGTGACAGTCCCAAAGAAAGACGGGCAAATCCTTTTTCACGGGCTGTCAGCGAACCACCGTTAGCACATGTAATATTAAACATACGACCAACCGGTATATAATTTCGTATCATACCTGCATCGCCTGTCAAGTAAGCAGACACACCAGAATCAAGGACCCACTGCTTCGACTGTACCACACATGCCGCTGAGTACCCTGCGGTGGACCCAGAAGTAAAAGCTTCACCTCGACATTGAGCTTGAAACTCAACAAAGTCTGCATATGCTTCATCAATCATTTATACGGATCGACCGCCAAGATCATGAATATCTGAGATGACATTGGCGGCAGGAGTTTTAGTACACTGCCACTGGAAATGAACATGTAGACCACAGTTGAAGTAGGTGCGCAGTCGACCTCCATCATGACTGTCAATGCCTTGTCCACCATTATGGCCAATATTCCGGCCACCACGTCGTCCACCACGACCACCACGAAATCCAGTACGAGCGCTCCCAAAGCAGATCGATCAGCGGGAGCATCACTTGGAGGTCTTGACGACCTTTGCTACCTGTGGACACGAAAATGAGCTTCCATTAGAGATGGAACCTCAGCTCCAGCAATGATCTGAGAGCGAGCTGAGTCTGCAACAGGACAGAGAGAGACAAGATATGCCATGACATGAAGCTGCTTCCGTTGAGCCCTTGCTTCATTGATATCCGTCGTCAGAGGTAATACACGGTCAACTTCATCGACCATAGCCTTAAAGTCCCGGAAGTGATCCTTATGAGACTTGTCGTCATGTTCCGTCCGGTAGACGCCGACGACCTAGTCGTAGATACGAGACAAGTCGCATTTTTTTATCAAACGCCGTCGATAGGATCTTCCATAACTCTTTTACCGTGTCCATGTTCTGAACCATGTCCTCCACCGATGGTTCCATTGAGTTCATCAACTGTGTAAACCGTCGATTATCATCTGTCTTCCACTGCTCAAATGTGGGATCAGTCGTCTCCGGAGGGTTGTCAGTCAGATGCTTGGACAACCGCATTCCCGAAGTATTTTTTTAACCTTCTTCCGCCATGTTGAGTAGCCATCTGGTCCGTCCAACCGTCGATCGACGAGTCGAATCGAAAAAATCGCCGTGCTAATGCTCGTTGGTTCCTCCAATGCGTTTCCGACACTGGTAGTAGTAGCACTGCTAGTTGCATCAGTGTTAGTCATCCTGCACTTGATTCGACTGTCGCTGGATCTTTCCAACCCCAATAATAACATAAACTTTACCGATGCGCTATCAACGTGGCCAGACCCGACACTGCGCATGAAAAGTAGAGATCGTATGGGGATCACACAAGCCAGGTCACTGAGGTAACCCAGGTCACTCTCTGTGTAGATCCTGATGTGGATATCGGGGTAGGACGGAAACAAAGATCCACCTAAACAAGCAACTTGTCTACTCTTTGTTAACTTGTCTACTCTGGCTTCGATATACGACATTTTTTTTAAATCAAGGTTCAGACAGGAAGGAGGGACGGTGGCTGAGGGTTTAGGGTTTTTGGGCAGCATAGTGGGGCTGAGGGCCGAGGGAGGGCTGGCGGCCGGCAGGAGCAGGGGGGAACAACGGGTAGGAGGGGGGGGGCAGGGAGGCGGGGTGGGTGGGATGGACAGGGAGGCAGGGGGCTGGTGGCAGAGAGGCGGGGGAGGCTGGCTGCAGGGAGGCCGGAGGGCGGGTAGGGTTTTTGGGCAGCATAGTGGGGCTGAGGGCTGAGGGGGGGGCTGGCGGCCTGCCGGAGCAGGGGGAAACAACGGGTAGGAGGGGGGGTGGGAGGGACAGGGAGGCGGAGGGGCTGGTGGCAGAGAGGCGGGGAAGCAGGCAGGGGAGGGGGGCGGGTGGCAGGAGATAGGGGGGCTAAAGGTTGGGGTTGGGTTTGGGGTAGTTTTTTTTCTTTCTTTTTTTGTGGGGAGAGAGAGAGGTGGATGGGTTATGGCTTTGATATCATGTAGAATGTGAATTATTGATTTATTAAGAGGAGATGAGAGTATATTATATAGGAGAGGCCAACCTCTCTTCCTATTAGTCTACCAACTTAACACATAACTCAACACTGATAACATGAATTTATTTTTCTTTTGAGACAACATAACATGAATTATCACGTTTGATCTAATTGACTGTAAGTTGATTGGTGAACGAACTTTCCTTCTTGAACATAGAAATTATTTTTTATTGTGCTTGTTGTCGTGGCAATACAAAGATTAATATCATCAAAGAAGCAAATTTATATACAAAACTGTATGCCATATAATACAGAAGTGATGAAGAGAGCGAAAGAAGATAGGGTATTTTTTTGTTTTTTTTGAATTGGTGAGAGACCTCCCCCGTGTTTCATTAAAGTGATTTTTAACAAAACAACCCAAAGCTTATTACAGGCTAATTACAACATAAAGTGGAACAAAATGAACACAAAAGCCCCACACAAACACACTGTTCAAAATGTCTTTCTCATCTGCGGCAGTAGAAGCCACATCAGTTAAGATGCTATAGAAACCACATCAGTTAAGATGCTATCTCATCCTGGATTTTCTTTATTTCTTCTGCGGCTTGTCCATGTTAAGTTGCGCCTGTCTCTTCTTACCCCTCCCTGGAGCATTCCGTATCCAAAGCAATTATTAGAGAAAATGAGAGAAGCAAGTTGTTGGACAGTTTTATATTTGTTATTGAATATCATATTGGATGCACTACCTTGCTCTTGAGAATAAGTTCTACTACCCGTTCCTTCTTGTTATTACAAAGTCCACAAGTATCTGGCCCATTCCATTTTCCTTTGATTATGTTGTCCCCGGTAAGGACAGCATTCTTGCATGTGACCCCGACAAGAATAGACATACTTCCATAGGATCTTTGACTTACGAATAAAATTTTATATAGAAATTTAATGGAGAAACTGCCACTAGAATCCCATCTCCAAGAGCAAAGATCTTCTCTCATCTTGTTCTGATGGACACAGACTCCATTGCTAGAGGTAATTCAATACTCTCTCTTTCTCCAGTTAGAGAACCACTTAGGTACGTCTGATTTGGGGTCTCCACCGTCCCTCCCTCCATTGAAGTAAAATTGGATCCCCATTTATTCCAATTCTCCTCGTAGAGCGATGGGACTTGGAATTTAAGGGGAATCTCCCTACACCATGGGTCCTCCCAAAAACAAATTTTATCTCCTCTTCCTAAGTTAAAGTCGTACCAGTAAATAAAATTTCTCTAACCTTGGAGACTCCTGCCATAATCCAGATTTATTACCCTTATTTCTTTCAGCCTTTCTCCAAACTCCTTCCTTGACGCCATAGCTTGTTTGAATGATCTTAACAAATCAAGATAGGAATAATTATATCAGTGTCTTATCAAAATTTACTTCTGATGACCATATTACTACTGCTTTAGAAGATCCATGCCTTCTACTAATGCATATATGTTTGCACTATACTTGGTTTATCTTCTCTCCTTACTATGAAGGACATATTTAAACAATTCTTCTCTGTATATGAGAAATAATTTCCTCTGTCTTACCTTAGTATCTAGTTTTCATTTTCCTCGCAATTGTCTCTAATCCGTAGGTACATTTATTTTTGTTTTTATTTTTTCAGGAGGATTATCTGGTTAGGATATCTAAATTACCGCATCAACTTATCTTATGAAAAGACGCTCAATATTATCACCAAAAAGGAGTGGTTTAAGTTGAGGGAGGGGGATCAGGTAAATAAATGCTACACACACACACACACACACACACACACACTTTCATGTATGATGGTTAAAAATTGCATTTGTCAATTTCTGGGTACTTATCATTGTTTAGTGTTGATTTGTTGATTTTCCACCAATGATTACTTCTCTTTTTCTCAAAGGTCTGGAATCTGGATACACACACACAAACACACACACACATGTTGCACATGCTTGCTTATATTGTAAGGATGCAATGGCCTACACAGGATATGTTGCACAAGTACTACAGACCTCGTATAAATACATATCCTGGACAAAAGAAATGATATATAGCTTTTCGCACAGGGTTATGATTTATTACTTAGCTTTTAGTTTCCCAAATTTAGCACAAATCCGTAATTTCGTGAAATGACTAGTTTTGGAATAGATTTTGCTTGGGAAAGATAGGGTTTCCCATCAAGTATCGGTTTTGAGTACTAACACAAAAGATTTCAAGCTATATTGCTTGGATACTTCTTGGGAGAACCGTGTCGTATCTGTGTTCGGATCCAACACATTGTACATGATACTTCTTCGGATCCAGCACATTGTACATGATACTACTTTGACACTCATGTCAGATATGGCTAGATACCAAAGGGATACAAAAAGTAGTTGAAAGTAATTTTGGCATATGTATGATTCTGCGAAACATAATTAATATATGAGAAATGGCACATTTTTTATGGTTAGGCAGAAGGTGTTTGGTTAAGGAATTGAGTAACTAGGAGTCCTAGTGAGTGAGAAAAAGAGTAAGGACCTACTCAAGTTACTATTTGGTTAAGGAATCCATGAAGTCACAAACAATAGGCCTATTTTCTTCCCCCTATGAATTACCTATTTTCTCTTCTTCTTTTTTATTTAGATTCCCTATTTTCTCATCCACATGATAAACAATGCTTGGTTCTGATAAATTATATTTCATTCCTTGTCCAAACACCTAGAAGTGATTATCTCACCTTGTAATATCACATTAAGTTCTAAGTTATCAGCAGCCCAGATAATGTAATAAGTCCCAACTATCCGAAGAGGGCCCTAGTTGAACTATACTACATTGGGATTAACTGTAACAAATTACCTACATAATCCTTTATTTTTTTACGTTACTTTTATATGTTATATCCTGTTTCTTTCTAAATAATATACACTTGCTCGTCTAGGAGTTCCGGGAAATTTCACAAAGACGATCATCAACATTTATTTCATTTATTTATTGAGAGTTTCATAAACATGTACAGCTTATGCTGGAGATGAAGAAAGGACATGTTTTTAATGGATGGGCAGAAGGTGTAATTGATTTCCCTCCAACCTATAAGTACGAGTTTAATTCGGACAAGTATGTTGGAGAGAACCCAAAGGCTGGAAGGCGAACTCCTGCATGGTATGAGCCTTAAGATGTTTATTCTCTTATTTTGTGAAAGAAAAAGTAGGTCAGGATCACAATTAATTCAGTTAACAAATTTCCTTTTTAAACATTGGATCATGTAATTTAATTGAACTCAGGTGCGACCGCATTCTCTCATATGGCAAGGGTATAAGACTGCTGACCTACAAGAGAAGTGAGCCGAAGCTTTCATATCACCGTCCTGTAACTGCCGTTTATATGGCTGAAGTCGAGAAATTCTCTCATAGAAAGCTCCAAAGGGCTCTCACGTTCACAGATGCAGTGATAGAGGAAGATGTTATGTCTGAAGTCGATACTGAAGATGGAGATCGAGCCATCTGATGGCAGGATACCTATGATGATAGGTGAGTTTTCTGCTAGCAGAGGTGCATGAGGGTTCTTGGCCCTCACCTTGCTGCAGGGTTCTTGGCCCTCACACCACCACCTTTTTGTCATACAGGAAATTATAGAACTTGGATGCTATATTGACAAGTAATAGGCATGCATCAGTAAAACTCTAGATGTTAAGATATGATTAAAATCAAGTCTATTTTTATGTATCTTCTATATAGATACAGGTTTTTTCTCTTATATGGATACGGATTCCTCTCCTATACGGATATGGATCTGTTCGATATATATATATATATATATATATATATATATATATATATATATATATAGTTGTATGACTTTTTATATCATAATAAAATCAATATTGTTGATTTGTTTCACGAGCCAATGCAACAGTTCTTGGCAATGCAACAGTTCTTTGCCAAGGACTCGGAAGCGCCCAATTGTGTGGTAGCTGACTTTCACATTCACTTCAAATAGCTTAAACTTGCTCTACACTGATTCTAATGTTCATTCATATTCACAGGCATGTCGACATTTTCTTTAGAAAGTTAGTCGTCCCTACTCGGAAAGAGTTTGCTGACAGGTTCAGGCGGATACTCTCTCCAGGATACAACAAAGTCTTAAGCAAAATATGCAAACAACAAATATGAATATTTTTTTCTTGTTGAATAGTAGTAAATTTGTGTTATGCTTGTAATTTGGTTATATTCGAGGCTTCGGTATACTTGGATATTTATAGAAATTCTCATGCATTTTCATGAACTAATATTCCTTTAACGAATTTGAAAGTAAATGAATATAAAAGAACAATGATACCAAAAACCGAACGAATATTAAAATTTGTTCTAACTAATGAATCTAAAGATTCGTTCAAACCTAATAAATATAAACTAGGAAGTATCTTTTTGCAATCAAACTTAAATCCTCACCAATGCTCGTACATTTTATTACATATTGAAAAAAGAAGAAAGATACCATTTTATTATTATCCATGCACTATGTTTCTCTCTCGTACGAATGAAGTTTAAAAACAATGAAAACACTTGTAAACAAATCTTCGATACAGTAACAATGCAACGAATAAAGTTATTTACACTAACATTTTCTATATTTTCGATTTATTAAGCAAACATTTCTTATTTTAAAAGTAATTATACTAATATTTTTTATGTTTATTAAACAGATCTTTCTTATTTTTAAAAATAGTTATACTAATATGTAAATCAAATCTTAATTATTAACCCAATATTGTGCCTCTCTTTTCATTCTATACGAATGAAGTTTAAAAACAATGAAAACACTTGTAAACAAATCTTCGATACAGTAACAATGCAACGAATAGAGTTATTTACACTAACATTTTCTATATTTTCGGTTTATTAAGCGAACATTTCTTATTTTAAAAGTAATTATACTAATATTTTTTATGTTTATTACACAGATCTTTCTTATTTTTAAAAATAGTTATACTAATATTTTTTATGTTTTATGTTTATTACACTGATCTCCCTTATGTTTTATGTTTTATGTAAATAATTATTACACTAACCATCCTTACAATGGTCCTTATAATTATTTTCAAAGTAGGGGAGGTCGGTTTAAATAAACCGAAATCATAGAAAAGGTTAGTGCAAATAAGCCCGGTGGTCCAACCAAAATCAGGAAAACCAGACAACTGTAAAGCCCATGTAGATGATATATAACACTTGTTTGTTCTCATCGAGGCAAGGCAATGATCACCATGGCTACCATAGTCTCCAATAACTACCATGTCCATATACAAATTATAATTCACCAAGAAAACACCAAGCTTCACAATTATATGCAGGAGCTAGCGCACAGTTATCAGTCACCCTTAGTTACAATTGAAATCAATCAGGTTTGGTACAATTATGCAGAGGGGTTAGAGACTAAATGGAGGCGGCGCTTGTATCCTTGAGAATGCAAGTTCCAGTTACGAAAAACATTCCTACTTAATAATGGGATGTGAATATATACATCTTGACACTTCCAATATCGTGACACTAGGACGTCCTTTAGGAGGTAACGACTAAAGTTTCATATGTTGTTCTCTAATGTCTGTGTGCGTACAGTGGCGTAGCAGAATGATCCGAGGGATACGGTTGCTCCACTCGGATATATATATTTATATATATATATATATTGAATTTATTTACTTATGTAAATTGTTTGCGTATCTATCTAAACACATGTAAGTAGTAAAAGCTGTAAATCTAATGGATTTGGTGTGTTCTGTGTCTCTGTCTGATGCGTATCTGACACAGTTGCAACACGGACATGAGACTATTCTTGTGAGTCCCTCCCATTTGGCATATGAATGAATAAAATATAGACAAAATCAAACTTGTTCATGTATGAACACAACTTGTTTGCATGGCCAGGCCACCCTAGCTACCAGCTTAATTCTCGATCTTCCAAATTACGTACAGTAAGCTCTTCTGGTGCTCCCTGGCCACCTCGAGCTCCACCGTGCCCCTCCTCACGAACGAGCTGGCGTAAGCGACGTGGCTCTTGATGTTGTTGGCTGCTGCCCCTGCGCCTCCACCAGCGCTGCCATGTCGAGCAAGATCTGGTGGAGGTCCAGCAGGCTCCTCTCGATCCCCTTCACCGCGTCGTCCCGCTCTTGGATCTCCATGATCGTGTCCATCACCTGTGTTAAGATTAATTATATTTAAAATTAGATATTAATTAGATTTAGGATTAGATTTTTTTTTTTCTATATGAATAATATTTTTTCTACTACTACTATATATATATATGGATCCGTTCTTCCTCTATATATCTTCATAATTGTATGACTTTTTATACTGTTCATTAATAAAATCAATATTGATGATTTGTTTCATGGTATCAAAGTTTTGGATTTTTTTTTTTTTTTTAATAATCTTAGGACCGTTTAGAGAGATCCATCCACTTTATCATCTTCACCGGCTAAATTTCAGGTCGTCGTCTCCAGACGTCGCCGTTAATTTCTTTGGTTTCAACAGACCTACTGAATTTCGTCTGATTGCCTTGTGTAATGTGTTATACAAGATCATTGCTAAAATTCTTGCAAACAGACTTCGGCCTTTACTGCATAAGTTGATCACTCCTTTTCAGAATGCATTTGTTCCCAGTCACCTTATTAGTGATAACATTACCATTGCTCATGAAATCCTTCATTCTATCCGCTCGGCTCGGCTCGTTCCTCCAACAACTCTTTTGCCCTTAAAATCGACATGGCGGAAGCTTATGATAGACTTAGTTGGAATGTCATTAGCCAGGTTCTTTTTGGTTTCGGATTCTACAAAGACTCTCCTCAAATCATCTTTATCTTGTGTTCAGATTCTACAAAGAAAATCCACTTTAAAGATTGGGGTTATTTCACCAAATCAAAGATGGATGGCGGAGTAGGAATGGGAGATCCGGAGCTGACTAACATAGCCTTGGTAACTAAGCTGACTTGGAGATTTCTTTCAAGTCCAGATGCTGAATGGGCCAGGCTTCTCAAAACAAAATATCTCCCTAACCATAACTTGTCGACAGTTCCTGTTAAGAAAACAAACTCGAGGTTTTGGGCAAGCGTGCTTAAATGTAGAGAGGTGTTATCAGGAAGCATATATTGGTCAGTAGGTAATGGCAAAAGAATAAATATTTGGAAGGATCCGTGGGTTTTTAGTAGACCAGCCAGCATTCAAGATACATGGCAATACTGATGCATAATTATATGTTCAATTGGTATCTGAGTTGATTCATGCTCCTGAACATAAGTGGAACGAAGAGTTAATCAATAGATTGTTTCCTCATTCTTCTACCACCTCTATCTACTGCTACCTCTTATGATAAGCTTGTCTGGATTCATACAAATAACGGTATTTTGAACACCAAATCTGTTTATCGCCTCTTATCTGGGAAGAGACAGCAACGAGCTATTCAACAAAATCAGTATGGATTCACCGATTGGAAGAAGCTTTGGAAATTCAGCAACATTATATATATATATATATATATATATATATATATATATATATATATATATATATATATATATATATGTGCTCGCGTCTTGATCTTCACATGGCGAGTGCTTAATAACTCTCTACCAACTGGAGGAAAATCTTTCCAAGTTACAGGCACACCCTGAAACCATGTCTCACCTTTTTCTTCACTGCTCTGTTACAGCTGCTACAATCTGGGAAGGAATGCTCACATTTTCAATAAGAAAAGAATTTATTCCAGACACTATTATCAGTTGCTTATATATGAGATGATCAATCAAGACAATTCAGGTTTCACCAGATGCCAAGCAATCATCCAAAGTGACGAATGTTTGGTCTCCTCCACCGGAAAATATAGTAAAAGTAAATTTTGATGGAGCTTTCTTGGATGAGAAGATGGGGGCTGCTGCAGTATGTAGGGATTACCAACGGAACTTTCTTCATGTGATATCAACTGCTCAATCAGGGGGATGCCCATTAGAAGCGGAAGGTATTGCTCTAAAGTTGGCCACTGACATCTGCAGGAAGGGTAATTGTGCAAAGGCTATCATTGAGGGGGATTGCAAGACACTCATTGATGCTATTTGCAACTTGGATTTGGATGTTCACTGGAGAGTCGGACACATCGATCATTGAAGAGTGTAACTTAAAAGAGTGTTTTTTTTTTGTTTTTTTGGGTTAAGAGTTTTGGCCACGTGTGCTTGCACTTTAGATCATTAGTTAAGAGTTTTTGGCCTCTGTTAGTATTCTGAGTTACACTTGTAGCCATTATTGTCAAGCAAAAAAATCAAAAACTAAAAATAAAGATTTACAAACTTTGTGGTCCAGGAGTGATATGGAGAAGAGTCCATAATAAGGTAGTTTTGTGCTTATTTTTAAAACAGATTTTTTCGTTTAAAGTAATAATTTATAATATAATTATAAAAAACGGAAAAAGTTGGAGGAATTTGCATATGGGGGGACCACTCGCCAACTTAATTGGCGGGGTGCTGAGTTGGACAGCATCTCGCCAACTGGGTTGGCGGGGCGCTCTCCTCGAGAGGCTGCTCGCCAACTCAGTTGGCGGGTCATGCTGAGTTGGCTTAGACCCGTTGCAATATGCTCGCCAACTGAGTTGGCGAATAAGGATTCGTTTCCCGACCGTTCCACAACGGCTATTAACAACGGCTATTACATTCTCCCTCTATAAATTACATATCTCAACCAAATCATCTCACACTCAATCTACTTCCTCTATTTCCTCTCTTTCCTCTAGCAAAGTCTCCAACACTCTCTCTGTCTCTCTGCCGGCAGCTAAAGTTCATTTGAGTTTTGTGTAGCAAAAGTTCTCAACCGTCATGGATCGTAGCGTAAGAATTGTATGCTCGCACGACGGTAAAGTAAATGGGTTAAATTACGAAGGAGGAGAAAGTATAATTTTTTCAACTTATCCGAATATTAGTTTTGAAAATATACGTAATCATATTATTGAACGTTGTTCTATTCATTATGATTTTATTCTGAAGTCTATTTTTTGTTCTAATTATTTTTTGATAGATAGTGAAGATGCATGGAATTATATTCTTGAAGTTAATTCACAATCACGGTATATAAAAATATATGTTATTAAAGTAGCAGCAACCTTAGATAATAGAAATAATGAATATTTTTCTGAATATCAGCATGTTAGTTCGGGTGCTAGTTCTTCTCAACAAATAGTTTCATTTATCCAAGAAGGTCATTCATCAGATGAATCTAACCCTGATGATGATAGTGATAACGACGATGGAAATAGTGATGATTTAGTTGAAAATGTAGATTATACGATAGATGATGATGTTGTAAAAGCTATCACTGATGAATTATTTAAGGGACAATCATTTCCTAGTCGTTCTCACTTTAGAAGCTTTATAAGTAATTTAGCAATTAAATATAATTTTAGTTGTTCAGCTAGTCTTATGAATAATGCTCGTGGAATTATATATAGTTGTGATCAACCGAATTGTATTGGAGAGTATATGTCAAATCTATTGGAAATGGCGATATAGTTAAAGTTAGTACATTAGAAAATCGTCATTCTTGTTTAGGAAGACTTAGTACAGGACGTCATCGACTAGCTACCGCTTCATGGATTAAGACCATGATAATTGACATTACTAGAGATAACCAGTCATACAGTCCATCACAAATTGTTAAAGATATATATAGGGAGCACCGTATACAAGTTAGTTATTCCAAAGCATGGAGAGCCCGAGAGACAGCATTAGCTGAAATTAATGGTAGTTATGATGAGGCATACGCTAGTCTTGAGGAGTATTGTTATAGAATTATGGAGACAAATCCAGGTAGTACATGTTTTATTAAAACTGCCGAAAACAATAGCTTCCAACGAATTTTTATTTGTTTTAAGTCATGTATTGATGGATTTTTAAGTGGATGTTTACCAATTATTAGTACTGATGCTACATTTCTTTCGTTTAAATATCAAGGTATCTTATTTATTGCTTGTGCTCACGATCCTAACTATCAATTATATCCTATAGCTTATGCTGTTACTGAAGGTGAGAATAGTGATTCTTGGTCTTGGTTTTTAAATTCTCTTAAAATATCTTTTGAAAGTTGTTTTAATGGTTGGAGTACAATTTCATTTATATCTGACAAGCAAAAGGGATTAATAAATGTTGTTCGTGCTATTTTTCCTGCATCTCCTCTTTTTTTTTGTATTCAACATTTTAAACAAAACATGAAAAAAGTTACAAAAGAACCAGTATTTCAACGCTTGTTAGACTCGCTTGCTAGATCATATAATAAAATGGATGCAGAGAGTGTGTTTGATATAATTAAAGCCGAGAACATAGTGTTGTACGATTGACTTATTGGTGTAAACGATGAAAGTCGTCGATTTGAACATTGGATAACAGCGTATGCTACTTGTCCTAGATTAGATATTAACACTTCTAATCTTGCTGAATGTTTCAATAGCTGGATTAAGAAATTACGAGATAAGCCAATAACAATACTTCTCGATGGTATTAGAGCCAAGATTATTACACTTCATGACAATCGTAGAAAGTTTGCTGAAAATATAGACACAGATTATTGTCCGAAGATGTTAAAAAATATGGCTTCTATTATCAAAGAGAAGAACCACCTAGAAATATTAGCTATTGATAGTTATAAGTTTGAAATAATAGACCGGACAACAAGTAGAACATATATTGTTCATATAACTGACAGATCTTGTACATGTTTAAGATGGTACCATACTTATATACCATGTATACATGCATGTTTTGTTTGTAGATATTGTAATATTAGTATTGATACTTTTTATCCTGCAGTATTTTCGACGGAAAACTTGAAAAGTGTATACGCGCCAAAAATGGAGCCAATTCCAGTTTCCTACGAGATCTAAGGTCCTTTGGTAAGAGGACAAATTGGGGTGCCAGATGTAAGACCCAAAACCGGAAGACCAAAGAAGAACCGCATCAAACCCCGGGATTCATCGACAAGAGATCTACGTTGCAGTAATTGTGGTGCTATGGGACACAACCGAAGAAGATGTACTAGTCAACCGAGAGATTAAAATAGAATTGTTCAATACCCAAATATTGTAATAAAAAACTATTACAAATCATACAAAAATTGTAATCATACAATGTTACAAATTTTCTACTAATCCTCGTCCTCGTCTTGTTGAGTTTAGGTAGGCAGCGGTGCTGATGGAGTCAAAAAAAAATTGTGTGAATATCTGGTAGCTTTCATCTCCAGCAGTCTGGCCACTCGGACCCGCTCCTGCATACTGGTAACTAGGGCCCGCTCCAGCATACTGGTCACTCGGGCCCGCTCCAGCATACTGGTAACTCGGGTCCGCTCCTGCATACTGGTAACTCGGGCTCCCTCCAGCATACTGGTCACTCGGGCCCGCTCCAGCAGTATCCCGCCGTCGACGACGAGAGTGTCTCTGTCGTACTAAGCCGGTCGTGTCACGCCCCGATTTCGGCTAATCGATAATCGTCCCCCGGGCGTGATGCCGTGCACGCGTAGGGCGCGCGTGCACAAGGCCTTAGGCATAAGGATATTCTTTAGAACCATGCAACAGAGTAGACATATAAGATAACACAAGGTTGAGGCATAGAAAAGTTTCTCTTTTATTCATAATGAACATCTTTTTACATCGCTTGACTCAAAAGTATAAAATGCCCCACGGGCTTACAAACTTGGACGCAAAATGAGATAGCCGATCCATACATTATGTCCCTTTACATAGATTCAAAAAAAAACACAAAACACCTTGGGTGCGAGTAAGCACCATCGCCTTAGCGATATTCAGCAACGGAGAGAGTGAAAGGCTTCTAGCTTGAGCCTCCAAAAGTCTTGGCCACGAACCGCCAAGGATCCCAAAAATCCGGAGAGAACTTCAGCTCCTCGCCGCGTTGCCTTGCGCCGGAGAACCTGCTACAACGAGGGTCAGTACTTCGAAAAGTACTGGTGAAGGCTAGCTGCTCAACTTTACCAAGCTCTTTAGATGCGTTTTAAATGAACATGCAACATTTATGTGTTTATGTGACTTTCTATTCTTGCCTAGATCAGATTTCATTTAGCAGGTATGCAAGAACAAAATAACATAACTCCACATGCCACCGTTCGGTGACTTTACCTGTACCGTCTGAACCACCTGTACAACTTACCATAGCCTTCCCTGTCACGAAGACATAGTTAGTCTGCACAGTTTAAATATACAACAACAACATCTCTTGGTTGGACGGGGGATGGATCGGCTGACATTCCGCCTCAGGTAGCTAGCCTTTGGCGGACGCACGGACCCATCCAAGCGCTAGGACTACACTAGCAAATGTTCTACCCAGGTCGAAGCGGTCCCGGTGCCCCGGCGACCGTTCGTAGAACGTTACCCCTTGTATACAAGTTTGTCTAACACCAACCCACCAAACACATAGTTAACACATAAGAATTTAAAGAAACGGCATGTACGGAACCGCTTTACTGTTCTACCATAATCAACCAACAAGTTATATGCAGTAACATTCAGCAGTTTAAAGAAGAACAACTTGTGCTATAAATAAGTGCCGATCAATTAATATACCCAACGAACGTGCATGCATCAATGAAATTATGCAAGGTTCTGAATGACAAGCAATGAATGTTTCAAGCCTACTTCTTATCTTTTCATTCAACTTTATATATATTTGGTATCGTTTGAATGAATGCACAACTGAGTCAATTTTATTAAGAACGGAGCCCTTGGAAAGAAGGTGCTTATCGAAATAGAGCCACTCACAAGTTGGTTGAATAGGAAGAAGAAGTAGAGATCTCTAAGACTCCGCTCGCGCGTCGTCTACACGATCACCTGCACGCACCAACGGATGATCAATACCTCCTGCTTCGGTCTCCAAGGCTCGATACGAAGTACGAAATCCTAAGAACGAAAGCAATGAAATCCATTGAAACCGTTCAAGAAAACGCAAGTCATAAAACCAACAAGAAAGCAACCAAGCGGCACGAAAACGGACAAGAAACCAACGCAACGGAAAGGCCCCTCTCGACTCTGCCGCCGAGTCCATCCTCGAGGCACAATCCATTGTATATGGGACCTGATTCCGAAGAAACCAATCCATAACGAGGAAAGGATCTTAATTCAATCTGTCCCGTTCGGACGGTCGTAAGTATTTCTTGGCCGCGCTCCCCGAATAGGGGGAACGGGGCATTACATCATAACCATCCAAAAGAAAGTTTTGTCCCGAAACTTAGGAATAGAACCTACCACTAAGGAATAATGAGGGGAACCTTTCCCTCATATCAGCTTCAAGTTCCCAGGTCGACTTCTCGACCGAGTGGTTCTGCCACAGGACGCGCACTAGCGAGACGGTTCGGTTCCGCAACTGCTTCTCTTTACGATCCAAAACTTGGACAGGCTCCGCCGCATACGACAAGTCCGCTTGCAGATTCAACTGCCCCAAGTCGACTATGTGGTTCGGGTCATGTACAAACTTTCTCAGCTGAGAAACGTAAAAAATATCGTGTACCTCTGATAGGGCAGGCGGCAAAGCAACTTGATAGGCGACCGGAGTAACCCGTTTGAGAACTTCAAACGGTCCAACAAATCTCGGGCTTAGCTTTCCTTTTACTCCGAACCGCATGACTCCGCGCATAGGCGAGACTTTCAAGAACACATGGTCCCCTTCAAGGAATTCAAGGGGGCGACGTCGAGCATCGGCATAACTCTTTTGTCGGCTTTGTGCTGTCTTCAACCGTTCACGAATCAACCGAACCTTTTGGACGGTTTGTTCAACCAGCTTCGGCCCAAGGATTTGCCGTTCTCCGACTTCGTCCCAGCAGATTGGTGACCTACACTTCCGCCCATACAAAGCCTCGTACGGAGCCATCTCGATGCTGGACTGATAACTGTTGTTGTATGCAAATTCGGCCAGCGGCAGGTAGACGTCCCAACTTGACTTCGAATCGATCACGCAGAGGCGCAACATGTCTTCTAGTATCTGATTCACTCGTTCCGTCTGGCCATCGGTTTGTGGATGATAGGCTGAGCTGAACTTCAACTTGGTCCCCATTGCCAACTGAAGGCTCTCCCAGAAACGCGAGATGAATCGCCCGTCCCGATCTGATACTATAGAAACTGGCACTCCGTGCAGCCGGACTATCTCGTCAAGGTAGGTCTGGGCGAGGCGATCGGCGCTCCAAGTACTTTTGATGGCAATGAAGTGTGCAGACTTGGTTAACCGGTCGATGATAACCCAGATTGCGTCGTTCCCCCGTTGCGTCCTTGGCAGGCCAACAATGAAATCCATGCAGATGTGCTCCCACTTCCATTCCGGGATAGCAAGATTTTGCATCTCCCCGCCCGGCCTCTGATGCTCTGCTTTCACCCTTTGACAAGTTATGCATTGGGACACAAAGAGTGCAACATCTTTCTTCATGCCGTGCCACCAGAAGGTCGTTCGGAGGTTCTTATACATCTTCGTGCTCCCGGGATGGATCATATAGGCTGCGTAATGAGCTTCCGCAAGGATCTCCTTTCTAAGTTCTGAATCATCGGAGACGCATAGCCTTCCTTTCACCCGCAACGCTCCATTTTCATCTACTGCAAAGTCCTTCGCCTTCCCCGTTAGAATCTGCTCGTGCATCTTCCTTAGGAAAGGGTCGTCTTTCTGAGTAGATGTGACCCGCTCTATTAGGTTGGGTACGAATCGCATTTGAGCGACCCGCGCGCCACGATATCGAATTCGGAGTTCGATGCCCATTTCTTCTAAGTCCCTTCGTAACCTGCGATCGACTGACAGAGATCCAACGAAGATCCGACTCAAAGCATCCGCTACAACGTTCCCTTTTCCAGGCGTGTAGTCTATCGTCAAGTCGTAATCTTTTATCAATTCTAGCCAACGGCGCTGACGAAGGTTGAGGTCCGTCTGGGTGAATAGGTACTTCAAGCTCTTGTGATCAGTATAAATTCGACAAGGCACTCCATAAAGGTAGTGTCGCCATAATTTCAGGCCAAAGACAATTGCCGCTAATTCCAGGTCGTGTGTAGGATAATTTTTCTCGTGCTTCTTTAGTTGCCTGGAGGCATAGGCTATCACTCGATCTCGCTGCATAAGTACACACCCCAAGCCTTGCCCGGATGCGTCGCTAAATATTTGGAATCCCGAGATCTCGTCTGGTAGTGCAAGTAACGGGGCAGAGGTGAGACGATGCTTTAACTCTTTAAACGAAGCTTCGCAGCCGGCGGACCACTCAAATGCGACTCCCTTTTGTGTGAGGCGAGTCAGAGGTAGTGCAAGTTTGGAAAAATCCTTCACGAACCGTCTGTAGTAGCCCGCTAGCCCGAGGAAGCTTCGAATCTCGCTAACGGATGCAGGTCGCTTCCACTCGACAATGGCCTCCACCTTCTTCGGATCGACTGAGATGCCTCCCGCAGAAATGATGTGCCCAAGGAAAGATACACTACTTAGCCAGAATTCACACTTACTCAGTTTAGCATATAGCTGGTTGTCCCGAAGAGTTTGTAGCACGGTCCGCAAGTGCTTTGCATGTTCTTCCTCACTCTTCGAATACACCAAGATATCATCGATGAATACTACTACAAACTTATCGAGATAGGGCCGGAACACAAGGTTCATTAAACTCATAAAGGCAGCGGGTGCATTGGTTAGTCCGAACGGCATCACCAGGAACTCATAATGGCCATAGCGAGTTCGAAAAGCTGACTTTGGCACATCGTCTGGCTTGATCTTTAGTTGGTGATACCCCGAACGGAGGTCAATTTTAGAGAATACCGTGGCAGCTTGCAACTGATCGAAAAGATCGTCTATTCTTGGAAGAGGATACTGGTTACGAATGGTTGCTTTATTCAATTCTCGATAGTCGATGCAGAGCCGCAACGAGCCATCCTTTTTCTTTACGAATAGTACTGGAGCACCCCACGGAGATACCCTAGGCCGAATGTATCCTCGATCTAGCAAGTCTTGCAACTGTACTTTAAGCTCCTTCAATTCTGCCGGGGCCATTCGATACGGCGTCTTGGAAATTGGTCGAGTTTCTGGGAATGTGTCTATAGTGAACTCTGTCTCTCGATCGGGCGGCATGCCTGGCAACTCGTCGGGGAACACATCAGGAAAATCCGCCACAACGGGAATAGACTCAACGTTTGCGCAATCTTGCCGAGTGTCTCGAACGGACGCTAAGTATCCTTCGCAGCCGGAGTGAATCATCCGTCGAGCAGACATTGCTGAGATCACCATGCAGGTATTCGACGCTTTCGACTCAGGACTGCACGTGAAGAGAAATTCGATCTCGCCGGGCAAACGAAACACGACTTCCTTTTTCGCACAGTCGATTGTAGCTGAACAAGCGCCGAGCCAATCCATCCCCAGAATAAGATCGTAGTCCCTTATGTCTAGAACTATCGCATCTAATGACAATCTCTGTCCCCCGATGCAAATGTTACCTTCACGATAGACTAAGCGAGCCGATAAATCTACGCCCGAAGGAGTGCTAACACTTAGGTTTAAGCCTAGCGGTGTCATAGGGAATGTGTGTTCGGCGGCAAAATCCGCCGAAATGAAGCTATGTGTTGCACCAGAATCAAACAATACTCGAGCAGGTACATTATTAAAAAGTAATATACCTGACACCGTCGTGTTCGATGCAAGTGCCTCGTCCCGAGTCAAAGCATAGACTCGGCCCTGAGCGTTTGGCGGTGCTTGGTTCGCTCGTTGAGTTTGCCCCTGATGCTGAGGCTCCTGGTTTTGTTGCTGCTGCTGCTCTTGCCCGCTAACACGACAGTTCACTGCCATGTGGCCCTGACGACCGCATTTAAAGCACGATCCATTGAACACCCGACAGTTCCGTGCGATGTGTCCCGTACGATTGCATCGGTGGCAGACGGCTTCGTTACCCCTTCTCGGGTTTGCTCCCTGTTTACCGCCGTTGTTGGGGCGCTTCTGCGCGTTGTTTCCTCCTGTGTTGGCAGGACGCTTGTGATTGTAATTTTGCACAGCGCCGGTGCGAACTGGAGGATACTGCGACTCAAGAGACAGTGCATGATTCAGGGACTCCCGCATGGTACGATATTGAGTCGCTATGACGTGGGCACGGATAGAAGGTCGTAGTCCGAGCTCGAACTTCCGTGTACGACTTTCAGTGTCGGCGATCTGCGACTTGGCAAACTTTGCAAGTCGGTTGAACTCTGAGGCGTATTGACGCACCGTCATGTCTCCCTGCCTCAGTAGCGCAAACTCGTCTTCCTTTTCACGACGGACGGCGGGTGGAAGGTATTCCTCCACGAAGGCCTTACGAAACACGGACCAGGAGATAGCCGTTGTGCCGCCTTCACTCATAATAGCTTGCTTGTGCACATCCCACCAATCATGTGCATTTTGTCGGAGCTGAAGCTGGGCACACGCCACTTTCTTGGTCTCGTCTAGGCACAGCGCTTCAAAGTGGTCCTCCAACTCGACCAGCCAGTCCATCGCTAAGGAAGGGTCCTCGGTGCCTTTAAACGTAGCACGGCACATCTTCTTAAATTCAGATATCGACACGATTGACCCCTTCTCGCCTGAGGGTAAGGTACCCTGGGAATTCTGCGGTCCGGTGGCTTCAGCAACTATAGGCACGGTTGCGGGGGCGGATGCAGAATGATTGTTGGCGACCATATTCGTCACCATTGTTTGCAGACTATTCATCTGCTTCTGTTGTGTATCCGCCTGAAATCGCTGCGCCACGAATTGAGCCTCAATCCGTGACTCGAACTGACTCTGCCGTAGTTCAGCTTGTTTTTGCTGCGTCTCCATCAAACGCATCATTCGCTCGAACGGATCGGCAGAGGGTGCGGCAGCTGGACTCCCAGAGCTGCCCGAGGTGCCTGAACTACTCGCTTGCACTTGCGCCACCATCTGCGCTTGTGCACCCGGCTCGGAAGTCGTTCCTTGAAAGGAAAGTAACTTGTATTAGTCTCAAGGTATATTATGGACTCACTGTATGGAACGTATCTCATTTTGGCCAAGCGAATTCAAGGGTCTACTCGGAAGGAACAAGGTCCTCTTTAGAAACTTTCTTTGTGAGATCAAAGGATCTGAAGCATGCTCTGATACCAATATGTCACGCCCCGATTTCGGCTAATCGATAATCGTCCCCCGGGCGTGATGCCGTGCACGCGTAGGGCGCGCGTGCACAAGGCCTTAGGCATAAGGATATTCTTTAGAACCATGCAACAGAGTAGACATATAAGATAACACAAGGTTGAGGCATAGAAAAGTTTCTCTTTTATTCATAATGAACATCTTTTTACATCGCTTGACTCAAAAGTATAAAATGCCCCACGGGCTTACAAACTTGGACGCAAAATGAGATAGCCGATCCATACATTATGTCCCTTTACATAGATTCAAAAAAAAACACAAAACACCTTGGGTGCGAGTAAGCACCATCGCCTTAGCGATATTCAGCAACGGAGAGAGTGAAAGGCTTCTAGCTTGAGCCTCCAAAAGTCTTGGCCACGAACCGCCAAGGATCCCAAAAGTCCGGAGAGAACTTCAGCTCCTCGCCGCGTTGCCTTGCGCCGGGGAACCTGCTACAACGAGGGTCAGTACTTCGAAAAGTACTGGTGAAGGCTAGCTGCTCAACTTTACCAAGCTCTTTAGATGCGTTTTAAATGAACATGCAACATTTATGTGTTTATGTGACTTTCTATTCTTGCCTAGATCAGATTTTATTTAGCAGGTATGCAAGAACAAAATAACATAACTCCACATGCCACCGTTCGGTGACTTTACCTGTACCGTCTGAACCACCTGTACAACTTACCATAGCCTTCCCTGTCACGAAGACATAGTTAGTCTGCACAGTTTAAATATACAACAACAATATCTCTTGGTTGGACGGGGGATGGATCGGCTGACATTCCGCCTTAGGTAGCTAGCCTTTGGCGGACGCACGGACCCATCCAAGCGCTAGGACTACACTAGCAAATGTTCTACCCAGGTCGAAGCGGTCCCGGTGCCCCGGCGACCGTTCGTAGAACGTTACCCCTTGTATACAAGTTTGTCTAACACCAACCCACCAAACACATAGTTAACACATAAGAATTTAAAGAAACGGCATGTACGGAACCGCTTTACTGTTCTACCATAATCAACCAACAAGTTATATGCAGTAACATTCAGCAGTTTAAAGAAGAACAACTTGTGCTATAAATAAGTGCCGATCAATTAATATACCCAACGAACGTGCATGCATCAATGAAATTATGCAAGGTTCTGAATGACAAGCAATGAATGTTCCAAGCCTACTTCTTATCTTTTCATTCAACTTTATATATATTTGGTATCGTTTGAATGAATGCACAACTGAGTCAATTTTATTAAGAACGGAGCCCTTGGAAAGAAGGTGCTTATCGAAATAGAGCCACTCACAAGTTGGTTGAATAGGAAGAAGAAGTAGAGATCTCTAAGACTCCGCTCGCGCGTCGTCTACACGATCACCTGCACGCACCAACGGATGATCAATACCTCCTGCTTCGGTCTCCAAGGCTCGATACGAAGTGCGAAATCCTAAGAACGAAAGCAATGAAATCCATTGAAACCGTTCAAGAAAACGCAAGTCATAAAACCAACAAGAAAGCAACCAAGCGGCACAAAAACGGACAAGAAACCAACGCAACGGAAAGGCCCCTCTCGACTCTGCCGCCGAGTCCATCCTCGAGGCACAATCCATTGTATATGGGACCTGATTCCGAAGAAACCAATCCATAACGAGGAAAGGATCTTAATTCAATCTGTCCCGTTCGGACGGTCGTAAGTATTTCTTGGCCGCGCTCCCCGAATAGGGGGAACGGGGCATTACAGGTCGGATAGTCCGGTGGAAGACGGGATTGTACTGGAGGCATTTCCGATTTTCGTCCAATACCCAGATGCTCAACACGAGTCACAAGTTCCTCCATAAGACGACGAGTCACATGTTCCTCCATTTGAGGTCGTTGTAAATATTTCCGGTATACACCACTCTGAAATTTGAAACTTGTAAATTAATATATTTATCATATCTAGGTATATGTATTTTTGAAAGTAAAATGAAGTCATACCAAATCATGCATTCCATCGAGGAGAGCGTCCCGCCAACTCAGTTGGCGAGATGCTGTCCAACTCAGCACCCCGCCAATTAAGTTGGCGAGTGGTCCCCCCGTATGCAAATTCCCCCAACTTTTTCCCTTTTTTATAATTATATTATAAATTATTACTTTAAACGAAAAAATCCGTTTTACACACACACACACACACACACACACACACATATATATATATATATAAATATATATATATATATATATATATATATATATATATATATATATATATAAACTTGATACCGTGTTCAGTGTCATTAATCTGAATTGTCATTTCCATAGTTTTAATGACTATGGCAGACTTATAGTTGAAACAGCCAATTTTATAGATTTTCTTTGGCTTAACGCTAGGAATAGTCTATTTGTTTAATTCCTCCAGATCTGAAGAGAATTCACTCATTTGAGCATTCTTGATTGCTTTATCCTTATTAAAAAAAAAATATTAACACCAATGGCTAAGGGATTACTCATCTGTAGGAAAAGAGGGTTCTACTCATTTATTCCTGTAATGGTTAGTAAACAGAAAGATAATAAGAATACCACTACTATTACAATGTAATGTGGAAAGAAATTTCTAACAAGTAAAACATATAAAGAGCTTAGAGTGCTTCTTAGATAACCAGTCATAGCACGACTGTCAACGACTTATAGCAATTCACGGCCTATCCGGCCAACACAGCCTACGCGACTTGGGTGTCGTTCCACTAGACGAAGGTTATTCCAAAAAGTTATCACTCTAGAACTTAAGATGAACTACTAAATCAGAAATTACCTTGATCATTACACAGTCAATAATCACGGTATAACTTAAAACATAAATCAAATTTCTACTAACAACATTTCAGAAATTGTGAATATATATATATATATATATATATATATATATATATATATATATATATATATATATATATATATATATATATATATATAGGATATGAGCCATATTGTTCATATTTCTACATGAGTCATGCACATATTGACCAATAGAAATGGAATGTACTAGTGCACATGGGTGCACATGGGATGTAGGAATCCATTTCTATTGGTCCACATGTGCATGACTCATATCCCGTTTAATATATATATATATATATATATATATATATATATATATATATATATCCATTTCTATTGGTCCACATGGGTGCATGGGTGTTCATATTTCTACATGAGCCATAATGTTCATATTTACTATATATATATGGTAAACGGGATATGAGTCATGCACATGTGGACCAATAGAAATGGATTCCTACATCTCATGTGCACCTATGTGCACTAGTACACTTCATTTCTATTGGTTCATATGTGTATTGGCTAATGTAGAAATATAAGCCTATGACTCATATCCATTATATATATATATATATATATATATATATATATATATATATATATATAAGGGATCGGAATCCTCTTATTTTTTGTATTTTTAAGTATTTTCATGATCACAATAGTTAGATCTTAGTTAGATCACAATTTTGTTTGGGACAATCTAACCCTCCATGCCAGCCCTGGAGTTACCATTAGTGCTACCTTCATTGTTTATCTATTTGTCTTTTCTCTAATCTATGGTGGACTTCAAAGCTGGAGTATGAAGTCCATGATGTTTCTACAGTGGACTATATGAGCTGGAGTACAAAATCCATAATAAAAATACTTCAAGATATTGATCTACTTTCAGATTTGTTAAACAGCTGTCATAGTTTTTGGCTTTGACAAACTTAGACTCGTCTGCAAACTGCGGATTTTAGTCTCATTAAAATATGTGATTTTATTTTCTGTCGTTTTGCCATGTTGCTTTAGTTTTCTTTTGTAATTGTGACTTGTTAAACACTTGGATCGAGTCTATTTCCACCATTTTTATTATTTGTATATTGTCCATTCTTAAGGCTTGCTGTATCATGATACATGTTCGAATCATAAAAAGAATATTTAGACTTTAGATCTCGGATAAGTTTGAAAATTTGTATTTGAGTCTTGATAATATATATATAATTAATATTTGGATCTCAAAAGTATCAAAAATAATAATTAGTGACATTTTTTATGATACTTTTGAAACATTAATAATATTTTTGATATCCAAATATTAATTATGTATATTATGGAGATTCAAACACAAAATTTAGAACTCTCAACCCAAAATCTAAATATCCTATCATAAAAATAAGTTATTCATATATAAAAGATGATAAGCTACGTACATCTTAGCCTTCCTAAACATGTGCCATTATCCAGTCTTTAATAGAAATGAAATAGTAGTCAAAATGGTCGGTGAAAGGTCAGCTACTTGCCAAGGAAAGATTTATGACTATGCACACTAAAGTTGTTGAACATAACATTCTCTGAGTCAATCCTCTAGTGATGTTGTGTCCTTCGATCTAACTCTGTTTTTTTTTTCCATTTTCATAGGTTTCATGCTGAACCTTAACCTTCTTTTCCAACTTTTTCTTTGAACACGCATGGGCAGCAGAAAAATAGCACAGTGAGACATTTAGGAGGTAGTACACATGAGCACCGAACCATCCAGCAGAGTTCGAGAAATTATTCAATAGATCTTACCATATGACAGTCATTAGACCATACTCCTTTTCGATAATAGCATAACACCACACACTTTATATTTTTTTCTTCTAATTTAATAATGGTGTCATACTGTCATTTAATATGAACAAGATCTTATCACTGTCATGTACTGAAACAGACTCACTGAAGAATTTTTTCAAATTCTTCTTATTTGTTTTTTCTCTTCTACGTATGGACCTTCATGTGGGAGGTTTCTCCAATAATGAAAGATATATCAAGTGATTGACGTGTGTCCGACTTTGATCGCTTCAACAATTACAATTTTGTTGGACAATATATATTTGTTTTTATCTTCAATCATGCTACGAGAGTAATCTAATTTTGTAACCGGAACTTGTTCAGACATAATTCAGTCTAAAATAAGAGTATATGTGCAATTTTTCAACTGTGGGCACAATAGTAGAAGAGTTTTTTTTAAGAGTACTGCTATTAATCCCTCCAAATCATTCTTTCTTATGTAACACAGCTGATATAATATGTTAAATAGTATTATATGACATTTAACACAACAATTGATTTGATAAATTTTAATTCAAATTATTAATCATCAAAAAAAATTTATTTTTATTTTTATTTAAATTTTAATTTTATTTTAATTTTAATTTTTAAAATTTGTTATGTCAGCTATCACATTAACCGACATATTGGCTGCCACATAAGAAAGTATAGTTTGGAGAAACACTTTGCAGCTATTAGCATCATTATTCTTTTTTTTTTTAAAGCATAGGCTTCTAACCTCAAAACATTTATTGTTAACATCATTATTCTTTTTTTAATGAACATAGGCTTCTAACCTCAAATCATTTCTTGTACGAATCCTGAGAAAAGCTTGAATTGTGGGCCAAATTCTAATAGTTATGGGCTTTGGCTGAGCTACAAGATCAATGGGCCTCAGTATATATTATATGCATATGCATGTCCAACCATGTATGATTTTGTAAGGGGAAAAAAGGGAAAGATGTATTCAGTGAATAAAGCAGAAGAAAGAATGTTACTTCTGTACTCTTAATATTTCTAAATTATCACTGATATTTTTCTTGAAGAAACAGTTTAAGTACTAATTTATCTTTTCTTGCCAATAATCAGTAGCTGAAGAGGGAAATATCCGTGCCACTAAAGACGTATTATTATTTTTTATTTAATAAAAATGATAGAAGTACGAACAATGAGCAGAAAAAAGAAAAGAAAAATACAATGTTAATGTTTCGAACGTTTATGTGGGACAATCAAATTTTTTTTATTATCATTATCCACTTTGTTTGAGAGTTTGTATATGATATGTTTTTTCTTTTCTTTTAGCTTCGTCGTTACTTACTTTGTTTGAGAGGTTTTTATATTGCATTATATTTTTCTTGTACTTCGAAATTTTTTTTTTCCTGCTACTTTTCTGTACTTTCCAAGCAGACAAGTTGATTATTTTTTGGAATATTTTAGCAAATATTTTTACTACAAATATAAAAACTAGTATATACTTTTATTTATTTTAAAAAAACTAACAAATATTTTCATTCTATTGTATACAATATTTAAAAATTTAAAATATACTCCCACAGTATGTAACCAAATTTTTTGATTATTTTATTCATAACGGAAGTATTTGATAGTTTTTTTTATATAAGTGTATATGCTACTTTTTATATTTATAGTGGAAACATTTGCTAAAATATTTATTATTTTTTTTGGAAGATAAGACACTAATCTATTCTTAATGTGAAAACATAAGAAGCTTTGGCCAATCTTAGAACATTAATGTTTGTCTGGTCCAGATCAAGATGTGTATTGGGCCGGACCAGTCCAGTCTGTGGTTCGGTTTGATCGGTTTTGACCAGATTCGGGTCGGTTTGGACCCAACCCGGTAGAGAGAACGGACATGGCCGGTCCGGTCCGGTCGGATTGGGACCCGACCCCGCTTGGACCCGTGATCCGGTCTGCGGTAGACCGGACAGAAACGGTCTGGGTCCGAGCAGATTCACGGACGGACCGGACCGGCCCGATTTTTTAAATTTTTTTAGCGTTTATTTATATATGTTTTATATATAATCTATATGATATAATAAATATTTTGATCATTTTTAACAAAATGATCAAAATACCCCTAAAATGTTCAAAAATAGCTACTAAATTTGGAATATTTTGGTAAAAATATCCCCTAACTGATATATAAAAAAATAAATTAAATCAACCGAACCGGGCCTAAACTAGACCGACCGTCAGTCCGGACGGGCTGATCGGGCCAACTGAAATGAATCCGGTCCGAATAAAGTCGAAACCGGGCCGGACCGAACTTACAGGTCGGATCCTCCGACCCAGTCCGGACTCGTAGGGGGGAGTGGACTGGAGTGAACCAGTCCGTTGACCGGATCTGGACCGATCCGGACCGAGTTTAGAACTGTCCGTCCTTTTACACCCCTTGACGTTCAGAAACAAATTAGACCTTGTTTGTAGTTCAAACAAGCACCACAAAAGTCTCAAACGTTCAACTATTAGTTCAACTACACACGTAGTACAGAGGTTCCTTACTCAGTAGCCAACTCAAAGTATAATTATGTTTTTTGTGTTGGGATGCGGTGTGGACTGAATCGAAGTTGGTCCAAGAGGTACGATATTAGACTAAGTCTACGTCTTAAAAAAAAAAATTATGTAAGGTCTGAATCAATTCCAACTATCTATACCAGCAAACAAGTTACAATCTAACAATTAATCTGTGTGTCAACCACAACGTCTTACTCTATCTTAGATCTTATGGAGGATGGTCCGTCTTCCTGCGAATGTCTGACACGCAGACCACCTTATGGAGGATGCTTCTAACTCCACATTGATAAGACGAGTCATGTATAATCTGATTATACGCATGAACGTTCAGTATAATCCGTTTCGAACCAATTAGAACGATTCAAACCAGTCCAAGTCCTGTAACATTGGACAACTGATACCACTAATTGGGATCATGGTGTGTTCCAAACCAAAATTCGTCCATAAGGTGGACTATTGAACTGCATCCATATATCTTAAAAAAAAAAAAAAAATCATATAAATCCTGAACCAACCCCAAACATCTATATCTAACATTATTATCATATTCTTCATTGTATGGAACTATTGGTATAAAAGTGATTTCATGTCATTGTACGGACAACTTTAGGCAATTCCTTATCGTCTTTCTTGTCAGATTGACAATTTGCAGACAGGGATTTTCCCGTCCAAATCTTATTTAAGTAGCATATATAATATTTGTTTGTGAATTGACTGAATTTGGTATCCATCTGATTTTTCTGTTAAGTAGTTGTTTTCCCAGTATCCATAAGGAAAGCTCTTTCTACTTATTTGAAGTGTGTGGCCACAATCTACACAATGGGAAATGGTCAACAAGCTGGGCCGGCTCAGACCAGACATACATCTGACAAGACTTCGAACTTGAACAAATTTTATCTGCTTAAGACAATTTTTCTGTCATATCCCAGAACCAGAATACTGGAGAGCGTGAAAATGACTGAGCCAACCACACATTGCAAAGCAATCCGCAATATGTTAAGGTTGTCTAGAAACAAGGGGGTGCATACTACAATCAAGTCTCCTAGGGTCAAGAACTTCTATATCTCAATCATTCAAACAAGTAGCAATAACATAGAACATTTCAGAATAAGCAGTGAGGCGTCCCAAACGTCGCATCAGAATGTTCTAGAGATCTAGCGATACAGAATGATATGCAAAATACACAATCAAAAATATACATGACAGTGAGTCAGCTGCAGCCTGATTTTAATACAGTCATGTAGGGAACTAGTGTCCAGATTCTCCGGCTAACAGGTTGCCGGTTGGCTAAACGCCCAAAAGAATATAGTTTACGAAAGACGAGCAGTGAAACAAGAAACACACTCGTGACCCTCAGCAGCCATCCTTCGGATGCGTGCCATCAGTGAGGGAGAAGTAAGTTTGATCCTCAGGTGCTAGCTCTATACCTGACCATGCAAAACCAGTGGGGTCAGACCCCAAATAGCAAGTACTACAAAGGAAGCACGAAATAAAGAAACAAAAACCAGGTCTATAACATGAGATGCGTGAGCCAACAATCAATAACATATGTCCCATCCATGACATGGTACGACACCCCTTCTGTGAGACTCGTCACACAGTATTCATATTTTATGCGGATACGTATTTTGTGCTAATTATTGTACTTTATTGGATCTCGAGGAAACTCAAAAAATCTCAAAATCGAAACTTTACTACCTGACAGGTATACCGACGTGTCACGCCCCAGTCCCAAAATACGTAGGACTAGAAATACGTAAGCATGCCATCCGTATGTATATGAAAACTCCAATATATGAAAACCATAACACATACGTACGCTGCATTATGAATAATAATTCACAAGTGGTATATAATTGTCACAAGTCACATGGCATAACTAAATCTCATCCACAGAAATCATAAAGAAATAAATGATCAAAATATGTCAATGAACCAAATATGAACTAGTCGAGAAGAACTAATAGTTGGATGGAGACAAATCCACTACCAAACTAGAATATAAAAGAAAATATAATAAGTACATCATCTAATGATCAGAGAGGCTCGAAGGAAAGACCTTCGCGAAAGAGAACGAAGTAGCAAGTCCTGATCCGTGCTCCTGTGAATAGTCATGATCGTCTACATCTGGAAAGGGATCAGGTCCTCTGAGGAACGTAACAAGATACATAGAAGTATGCCAATAAAGTACTGAAAATAAACATCCAAAGGGTCGCCTAACCGTCTATGTGAATGCACTTTTGAGAACAATTTTTCAACATGTGGGCTATCTAGCTAAAATGGGATTGGCATGATTCTCTCGGAGAATCAGGGGCCTAAAAATTATGACATCTTTTGAACATTAGAGACCGCCTGTAGATATATAATATAGGGGGTCATCTGACCACGCATCTCCGACGGAGCGTACGAGTTACATAAGAAAAAATGCAAAGGAGCCCAAACACCTTACTTGTTGTTCTCCCTACCCCATGCTCTATTCATGCCATATCCATGATACGATGATACCTCTAATAACTACTAAGTATTCTAGCATACAAATTTTATTAGCAGTTATTCCCTGTCGCATGTCCCATACGTACAGGTGGCCAGCCCGTAACGCAAGTACGTGTCCTACATGATACTCACACTCATGTAAAGATGTGTCACGACCAATGAAATATAATGATGCCTCCAAATTATGTGACCTAATATGAAGTATTAATGTCATTTGATGTATTAGAATGACAAACACGCTTAAACAAGTTAAAATATGATTTCTAGGTCCAATCTAGGCCATACTAGTCAACCTTGGTCGAACTAGTCAAACTAGTCAATTCTAGGTCAATACCAAGTTTTACTAGTCCATACTAGCCTTATGCTAGCTAATACTTTGTTATTCTAGGTCGTGCTAAGGTATACCAACCAATACTAGTCTATATTAGGTAATAACTAGCTAATACTAGTTAATAAAGTGTTTACTTAGTACTATGTATATATTTATCTATAATACCATGCATCATAATGCTATTTAAATACGTACTTAGAATTACTAGATATCAATTTACCTTAGTTTATAACCCTATACCTACACTGATACACAATCAGTCTATGTGTGCACTCTACTAGATGTCTTAGTCCTACCTATTACTAGTACTTCATTGTCTTCACATCTAACTCCTTCTTAACACTATCCAACTTAACACTTATCTACATTACCATGATTGTATCTTTAGTGTATCTTAATGATACACTAACCCTATAACTCGACACTGATACTTACCCTCTACTTACTCAAATTTTTGATACCAACCTACATTGCAGGTACACTCAGATTTCCCACTCTACCTGCAGGTGCAGGATACAACCTATGCCACTCCAATTATCTGTATTCAAGCAGACTTGGACATCCCTCTCCTCACAAGCTCTCAACCTTACCATGCCTATACTTAGGACTGTGACCCAGTGCACTCTATTGGTGCTCGAGTGCACAGAGGTAAGCACCTCTGTACTACCACACTTTGTAGTGCCACTACTCTCTCCAGTTTCCCCCTCACTCACAGCACACCTAATATACTGTGGTATCAAAAGAGTATCAATGCACAATGTGCACTGCTTTGTGCACTGCTTGCACACAGGTACCCCCTTGCCTTGCCACAACAAGATCCCTTTCAGTTCCTGAACCCGATACTAATACCTGAACCGGATTCCTTGCAATCCCATACCCACTACCTATCTTGCAGGTAAGACATAACACCTTTCATTAGGTTTGAACTGCATGCTAAAATACACTACCTATAGCCAAACAACCACTGCACCATAGTACAAAACCTGAAACCTGAGTACCCCCAAACTCGAGCCTACTGCAATGCATTTCTGCCCAGTTACCTGACTGATACCAAGGTATCAGTCACTCCTCACTCCAGTTCTTACTGAACACTACTGCCCATCTATAGCCCGACTGATACACACTGATACTCGATACCCATTATAGTGCACTGGCTTCAAAACTAGAACCAAGGCCTGCACCACCCTTATAGCCCACACTAACACTGCACACAGAGTTGCACAGGTGACTGTTACACTACCCAACCCCAAGTCTCATTGGTACTCTTATCTCACACACACAACACACAATATCTGACACACACCAAGTTCTAGACCCGGCTGCTCACCAAGACACATAAGACCTACACCTTAAACAATCTATAAACACTAATACGTAAACATATAAATATATACATATATACATCTAATACTATATATATAAACACACATCTAGGATACTATGTGTAGGTGCACACCTCTATTAGTCATTTTGTCAAACACCTTGTGTGCACAATTGATACTCATGATACACTCATGCCAAAAAAACCCAAACTCTATTACTAATGAAATACATAGTAAATACAACTATTTATATATATTATGATTAGTTACAAGGAACAATGGAGGAAAAAATACTTCAACAAGCACAAAACCCCTTATATGCACACAACACCATGAAGGAATCATAATGGATGCTAATATAACTCACTCTCACTCCTTATGGCTATTCCTAAACCATGAGTGGGCTCCTAATGGCCAAACAAATAATAAAAACATGATTTAAAGGAGAGATTTCATATTTTTACCTATTAGGAGATGGATTTTTAATACAAACTTTTTCTTCTCCAAGGCTCCTTGTAACTTAAGCTCCTAGGCTTCTTAGATGAGGGAAATTAGAGGGATTGGGGTTTTAGAATTCTAAAATTTGGTGGAGGAAGGAAAGGATTTTTTGGGAAGAACTATTTCTCGAATTTTTCATGAGCTATGAAGAACTAAAAGGAGGCTCCCTCTCTCTATATAGAGCTGACCACATGAGAACCTAGGGCTTACAATGCATAAAGTCCTCAATGCCCCTATGGTTAGTCATGAAGAGTTATTTAAACAAGTGGATTTTTATTCCTAATGAGGGGTTTAACAAATTTTTAATTAAAATGGATAGGGATTAACTAGTGGGTTCAAAATGTCTAGTCCACTAACCAATATCATTAATACTAATAATACCACACATAATACATATTATGTAACTATAAACACAATATATATAGAGATATTGCAAATGACAACAATTTTTCTACTATAGAAATATGGTAGTGACAATAAGATTTCTAAAATCCGAAAATCCATCGGCTATGGTAAATTATAAATAGGTTCTCATCACCTACTACTAAGGATAGGTCCAGCAAACTCATACCTTTATTAGTCAAAAATCTAAATTTTTGGCCCTAATCAGTTTATGTGTAACCTATAATATTCAGCTATAATTCCTATAAGAATTCCATCTTCCATATACACGTTTCTACTATGTGTAAATCTATAATCAAAGGGTCATGTAATAATCCTCTACAGAATAACCAACAAGTCAGTATGTGCTTCTGAACCTGTGTTTAATTTTTTAAAATTCGTATCACTTCGAGACTGATTAACAATTTCTACTCGCACTAAATTCTCAAAATTCCAAAAGTATTACAATTCATAAATACTAAAATTATTATCCCTCAAGTTCATATCACAATCCCTTCTCCTTGGATTATGTGACCATAATTTTCTTATCATTTATTTTCTACACACCTTCATATCATTTTAGTATGTTAATCTTGTTTTCAACTTTAAGCTTCGTCAATCATGACCCAGTACTTTCCGTTTCGTAGTAAAGATCTTCTAGGCAACTACCGAGTGATAAAATCTTCAGTCATTTCTAGATCATTCTCTTAATTTAAAATGCTCAAGGTCATGTACTCCTCATGAATCTCTTCTTGTTACCATTTTACCTTCTTCACCTTGAGCTTAAGATTTCTCTGAGTTTATTCCATGTATACCATTTATCCAAACTACATGGTTACCATCTTATTATAGCTTGTCATCTATTATAGGCAATTCACTATATCTAACTCAAGACTATAATATCTATCAAAACTCTTAACCTTCAACATATTGCTCTGTCACAGATACTAGCTTATCTACCCAAGTAATCAAGGGTGGAACTTACTTATTCAATTAATACTGACAACCCAAATAATCAAATACATCTAATTTTATTTGAAAGTTATACTTTAGTACTCGAGTTATCTAATTACTCTAGCAATCTACCTATCTATTTAGTCCAGACCTATAGTCATCAATAATTTAAGGGGGTCATAAGATCTAGTTTTGATACTAAAATTCATAAGGCAACTAGAGTTTTAACCACTATGGCCTGCTACGTAAGGTTCCAATTTTTTAAGGTTATAATACAATTCCTTGTATCACCATTATGGGCCACAACTAATCCCTAGTATCTAGTTATGTATTTTATAAAGTTTTTCAGTGTATTAGAATCAAATAATCTTTCTAACTTATAATACTTCCAAATTACTGCTATCTTAAGCAAGGGTATGGTTTTATTAGTTCTAGGCCTCCAAACTATATTTAATTCTCATGCTAACAATCTACACTAGCTCTAGCATATAGGATTAACCTATCTACCTATCCTACTAAGGGTAACCGTCTTCTCAAAAATTTATATCCAGCATGTCTTCTTCCGTCTTGACAAGGATCTGCTTTTGGAGGAAACACCGCGCACGAACGTCTATCTCTATGAAATAGGGAGAGATGATAAACAATAATAAAGATGTCGAGGGAAATAAACGAATACAATTATGAAGTCCAATAGCGATAATCAAATGCTAGAAAAATTTTAAATCAGTTGTGGATTAAGATACTAATAGCTAATCCTGATTACAGGCTTGATCAGTATCGGAAAGTAACCAAAATAATTTAATCGAGACCTGCATTGGCCACCATAAAAATATATAATACCCTAGTCCCAAATACGTAGGACTAGAAACACGTAACATGCCAGCTACGCATTCGACCAGACTCTGGTCCGACTCGAATACGTATAAGCTGTATTATTGTAGAAGCATGAAAAATATGCCGAGTAGCTATACGCGGCACTTAATGTTGGGCAGCGTAAGGAGCTAACTTCAGAGCCATCGGCGTACAAACAGAGCTTTCCCGCTAAAGAACAGCGTAAAATATAAGCTCAAGGACCATCCGCGTAATGCAGTATGTCCAGGCTGCTTCAGCGTAAAAAGGGTGCTCCATCGCCTCTGTGACGTAAAAACTCATCCGCTTTCAATGCAGCATTTAAGCGTACGAGGAACGCTTCGTATTCCCCGAAATGAACCTGTCAAATCACGCAGTGAACCTGACGTCTGACACCTGACAAAGAGTACTACACGGCTACCCAGACGACGGCTGGAATAATGACAGACCCTTCGGGACATGCCTCTGCATTTAATGCACAGGATGATGGCGGATCTTTGCATTCAATGCAAAGGATTTGATTAAATATCACCGAACCGTCGTCTACTGACATCTTCTCGGCGTAAAGTGCTTTTTCGCATACGAAGGAATACGCTGCCTTATTTTACACAGGCAGATGTGAGCCGCTTACGCTCCGCAGAAGACAGACAGGCTGCCACGTCAAAAGCTGCTCTTCGTACAGGGCTCGAGGCACGTCTCTGCATTCAATGCGCAGAGTGGTGACAGGCTCGAGGCACGTCTCTGCACTTAATGCTCAGAATGGTGGCAGACCTTCAAAACACGCCTCTGCATTTAATGGGCATGATGATGGCGGATCTCTGCATTTAATACAAGATATTTGATTATATCTCCAAAAGCCGTAATTCCGGCTAAGACGTCCACATCATCACTCTGGCACGTTACGCATCGGCTTCTACGCCCACTCGGCTTCTATGCCTACTCGGCTTCTATGCCTACTCGGCTTCTACGCCCACTCGGCTTCTATGCCTGCTCGACTTCTACGCCCACTCGGCTTCTATGCCTACTTGGCTTCTACGTCATAGTGACAGGATATTGGCTTCTATGCTATCCTCTTCTACGCAAGGGATACCTACCTACGTGGCTTCTACGTCGTGATCTTCGCAGCAGTTATACGCGTTGTCTCTTAATTGACACGCATCACACGCTCATTCAGGAGATCATTTATACGCAGGCAACGGTTATTATAACCATCGCGTAAAGGGGTGCCATACTTCCCACGGCTCGGCTTCTAAGCCGGCTGGGTGGTCACTGTCACTAAAACTCTATAAATAGAGACCTCTATCAACAAAGGTCAAGGTCAAAAAATTAAAAGGAGAAGACTAAAGGTCGGAAAAATCTTGGTCGAACTGAGGAGAAGGTCAAGGAACCAAGAGTCAAAGAGTCCTTGAGAGAGAGGAATCCAGAGCTCAGGCAAAGAGTAGTGATCGACGACTTTGGCATCGTGCATCCGCCCTCTTTTGCAACCTTCGAAGTTGCTTTCCGTCTTCCACGGCACTTCTTCATCATCGTGTGGTCCAAGGGACAAAGTGATCGACTGCAGATCAGACTCCTATAGCAACATTTACCCAGATTAAAAAATTGTACTAGTTATCCTCGTATAGGATTAATTGTACTTTCTGTTTGTAAACCAAAGAAACGGGTTTCGTATAAACCTCGTCATTATATATCATTCTTTCGTTTATCACCACAAACAAGATGGCGACTCTGCTGGGAACATCTTTCTCTTCTGATGAGGAAGCGATTGCTCAACACGATGCGGTATCCGTGGGATCCGTAAAGAAGACACTGGTTGTCCAGTTCGACCAGTCTGCCTACGAAGATATGCTTCGAGCTGGGGGTAGCTCTCACTCTCTCTCTGTACAAGGCAACAGTAAGCTACGTAAGGTCTGGATGCCCAAGACATCCCCTACCGTTCCTGCCGACTCTCCGATCTCTCCGACCAACGAGGTTGTAGCATCGCTCCCTCCGCGCCTTGCGCGTAAAATTCAGTCTCCCTCCACTGACGGAATCGACAAAACTTCTGGCAAGGCCTTAGTGCCAACCCAGGAGTATACACCGTGCCTTGCGCGTAAAATTCAGTCTCTCGTCACTGGCGGAATCGACAAAACTTCTGGCAGTGCCTCAGTGCCAACCCAGAAGTATACATCGCGCCTTGCGCGTAAAATTCAGTCTCCTGCCACTGGCGAAATCGACAAAACTTCTGGCAGTGCCTTAGTGCCAACCCAGAAGTATACAACGCGCTCTGCGCGTAAAAATCAATCTTCCGTCGATGACGTGGCAGACAGAATTTCTGATAATGCCTCGACGCCAAATCAGAAGTTCCAAACATTCTCCGCGCGTAAAAATTCATCTGCCCTCCGCAGAAAAGCAGATGGTCCCTTCAACCTACGCAAGGGAAAGCAAGTGGCGGACTGCTCAACTTCTCGGCCTCTACGCCAGCAAGGGAAGAATCTGCCCGCCCTCCTGGTTACGCAGCGAGCAGATGACCGACTGAGGACCTCCTCTGCTTTACGCCAGCCTGAGCAGAGCTCCAAATTACGCCAGGTGAAATCCCTCAGCGTAAGGAAGGCTCGACATACGGAAAGACACACTCCTCGGAGATTATCCGCTACCCAGATGGCCAACCTGTTGTATACAGGTGGCACAGGGAGGTTTATGGTTCCCAACATCCTCATGCCCACTGAGGTGGACAGAAGGAACAGGCCATCTCCTTCTTCTGTAACTGCGCCTGACCTGCGTGATTATCTGAACCAGAAACTAAGAGCCAAGGGTCAAAATCATGACCTAGGGCCCTTAACTACTAAACGTGGGGAGATCATGTGGGGATTAGCATCAACAGCTAATGTCGTCACGACATATGGACCATGTGAAGATTCTATCTTTATCGTTCCATCTACTCGAGACGATCAACATCAAATAGTCTTCGGTCGCATGCAGAGTAGACCGATTGTACAAGAGGATGCTCACAAGTCTGATGTCGGAAGAATGCAAGTCCGTCGATATAGCCCACAAGCATTAAAAATCATGCAAAATATGGGTTATGATTTGAAGCTGAAGCCTGGCCTCAATAATGGAAAAGGATGACAAATACCGTTGCATGGTGATCCCTATTGTCAACGAAATCGTTTCGGGTTAGGGTATGCCTCGTCTCATACGAACTCCAAAGCCCCGGAGGCAAGTCCTTCTAAATCTACTTCTGTGGACAATGACATGTCTGGGGGTAGTCTCCCCCGACAAAATAAAACAGCATCCAAAGCTGGGGGTAGAATTCCCTCTAAATCCGAAGATGTTGTAACTATGACAGTCTTCCCCGAAGACCGCACGACTCAGGTACCGGCAGTCCGAAGGCCAAAGGGGACTTTCTCTTTCAGTGATGATGATATCATTGACATCTTCAATGCATTGATGAAGGAAAATAAGCTTCAGTTACCCAACATCAGACACCCTGAAAGGGCTGGCAATGTCGATGACCCAGACTATTGTCTCTTTCACAGGTACGTTCACCACCCCACAAGGGCGTGCTACCTACTGAAGAAGAAAATCCAGGAGTTGATCGGCGCCAAAGTCATTGTCACGCCCCGAGGCGTCCCCCGAGCCGTGACCGCCGTGCGGGCCTGGAGTTGCGCCCGCACAAGGCTCTTTAATGATTTGCATAGCAAGCACATACTCAGAGTACGCAGATAAATTGAAACACAGATTTGAAACATAGAAAAGTTCTCTTTATTGATAATGAACATCTATTACAAACTCTTGAACGAGTCAGCTAATATGCCGAACGGCTTACAAAAGGGTTGACTCAAAATGAGATAGCAGTCCTGTACATTACATCCTTTTATAAACTCAAAACGTTATAGACCTCCGGGCTGGAGGATCGCCTTGCCACGGAGCTGCATTTGTGTATGAAGAGTTGCAGGCTCCTGACTCCAAAATGCTTCGGGGGCGCGGTGAAGATGCGCCAACAGTTGGACTGGATCGGGAAGACGACTTCGGCTCCTCGCTCGGTTCGCCTTAGTGCGGAGAACCTGTTTCAACGAGGGTCAGCATATCGAAACATGCTGGTGAAGGCGAGCTAGCCTGACTATACCAATCAACACGTTGTTTAGTGAAGCATGCATATTTGGTTGGTTTCTATCTTGCCTTAGTTCATTTACAGTTAAGCAGCATATTGAATTTACTGAAATGAACGTGCCACCGTTCGGTGGATTTTACCTGACCGTCTGAATTACCTGCACAATACTTACCTTGCCTTCCCTGCCACAGAGACACAAGTTAGTATGCAACAGGTTTAAATATACACGATGATCACTGGCGTGGTGCCATAACGGACATAGTCAAGGACAGGGATAGCATGCAACCAGAACACGACAAGCACACGATGCGTTGCAAGTTATCCCCTCCAGCACACGATGACTACACACGAGTTCCGCCCGGACCGGAACGGTGCCAGTGCCCCAGCGACCGTCCGCAGAACTTACCCTTGTGCACAAGTTGTCCATGATCGAACAATACGTTACTTAAACAATCAGTTACGCCTTCGAGGCAACACGAGCACACGACATATCCATAATTGTTAAGCATTCATGCACTTTCAGGCAACACGAGTATGAAATATGTATTTGCATAAGACAAGCAACAGTTTATGATTATTTCCAAGCGAACAAGCATGAATCTAAGTATTCGTTCGTGACAAGCATATAACCAAGTCTATTCTCTTTTATCTTGGTTTCTTTTATTATTACTTGGTATCGTTTGATCGGGGCGAGGGAGTGAGGCTGGAAGCAGAGCTAGCTAATCGGGTTGGTAGCCACTCACTTAGATTTTTGGGAAGAAGAAGGAAAGAGGCGCTTCACGACTCCGTTCGCAAGCCGCCTACTGCTCGTTCACCTGCACACGAACAGCTCGATTAATACTTCTTCCTCTCTTTCCATTCTCGGAATAGAAGTGCAAGTCTATGAACGAAAACAATGAAAACCATCGAAACCGTTCAAGGAAAACAAGCAAATCCCCAAAACCAACTCAAAGCACGAAAGCAACAAGCGACATCGAAAACCGAGACAATAAAAGATAGCAGCGGAGAGGTCCCTCCTGACTCTGCCGCTAAGCCGATCCTTGGGGCGCAGTCCACTGAATATGGGAATCGATTCCGAAGAAACAAATCCATAACGAGGACGAGTTCTTAATTCAATCTATCCCGATCGAACGATACCGTCTTGTGTTTCTTAGCCGCGATCTCCGCATCGGAAGAACGGGGCGCTACATCCTACCCAACTAATTGGAAGTTTCGTCCCGAAACTTAGGGTAGAACTTACCGTTAGGGATTATTTTGCTCAGGACGACGACCATGAAGGTTCGGACAGGAGGAAATAGCATGGGCTGGATCGCCACAAGCGAGGCATAATCCAAGTCTTTTACGGCAGTACTTCTTAAGGTGCCCTTTCCTCCTACAGAAGTGACAAGTTTTGTTCCAATCCCCGTCCTGCTGACCAGCGTTATTCGGGCGCTTTGTAACGGTATTTCCTCCCTCGTTGCTTTGGCGTTTGTGACTGGATGTATGCACAGCGCCGATAGAAACGTGAGGATAGAGTGGTTCGAGAGATAGGGCGTGATTCATGACTTCACGCATTGTCCCGTACTGATTATTGACCACGTGCGAATGGATGGCAGGGCGTAGTCCACCTTCAAACCTTCTGGCTCGACTCGCTACATCAGGTAAATAGGCCCTAGCGAATTTGGAGAGTCGGTTGAATTCGGCGGAGTACTCTTTAACTGTCATCCTGCCTTGCCTTAGTTGCACGAAGTCATTTTCCATTTGACGTTGTACTGGAGGCGGTATAAACTCCTCTTCGAACGCGGCACGAAAGGTCGTCCACGAGATCGCCTCCTCTCCGTGATCAAATTGGAGAGATCGTCGATGCACGTCCCACCAATCGTGTGCGTTGAGGCGGAGCTGTAGTTGCGCGCAGGCGACGCGCCTATCTTCGGGGACCTCTAGCAGAGTGAAGTGATCTTCAATCTCGGCTAGCCAATCTAGAGCTACCACAGCGTCCTCAGTCCCGTCGAACGGGGTGTTGCAAACTTTCTTGAAGTGTCCCAAGTTGAAGGCAGTCACGTCCCTCGGCCTTGGAATTTGAGGCGTCTCCACTTCAAGCACGGGCTGTTCCACCGGAGTCGCTGCTGTTGCGGCGGAATGATTGGCAGCCAAAGTCTGAACGATTTGTTGCAGGGCATCTACCTGCTTCTGTTGGACTGAGAAACGGGTCTCTAAATTACTCTCGAGCTTGGCTTGGCGGGCATCGTCTCTTTGTCGTTGCTCTTCTAGCATTTTCATTAACCGCTCTAGCGGGTCGACTTGAGACATGCCTCGCTGGCTCCGAGAGCTTCCCGAAGTACCCGAACTGCTCTCTTGTGTTTCGATCGGTGGTTGCGCTGCAGATTGCGCTGGATCCATTCCTTCAAAAGAAGGTAAATTACATTAGGATCATAACGTATTATGGACTTATTGCATGAATGTATCTCATTTTGGCCTAGCGAGTTCAAGAGTTCGCACAGGAATTTGATCGTTAAAGGAACTTTTCCAGCACGAAGTCTAAGGAACTTTGAATCTGTGCTCTGATACCACTATGTCACGCCCCGAGGCGTCCCCCGAGCCGTGACCGCCGTGCGGGCCTGGAGTTGCGCCCGCACAAGGCTCTTTAATGATTTGCATAGCAAGCACATACTCAGAGTACGCAGATAAATTGAAACACAGATTTGAAACATAGAAAAGTTCTCTTTATTGATAATGAACATCTATTACAAACTCTTGAACGAGTCAGCTAATATGCCGAACGGCTTACAAAAGGGTTGACTCAAAATGAGATAGCAGTCCTGTACATTACATCCTTTTATAAACTCAAAACGTTATAGACCTCCGGGCTGGAGGATCGCCTTGCCACGGAGCTGCATTTGTGTATGAAGAGTTGCAGGCTCCTGACTCCAAAATGCTTCGGGGGCGCGGTGAAGATGCGCCAACAGTTGGACTGGATCGGGAAGACGACTTCGGCTCCTCGCTCGGTTCGCCTTAGTGCGGAGAACCTGTTTCAACGAGGGTCAGCATATCGAAACATGCTGGTGAAGGCGAGCTAGCCTGACTATACCAATCAACACGTTGTTTAGTGAAGCATGCATATTTGGTTGGTTTCTATCTTGCCTTAGTTCATTTACAGTTAAGCAGCATATTGAATTTACTGAAATGAACGTGCCACCGTTCGGTGGATTTTACCTGACCGTCTGAATTACCTGCACAATACTTACCTTGCCTTCCCTGCCACAGAGACACAAGTTAGTATGCAACAGGTTTAAATATACACGATGATCACTGGCGTGGTGCCATAACGGACATAGTCAAGGACAGGGATAGCATGCAACCAGAACACGACAAGCACACGATGCGTTGCAAGTTATCCCCTCCAGCACACGATGACTACACACGAGTTCCGCCCGGACCGGAACGGTGCCAGTGCCCCAGCGACCGTCCGCAGAACTTACCCTTGTGCACAAGTTGTCCATGATCGAACAATACGTTACTTAAACAATCAGTTACGCCTTCGAGGCAACACGAGCACACGACATATCCATAATTGTTAAGCATTCATGCACTTTCAGGCAACACGAGTATGAAATATGTATTTGCATAAGACAAGCAACAGTTTATGATTATTTCCAAGCGAACAAGCATGAATCTAAGTATTCGTTCGTGACAAGCATATAACCAAGTCTATTCTCTTTTATCTTGGTTTCTTTTATTATTACTTGGTATCGTTTGATCGGGGCGAGGGAGTGAGGCTGGAAGCAGAGCTAGCTAATCGGGTTGGTAGCCACTCACTTAGATTTTTGGGAAGAAGAAGGAAAGAGGCGCTTCACGACTCCGTTCGCAAGCCGCCTACTGCTCGTTCACCTGCACACGAACAGCTCGATTAATACTTCTTCCTCTCTTTCCATTCTCGGAATAGAAGTGCAAGTCTATGAACGAAAACAATGAAAACCATCGAAACCGTTCAAGGAAAACAAGCAAATCCCCAAAACCAACTCAAAGCACGAAAGCAACAAGCGACATCGAAAACCGAGACAATAAAAGATAGCAGCGGAGAGGTCCCTCCTGACTCTGCCGCTAAGCCGATCCTTGGGGCGCAGTCCACTGAATATGGGAATCGATTCCGAAGAAACAAATCCATAACGAGGACGAGTTCTTAATTCAATCTATCCCGATCGAACGATACCGTCTTGTGTTTCTTAGCCGCGATCTCCGCATCGGAAGAACGGGGCGCTACAGTCATCACTTTGCATTTATAAACGAGAAGATGGCCACTGTAAATTGGTCTCACTCTCAGGTGACAATTTGCTCCCTCACTCCAAATTTCTCCCAGCTGAGTTTGTCATGTCCAAGTGACCTCTGAACAAAACATCACGGGTTGTTGATATCAATAAGAACTTCTCCATGTCCATATCACCTCTGGGTAAAGTTCTTCTCTTTGGCTTTCTGCTATCATATTCATATGACCCCTGATAGTGCTAGTTATTCCAACTTATTATTTGTACGTAAGGTACGCCATAGATAATAAGTCTACCACCCACAAAAACTGCCATGTCCATATTACCTCTGAGCAGATATATACCTCCATCCCTAATGGAGTGTTTCCCCACAAAAATTGTCATGTTCATATTACCTCTGAACAAACCTTCTTGGTACGACTATCGATTATCATGTCCATATTACCTCTGATATCGGTTGTCATCTCAACTTAGCACCCATACTTAACTCTAACTACGCTAGTGGTGTTAGGTCCACAAAAACTACCATGTCCATATTACCTCTGAACAGATATATACGTCCATCCCTAATGGAGTGTTTCCCCAGCTGAGTTTGTCATGTTCATATTACCTCTGAACAAATCTTCTTGGTTCGACTATCGATTATCATGTCCATATTACCTCTGATATCGGTTGTCATATCAACTTAGTGTAGCGCCCCGTTCCCCCGGTGCGGGGAGCGCGGCTAAGAAATACAAGACGGTATCGTTCGATCGGGATAGATTGAATTAAGAACTCGTCCTCGTTATGAATTTGTTTCTTCGGAATCGATTCCCATATTCAGTGGACCGTGCCCCCGGAATCGACTTAGCGGCAGAGTCAGGAGGGACCTCTCCGCTGCTATCTTTTATTGCCTTGGTTTTCGATGTCGCTTGTTGCTTTCGTGCTTTGAGTTGGTTTTGGGATTTGCTTGTTTTCCTTGAAAGGTTTCGATGGTTTTTATTGTTTTCGTTCATTGAACTGCACTTCAATTCCGAGATTGGAAAAGTGGAAGAGGTATTGATCGAGCTGTTCGTAATGCAGGTAAACGAGCAGTAGGCGGCTTGCGAGCGGAGCCGTGAAGCGCCTCTTTCCTTCTCCCTTCCAAAATCTAAGTGAGTGGCTACCAACCCGATTAGCTAGCCCTGCTTCCAAGCTTCACACCCTAAAAGCTTGAACTATTCTTTGCCCCGATCAAACGATACCAAGTAATAACTAAAAGAAACCAAGATAAAAGATAATAGACTTGGTTATTGCTGCTTGTCATTCAACTTGGGAACGGTTACTCATATGCATGCTTGTTCGTTTGGAATGTTCATAATACGCTTCAAGTTTACTTAGAATGCATCTCTTCCATAAATTGTGCTAATATGGAAATACACTTGTTATGAAATAAACTGTCAGAAAGACTATGCAAAACGAATCATACAATGTTGCTTGTCTCATGTTCATGTTGCCTCAACTGCATCAACGCTAACGTGCCACGAACGATTGATCACGGACAACTTGTGCACAAGGTCAACGGGTTTCGCGGACGGTTGCTGGGGCACTGGCACCGATCCGGTCCGGGCGGAACTTCACGATAGTCTCACGTGCGAACGGGATGGCGTGTAGCGCCTCACGTGCTTCGTTGCACACCATCCTCGTTCAAAGACTAAACGGTCCATTATGGCTTATAGCCAGTGATCCCAACGTGTATATTTAAACCTGTTGCAAACTAACTTGTGTCTTCGTGACAGGGAAGGCAAGGTAAGTATTGTGCAGGTAGTTCAGACGGGCAGGTAAAATCCACCGAACGGTGGCACGTTCATTTCAGTAAATTCTATATGCTGCTTACTTGTAAATGAACTAAGGCAAGATAGAAACCCACAAAATATGCATGCTTCATTAAACAACGTGTTGATTGGTATAGATCGGTTAGCTCGCCTTCACCAGTATGTTTTGACATACTGACCCTCGTTGAAACAGGTTCTCCGCACTAAGGTGAACCGAGCGAGAAGCAAAGTCGTCTTCCCGATCCAGTCCAGCTGTTGGCGCATCCTGATCGCGCCGCCCTCGAAGCAATTTGTGTCACGCCCCAGTCCCAAAATACGTAGGACTAGGAATACGTAACACGCCAGCCGTATGTATACGAACTCCAATATATGGAAACCATATACACACGTACGCTGTACATGAATATCCAATCCACAGTGGTAAATATATGTCACAACAAGTCACACGCAGTTCTATATCTCATCCACAGCACAAATAATAGAAGAATGAAAATCAATAAATGAATATCAAAGAAGTAGTCTCAAATAGTAATCTCAAAGTGCAATAGTCGGGTGGAGACAAATCCACTGCAAATCGACTATAATAAACTACTAAGGAGAGAAGAGAATAAACTCTAATATAAGAATAAATGTCTAGAAAAGAATAGCAACTAAAATCTCTAAACAGCTGCAATGAATCACATATAATCAGAAGGTAAGATCTCCTCAGGCTGATAGGTAGCGTCAGGTCCAGGTCCATACTCCTGCGGATACTCCTGCTCACCTATATCTGGAAGGGACCAGGTCCTCAGAGGGACGTAACAAGATACAAAAAGCACATGCCAATAAAGTACTGAAAATAAACATCCATTGGGGTCGCCTAACCATCTATGTGAATGCAGTTAAGAACACCTTTCCCCACAAGTGAGCTATCTGGCTGAAAACTGGGATTTGGCATAGTTCTCTTTTGGAGATCCAGGGGCCTAAAAGGCACGTCGTCTTTTGAACGCCAGTGGCCCGCCTGATAGTACATAATATATAGTGGTCATCATGACCCGTATCTCCAGCGGAGAATCCGGGCGTACAGGAGAAAAAGTGTAAAGGAGCTCAAATGCGGTACTTGTTGTTCTCCCCACCCAATGCTCTAAGCATGTCATGTCCATGACACGATAAACCTCTAATAACCGCCAGGTCTACTAGCATGCAAAGTTTCTATTGGCAGTTATCCCTATCCGTCGCACGACCTATACGTACCGGGGGCCAGCCGAGTACGCAAGTCCGTGTCCTACATGTGACTCACACTCGTGTAAGAATAGTGTCATGGCCAATGAAACATAAATGCCTCATGAAAATGGGGTAGTCTCATAAAGTAGGTCCAATGCATATACATAAATAAAAACATAGTACGACGACACCGTCGTTACACCCAAGTTTCCTTGGACGCGCAGTTTATATAGCAGTTAAAATAAATGAACTAAATAAACAGAAAATAAATATGCATGCCTCATATGGAATGTAAATACAGTACAATGGCAAGGTATACTTGCCTGACAAGAAATCTGTAAAGTGTACGCGCCCAAATGTCAAGGACACTGAACCTGGAACTAAGGACTCCGAACAAACGTCTCCGGATACTGAAATAAACATCACCAACATTTCCGAAATGAGCAAAATAGCTAAAAAGTACATCCCTTTCGTCCAATTTGGACACAGGGGCAAAACGGTAATTTCGGGTAAAAGTGGGGTCCACGTGTGGCCCACTTTGTACCGAAAAGCGTGCCAAGGGTAACAGTCTCTAAATGGGACAAACTATAGATCAAACAAATTTAGATGTCAATACGAACCCAACGGTATGTCCAAATGTGGATTCCGATGAGCCGAACACTAATTTGTCCAAAAAGTCAACTGTAGGGCCCGCCAATTGGCAATTTGGTCAACCGTCTCAGAATCGCGTGAAATTTGGGTCACAGGACCAGCGCGTTACCACGAGTCCAGTGGCGCAAGTTTCGTCGCAATCTGACAAGCGTGCACAAAATACGTGCGAGTTCCACAAAAGTGGCGACACGAAATGTGTCCGCGGATACGGTCTGATTCCGGCGCGCTCACGCGTCCAAATCAGTCCCCACGAATTTTCACGTATCCCGTTATGCTGCGTGCACCATTCGGTACACTTGGCACACTGCGGGGCGGTCCCGTTTGGCGGGGCGCGCTCCGATCTCCAACTTTTGGAAAACCGGAAAAAGTGGGTGCGCACAGTTTTGTGACGAATATAATTCTGTCCACAGCGACTAATAGCACAAAGTTATTATACAGAAAATAAACTAGGTCTTGTAATCTACATGTATCAAAAAGAATCATCGAATTCGGATCTCTGTGTTGGGAGATACGAACTCGTCAATACGGGTGGTCATTCTGGAATTCTGCGATCCCAGAATTGGGTCTGTCCGTCCACTTTGGACGCTGTTTTACACCTAGGGGCACACGTTTTCTGAAGTTGACTATAAAACGAATATTGGAGAGGGTTGAGGGAAGATCATACCTATAAAAACGGAACAGCGTTTGGTCGAGCGAGTCGACGGGAAATCACGCCGGAGCGAAGGTGCCTCGAGTGGGAGACTGCAGTTCGCGATGTCGGCGTCGACGGGATGGTTGGATGGCTTGGGGAGGCTTCTCTGGCTGTGGTGACAGCTCTAGATGGGAAGAGGAAGTCTGAGAATTTAGGTTAGGGTTTTAGGGATGAGAAACTATATATATATATATATATATATATTATATATATTAAGAGGGAGGGGGAAGTGGGTGGTCCGCGGGTTTGGAAGCCGCTGAAGCTAATGAAATTCCTAAGTTGCTGATAGGGGCGGCTTATAGGAGTTATTGGATTTACTAACGTGGTGAAGGGCGGCAATAGCAACTTGCTGGGAAATATAACATTGCTACGGAATAGATGTATACTAAGTAATAGGTTATTATTATTACTATCATTATTATATTATTAGTTAATATTAAATTCTTATTTTCTTTTCTTTTCTTTTCTTTCTTTAAATATATATATATACATTTATATATATTTGTATAAACATGTATATATATATATATTCATAAGAAAATTTATAGATTAGGGTATTGCACATCGTTAGGCTAGCAACTGCTCAAGGGGTCTCCTACATGGAATAAAATCCGAAAAATTCCTGAAGGTCCCATAAGTCATCTAAGTGCCCGAACACCTAACATAAAAATTATTAAAAATCTATTTCTCCTATTTAGACCTAATTACTACAATTTAATTAATAATTAATAATTAAAGGTATATACGATTTTCTAGGAAGGGGGTTTTACAATTTGAACCAGGAGCTTGCAACTCTTCATACACAAATGCAGCTCCGTGGCAAAGCCGTCCTCCAGCCTGGAGGTCTATACATTTTGAAGTTATAAAGGGATGTAATGTACAGGACTGCTATCTCATTTTGAGTCAACACTTTTGTAAGCCCGTGCGGCATATTAGCTGACTCGTTCAGGAGTTTGTAATAGATATTCATTATCAATAAAGAGAACTTTTTCATGTTTCAAATCTGTGTTTCAATTTATCTGCGTACTCTGAATATGTGCTTGTTATGCAAATCATTAAAGCCTTGTGCGGGCGCAACCCCAGGCCCGCACGGCGGTCACGACTCGGGGGACGCCTCGGGGCGTGACATAGTGGTATCAGAGCACAGATTCAAGTTCCTTAGACTCGTGCTGGAAAAGTTCCTTTAACGATCAAATTCCTGTGCGAACTCTTGAACTCGCTAGGCCAAAATGAGATAGATTCATGCAATAAGTCCATAATACATTATGATTCTAATGTAATTTACCTTCTTTTGAAGGAATGGTACCAGCACAATCTGCAGCGCAAGCCCCGGATGAAACGCAAGGCCAAGAGAGTAGTTCGGGCACTTCGGGAAGTTCAAGAAGCCAGCGAGCCATGCCAAGCATCGATCCCGTCCAGCAAATATTGCGGATGTTGGAGGAAAGCCAACAAAGGGACGAGGCTCGCTATGAACGGGCCGAGAAGCAGGCGGAGGAGAGTCAGCTCAAGTTTCAAGACAATATAGAAGCTTGATTCTCAGTCCAACAGAAGCAGGTAGATGCCCTGCAACAGATCGTTCAGACTTTGGCTTCCAATCATTCCGCTGCAACAGCAACGACTCCAGTGGAACAGCCCGTGCTTGAAGTAGAGATGCCATAAATTCCAAGAGCGAGGGACGTGACTGCCTTCGACTTTGGGCACTTCAAGAAAGTCTGTAACACCCCATTCAATGGGACTGAGGACCCAGTCGTAGCTCTAGATTGGTTGGCCGAACTTGAAGATCACTTCATGCTGCTAGAAGTCCTCGAAGAGAGCGCGTCACCTGCGCACAATTACAGCTCCGCCTCAACGCACACGATTGGTGGGACGTGCATCGACGATCTCTCCAATTTGATCACGGAGAGGAGGCGATCTCGTGGACGACCTTTCGTACCGCATTCGAAGAGGAGTTTATACCCCCTCCAGTACAACGTCGGATGGAAAACAAGTTCGTGCAGCTGAGGCAGGACAGTATGACAGTTAAGCAATACTCCGCCGAATTCAACCGACTCTCCAAATTCGCTAGGGCCTATTTACCTGATGCAGCGAGTCGAGCTAGAAGGTTTGAAGGTGGTTTGCGCCCTGCCATCCATGGGCACATGGTCAATAATCAATATGGAACCATGCGTGAAGTCATGAATCATGCCCTATCTCTAGAACCACAATATCCTCACGTTTTCACCGGCACTGTGCATACCTACAATCACAAACGCCAAGGCAACGACAGAGGAAACAACGCAGCAAAGCGCCCTAACCACGGCAGTCCCCAAGGAGGAAACCCAGGGCCTTCGTGCAATTTCTGTAAGAAACAAGGGCACACGGCCGACAAGTGCCGCAAGAAACTCGGGCAATGTCTCATTTGTGGTGATTCAAACCATAGGATACGAGACTGTCCAAATTATTCTGCCCGATATCACGTTCCCTAACGGTAAGCACTATTCCTAAGTTTTGGGACGAAACTTCCAATTGGTTGGGTAGGATGTAGCGCCCCGTTCCCCCGGTGCGGGGAGCGCGGCTAAGAAATACAAGACGGTATCGTTCGATCGGGATAGATTGAATTAAGAACTCGTCCTCGTTATGGATTTGTTTCTTCGGAATCGATTCCCATATTCAGTGGACCGTGCCCCCGGGATCGACTTAGCAGCAGAGTCAGGAGGGACCTCTCCGCTGCTATCTTTTATTGCCTCGGTTTTTGATGTCGCTTGTTGCTTTCGTGCTTTGAGTTGGTTTTGGGATTTACTTGTTTTCCTTGAACGATTTCGATGGTTTTCATTATTTTCGTTCATTGAACTGCACTTCAATTCCGAGATTGGAAAAGTGGAAGAGGTATTGATCGAGCTGTTCGTAATGCAGGTGAACGAGCAGTAGGCGGCTTGCGAGCGGAGTCGTGAAGCGCCTCTTTACTTCTTCCTTCCAAAATCTAAGTGAGTGGCTACCAACCCGATTAGCTAGCCCTGCTTCCAAGCTTCACACCCTAAAAGCTTGAACTATTCTTTGCCCCGATCAAACGATACCAAGTAATAACTAAAAGAAACCAAGATAAAAGATAATAGACTTGGTTATTGCTGCTTGTCATTCAACTTGGGAACGGTTACTCATATGCATGCTTGTTCGTTTGGAATGTTCATAATACGCTTCAAGTTTACTTAGAATACATCTCTTCCATAAATTGTGCTAATATGGAAATACACTTGTTATGAAATAAACTGTCAGGAAGACTATGCAAAACGAATCATACAATGTTGCTTGTCTCATGTTCATGTTGCCTCATCTGTATCAACGCTAACGTGCCACGAACGATTGATCACGGACAACTTGTGCACAAGGTCAACGGGTTCCGCGGACGGTTGCTGGGGCACTGGCACCGATCCGGTCCGGGCGGAACTTCACGATAGTCTCACGTGCGAACGGGATGGCGTGTAGCGCCTCACGTGCTTCGTTGCACACCATCCTCGTTCAAAGACTAAACGGTCCATTATGGCTTATAGCCAGTGATCCCAACGTGTATATTTAAACCTGTTGCAAACTAACTTGTGTCTTCGTGACAGGGAAGGCAAGGTAAGTATTGTGCAGGTAGTTCAGACGGGCAGGTAAAATCCACCGAACGGTGGCACGTTCATTTCAGTAAATTCTATATGCTGCTTACTTGTAAATGAACTAAGGCAAGATAGAAACCCACAAAATATGCATGCTTCATTAAACAACGTGTTGATTGGTATAGTTCGGTTAGCTCGCCTTCACCAGTATGTTTCGACATACTGACCCTCGTTGAAACAGGTTCTCCGCACTAAGGCGAACCGAGCGAGAAGCGAAGTCGTCTTCCCGATCCAGTCCAGCTGTTGGCGCATCCTGATCGCGCCGCCCTCGAAGCAATTTGAACCAGGAGCTTGCAACTCTTCATACACAAATGCAGCTCCGTGGCAAAGCCGTCCTCCAGCCTGGAGGTCTATACATTTTGAAGTTATAAAGGGATGTAATGTACAGGACTGCTATCTCATTTTGAGTCAACACTTTTGTAAGCCCGTGCGGCATATTAGCTGACTCGTTCAGGAGTTTGTAATAGATGTTCATTATCAATAAAGAGAACTTTTCCATGTTTCAAATCTGTGTTTCAATTTATCTGCGTACTCTGAATATGTGCTTGTTATGCAAATCATTAAAGCCTTGTGCGGGCGCAACCCCAGGCCCGCACGGCGGTCACAATTCGGGGGACGCCTCAAGTGATTCTACGGAATTGGGTCGTGACACTTAGCACCCGTACTTAACTCTAAGTACGCCAGTGGTTTTAGGTCCACAAAAACTGCCATGTCCATATTACCTCTGAGCAGATATATACCTCCATCCCTAATGGAGTGTTTCCCCAGCTGAGTTTGTCATGTTCATATTATCTCTGAACAAACCTTCTTGGTTCGACTATCGATTATCATGTCCATATTACCTCTGATATCGGTTGTCATCTCAACTTAGCACCCGTACTTAACTCTAAGTACGCCAGTGGTTTTAGGTCCACAAAAACTGCCATGTCCATATTACCTCTGAGCAGATATATACCTCCATCCCTAATGGAGTGTTTCCCCAGCTGAGTTTGTCATGTTCATATTACCTCTGAACAAACCTTCTTGGTTCGACTATCGATTATCATGTCCATATTACCTCTGATATTGGTTGTCATCTCAACTTAGCACATGTACTTAACTCTAAGTACGCCAGTGGTGTTAGGTCCACAAAAACTGCCATGTCCATATTACCTCTGAGCAGATATATACCTCCATCCCTAATGGAGTGTTTCCCCAGCTGAGTTTGTCATGTTCATATTACCTCTGAACAAACCTTCTTGGTTCGACTATCGATTATCATGTCCATATTACCTCTGATATCGGTTGTCATCTCAACTTAGCACCCGTACTTAACTCTAAGTACGCCAGTGGTGTTAGGTCCACAAAAACTGCTATGTCCATATTACCTCTGGCAGGGTCTGTCTCAAACTTATTACTTGCACTCAACGTGCACAACAAGTAATAGGTCCACAGTGGAAATGGAGAGTTCATGTCCATATTACCTCTGAACTATTTTCATATTCCCCAACAGAGAAAAAGTTAGTTCACGTCCATATTACCTCTGAACTACGTCTCTTTGCTTTCCCCATAGAGTCATATTACCTCTGTCGGGATTGGTCTCAAACTCATTACTGCCACTAGCGTGCGCATAAAAGTAATGGGTCCACTAAACTTCCCCAGTGGAATGTTCTTACTAAGCATATTCTATCATGTCCATATGACCTCTGAATAGATATGTCCTGATAAAGTTTACCGAGAGTATATCACGTCCATATTACCTCTGATATCACTTTCACCCAAACCTGTCATTTATATTCCAAAATGATGGGTCCACAAAGTCAGATAAGAGCCTCATTACCAGGAATCCTGAGAGGACGAGTAGCTGACTTCTTCTTCTTACGAGGGGGAGTCTGCTTCGGAGCAGGAGCCCTACGCTTGCCAAAGATGACCAAAGCCCCTGCAGGCGGAGGTATGTAGCCCCTCGGCACCGCCAACAGAGGCTCATCTGGATTGACGGCATCCTCACCCTCATCAGAGGAGACTGATGGGACATCGACTCTCCTCCCAGACTTGGAAGAGGGCACCCTAAAACTTCCAAGCATGTCAAAATCACGATGGAAGGTGTTGGTGGCCACATAAAACTGCTCATACGTATGTAGGATACGCAGCTCCATGGAGAGCGTAATGACGGGCACGGTGAAAATTGCTCCAGTGCAGCCCATGATAAAATATCGCCATCCTCTCGCCCCATCAATGAGTCCACCCCTGGACCTGAGGCTGGTGACGGCATTGCCCACGTGCAATTGGTCGTACCCAAACTGCCTGGCAAACCGACTAGGCAGGTAGGGCTCCAAGAAGCATGGGTCCTCACTCCTGTATAATAAATGGGAAGGTCTAATACAGACCAACCAATTAAAAGCCTCAGGAGAAAGGACGGTCTTCTCTCTACCTGAATCCTCAAGCCTAACCCCCGATTGATTGCGATGTACGGAGGGAACAGTGCAGAAGAGCTTCCAGCTGCGACTAATGTTCAGCACCCGCCGACAGTCTAAAACTGTGGCCACGTTCCAGGAGGATTTCTTGTAATTCAGCAGGAAACTACCCCCCGAACTACTGCCAGAGCCGGAAGACATCACTCTGGGGTTATGGAGAATTAACCATCCCATCAAATACAGGTATGGTAATTCTATCCGGGGAAAGCTTTCATGCCGAGCTTCATCGACAAGCAACCCATCAGTCATGGCCCTCAGGCCAGCTTGTATGTGGCACACCATGGCGGGGAGCAAGCCCAGTCTTGCCCCAAACACCAGATGCACTGCAGGCCATAGCGTATTGCGGTAAATGCGGTCCGCGGATGCAATGTCGGGTACCACCAGTCGGCGCAGCCATATAGAAAGAAAGCCAGCCAGTTGAGCTTCCTTGGACAGAGGCCTGCGGCAGTGCCTCAGATAACTGTAGGCCTTAGTGCCTGCAGGATATTTTCCTATCCCTTCATCAAGGATCAGATCCGAAGCCCTAGCGTCTTCCATAAGATCGTCGACTTCCTGAGCAGTAAGCGCGCTCAGAAAACTCAGAGGCTGATCCTTGCCTTCCAAGACTTTCTCCGGCTGAGCAGCCCTGGCCCGGTGAAAGAAGAGGTAGGACGTCCACTTGTTGGTATGAGCCAAATCGGAAGGCTCACCATAAAAGGCGGTGCACGCCAGGTAATGACACATCAACTCCTGGTATACTGCCACCACCCGAGGGTCTGAATCCCCCAGCTCCCGGTTTGTGGGAACATACTCCTCATAAGGAGTATCGCCCATCGGCAGTCTCGAGATCTCTGCCATCTCATGGAGGGCTAACCCCAACTCCCCCAGTGGAGTGGCGGAAGTCCCGGTGAGCGAGATATATCGCTCCATCAAGGCCAGAAATAGGTTAGGGTTCAGGGGCAACCTAATACTGGTAGCATTCACGGCTGCATACAGGCCAATGCTCTCCAGCTCGTTCCGAAAGTGCTTCAAGGCCTAGTCAACTAAGCAAGCCCACCGAAGATTGGTTGGTGTGATCCACCCATTGCACCGAGGATTCCCCTTAGGGTATACTCCTCCGTGCCCCATGAAATCATTGTAGAAAGTCGGTAACTGGACCGGCTGGAGCACCAAGCTGTCTTCGCTCGGGACACTGCCCGGGTACAATCCCCTGAATGGCGTTAGAGAGCTGTAAGGGCGGCTGACAAATGACCCATGCCCAGATCCTTTCTGATAAAATATCATCTCCGGACGGCCGTGAAGATCGGGAGTCAGCACCCACGACATCATCCTGGGATGTGTAGCATGGAAGAAGGCCGAGATGGGATAGTCTCTCAGCATCTTGGGCAGGTACATGACCAAGCTTCCGACAGGGAAGACCCAGAGTTCTTTCTTCGGCTTCGTCTGGGACTGCTTGTCAATCATATCCCCGAAGAGGAAAGCCGGCTTTATATATTGCTCCCCGTCTACATACGTCAGGGGCTCTCCGTTGATCATGTTCAACAGCGTTCGCTCGCCTTGAGCCGATATCAGGATTCCCCTTCCTTCAGGATACTGAGATCCGGACACAGGGAATATCACGTGCGATAAATCCTCCAGGTAGTTGGAATGCAGCATCCCTGCAGCAGAACCCATCACCTCAGCCAGTGCAGATATACGAAGATTAACTGCAAGATGCAAGAAAGACACGTCAGTTTCTATACTGGACATTACAAACTTGCAAACATATGCCAGAGGCAACAGTCTGTGCTTTACGCCAAGACTGTAAAAACTTAAGCTTTTACGCTGGAATCCATTTTCTAAAGCGTAAAATTCAAGGTTGGCAGTATACAGTCTGTGCTTTACGCCAGACCGCCAAAAGTTCGAGTTATTACGCCAGAATTTTCATCCCGAAGCGTAAAACTCAAATTTTATAGTATACACCAAGTTTTCAACAGTCGAAGCTTTTTACGCTCAACTGCGAAAATGTGGAGTTTTTACGCTGACATATTAGAAATGTGGACGTAAAAGATTAAAACATCTCCGTGCATCACCTTCCTCGAAGAGGCTATCAGCATAGAAGACGACCTAGCGCGGTCACGTACAACGTGTGCGAAGGATTTTTAGTCGTTCTTTTTCGTCCCAAAAACTCTACCTTCAAGCCCGGGTGCACTGCTCGTTGCCGGGACGCTTCGCTCAGAAGGAAGCTCGCCTTGCCTGACAGAAGTTGCTCTCGCTTGATCAGAAGAACGAGAAGAAGAGTCGACCTTCTTTCCCTTAGAGGAGGAGGAGACCGGTTTCGGGGCCATTGCTGAAAACTCTGAATGCTCGGAGAAGAAACGAAGAAGAACTCGAACAGACGAAGGCTTTCTCTCGCAGAAGACGGATGAAAAGTTTTTTCTCTCAAAAACTTTGGATATATATAGAGTTCGGATGGACTCCTCGGATCCCTAACCAAATCAGACGATTAATATTCGGTTATGATTGGGGACTACGTCAGCTTGTTATTCTCGAAAGACGGACAGTCAACGAATTCAAAAAAATTTCGTGCACAGCATATTCGTGGTTCTATGCCAAGGAGCTTTCTACGCTCGACAGCTACAGATCTACAGTTTTACGCTCAGGGACTATAAGTCTATGGTTTTATGCCTGGATGCCTTTGTGCTCAGTAGCTTTTACGCTCGAGAGGCTACAAACCTACGACTTCACGTTCAGAAGCTACAAATCCAGGATTTCATGCTCGGTGGCTTTTACGCTCAGAGGCAACAGATCCACAACTTCACGCTCGAAAGATTTCCTTTTCAGAGGCAACAGATCTACAGTTCCCACGCCAAGGAGCTTTCTACGCTCGACAGCTACGAATCTACGGTTTTTCGCTCAAGGACTATAAGTCTATGGTTTTACGCCCGGATGCCTTTGTGCTCGGTAGCTTTTACGCTCGAGAGGCTACAAACCTACGACTTCACGTTCAAGAACTACAAATCTATGATTTCACGCTCGATGGCTTTGACGCTCGACAGGCTACGAACTCAGGATCTTACGCTCATCCACATTTACAAATCTCTGACTCTCCACATTATCTGAGAGATACCAGGCCAGAGTATGCGTACATATCTGAACAACTCCTAAGGCGGTCAATTGCAAGGGTTCACGCAGATGATACTCCTTCTTGGCCCCAAAATATCCCAAGTACCCAAAGCAACACGGAGTTCAACATTGAAAATAACTCTCCTTATTGGGTCGATGGGAAGTTCATCCAGAATCCAGTCTGAATATTTCATCTACAAGTTCAAGATGGCGACTCAGTTTGACAGCCATTTCTTGCCCTAATTCCAAGGGATTTTCGGGAAATTATTCTTGAAGATGACGGCCTGACCAAAAATTCTTCTTATCAGAAGTGACGGTTCAGGATTCTACACGGCTCCCCATGCCTAACAGCAAGACAGTTCGAATGCTCGACTTAAATGCTAAAGCAGCTTTCTGCGCATCCTCAGTTATGCGTAAAAGACAGGACGGGACCTAATGCTCTTTCTATCAGAGTCGGCATAAAATTACCAGAATTATCGAAGCTATACATATTCAGACTTCACAGCAACATATATGGCAAGACGATCATATGCACAGAAGAAGACGATTTTATTAAAGATTAAAATCATGGTTACATATGAGGGAAATCTAGCCTACAAGGGTTTTTCTTCATTTCTATGATTACATATGAGGGAAATCCCGTCTACAAAGGATTTCCTCATCGTCGTCTGAAGAGCACGCCCAGAATCTATTCTGCCAGGTTCTCGCACGAGTGGGCTTCTTCATCCATCTTCTCCAGCAGTCAGTCAGTTCCCGCAAACTGACTGACATAGGTGATCAATGGCGGAAGGATACAGAATTGGGCCTAGACCCATCCTCCAATACAGAAAAGCAGGGTAAATCTGCTTTTCTGCGCCCAGCGCCATGACAGATTGAGTTGAGATATTTGATCCAACTCAATCCTGGACGGAGCCAGTTCATCTGCTCTCGTCCACGGAGGTATCAGGAGAAGATACAGCTTGCAAGCTGTGTGGTCAAATATGACCCTTCCTCTCTCTGGAAGAACCGCCATACAAAGTTGCTGATTATCCCGAGCAAGGGAGGCTATGATATCCTTCCATGGTCCATCGTTGCAGACGACGCTTGCTCGAAGACGCCTTCTTTTTCGGCTCCTTACATGCTGGAAGAACATGGTCTTCTTCTTCCTCAAATTGACCTGACGAACTCCGACGATCATCTCTGTGTGGTGAAGGAAATGTGGGAAGAACAGGTTAACTCCTCAGCCTTTTTATAGGCGAAAGAGATCACACCGATCCCCAATAACTCTGCCATAAAGTCAGCCTTGAAAGAACGTGTCAGACTTGACCGTTTCAGGTTCCAACCAGAGCGTTTCAGATCACGAGGAACGTTTCATGCTTCATTCAAAGCGTTTCAAATTACGAGGAATTTAAAAGCTTTGAAGGGGGTCTTGTAGAAGCATGAAAAATACGTCGAGTAGCTATACGTGGCATCTTAATATTGGGCAGCGTAAGGAGCTAACTTCAGAGCCATCGGCGTACAAACAGAGCTTTCCCGCTAAAGAACAGCGTGAAATATAAGCTCAAGGACCATCCGCGTAATGCAGTATGTCCAGGCTGCTTCAGCGTAAAAAGGGTGCTCCATCGCCTCTATGGCGTAAAAACTCATCCGCTTTCAATGCAGCATTTAAGCGTACGAGAAACGCTTTGTATTCCCCGAAATGAACCTATCAAATCATGCAGTGAACCTGACGTCTGACACCTGACAAAGAGTACTGCACGGCTACCCAGACGACGGCTGGAATAATGACAGACCCTTCGGGACACGCCTCTGCATTTAATGCACAGGATGATGGCGGATCTTTGCATTCAATGCAAAGGATTTGATTAAATATCACCGAACCGTCGTCTACTGATATCTTCTCGGCGTAAACTTCTTTTTCGCATACGAAGGAATACGCTGCCTTGTTTTACACAGGCAGATGTGAGCCGCTTACGCTCCGCAGAAGACAGACAGGCTGCCACGTCAAAAGATGCTCTTCGTACAGGGCTCGAGGCACGTCTCTGCATTCAATGCACAGAGTGGTGACAGGCTCGAGGCACGTCTCTGCACTTAATGCTCATAACGGTGGTAGACCTTCAAAATACGCCTCTGCATTTAATGGGCAGGATGATGGCGGATCTCTGCATTTAATGCAAGAGATTTGATTATATCTCCAAAAGCCGTAATTCTGGCTAAGACGTCCACATCATCACTCTGGCACGTTACGCATCGGCTTCTACGCCCACTCGGCTTCTATGCCTACTCGGCTTCTATGCCTACTCGGCTTCTACGCCCACTCGGCTTCTATGCCTACTTGCCTTCTACGCCATAGTGACAGGATATTGGCTTCTATGCCAACCTCTTCTACGCAAGGGATACCTACCTACGTGGCTTCTACGCCGTGATCTTTGCAGCAGTTATACGCGTTGTCTCTTAATTGACACGCATTACACGCTCATTCAGGAGATCATTTATACGCAGGCAACGGTTATTATAACCATCACGTAAAGGGGTGCCATACTTCCCACGGCTCGGCTTCTAAGCCAGCTGGGTGGTCACTGTCACTAAAACTCTATAAATAGAGACCTCTATCAACAGAGGTCAAGGTCGAAAAATTGAAAGGAGAAGACTAAAGGTCGGAAAAATCTTGGTCGAACTGAGGAGAAGGTCAAGGAACGAAGAGTCAAAGAGTCCTTGAGAGAGAGGAATCCAGAGCTCAGGCAAAGAGTAGTGATCGACGACTTTGGCATCGTGCATCCGCCCTCTTTTGCAACCTTCGAAGTTGCTTTCCGTCTTCCACGGCACTTCTTTATCATAGTGTGGTCCAAGGGACAAAGTGATCGACTGCAGATCAGACTCCTATAGCAACATTTATCTAGATTAAAAAATTGTACTAGTTATCCTCGTATAGGATTAATTGTACTTTCTGTTTGTAAACCAAAGAAACGAGTTTCGTATAAACCTCGTCATTATATATCATTCTTTCGTTTATCACCACAAGCAATTATAATGGTCACTATCTAAATAATCAAGTAAAGATAAATATTTATGCCTCAATCCACAATAAACAGAATACAACGAGAATGAGCTACATGTGCTAAAGTCGGCCGCCCAATAACACATAAGCTCGAATAGACTCGAGAAAGGAATACGAGTGTATAAAACTAGGCTACATCAGCAGATGAATAAACAATATGAATAAATAACCATAACTCAGGTAGAAATAATATAAGTACCTGGCACCAATGACGCATGACAAAGCAACATGCATCAACAACTCCAGAAAGGCTCCATAATGGTCTATGCTGCAAAACTGGTAAGGGACCAGGTCCTCAGAGGGACGTAACAAGGTACAAGAAATATCATGCCAAAAGTAAAACGGTATAATACCACATACTCAAGGGTAAACTACTGTAACCATCTAAGTGATATGCACATGTGAGCATCACTCGTACTCAGGCTGAAACCACTACAGGCTCTGTGTCGGGGAGCCCATAACATCAAGTAATATCTCGTACTCCAGTATATGTGCCAAAGATCTGAGACAGAGTCTAAGGCACCTTCAGTAGTATAGTATAGTATAGTATAGTATAGTATATATATATATATATATATATATATATATATATATATATATATATATATATATATATAATCATAATCAGCCTGTAGTATGGTGTGTGTCTCCCCCCCAATGTAACCTCACGTCTCATGTCCACGATATCTCATATCCATAACACGCAAGATCATGACCTCTAGCTAGTACAACGAGTCATAATGATATCTATATAATATGCAAGTCTCATATTACGAATCCTGTAAGCCTATACAGAATTACCATGAATAACTCAAGAAAGATTCTGTCACATGAAATAGTGTCAATTGTCCTAAGGTATGACATACTTGGTAAAGCAATCACGTAAAAATAGGATCGTGGTATCAACCCTCTAAGTAACGTTACTCGACTCCGTGTACGTCGTCGACACCCGAATCTTGTTCGGACTCTAAGCAATGTCTCACGGTAGGCATATCACAAGAATATATAAAAAGAAATACAAGCAGACAATATAACATGATATACTGTAAGGTAGGTAAGGTACACTTGCCTGGGTTTTGAACTCCGTCAACTGCTCCTGGAAAAATAGAATATGTACGTACACCTCCGGATACTGAAACAAATATCATCAATATTTTTAGAATACTTGAAATAGCTAGGATTGACTACCCATAAGTCCAATTTGGACACATGGACGAAAATGACAGTTTCGGGTCAAAGCGGGGTCCACAAGTGGCCCACTTCGCACAGAAAAACGTATCGAAGACAAAGTTCTCTAAATTTACCAAACTTAGTGTCTACGAGTCCAGAATGATGGCACAAACTCAACAGAGTATCTAAAATTGGATTCCGGTGAGCCGATCATGAAATCATCGTCCAGCGAAATCGTTGGGCCCTCGAAACGGTATTTCATCAACGTTCTCAGAATTGAACCAAACTTGGGTCACATGACCAGCGTAATGCTGTGAATCCGATGGTGCAAGTTTTGTTACAAAATGACAAACACACATGAAGTTATGATAATGTGTCGGAATAGGTCGATACGATATTTTTCGACGGATACGCGTTGATTTCGGTGTGCACGCACATCCAAATCAAGTTCCGTAAAATCACACACGTCCGCGTTGACGATACGCGACTTTTGGTGAAATTCTCACGCGACGAAGTCACCTCGTTTGGCAGAACATACCCTATTTTGAGAAATTTTGGGTTTGCTAAAACAAGTTTTTGACACTTTTCAGCATTAAAATAATCACAAAATACATCGAATTTAGAGAAAGTGTTTAAAGGGATTAAAACTAGGTTATGTTGTCAAGAAGTCTGTTCAGGTAGAATTTTAAAATACTAAATATTTTGAGAGAAAAATGGGTGCAAAGTAGGGGGTTTAGACTGGTTTTCTGTAGTTTAAAAATCATTTTTTCGGCCGATCTTTGAGTCAATTTACACACGATTTAAAGAAGAAATAATATATCTAATTGAAGAGACTAGAAGGTGGTTATGTTGTAAACCCAACAAAATAAACGGATCAAAAAATGGATGAACGTAGAGGAAGAAATCAGACCTGAAACTTGAGGTGATGGAGGTTGGACGCTGATATGCACAGTCTATTTTTTTGGAAGGATCTGGCTGGTTCAGTCGGCCGTGGACGGCGCGGCGGCTGCTGTGGTGGCCGGGGGTGGTCTCCTGAAGTTGACGGTGGAGGTGGTGGTCTGTTGATAATGGTGTGAAGGGGGGTTACAGTAAACGAACTGAGGGGTCGGGGGTTGCGGAAATGAACATAGGGGTTTCGGTTTTGGGTTTGGGTTTGGGTTTGGGTTTCGGGTTTTGTTTATTATTTCTATTTCCTTTTATATTATCTTATATATATATATATTTGTATATATATAGCCATTTATAAATAGGTTTGTACCTCAAATAATTTCCAAAAAATCTATAATACTTTAGTAATAGTTGTACACCAAAAAATATATTTTCTATGTAATATTTGTAATTAATAAATATACTTAAATATCTATCCATGAATTTTATATTTTTCTAATTAGCTAAAAATAATAGAAATTCTTCCTTAATCTCGATAATAACATAATTCCAATAAAATAATAAAATTTAAAATTTTAAAATCAGGGGGTTTATAGACAAAATTGATAACGCGATGTGTGTGTGTGTATGCGTGTCAAGTTACTATTAAATTTTGTCGGTACGTAGTACGCGGAGTCGAGTGTAAAAACTATTATTATGTGTGTGCGTGTGTGTGTGTGTGTGTGTGTGTGTGTGTGCGTGTGTGTACGTGTGCGTGTCAAGTCACTACTAAATTTTGTTCAATTAGCGACGGAATATTGGATTATATGAGAAGTACAGTGCACACGGGATGTTGGATTAGTGACGGGATATTGGATTATACCTTTATACTTCATAGCCGTTGATTTGGGGGTTCCTTTGATATATATATATATATATATATATATATATATATATATATATATATATATATATATATATATATATATATATATATATATATATATATATCGGTATGTTGGATTATATGAGAAGTGCTGCAGGTAGTGTGGGAGAGTGGCAATTTGGTTATGACATGATACATGACATGACACAGACCCTAACCTAAATTTGATACACGACACAGACCCTAACCCAATCTGAGTTAATTAGACGCAGTCTTGGGTATCAAGTAAGGTGTTGTGTAGTGCACACTTGTGCACATTGCAGTGAGGGTGTGTGTGTGGATATCTCGGTGCTGCTGACACTAACCCTATCCTAATCCAAACTCAGACACTAACACTAACCCAAATTCGGATACGCGGATACACTAACACGCATACACCAACCCTAACACGGACACGAACACACACATATATTTGTATCATATCATCTCATGATACGTATGGTAAAATTGTAGGACACATGGATATGAAAGGTTAGGACACGATATCGAGAATAAGGTTGTAAGTATTTTATCGGACATAGACACACGCATACATGTCAAGTGTGGATATCCAATAGTGTGCATTCTCCACAGCCCTCGCAGGCGTCGGCCTAAGTCCAGGAGACCGTTGACCGTCAGTTTGCGTCTCTCCGTGACGAGTTGCTGCGAATGATGGAGGAGCAGTCCCTATCCCAGCCGCAGGCGGATGATGCGACGCTCATTGCACGATTTGATACGCTCGAGCGCAGCATCATGGAGCTCAAGGATATGACAGCTGATCTTAGAGCATCGACAGAGCACAGCGTGACGGAGCTAAAGGCATCACAGCTGTCCATGGGATAGAGGCTGACGATGATGCAGGATTCAATGGTTCATAGCAGTACGAGACTGTTATCTACCATGGATTCATACAACCATCGACTAGTAACGTTGGAGCAGATACGTCCTCCTGGTGCGCCTTCATCGATACAGACTCCACTAACACACATAACCCAAAATCGGACATGCGATGCGTCCTCTAGGGCCTCCACTGCAAGTGTGTATTCCCTACAACCCTCCCAGGCGTCAGTCCGAGTCCAGGAGACCGTTGACCGTCAAATTGCGTCTCTCCGTGACAAGTTCCTGCGAAGGATGGAGGAGCAGCCCATGTCCCAGCAGCAGGCGGATGATGTGATGCTCATCGCACGATTTGATGCGCTCGAGCGCAGCATCATAGAGATCAGGGATATGACAGCTGATCTTAGAGCGTCGACAGAGCACAGCGTAATGGAGCTGCAGGTATCACAGCTGTCCATAGGAGAGAGGCTGATGATGATGCAGGATTCAATAGTTCATAGCAGTACGAGGCTATCATCTACCATGGATTCATACAACTATCGACTAGCAGCGTTGGAGAAGATACGTCCTCCTGGTGCGCCTTCATCAACACAGACTCCACCGACGTCACTGCCTTCTCCATTGACATCGGTGTCGATTTCACGGGAACAGTATGATTTGTTCTTATCCCTGATGCGCGACGGTGGTCAGCCTCCTACAGATCCGCAGTAGTCCTAGTTATGATAGTTTACTGATTGTTTGTGTTTTGACCTATAATATTTGGTCATTTATGAATATTCTTTATTTTTGAGGATTTTAGACTTTATTTCTTGCACTCAGTTGTGTGAATATTTATTGTATTCTTTACGACTAGATTTTCTCCTAACTCGGTTTGTAATCCTAATATTTTATTTTCTTTAAATTTTACTATATTATTCATATTAAATGTATGTTAATTTATCGGTGTTAAGTGTTCCACCGAAGGGGTCGGCGAACCCAGCGAATTCAATGGAGGGTTGCTCCGGGTCTATTTATATAAATTGTGAATTCATAAACTGCGGAAAGATTGGTTTAAAAACTATTTTATATTCTATTTTTTTATATTTTTTTACTAAAAATTTAGCGATGTTTAGCGACGTTTAGCGACGTTTATATACGTCGCTAATTATGTCGCTAAATCGTTGCTAAATTTGTCGCTGAATATGTCGTTAATTATGTCGCTAAATAAGTCGCTAAATACGTCGTTGAATGTCGCTAAATTGCTGACATGGCAGTATTTGTCAAGTCAATAAAATGTCGCTAAATGTGTTATAAAATGTCGCTAAACAGAAATAATTTAGCGACGTTTAGCGACACAAAATACGTCGCTAATTTAGCAACACAAAATACGTCGCTAATTTAGCAATGTTGCGTCGCTAAACGTCGCTAATATGAAAAATATTAGCGACGCAAATACGTCGCTAGAAAATGTCGCTATAGCGACGTTTTTCCTGTCAGCGTCTAGCTTAAATGCGACTTCATTGAAACGTCGCTAATTATGTCGCTAAAAAATTTTAGCGACATTTTTAGGCCATTTAACGACGTTTTCAGACGTCGCTAATTTGACTTATTCTGGTAGTGAATTGTCACTTTATTATATCGATAGACGAGGATAAGAGTAATGCGAGAACCCCTCGAGATCAGATTCACAATCCTTAAACCAAACAAGGATCGGGAATGCAGATCCTCCCCCGAGTTGAACTATGCCCCTTATTCTATCCAACGTATAATAAGGTGGTCAAAGAAAAGTATTTTAATTAGCAAGTTATAGTACATATAAGGCCACATCTACATGGCTCATGTCAGGTGCTTAGTCAAATTTTAGCACACGGTCACATCTGGGTCATATAAGTTATTTCTAGATTTAACACATAGCATCACAATCTTTCAATCAAACGAAAATATTAAACCAAGCAAGTGTCACGCCCCGATCTCCCGCGGGCTAAATTCGGCCGTTCCCGCTAGGCGAGAATCACCGCACCAGCGCTCCCGCGGAACGATCACTTTATGACCCATTCGGGCGTGATGCCGCACGAGCGTAAGCCACGCCCGTGCAAGGCCGTGGTTCATTGGCTGGCGATAAGAGTTCTAAGCAACAGAGTCGCACAGATTGTCCGAGTGCAGCGGAGTCATAAACGCATAGCGATTTGGTAACAGGTTCACTAAGTTGACAATATAGAGGAAGCATTGAATAACACAAGTTGAAGTAAAGCAACTCTTTATTGATATAAACAAGTGTTACAGGCGGCGTATAGCCGAGATTACAAGTCGCTCAAGCCTCTCTCTCTCTGAAACAGTAAAAGTGTACCAAGTGGCTACAATTATGGAATGATTGTACATGCGATGCTCATAATATTATATCTTCTATATGTGCTTCTGTTCCGGGCGCAGTGCCCCAAGGCTTCAGAGTGATCTCCTGGCCTTAGCACGCACGAAGGAGGCATCCGCACCGGTTCTCCCGTACCCTGCATACAAACTGGTGGATTATCAGTACATTGAATGCACTGGTGGGGAAGCTACTCGCCCGCTCGACAAATCCATACACATAATATAGGTTCCGTGCACCAACTATTATATTGTCTTGCTAGTTGCCTTAGGATCAGTTTCATGCAAATATTGAATAGCCTAACTCGTGTGGCAGTGCGCCGTGCGACATGAAAGAAAACACGGCGAGACTTACCAACTTACCATTTTACCTTCCATGTCTAAGGCATTGTTAATTCAAGCACGGACAAGTATAAACATTTAAGAGCAATAGCATATGCAAACATGAGTATTGTTGTATCATGATCGTTCAGGTGTTCAGTTATTTTATTTGACACGATGCAATGACTCGCACGCGGATAGCCGCTAAGCGAGGATGACTTATCTATATGAACGTTAGTCGCTGGCATAGCCATAAAGGACCATTTATAGTCTTGAACAAGGATGGTGTGCAACGAAGCACGTGAGGCGCTACACGCCATCCTGTCCACACGTGAGACTATCGTAAAGTTCCATCCGGATCGGACTGGCCCCAGTGCCCCGGTGACCGTCCGTGGAACACAATAACCTTGTTTCCAAGTTGTCCGCGACATGCAGGTCAGGGTCTTTCCAAATCCATAACTTAATATAATAATCCATGATTCGTGATCTGAACCGAGCGTTTGCTCCAAGAGCTGAGATTCGTGGATTCGTTAACATGATTCTCGTTCAGAGGTATACTTGATGGGATTATCATTCAGTTGCAATGTGATAGGATTCTTGATTCATGAACAACTTGCCTTGATGCATTTTCCCTGGTTCGGGGCTGCCTTGGCGACCTAACGGTCCCGGATACTTGCAGGTTCATTCAGGCACGGAACGACTACGTAGTAGTCTCCCGGGGTTTGGATGAAAAAAAGTTAACATACAAGCAGACAAGCATGCATTTGTATAAACACAACATTCACGTTAGCTCGGGACCGAAGGTAAGCTGAGAGGTTAAACCGTTAGGGGACTTCCCGAGGGACACGTTCTAGGGTAGCATGCGAGGGTCTGAACATATATATAAGCAATGTTTCATTTCCATGTTCTAGCATAAGCAATACAAGTTGGGATTATTCCCTTAGCTAGGTACGTTTGATTCTTATTAACATGCAGGGGTGATTCACCTAGCGACTAGCATGTATCGTACCACATTTTATGTGTGCTGGCTAAGCAAAGACAAGTTCACCGTAGCCACCCACCTTAGCGATGATTCGCCTCGGTAGATCGATACGTCAAGCGAGCCTCTGAAAGCCTAAGCCGGATCCTGTAGGGACAAGTCTGGATATCCTTTGCCTCAAGCGAGTGTTCTCGCCTGAGCAAAGCGGGTCGGGACATTGCACTTTTCCCGTTTGAATTGGCAGTCCGCTTGAGAGGAAAGGGGCGTTACATCCTACCCAACTCAGAAAAAGTCTCGTCCTCGAGACTTACTGAGGACAAGCAGTACGTTTCAATCAATTTTGATTTAACAATACAAGGCTGAGGCAAACCTACACAAGTCGTTGTACTTGTTCATTTGGATATTCACTTGCACAATCATTCGAGATCAGCATATCGCTAGTCTGGATCGTACACGTATTCGTAGCACTCCTGACACATGCACCTCCTTAGCGATAGCGAAGTCTTAGCACTCGAGTTTCACATCTTCTTAAGTCTTGGATCGTGCACAAGTTCAAGACGTCCCTCAAACATATACATTCAGCCAAACTTAGAGATAGTGAAATCGGACAAGCTACTTGTGATAATCTCAAGGGTTCTCACTCAGGTTGGCACAAAGGCCACTCGCAGCACAATATCATACAAGCAATCATATCATTCAAAACATATTTTAAAAGTATTTAGACTTATTGTTGGAATATCCCATTGAGGCATTGAGAGAGAGAGTACACAAAACCCACGAACGAGCTTTCAAAATAGAGATATTCAAAATGAAGTCCAAAGGCGTAGAAGCCAGGCTCTGATACCAACATGTCACGCCCCAATCTTCCGCAGGCTAAATTCGGCCGTTCCCGCTAGGCGAGAATCACCATGCCAGCGCTCCCACGGAACGATCGCTTTATGACACATCCGGACGTGATGCCGCACGAGCGTGAGCCACGCCCGTGCAAGACCGTGGTTCATTGGCTGGCGGTAAGAGTTCTAAGCCACAGAGTCGCACAGATTGTCCGAGTGCAGCGGAGTCATAAACGCATAGCGATTTGGTAACAGGTTCACTGAGTTGACAATATAGCGGAAGCATTGAATAACACAAGTTGAAGTAAAGCAACTCTTTATTGATATAAACAAGTGTTACAGGCGGCGTATAGCCGGGATTACAAGTCGCTCAAGCCTCTCTCTCTCTGAAACAGTAAAAGCGTGCCAAGTGGCTACAATTGTGGAATGATTGTACAGGCGATGCTCACAATATTATGTCTTCTATATGTGCTTCTGTTCCGGGCGCAGTGTCCCAAGGCTTCAGAGTGATCTCCTGGCCTTAGCACGCACGAAGGAGGCATCCGCACTGAACGAGGTTCTCCCGCACCCTGCATACAAACTGGTGGATTATCAGTATATTGAATGCACTGGTGGGGAAGCTACTCGCCTGCTCGACAAATCCATACACGTAATATAGGTTCTGTGCACCAACTATTATGTTGTCTTGCTAGTTGCCTTAGGATCAATTTCATGCAAACATTGAATAGCCTAACTCGTGTGGCAGTGCGCCGTGCGACATGAGAGGAAACACGGCGAGACTTACCAGCTTACCATTTTACCTTCCCTGTCCAAGACAAACATTGTTAATTCAAGCACGGGCAAGTATAAATATTCAAGAGCAATAGCATATGCAAACATGAGTATTGTTGTATCATGATCGTTCAGGTGTTCAGTTGTTTCATTTGACACGATGCAATGACTCGCACGCGGATAGCCGCTAAGCGAGGATGACTTATCTATATGAACGTTAGTCGCTAACATAGCCATAAAGGACCGTTTATAGTCTTGAACAAGGATGGTGTGCAACGAAGCACGTGAGGCACTACACGCCATCATGTCCGCATATAAGACTATCGTGAAGTTCCATCCGGATCGGATCGGCCCCAGTGCCCCGGTGACCGTCCGTGGAACACAATAACCTTGTTTCCAAGTTGTACGTGATATGCAGGTCAGGGTCTTTCCAAATTCATAACTTGATATGATAATCCATGATTCGTGATCTGAACCGAGCGTTTGCTCCAAGAGCTGAGATTCGTGGATTCGTTAACATGATTCTCGTTCAGAGGTATACTTGATGGGATTATCATTCAGTTGCAATGTGACAGGATTCTTGATTCATGAACAACTTGCCTTGATACATTTCCCCTAGTTCGGGGCTGCCTTGGCGACCTAACGGTCCCGGATACTTGCAGGTTCATTCAGGGCCCGAAGGTAAGCCGAGAGGTTAAACCGTTAGGGGACTTCCCGAGCGACACGTTCTAGGGTAGCATGCGAGGGTCTGAACATATATATAAGCAATGTTTTATTTCCATGTTCTAGCATAAGCAATACAAGTTGGGATTATTCCCTTAGCTAGGTGTGTTTGATTCTTATTAACATACATGGGGTGATTCACCTAGCGACTAGCATGTATCGTACCACATTTTATGTGTGTTGGCTAAGCAAAGACACGTTCACCGTAGCCACCCACCTTAGCGATGATTCGCCTCGGTAGATCGATACGTCAAGCGAGCCTCTGAAAGCCTAAGCCGGATCCTGTAGGGACAAGTCTGGATATCCTTTGCCTCAAGCGAGTGTTCTCGCCTGAGCAAAGCGGGTCGGGACATTGCACTTTTGCCGTTTGAATCGGCAGTCCGCTTGAGCGGAACGGGGTGTTACAAGTGTCCAATGTGTGCAAGAAACAGGGTACCGCATAAGAATAATAGGGCATAGGCAAGCTGCCGCATGAAGCAGGGTGCCGCATGAGATATGGTGCCGCAATCGAGGCCGCATGAGACAGGGTACTGCATGAAGTCGAGGCTGCATGGTTGGCTTGGACGCATGGGCCAAAGTAAGGTCCACTCTTCGGAAACGTGTCATATGACAATCAATAAATACAAGTCAGAAGAAGTGACATAAAGCGATCTGATGTGACAATCAATAAAGTGTGTCGGGATAAAAGATAAAATCATACAAAGTTGTGCCAAGTCGGTGAGAAGTTATGCATCCAGAAGAAGAGGGACGCATAGCTCCTGGCCGCTTGGTCGACGAGGTCGCATGCACACTTGGCCGTGTACATACTTGGCCGCATGAAAGCTTTTGGGACTTAGTAAAAAAAAATCAACTTGTGAAGTTTCATTCGTCCAAGTCCATGCATTTGGTCAAGGGCGCATGAGCAGATTCAGTCATGCGTCCAACAAAGTTGGCCGCATGCTGACTCGAGACGAGAAGTCCGGGCCGCATAGCACATAGTGCCGCATAGCACTCCTTCGTCTCCTCCAACAACAACTTTTCGGCCATGGCCCAAAAGCTCGAAAACAAAAATTTGTTTCTTTCATAGAAACCTCAAGTGATGCTAAAATCTAGCAAAGTAAAGTTCTAAACTACTCAAAATCAAGTGCGCATCAACATAGAACAACAAGTTTTCGAAAACATAAAGTTTTAGGAGATCAAAACCCAAGAAAACCCAAGAAAACTCAAGAACACATAAAAAGAACACATTAAAAGCTTCTAAACTAAAAGTCTAGATCTACACTAATCAATCCACCAAAATCGAAAATACTAAGTTCTAAATGTATGGAGAAACACATAATAAACATAATGGAACAATAAAATATAGGGTTTCTTCATTCCTCATGCAAGATGTACTTGCCTATGGAGAGAGAGAAAATCTAAGCAAAAAATTGGAAGAAGAATAATGAGAAGTGAGAGTGAAGTTGGGTTATATATGAAGGGTTTGAGGTTTGGATAACGGATTCAACTCATGATCAAACCAAACCAAACAAATAAACCAAGAGCCAAGTGAACCAAAAAATATGTCTAATCTCTCTACAACATACAACTATGCTAGCAAAAAAAATTAAATATACTCCAAATACGAATATCGAAAACTTGAAAGTAACATTTTCTGACTCAGCGTGACCATAGAAGAAGTTGAGTCACATGTGACCTCCCAAAACCGATCTACAGTATAAGGATCAAGGGACAATCTAGCGGACAGCTTTGTCAACAAGGATACTCATGTTAATTTCTAGTGGAGTCCAACCTAACATCATTATCATCCACAGCAAACTAACATAAAATCAGAGGGAAAAAAAAAGGTGGTCTAGTTCTGATGATTGAAGTTTGAGGACTTTTCTTCTTGCAGGGTTATGATCAACATGAGGTCACCTTCAAATTAATCTTATATATATGGACGTATCGAATCTTGCAAATTGTCCGGCTAATAGTTATTTCCAATTTCCCTCCAATGTTATATAATTATGGATTATGTAACACCTGACTCAATTAATTTAAGCTCTAGTTAAATTAGATGTTATGTGGCTTCTCGCGAAACCACATAAATTGGAGTGTCATCTTGATGAGATTCTTGTTGTATTTTGGATATTGGAAACGAAACGCAACGCAGAAATTGTCTTTCCAAATCAAAAAAATTGTGATAGAACCAAGCAATGAAATACTAATATATATAAAAAAATTGTCAATGTCACACAAAAGTTAAAACGCAGACACGTCAATTTTTTGACTTTTGCGAGAAAAATCACGAGACGATCGGATTCCAAATCTGAAAAGTCTTCACTACTGAATTAGAGTATTACAACCTCTATAAATTTTTCACCGATCCAACCGGATCACCACAACTATTTGGACGGCGAAAGTGGATTACGGACTTCCGAAAAACAAAAGACAATGGAAAAAAATTATCCGAACTTGTCTCTCCTTCTATGTAGCCGTCAAGGTTATAACATCTGCAACCTGACTCGATTCATTTAAGCTCTAAATTAGATGTTATGTGGCTTCTCGCCAAACCACAAGGTAATATCTGTACTTGTATTTTATTGGCTTGGATTGTCATCTTGATGAGGTTCTTGTGATATTTTAATTGGATACCTCATGTTTGTTTTTTCGAACGGTATATTCTCATTATTACCAATGCATCTAATTGACCTACATTAGTTTCAAGTAGAAAGACATTTATTTATGGTGACACAACACCTAACTCAATTAACTAAGCTCTGGATTAGTTTAGGAGTGGTTCTACAGGGAACTGAGAGGGGGACCGCGGTACCACATGTCCTTTTCTTATTGGTTCCGGACAAAACCGTTGACATTAGCAGAGAAAGGCTGGTGTCAGCAGTTCTGGCCGGACCAATAAGAGGGGACCCATGGCACCGCGGTTTCAACTGCGGTCGGTCCAACAGGACTTTTCCTTAGTTCTGACCTCAGGTTGATGAGTTTCTTCTTATTTTGTAATTTAATTTAAGAGAGACCCTGTTTGTCTTTTGTAACATTAAGACAGCTAAACTGATTGATCTTGACCTATATTAATTTCGAGTAGAAAGACATTTATTTCTCTGGCTACTTGAGGTTCAGAATGGATGGTTTGAATGTATGTTGTAGATATGTGGACTAAAGTTCAAGTTCAACATCTAATCTAGAACCTACGTACAAGAAAAAAAGTATATATAAAAGTTGTTTGTTTCCATGTGGTTGTAGCCAACTAGCTAGGAAACTTCGTATACAAAGTATAGTTTGGTGGTGCAGAGATGGAGAAGAGGAAGAGTTGATAGTACTGCCCATGTGACTGTGGCCAGGTGCATACCATCTTCTTTGTATTCCTTCCTGTAGAGGACCACAACCAGCTAAACTTAAAATTATATATACATATGAAGTTTCATCATGAATGTTTTCTTAAGCTCACTTCCTTGTCTTTTCCTTTCTATTATATATATATATATATATATATATATATATATATATATATATATATATATATATATATAATACAGAAAATTGCATATGGATGGGAGAAGTTTTCCATATTTATGTAGAACAAGAATTTTTTTTTCTTAATTACATGCACATGGATGAAATACCAACTGACTTGACATTTTGGAAGAAAACTATATATACGATACAAACTCAATTAGCGTCTCAAATTTTGTTTCAAAAATGCTATTGATTGGCGCCACAGAGCATTATTAAAAAAAAAAAAAATTTAAAACGACCGTTTTCGACTGTTGGATAAATTTTTTATAAAAATAAATCCATCCAAATCCAACTAATCAGATGTCTCCCTGTGATCCATACCAAACACAGCTAATTAATATATATATATATTTTTAATATATAATAGGAATGAAACGCCAACCCACCTAGTGTTTTAATTCAAAACCGTGAAACGCCAATAGAAATGACGTCTTCTGTGACACTCCAGAAATTTAAAGCAATATGGAGAACTTCTCCCCTCCATATTCTATTTTCTGCTCCAAATTTGATGCCCAATCAACTACCATCATGATTTATGATTTTCTATAATGGTCAAGAATCTATGCCAGAAACAATAAGTGCAATTGCACACCTAAGGCATATATATAGGCTTGAACACATTCTGGTTCAAGCCTTTCTTTTTAACTGAATGGGAGCATGCCATACACCTCATGAAACTTAAGTAAACCAGATTTATTTTATTTTATATTCGGAGTCAAATTTTTTAGCCAATGTTCTAAAGATGCTGGACGACAAAACGTCACTTTTTTGATAATAAATAAACAAAACATAAATAATTAAAATTAATAGTAAGCATAAGTTATATTAAAACAAATGTACTATCAACATGAGATTACCAAGACATCGAATTCGCGTGACTCTTATGATTACCGAATATAGGTATAAGATCCTAATTGGGTAACAGAAAATCGGTGGATCGAACCACGTAGACGTATTATTCTTTCCATTTATATATGGTAGAAGTTGGAGACAATAAGTCCAAAAGACATACAATACAGCGTGTACAAAATTTCGATAATTACGTAGGATATTTAAAAGAAACATTAGATTAGGCCAACTAAGAGAGAGAGAGAGAGAGAGAGAGAGAGAGAGAGAGGTAGACTTATTGTAGGTAGCAAATAGTCCATGTAGGCAGCAAATAGTAAAAATTCACTAAGTAAGGTTAATCCAATTTGTTGAAAGAAATATGTGGAACAAAAGATGTCTTTTCAATTGCTATAAATTAACATATATCCCGAAATGAAAATAAAAGATGAAGAAAAATATTTAGTAGTGGCTTTTCCCTATTACGCACGTGCTTGTTCCCAATCTGATCAACACTTTTTAAGGTTTTGACCTTTTCCTCTTTTGGTCAGGAAATTTCAGGCACAGCCCACAGGTTCTTTGTTTAATGCTCCACCACTGTGCTACCAACCATCCCAAGTTTGAGCATGTCTAAAGTTCTTTTCCTTTTCTTTTTCTTTTCAGAAAATTTACTGTAGCGAAATAAATTTATATTAAATTTATCTAAACGAAATAAGTTTGAAAAATTTAGAAAAAAATCAGGCTCCGCCAACAGTGTTGGCGTAAAACACAACCGCTGTACACGTAAGCAGTAAAAAAAAAAATTTTAAAAAAAAAGTGGGCCCCACGCCAATTTCCGCCAACAGAGTTGGCTGAAATTGGGGGGGACCAATTTCAGCCAACTCTGTTGGCGGAATTGGCCCTGGGGCCCACTTAATTTTTATTTGGTTTGGTTTGGTTTTTTTAGTTTCTTTGGTTTGGTTTATTGTAATTAGTTATAAAAACATAATTCAAAACAAAACTAAATAAATTAAAATCCAAAACAAAAGTAAATAAAAAAACTAAATAAAAAAATGTTGGTTGGCTGTTGGCTAAAAAAAACAAAATAAAAAAACAAAATAAAAAAACTAAACCAAATAATAAAACAAAACCAACTCAAAAAAACCAACTACAAAAAAACAATCCAAAACAAACCAACCCAAACCACCCCAAAAAACCGTGGGCCCCACACCCCAAAATCCGCCAACTATGTTGGCTGAATTTTGGTGTGGGGCCCACGGATTTTTTTGATGGTTTGGGTTGGTTTGTTTTGGTTGGTTTAGGGTTTGGTTTGATTATTTATTTTGTTTTATTACTTTATTTTTCATAATAGACATAACATAATTAATTTAAATGTTTCTAAATTTTTTTTGGAGATCGAAACATCATTTTAAATCTGTGGGCCCCCACATCCAATATAAATTTATTTCACTACAGTAAATTTTAAATATTCAAAAATAATATTACCGAAAGTCAAATTTAGAGATCGAAACATCGTTTTTTGACGATTCTAAAATTTTCCGAAGTCCGTCAAACGGTGAAACAGTTTATCCCGTAGTACTTTTCCATACGGTCATTTTGGCTCAAACTGGAGCTTGTTTCGATCTCCCAGTCAAAAGTTATGATACTTTAAAGTTTTAAAATTTATATTTTTGCCTGTAACATATGCGTCTTGTTTCGGATAAATTTTTTTTCTACATGATTTGTGTTACACTCGTCGAAAACATACAAATCGACTTATTATTTAACAAAAAATGATTTATAAACAAGTAGTTATGGCCGTTCGAAGTCTGTTCGACGGCAGACGTAATAGTCTTACGGCAAATTTTTAATATTATTATTTTTTAGCGTCTGTTAACGACGAAAAAATTTACGATATAAATATAATATTTTTAAATATAAACGTCCAATTCATATTGATATTTTTTCATAATTTTTTAAACTTTTATGTTTTAGATGTAATTTATATAAATTTTGATGCTTTGGAAACAAATTTCCGAAAATAATATTTCTAAATATTTCTTTCCAATTAATTTATTTTAATTTTATTTCGTTAAAATAAATTTACTTAACTCTAATTACAAAATTAAACTAAACTAAATAAATAAAAAAAATATATAACTAATTACAATAAACCAACAAAAAAACCAAACCAAAGGAAAAAAAAACCAAACCAAACAAAACCAAAAAAAAAAAAAGTGGGCCCCATGGGCCAATTTCCGCCAACTGAGTTGGCTGAAATTGGCCCCCCCCCAATTTCAGCCAACTCTGTTGGCGGAAATTGGCCGTGGGGCCCGCGTTTTTTTTTTTTTAATTTTTTTGCTGTTTTCCGCCAACACTGTTGGCGGAGCCTGACTTTTTTCCCAATTTTTTCAAACTTATTTCGGTTAGATAAATTAAATATAAATTTATTTCGCTACAGTAAATTTTCTGTTTTCTTTTTGGGAAAAAAAAAAAATCAATTAAGAAGACACTGTCCATACAAAAACCTAATTTTTACTGTAGATGCAATGACAACCATAACCGAAACTAATTTTTACTGTAGATGCACATAACTAATAGCTATTTCTTTCGTTGGTTTGCATTGAAAACAAAAATTGTGGCTAAAACTAAAACTAAAACTAAACATGCAGTAAGCTATTAACTCCTCTTGTATGTACATTAAGCAAGAACTGTGACTGCTCAACACACAATATATGTTATGGAAATCCTTACTATTTAGCAGCCGTGCAGCATATATCGATAATCACACTAAACTTTACACCTACGAAGCATATATACACTCCAAATATTCTTGTTCTATTTGTCAGAGCATCATCAGTCGGAGATATTTCAACTTTCAAGTATTATATTTTAACTTTAGTCAATTTATGTAAGTACTTAAAGGCTACAGTGGACACTTGTTATTTTTTGAAAATTATTCGAAAGCTCAGCGACACTTCAGATTTGGAGTGTGTTCTAGTTCCGCTACATTAATTTCTGGATCCACCAAAAGCGAATAAAAAATAACGATAGAAAAGAGGGAGATCAAATCTTATCAAACAAGGAAGGAAAATAAAGAGAAAAAATAGGGAGAAAAAAGATGAGGTTAATTTGGAGTATTTATTTGGAGTATGTCATTGTGTATCAATACCAAGAAAACATTCCAAAAGTAATAGTTTATACAATTTTCAATAATTTGGAATATATGTTTGAAGTGTCCCCACTGTGGATGCTCTCACGGAACCACTAAGGGAGCCCAAAAGAAAAAAAATATCTTTATTTATTATATATTTATTTGTTTCATTTATATGAGTTAGTCCACAACTATTACATTCTACTTCACCAAAATTTAAATTTCTGGTTCTGTCAATGCACGAAACACTTACACTATGTTTGAAAACTTTGTGGGAGGAGAAAAAAATTTAAGAGAGAGAAAAATGGAAAAAAATCAAAACTAATTTTAACTCTTCTTGTTTGGATAACCAATTTTTTTATAAAATAAATAGATAAATCTCCTCCAGATTTCTCTTCTCCACTCTTTTTTTCCTCCTTTTTTTTTTTCCAGACAAACATCATTAGTTTTAACTTTTTTTCCACATTTCTCTCAAATTTTTTTCCTTACCAAATGTAGTGCCAATTATAGTGTTTTTTTTAGATGTCTAATGATATGCATGTGACTTTCTACATGCTGTTTTGCATGTCATTTGAATCCATTGTTTCACATCTTTTTACGATTTAATTTTGAAACTGTCTGTCTAACCAGAAAAGTTATACCTGTTCTCGCTGATCACAGAAGTCGGTTGAGTTGGGTGCCAAATATAGTGTTATAGTGTTTCTTCGAATTTGTGCGAGATAACTTCTCACCATCAACTTTAGTATAGTGTTACAGTGTCTTCTTCGAATTTGTGCGAGACAACTTCTCACCATCAACTTTTGTATAGTAGTATCTTCTTCGAATTTGTGTGAGGAATTTGTATATATATATATATATATATATATATATATATATAAGCAAAATAATTGGAACCACTGGACAAAGGAAGCAATAAAAAAAGTTCATGTACATAAGAGAGAGAGAGAGAGAGAGAGAGAGTTTGCTAATTGGTGAAAGTGAGCAGCACAAGTTCCAAAAGAGATTTCAAGCAAGTACACAGAAGCGAAAGAAGAGGAGCACATCACAGAGGAGGAGGAGGAGGAGGAGGAGGAGGAGGGAGGAGGAAGGAATGAGAGCAGGGACAGCAAGGAAGCAAAAACAGGTAGGTTCAAGGCTCAAGTACTATGATACTATTTTGCATATAGGCCCCTCCCTGTTTCATTTTTGTTGTTGTTGCACATAATATATATGTATAGAAGAAGGACCAACAGTGGAGTTGGCCTGAACACTTTGTTTGTTGCATCTATGTAGTTGTGGCCCAAGCTGGTGCTGAAGAAATGGCTCAACATAAGCTCGAGGGACTCCGACTTCAGCGCCGACGAGGGAGACACCACCGAGAGCGACAGCGACTTCGAAGGTTACTTACTAATTAGCTACTGCTATCTCTGCTGCTCGATCTAACCTTAATAATCATCTATTGACTCTTTTTATTTATTTATTTATTTATTTATTTATTCTGCAAATGGTTTCTCTCTGCAGAGATGTATCGATGGGAGGAGCGTAAGTGCGAGGAAGATGCGAGATTGGATGAATTTGGGGCCGAATCATCATTTGGTATTTGCTTCTTCTTCCTTTTTCTTTCTTTCTTTCTTTCTTTCTTTCTTTGGTTCTTTAAATTGTTTTACGGCCAAATTAACCTAAGGGCACTCCAACTATAGCGCTCGGACATATTTTATCTTTAACTTTTTACTATCCAATTTTAGTAACCAACTTCATAAATTGTTCTTTTTGAGACAACTTTCGTCATTATTGAAGTACATTAAAATCACTTCAAAAACATATAATTTAGTACATAAGTGCAATTATCATATATTCTTTTGAAGTGGCCTCGATTTGCTTCAAAATTGATAAAATCTGCTTTAAAAAATAATTTATAAGATTGGAGTGCCAAAATCGAGCATATGACCAAACGCTATAGTTGGAATACAATTAGGATAATTTAGTATTTTTTTTAAAATTAATCTTAAAATTGTTGCCCAATATTCTACTAGGAGGGGTTGGAAGAATATATTCCTTGAATGCTTTTAGTACTGCGTGATGTATGTGGCTATGTAGCATCTCGAGGCAATGCGTCTTTTTCATAATTTCTCATGCTTAACAATAGTATTTTTGGTTGGGGTAGGGCTCTAATGAACTTCCAGTGATAAAATTCAAGCCATCATGTGCTACCCCTTTTGTTGGAGTTTAATCATTTCCATTGGAAGGATGATGACCTCCACTTCAATTTGTTCAGTGTTTACTCTCATCATTTCCCCAAGAGGAAAGTCAATTTTCGGAGTACTTCTTCCGATGACAATGATTCATACCGTTTGTGTATATTATGGATGGCTGATATACTATGCACTGCATAATTAGCCAAGGTCACCAAGGAGTTTAATTTGTTGCGGTTGTCTTAGCCTTCTAGGGTTGATTAATTTCTACGTATGTTGCACAGACACGGTATAAAACTGACACAGGAGGGAGACGATAACACAGATATGGCATCTATTTTGGGTTGTTCTAGTGTATTTTTGAGGTCCGGGTTTTGTCTGATACGAGTGCATTCATGTCTGACACAGCATAGCTCCGATTTTTGGAGTGTTCGTGCTTCCTACTATATTTTTTATCTATAACATATAGGAAGTTTTAATCCAAATTGTTCATTATTATATTATTATCATTATAGGGATCGGGATTCTCGTTATTATGTTATCCGAAATAGAAGTCTTTGGATTGTATTTTTTGACTGTTCAGATTAGATACTAAAACTATCCAATTTCTTACGATATATTGATCTAATCTGAAACGGTTAAAAAATACAATCCAACGGCTGCTATTTCGTTTCTTGTGAGATTTCGAGGTCAAATAATACAATCCAACGACTGCTATTTCGGGAAATAAACGACACATATATTGGTGTACTGTGAAAGTTATGGGAACTATGAAAGTTATGGAAATTGAAAAACGATATTTAAAAAAAAAAATCAATTCAATGCCTTCATGTGCAGGTAGCCACATTGGTAACATTCCATACAGACATAGAAGAAGAAAGTCGGAAACCCTTCGGGCACAATACATAAACACCAAAGAAATCAGGCATGGGCCTCTACTTGTCTCTTTGTATCTTGGCTATAGGTCAAATAGGCGTTTCTGATGATAAGCAATACCAAATTTCCTAGAAGAACCTCTCCTTGCTTTATCATAAACTCCAGTTTTTATGCAGTCGAAAGCAATGATTAACTTAGGCTCTACTTTCTTGACTGATCTGCAGCATCTGGTCTCCTACAGGATTTGTACAGGGACATGGAACGTTGGAGGGAAACTTGCGTCAAATGACACAGATATTGAAGACTGGTTAGATATGAAGGAAACTGCTGATATCTATGTGCTTGGGTAAATGCCTTGAGATACATTTATAATGTTCTCTTATGTTTGTCCTTTTTATATAGTTCTACGAAAAGCATAATAGGTTTTATTGGCTGTATATAGGGTAAAGTGCAAAAAATTTCTCGCAAGATTTACACTTTTAGCAAAAAAATTCAATAATTTTTTGATCAATTAAACTCTCGTATTTTGGGTACTTTGATCATATCACCCCATCGTCGTTATAATTTGAACGTTATAATCAAATTTTGGCTCGAAAACGATTGAAATACCCAAAATACTCATGCACATGACCATTTTGGTCTTACCATCGTTTTGTATATAGGTTTAAAATACTCCATATTTTACCATTCCTTTCATTTTCTCGCCCATGTTTTACTCCGTTTCCACTCTGTTTCACATTTGTATATTATTAGTTTGTTTTCTTTCCTACGTAAATAACCAAAATAAGTCTTGTTGACGGTAAATTAACCTTGTTCTCATTGTTTGTTGACATTGACGTTCGATTTGGGTATAAATTGCACAAAATTAAAAATTATAGTATTTTTTTAACTATGAGTATTTTTGCAAAAAGAGTGAATTTTGCGAGGTTTTTTTTACACTTTACCCGCTGTTTATAAGATAAAACTTCTAAAGTTTGGAATGAGGAAAAAAAACTTGATGAACAGACAATAATAACAAGAAGGAATATTAGACATGATGTATGTTGCATGACACAGATACGGCACGTCACATACACGATCCAGACACGGCACCATTTTTGGTGTGCCCTAGTGTATTTTGGAGTGTTGCATGACACATATACGGCACGTCACATACACGATCCAGACACGACACCATTTTTGGTGTGCCCTAGTGTATTTTGGAGTGTCTGACACGTCACGACAGGATTACTCCTAGTGTATTATGGAGTGTCTGTCAAGTGTGATATGTCGCGACCGTATTACGTATCTGCACTATCATGAGGCTTATATTTCCTTACATATCTGACCTTTACATTTTTTGATATGAAAGATTACATATAGAGCATGGGAGGGTATATGAATGTTCAAAGGTGTAGAGTCTTACATTAAGAACCTCCCCTTTTCTCCAAGGTTCAAACCTCAAAACATGTAGCATAAATTGCAAAGTTCTCATTGTCTGGGGATTCTACTGGTCACTGGACATAGTTAACTGACTCCTTTGGACCTTTCCAGTTTCAAATTTTCTCATATATTTTAGTTTGGTGCTTCTGCTTAGATTTTACCTTCCCTTCGTCTACTGCAATACTTTCCTTTTTCACTACATCCCCCTTATTTCTAGGTGCTAACTGCTATGGATAATTCTTGCAGTCTTCAGGAGATTGTTCCGTTGAATGCTGGAAACATCTTTGGTGCTGAGGACAGCCGCCCAGTTCCAAGATGGGAACATCTCATTCGTCAAACACTGAATAGGATTCAACCAGTTAAAGAAAAGTACAAGAGTCACAGTGATCCTCCTTCCCCATCACGATTCAAACCTTCGGATGCTGGTCCTATATTTGAAGATGAACTTCTACCCGAGATTGATAGCGATAGTGATGAGGAAATCCATCCAGTGGATGAAGAATCATTCAGCTTCTGCATAAATGATGATAGTAAAACGGCAGGTGAAGATAGTTCAAAAGATTATTTAGCTTCCAGTTACCCGATCAACACCAATATGGACATCCCTCAAGATTTGGATCATCATAAACAGTCCAATCTGCAGATGTTTGATAGATCCAACTTCAATTTTAAAATTTGTGAAGTAACACCGGAATCATCACTTACCCGAGTGAAAAAGCTAACAAAAACACTTAGCAGCTCAGAAAGGCTTGGGTTAATTTGGCCAGAACAACAATTGGACATGTCTGCTCAGAGCACATTAGATGATTCAAGACCACTGAAATATGACAAAGCTTTTAGAAGTTACAATTCTTTCAAGTCTGTATACGGAGATTACAATACAGGATCCAGCTCCATTCCCGAGCTTAAACTGGATGATATTTTTAAAGTAAAGAAAAGATCTCCTTTTGTGAGGATTATAAGTAAGCAAATGGTTGGGCTTTATCTTTCAATATGGGTCCGGCGAAGCCTGAGGAAACATATTCAGAATTTGAAGGTGTCCACTGTTGGTGTCGGTGTTATGGGTTATATTGGCAATAAGGTCAGTTTACTTTAAAATTCAAGTGATGTTCTTAATGTTTTAACAGCAGTTTTATCTTTGCATGGCATCAATTGTGTTGCAATCCTTTAAAATGTCAATAATTACTCTTTCCATATAGTTAATATTTAAATGCATAATGTATTCCTCCTTTCTCGCCCTTTTGAGTTCCAGTCAGTTATACTGTGTTAGCATTGCATAGCTATTTTGAAGTTAAATCTTTAAGTTTCTTAAGCCTTTCAGTTGCAGTTAGCTCCAAATTGATGTTTATGAGAAAGAGAGATACTCCAGCTGATTACTTGGACGTCTGAGTCTTAGAATAATTATATATATTTATCTGGAATCTGATAAATGTTTCAAAAGTTTTATTTCTTTGCCATGTATGTCAGCTTTTAAGCTGCTCACAAGAAGGTGTGTCATTTATCTGAATAACCTAACTCATGGATTTATACTTGTATGATAAAACAAATATGAAATGGAAGCATCTGATTCAAGCCATGAATCTTAGGATAACTTGTAAAGTTGTACCCGTTCATTTTAGAAGCTTGGGATGGACAGGAAAAAACCTTCAAAAAACATTACCCTCACTTTTTAGGCTTTCTGAAATAACAGATGCTTCAAGTCCATGTTAGAAATTATTGCATGTCGTAAAGTTAGGGTTTATGAGTTAAATATCCCTCGAGGAAAATGAGAGCAATGAAAACTGTAATATGCCTGATGATAATCGGCCAGAGTTTGGAAATGTTTGGAAATTAAGTGAAATTAAAAGAAACAAGTTAGATTGGTATTAAGCTCTACTGGATCTCAAATTTGGAAGCGAAGTTGTCATCATGGACCAGTAGCAATGATGCTTCTTTAACTATGTTTGTCCTCTGATCTTTGCTGTATTATTTCATTTCAGAAGAAATGATGATGCTTTTTATTTTTATTTTTCATGATGCACATTTTTTAGCAATGATCATTTTTAATGCGACTTAGAAATAATTTAACGAGTTTCAAATCTGTTCCAGGGATCGATTTCAGTCAGCATGTCAATATATCAGACATTTTTTTGCTTTATATGTTGTCACCTAAATCCAGGAGAAAAGGATGGGGATGAACTTCGAAGAAATGCTGATGTACAAGAAATTCACAGAAGAACACAATTTAGTTCAGTTTCAAGGATTGGTTTGCCTAAAACTATTTATGACCACGAGTAAGTAAACTTTTTTCTTGTCTGACTGCAAACACATTATCCCATTTATTTCTCTTCATCTGTAAGAAGGCCATTAGTTTAGTTCCACTGTGGTGTATTTTGTATTATACTTTATCCTTATAATTCTACTTGCATATTATAATTTCAACAAAACAGGACTCATTTATAGGATCATGTGCAAAAACTCCTATAATACTTGGAGATTGGGCAATTTGATAATAACAACTTTTTTGCTATACACTATCATGTGATTCATAGCATAGTATGGTGGCAATGTGAATGAAAGTTTTTGCTAGATGAGTGCATTTAATTACTGTTTATCACCCATTACGTTATCAAAATGAATACACCCATTTAAGGTTATATATCTGTAAGGATTGGTGGATGTCAACCAAGTCAGCTGTACTGCAAGTTTGTTATATGTGTGGAAGAGGCACATTTTGTTTGCGTTATCTTTCTTTGTCGCAAGTTCATCATCCCAAATTTGAAATACTAATAACATGAATTTCTTTTTCTTTTTATCTAACTGACCGTGAAGGGGTTGATTGGTGAACGAACTTTCCTTCTTGAAGATAGAAAATCTTTTTTATTGTGCTTGATCTCATGGCAATAGAGAGATTAATATCATCAAGAAGCATATATACAAAACTGTACGACATATAATACAGAAGTTATGAAGAGAGCGAAAGAAGATAGGATTATTATTATATATTTATTTTTGAGAATTGGAGGGAGACATGTCCCGTGTTTCATTAAAGTGATTTTTAACAAAACAACCCAAAGCTTGTTACAGGCTAATTACAACATAAAGTGAAACAAAATGAACACAAAATCCCCACACAAACACACCGTTCAAAATGTCTTTCTCATCGGCAGCAGTAGAAGCCACATCAGTTAAGGTTCTATCTCATCCTGGATTTTCTTTATTTTGAATATCATGTTGGATGCACTACCTTGCTCTTGAGAGTAAGTTCTACTACCGATTCCTTGTGGTTATTACAAAGTCCACAATGTATCTGATCCATTGCATTTTCCTTTGATTTGATTGTCCCTGATAAGGATAGCATTCTTGCATGTGACCCACAAGAATAGATAATACTTCCATAGGATCTTTGACTTACCAATAAAATTGGAATCCCATCTCTTAGAGCAAAGATCTTCCCTCATCCTTTTATGATGGACACGGACCTCCATTGCTGAAGGTAATTCAATACTCTCTCTCTACTTAGAGAACCACTTAGGGTGTGTCTGAATTGGGGTCTCCACCGTCCCCCTCTCCATTGAAATGAAATTGGATTCCATTTATTCCAAGTCTCCTCGTAGAGCGTTGGGAATTGGGATTTAAGGGGAATCTGATCCCTACACCATGGGAGGACAAAACACAAAATTTATCTCCTCTTCCCTACGTGAAAATTGTACCAGTAAATAAAATATCTCTAACCTTGGAGACCCATGCCAACAATCCAGATTTATTACTCTTCTTTCTTTCAGCCTTTCCCCAAACTCCTTCCTTGATGCCATAGCTTGTTAGAATGATCTTAACAAGTCAACATAGGAATAATTTTATCAGTGTCTTATCAAAATATTCTTTTGTTACAACTACTTTAGAAGTTCCATTCCTTCTACCAATGCATATATGGTTGCACTATACTCAGGTTATCTTCTCTCCTTACTATGAAGGGCATACTTAAAGAATTCTTCTCTGTATATGAGAAATAATTTCCTCTACGTCTTACCTTAGTATCTAGTTTTCATTTTCCTTGCAATTGTCTCTAATCCGTAGGTACATTTATTTTTATTTTTTCAGGAGGATTATCTGGTTAGGAGATCTAAATTACCGCATCAACTTATCTTATGAAAATACGCTCAATCTCATCACCAAAAAGGAGTGGTTTAAGTTGAGGAAGAGGGATCAGGTAAATAAATGCTACAGACACACACACCCATTCCTGTATGATGATTAAATATTTCCATTTGTCAATTTCTGGGTACTTATCATTGTTTACTGTTGAATTGTTGATTTTCCACCAGCGATTACTTCTCTTTTTCTCAAAGGTCACACACACACAAGATATATTGCATAAGTATAACAGACCTCATACAAATACACAGGATGCAATGGCCTACACAGGATATGTTGCACAAGTATAACAGACCTCATATAAATACATATCCTGGACAAAAGAAATGATATAGCTTTGGGCACTGGGTTATTATTTATTACTTAGCTTTTCGTTTCCTGGGTTTATTATGCAAATTTAGCACAAATCTGTAATTTCCTGAACATGACTAGTTTTGGAATAGATTTTTCTTTGGAAAGATAGGGTTTCTAATGATATCTATTTTGGTACCTAATGATATTTTATTTTGGTATAGGGGCTGAAACAATCAAGTATCGGTTTTGGGTACTAACACAAAAGGTTTCAAGCTATATTGCATGGATATTTCTCAGGAGAACTGTGTCATATCTGTATTCGGATCCAACACATTGTATATGATACTTCTTTGACACTCATGTCAGATATGGCTCACCCATGTATATACTCCAAAGGGACCCAAAAAGTAGTTGGAACTTTTTTTATGGATATGCAGAAGGTGTTTGGTTAAGGAATTGGGTAACTAAAGAGTCATAGTGATTGAGAAAAAGAAGTAAGGACCCACTCAATTTATTATTTGGTCAAGGAATCCATAAAGTCACAAAATAGGCCTATTTTCTTCCCCCTATGAATTACCTAATTTCGCATTTCTTAGATTCCCTAATTTCTCATCCACATGGTAAACAATGCTAGGTTCTGCTTAATTTTTTAATCAAAGTAAATTATAATTTATTTCTTATCCAAACACTTAGAAGTGATTGTCTCACCTTGTAATATCACGTTAAGTTGCAAGTATTAACAGCCCAGATAATGTAATAAGTTCCAACTATATATCCAAAGAGGGCCCTAGTTGAGCCATACTACATTGGGATTAACTGTAACAAATTACCTACGTGATCCTTTGTTTTTTATGTTACTTCTTATATGTTATATCCAGTTTCTTTAAATATACACTTGCTTGTCTAGGAGTTCCCAGAAACTTCACAAAAACAATCATCAACATTTATTTTATTTATTTATTGGGAGTTTCATAAACATGTACAGCTTATGCTGGAGATGAAGAAAGGACATGTTTTTGATGGATGGGCAGAAGGTATAATTGATTTCCCTCCAACCTATAAGTACGAGTTTGATTCGGACAAGTATGTTGGAGGGAACCCAAAGGCTGGAAGGCGAACTCCTGCATGGTATGAGCCTTAAGATGTTTATTCTTTTATTTTGTGAAAGAAAAAGTAGGTCAGGATCACAATTTAATTCAGTTAACAAATTTTCTTTTAAACATTGCATCATGTAATTTAATTTGAACTCTTCAGGTGTTAATAAAGTTTGTAATTTTTCAGGTGCGACCGCATTCTCACATATGGCAAGGGTATTAGACTACTGACCTACAAGAGAAGTGAGCTGAAGCTGTCAGATCACCGTCCTGTAACTGCAGTTTATATGGCCGAAGTCGAGATATTCTGTCATAGAAAGCTCCAGAGGGCTCTCACGTTCACAGATGCAGAAATAGAGGAGGATGTTATGTCTGAAGTAGATACTGAAGACGGAGATCGAGCCACCTGATGGCAGGATACGTACGATAGGTGAGGTTTCAGCTTAGCAGAGGTGCATCAGGTTAATCAGACTAACCTTGCTGCAGGGTTCTTGGCATTCACACTACCTCCTTCTTGTCATACAGGAAATTATAGAGCTTGGATGTTATATTGACAAGTAATAGGCATGCATCAGTAAAACTCGAGCTGTTAAGATATCATTAGATTTAGGACTAGATTCAAGTCTATCTATATATATCTCCTATATGCATACAGATTCCCTCTTATATATGGATATTGGATTCCTTCTCATATATATATATATATATATATATATATATATATATATATATATATATATATATGTCAATTGACTTCTAGCTCAAGTGGTTAGAGTGAAGCATATACCCCCAAGAGGTTGCAGGTTCGAGCAACTAGAAAAGCACATTTAAATTCTCTATGGAGGAATTAATGTGAGTAGTGGTGTGGTACGGTTCAGGACCGAGTTTGTAGGCCTTCGGAGCCGGAGTCTGTAACACAATTATCTCTTCCAAATATATATATATATATATATATATATATATGTTGAAATTAGTTGATTATTTTATTGATTGTCTCATTGGCATTATATAGCCTTACAGTCATTAATACAATGATCTCAATCATTATGACAATAATCTCATAATGGAATATCCTGTGACATATTCTGGCATCCCAAATATGTCCTCAGGATATTCCCATGTGCTTATACTATACTTAAATATGACACCCAACATACCATATCAACACTCCCCCTCAAGATGGGTGAAAGATATTCACTAAGCCCATCTTGTCACATCCTCTAATCATGCTCACTGAGGCGAGTCCCTTGGTTAGTCCATCTGCTACTTGATCCCTGGTTGGAACATGGCCAAGCTCCAGTAATCCACTATCCAACTTCTCTTTGATGAAGAATCTATCAATCTCGATGTGTTTGGTCCTGTCATGCTGTACTGGATTGTTGGCGATACTAATAGCTGACTGATTGTCACACCACAGCTTCATCTTGGCTCCTTGATCCAGCTTCAGCTCCACCAGCATATTCTTCAACCATAGCAGCTCTGCAACTCCCAAGGCCATAGCTCTGTACTCTGCTTCAGCTGTCGATCTGGCCACCACAGACTGCTTCTTACTCCTCCAGGAGACCAAGTTACCTCCTACAAATATGCAATATCCTGAGGTAGACCTCCTGTCATCAGCACAACTAGCCCAGTCAGAATCACAGTAGCCCTCGATGCTCACGTGATTGTTCTTCCTGAATATTAGTCCCTTCCCGGGAGCACCTTTCAGGTACCTCAGAATCTGGTACACTGCATCCATATGACCCTTCCGTGGGTCATGCATGTAGCGGCTCACCACACTTACTGCAAAGCAGATATCAGGACGTGTGTGGCTCAAATAGATCAACTTGCCAACCAGTCTCTGGTATCTGTCCCGATCAACTGGTTCTCCAGCCTCAGCATCAATCTTGAACCTCTGATCTATTGGTGTCGCTGCAGGTTTGCACCCCAACATCCCAGTTTCTGTGAGAAGGTCCAGTGCATACTTCCTTTGAGAGAGAACAATCCCCTCTGCTTCTCGAGCAATCTCAATCCCAAGGAAGTACCGAAGAAGGCCGAGATCCTTCACCTCGAATTCCTTGCCAAGCTTTCCTTTGAGTTGGGCGATCTCCTGCTCATCATCTCCTGTGATAATCATATCGTCCACATACACCGCAAGCATGGTGATGTGGCCTCCACTCCGACGGAAGAACACAGTATGATCCGCATTGATCTGCTGATATCCCATCCCTATCATCGCTCTTCTGAATCTGTCAAACCACGCTCGAGGAGACTGCTTCAGTCCATAGATGGACTTCTTCAACCTGCAGACCTTGCCTACTGTCTGATTGGTGCCAAATCCTGGTGGTATCTCCATGTACACCTCCTCCACTAGATCTCCGTGAAGAAACGCATTCTTCACATCCAGTTGGTGTAGCTTCCATCCACCATTCGCTGCCAGAGAAATCAGAGTCCTGACAGTGCTCATCTTTGCAACTGGTGCAAAGGTCTCGTCATAGTCGATGCCGTACGTCTGACTGTATCCTTTGGCTACTAGTCGAGCTTTGTAGCGCTCAACCTGTCCATCTGGGTTCTGCTTCACGGTAAAGACCCACTTGCATCCAACTGCTCTCTTCCCCTCTGGCAATCTCACAAGCTCCCAAGTGTGGTTCTTCTCCAGAGCTCCCAACTCCTCGTGCATTGCCGCTTTCCACTTTGGATCGTTCTTGGCAACCTGCCAATTGTTAGGTACAGTAATACTATCCAAAGATGCTATAAATGCTCCATGAGAAGAAGAGATATGGTCATAAGAAACAAACTGAGCAATATCCCAACCATATCTGTTTGGAGGATTTCCTGCATTGCTGCGAGTGGTCCTCCGTACAGATAGTGGTGTGGGAGGAGTAGAAGTAGGAGGAATGATATTTTGTGAAGGAGGGGGTATCACCTGAAGGGGGGTTGGTGTCGGTGCCTCAGGAGTTGGGACCAACGCAGGCAAAGGACTTGGCACTGGCACTGTCGGTACTGGTCCTGCAGTTTGCTTCTCTCTCCTGCTGTAGGTAAGTAACTCTCCCTGAGCCGTAGGCCTAACACCTTCACCTTCTTGTCCCTTCTCCGTGCCTCCATGCCAAACTTCTAAATCGGTTACAAAGTTCTCCATCTCCCCCTCTCGCCTAATACTGGCAGTATTAGGCGTGTTGTGTGAAGTTCCGTCCTGGTGGTAGTATGGCTCATGCTCCCGAAAGTGGACATCCATACTGACAAACTTCTTCTTCTCTACTGGACTCCAGCACACATACCCCTTCTGGGTCGCCGAGTAGCCTACGAAGATGCATTTGACCGCTCTAGGGTCAAGTTTCCCAACTGATGGCCTGTTGTCCTTCACAAAACACACACACCCAAACACCTTCAGTGGGAGTATCCCACTATTATTGCCTTGCAATACCTCACATGGGGACTTCCATCCGAGGACCTTCGAGGGCATCCTGTTGATGAGTTGAGCTGCTGTCAACACTGCATGCCCCCACAGACTCTGTGGGACATTCATGTCGATCATCATACTTCTTGCGACCTCCAGAAGGTGTCTGTTTTTCCTTTCTGCAACTCCATTTTGTGCTGGTGTGTATGCACAGGTGGTCTGATGCTGTATTCCGTGTGCTGACAAGTATTCTGCAAGCGTCCTGTTGGTATACTCCGTTCCATTGTCAGACCTCAGTACCTTCACAACTGCTTTGTACTGAGTCTGGACATGCTTATGGAAATCCCGAAAACAAGCAGGTACATCATTCTTATTTTTCATCAAATATAACCAGGTAACACGAGAGGCACACTCAATGAAAGAAACAAAGTACTTATAACCATTCATAGTGTTAGTAGCACATGGACCCCAGACATCAGAATGTACTACCTCAAAAGCAAAAGTGCTCCTATGACCCGTGCCAACATATGAGCTCCTAGTAAGTTTTCCTAACTCGCACGCATCACATACTAATTTCTCTTTTTTTGTTTTTGCATAAATCTCTGGATATAACTTACTTAGAGTATCAAAGGAAGAATGTCCCATCCTCCGATGATGGAGCATCAAGGTATCCTCAGTCCTCTGCTGCAGTCCTTCCATGCCAGCCTTCTCTGCCATAGATACCAATGCTGAGTCCAGTCCTTCTCGATCTAGGTACCACAGTCCCTCATGCCAAGTGCCAGTCCCAAGTCTTCGTCCTGTCCCTTTCTCCTGGAAGGTCACCTTAGGAATATCAAAAGAAACAATGCATTTAAGTTGGAGGATTATAGAACTAATGGACAAGAGACTGACTGGAAAGGATGGAGCATGTAAAACATTGGATAATCTTACTGAACCTGTACAATTAACAGTACCCTTACCGACCACTGGCTGGAAAGTGCCATCAGCTGTCTGAATGCTGTCTGCTGATGCTAGGTGAGTGTAGGAAGAAAACTCACTAGCATTCCCAGTCACATGTCGAGATGCTCCCGAGTCGATAATCCAGTCTGATGATTTAAGGGAAGAGATAGACGCAAGGGCAAGTGATTCGTCAGTACCTTCTGATGGATGGGCATATATGGCAGCGTTGCCCCTAACAAAGAATGAGGTGGACGCCTCCTCTGTTCTACTCCTCATGTCTCCCAGTGCCTGGTCCTCCACAGTAATGGTGCCATCAGCTTCTCCGTTCCCTTCTGATATCAGGAGGTTTGCTCGATAACCTCCTCGGCCGCCTCGTCTACCCCCTCGACCACGACCACGTCCTCCATTATATCCTCGTCCGCCGAACGGTCCTCGTGCACCACCTGAGTCTCCCTCCCTAGGTGGTTTGGTACAAGCATATCGATGATGACCCATCTTCCCACAGTTGTAGCACTGCCGGTTATCCTGCCAGGGTTCTCCCTTAGATCGTGTGTTACCTGAGCTGGTGATCGCTAGTGCTGACTTTGCTTCGGGGGGACCACATGTCCCTGCTTGCAGCCTGATGCGTGTCTCCTCCTGGATCATGGCTGAGATAGCCTCCTCAAGGCTAGGGATCTTTGGTTGGGCTAGAAGTAGGGCCGTCCTCTGTGCGAAAGCTGCAGTCAGCCCTTTGAGAAACTTCATCGTCCTCTCCTGCAGACACACCTGTCTCTCCTTACACTTAGGGTCCCCGCAGCTCGCCCGATCTGAGGAGTGATCATAATCCAACCACAGACGCTCCAACTCCGTGGCATACTCCTGCACCGTCTTCTCTCCCTGTACGGTGTCATCAATCTCCCCCTTTATCTGGAAGACCCGTAAGTTGTTCCCCACACCATCATAGGTCCTTCTCAACTTCTCCCACACATCTTTCACCATCTCAATACCGTCTACTGTGGCGGCAATAGACTGGACTAAGGAGTTGAGAAGCCAGATGTAGATCACCATATGAGTGGACTTCCACTCATCGCGTCCTGTCGAGCCCTCGTCCGGCTCTGTTCTTCTCACCCGCCGTGACCAACTCAGATAGGTGGCTGGTCCATCTAATTTCAGATCGATGGAGGGAAGCTTCAACTCCGGCGACGTTCGTGTCGTGTTCTCACCAGCCGACATCGTCAACAACTTCATCAACGTCGCCACCTCTGCAGAATCTAGCTTCTCGATGATCTCCTCCATCGATGCTTCGTCTATCCAATCACGTCACGTCCGCTCCACGACTCACGCTCGTCCTCGTCGTCCGCTCCTAGATCCGAACATGTTCCCCCTTTTTCCAGATCTAGGCATCCCTATTAGGCGATGTCTAGTGCTGGTGTGGAGGAGGCGGCAGCACGCATGTAACAGCCGCCGTCGCAGCAGCCGTGAAGATTTTTTTTTTTTTTTTTTTTTTTTTTTTTTTTTTTGAAGGGAGGGGGGTAGACGAGGCGGGAAGGGAGGGGGGCGTGGAAGAGTTCGGTGGAGGAGATCTAGAAAATCCTCCTGTGGGTTTGTGGAAGCTTGGTGACGGCTAGGGTTTGTGGAAACTTGGCTCTGATACCATGTTGAAATTAGTTGATTATTTTATTGATTGTCTCATTGGCATTATATAGCCTTACAGTCATTAATACAATGATCTCAATCATTATGACAATAATCTCATAATGGAATATCCTGTGACATATTCTGGCATCCCAAATATGTCCTCAGGATATTCCCATGTGCTTATACTATACTTAAATATGACACCCAACATACCATATCAACATACTATACTTAATATATATATATATATATAGTTGTATGACTTTTTATACCATCCTTCAATAAAACAATATTATTGATTTGTTTCATGAGCCAATGCAACAGTTCTCTGCCAAGGATTCGCAAGCGCCCAATGGTGTCCAAAAGAAGCAGCTCTCACATTCACTTCAGATAGCTTAAACTTGTTCTACACTGATTCTACTGTGTTCATTCATATTCACAGGAATTGATATGGCTAGCTCTTTTCTAAATCAGTGAAACTTGTTCTATCAGTCACAGAAATATCACGAGTTTCAGTTATCTATGCCTGTTAGGAAAAATAATAACAGAGATAAAATAAAAAATGGCTTTGAGGTGTATTTGTATGTCGATATTTTCTTTAGAAAGTTATTCGTTCCCACTCGTAAAGAGTTTGCTGACAGGTTCAGATGAATGCTCCTTCCAGTAAACAAAATCTTGAACAAAAGATGTAGTCAACAAATCTGAATCTCTTCTTATTGAGTAGTAGTAATTTGTCTTATACATGTGATTTGGTTATATTTGGGGATTGGATATACTCAGGTATTTATAGAAATTTTTGTCTTTTCATGAACGGATATACCTCTTCCAACCAACAACCAGAATGAATCTGAAAGTGAATGAACAGCTACACTCAAAATCTAACGAATATTAAAATTCGTTCAATCAAATTAATCTGAAGATTTTCAAACTCAATGAAATGGAATTTATTTTGTGCAATTAAACATAAATCCTCAACAATGCTCACACATTATATTACAGATATTGGAAGAAAGAAAAAAGATATCATTTTATTATATCCATGCACTAAGCTTCTCTCATAGGATCATATCTTAATTACTAACCCATCACTGTGCCTCTCTATACGAATGAAGTTTAATAACAATGAAAACACTTGTAAACAAGTCTTTGGTATAGTAACAATGCAATGAATTATAAACATAACGAAGCTTAGTGGTCCAACCAAAATCACAGAGGCAACGATCACCATGGCTACGTTATCAGTCACCCTCAAAAGCAAACTTGTCAGACAGCTATTGGGATGAGGCACTTTACACAGCTGCTTATGTTATTAATTTATCTCCTAATACTCCTTTGCAGAATGATGTGCCTGACAAAGTATGGTACGGTAAAGAGCCGTCATACAATCACCTGCGAGTGTTTGGTTGTAAGGCCTTCGTGCATGTACCGAAGGACGAGAGATCCAAACTTGAGCCAAAGACGAGACGGTGCATCTTTGTCGGCTACGGTCGGAATGAGTTTAGCTATAGACTCTATGATCCAGTGGGAAGAAAGCTCTACAGAAGCAGGGACGTGGTATTCGTCGAGGATCAGACCATGACCAACACTCAGGATTCCGAGATGCCTTCTGAGGCTGAGGAATTGCCTGAGTTAGAGTCATTTCGCTTCGAGCAGTTTTCAAAGGACATCGCAAATGATCCAGTTATGGGGGAGCCAGTACATGGAGTTGCTCCCAACCTTGATCATCAGTCTGCTGATGGTGGTCAGGGTGACCCTCAGGAGGATGAGCATGCCGATGAGGTAGTTCTTGGAGGGGAGGAGGCTGTAGATATACAGCCAGCACCAGTGGTTCAGTTGAGGATGAGCGATAGAGAGCGTCGACCATCTACGAGATACTCACCGGGTGAGTATGTGCTACTGACTGACGGGGGAGAACCCGAAAGTTTTGCAGAGGCTGTGGAAAACGAACACAGTAAGGAGTGGATGGAGGCCATGCATGAGGAGATGAGTTCCTTGGAGGCCAACTATACTTATGATTTGGTGTTGTTGCCAAAGGGTAGGAAGGCTTTGAAGAATCAATGGGTGTTCAGAGTGAAGCAGACAGATGATGCTACTCGCCCTCGATACAAAGCGAGGCTGGTAGTTAAAGGCTACGGTCAGCGAAAAGGCGTAGATTATGATGAGATCTTTTCGCTAGTCGTCAAGCAGTCATCTATTCGGGTGGTGCTAGCTTTGGCAGCCAGTTTCGACTTGGAGGTCGAGCAAATGGACGTGAAGACGACATTCCTCCACGATAATCTTGAGGAGGAGTTGTACATGGAGCAGCCAAAGGAATTCTGTGAGAAGGACAAGTCACATTTGATCTGCCGGTTGAGGAAGAGCTTGTATGGTCTGAAACAGGCTCCGAGACAGTGGTACAGGAAGTTCGAGTCGTTTATGGGGGAGCGTGGCTATGCACGAACGACGTTAGATCATTGTATTTTTGTGAGGTACTTTGCCGAAGATGATTTCATCATTTTGTTGCTTTATGTTGATGACATGTTGTTGGTGGGTCGGAATGCCACCAGGATAGCAGAGTTGAAGCGCCAACTGGGAGGATTTGGGCACAACGAAGACTATTCTTGGGATGAAGATCGGCCGAGAGAGAGAGAGAGAGAGAGAGTCTAAGCTGCTACACTTGTTCCAAAAGAAGTACATTCACCGGGTACTTCATCGTTTCGGGATGGACGGGTCGAAGAAAGTGAGTAACCCCCTTGCGACTCACCTTAAGTTCATCGAGGAGCAGTGTACATCTACTGAGGACGAGAAGGAAGATATGGAGTGTGTTCCATATGCCTCAGCTGTGTGAAGTCTTATGTATGCTATGGTATGTACGAGGCCAGACTGTCACGCGCCAGTCCCAAATACGTAGGACTAGGAACAGGTAAGCATGCCAGCCGCATGTATATGGAAACTCCAATATATGGAAACCATAACACATGTGTACGTTGTATTATGAACAAAAATTCACAAGTGGTATAAACTATCACAACTCACAGGGCATAATCTAAATCTCATCCATAGAAAATCATAAATAAATAAATAACCAATAACTATGTAACTAAATCTCAATGTAAAGTATCAAAAGATGATAGTCGGGTGGGAACAAATCAACTGCCAACTAGAATATAAAAGCAAACACAATATAAGTACATCACTAATAAACAATAAGGCTCGAAGAGAAGACCTCCTCAAAATATAAGTAGCAAGTCCGAATCTGCGCTCCTGCTAAGTCATGAACATTTACACCTGGAAAGGGACCAGGTCCTCAAAGGGACATAACAAGATACATAGAATCATGCCAATAAAGTACTGAAATAAACATCCAATGGGTCACCTAACCATCTATGTGAATGCAGTTTGAGAACAACTTTCTTACAAGTGGGCTATCTGGCCATAAATGGGATTGGCATAATTCTCTTGGAGAATCAAGGGCCTACAAAGCATGTCGTCTTTTGAACGGCAGAGGCCACCAGTAATATATAGGGGTCATCACCGCCACGTATCTCCTGCGGAGTACAAAAAGGAAAGTGCAAATGAGCCCAAATGCCTTACATGTTGTTTTTCCCACCCCGTGCTCTAAGCATGTCATATCCATGACACGATAATACCTCTACTAACTGCCAAGTCTCCTAGCATGCAAAGTTTCTATTGGCAGTTAATTCTTATCGCACGTCCCATACATACATGAGGCCAGACCTGTCACGCAAGTCCGTGTTCTATATGAGACTCACACTCGTGTAACAACTGTGTCACGGCCAATGAAACCTAATGATGCTTCCAAATTATGTGGTGGTCTCGTAAAACTAGGTCAATGCATATACATAATAAAAATAGATCACGTTGCCAACGTCGTTGCACCCAAGTTTTCTTGGACGCACAGTTTATATAGCAGTTAAAATATATGAACTAATGAAAGAAATAAAACATGCATGCATCATATGGAATGTAATCACAGTACAATGGCAAGGTATACTTGTATGGCAAGAAAGTTGCGTGTACCAATAACCTGCTCCTGAAGTCGAGCAGAACAATCCGATATCTTATATACATATAATATAATACAATACAACATCAGCCATTACACTAGCACATACACAACCATAAATACACTGGACTCAGATGGTACGCTAGGGGTGACACTGGTCAACTAACAAGGTCAATTGCGCGTCTAATTACGCGGGTGTCAAGTGTCACGCCCCAGTCCCAAAATACCGAGGGACTAGACACGTGGCAATGGCCAGCAGCACACTCCGATGGGCAAACCCAATTTAATGGACCCATCAGGGTGTACTTAAGCTGTAAAACAACAGTAAAGGTCTACGATACTAATCTCATCCACAGCAGAGAATCACAAAATAAATGTCAGAATAATCAAGATCAAATATATCCAACAAATCTCAATAAAAAAGTCTCGGGGAATAACCCGATAATGAGTTTGATATATCAATTCAATAGACATGAAATAAAAGTCTATCAATAGAAATAACTGAGTATAATAAACCAGATACTCAGGAGAAATCCTCGGCGATCACCTCGTCTTCTGGTTCTGGTACTGCTCCAATGTCTGCTCCTGTCCCATACACTTCGGGATAGATCTCCTCTGCTAAACCTGGGGACATAATCCGGATTCCAGGTCCTCAGGGGACATAGTAAGGTACAAGAATAACTCAAGCCAAAATAAATACAGTACAATAATAAATAAATAAATAAATAGGGTAAACTATGTAACCAGCTAAGTGATATGCAAGTTGAGAGCATTACTAGAACTCAGGCTGAGACCACTACAAGCTCTGTGTCGGAGAGCCGGTAACAGTGATATCACTAGTAGAGTGCCTAGCTCTGATGTAGAGTCTAGTGCCTCACAATAATAAATATATATATATAATTAGCATGTAGCCTGTGTGTTTCTCCCCACCCAATGTAATCACACATCTCATGTCCATGACATGCAAGATCATGACCTCTAACTGATACAGCAAGTCATAATGATAGCCAAGTATATGTATAAAGTCTATGTCACGAATCCTGTAACCTATACAGAATCACCATGAATATCTCAGAAAGATTCTGTCTCATGAACAGTGTCAAGTGTCCTATGGTATGACGTACTTGATAATGCAAGCACGAAAATATATAGGGTCGCGATATCCATCTCTAGGTGACGTTACACAACTCCGCGTACGGCGTTGACACACGAATATTATTCGGACGCTAAGCAATTTCACACGGTCCTAGTTTGAACATTTATATCACAGAAATATATCAAGAGAATAATATGAATCAATTTACTGCAAGTATGGCAAGGTATACTTGTCTGGGATTTGAATACCAACAGTCGCCCGGTATCAGCGGGATCTTCAGGTACTCCTCCGGTTGCTGAAATAATCATTACCATCATGTTCAGAAGATATTAAATAGCTAGAATTGCCTGTCCATAAGTCCAATTTGGACACAGGGACAAAATTGATCGTTTCTGGTCAAAGTGGGTCCACATGTGGCCCACTTTGCACCAAAAAACGTGTCAGAGACAAAGTTCTCCAAATTTATCAAACTTAGTGTCTACAAGTCCAGAACGATGATACGAACCCAACAGAATATCCAAAACTGAATTCCGATGAGCCGATCATAAAATTGCCGTCAAGTGGAGCCGTGGGGCCCACGATACGGAATTTTGTCAACATTCTCAGAATCGAACCAAACTTGGGTCACAGGACCAGCGTATCGCTATGAGTCTGATGGCGCAAGTTTTGTTTAAAAATGACGAGCGTAAACGAAGTTATAACGAGTTTCAGAACAGGGCCGATACGGGGTGTTGTCGACGGATATGCGTTGATTCCGGTGTGCACGCACATCCAAATTGTCACGCCCCAGTCCCAAAATACATAGGACTAGGACACGTAAGCATGCCAACCGCATGGATATGGAAACTCCAATATATGAAAACCATAACCCATGCGTACGCTGTAATATGAATATCAAATCCACAAGTGGTATAAAACATACGTCACAAGTCACAGGGTATGATCTAAATCTCATCCACGAAAATCAAATATAATTAAATAACCAACATCTATGAAACTAGATCTCAATAAGAAGTATCTAAGGATGATAGTTGGATGAAAACAAATCCACTACCAACTCGAACATAAGCGCAAATACAATATAAGTACAACACACTCAACACAATATAAGTATACCAGCTAGCAATCACGGCTCGAAGAGAAGGCATCCTCGAAACATACGTAACCATCCGAATCTGCGCTCCTGCGAATACTCAAGAACAGATACACCTGGCAGGGGACTAGGTCCTCAGAGGGACATAACAAGATACTTAAACACATGCCAATAAAGTACTGAAATAAATATCCAAAGGGGTCACCTAACCGTCTAAGTGAATGCAGTTAAGAACAACTTTTCCCACAAGTGAGCTATCTGGCTGAAAACCTGGGATTTGGCATGATTCCCTTTTGGGGATCCAAGGGCCTAAAAGGCACGTCGTCTTTTGAACGCCGGTGGCCCGCCTGATAGTACATACTATATAGTGGTCATCACCACCCGTATCTCCAGAGGAGAATCCGGGCGCATAATTAAAAAAGTGTAAAGGAGCTCAAATGCGGTACTTATTGTTCTCCCCACCCCATGCTCTAAGCATGTCACATCCATGACACAATTTGGTTCATAGCCTATTCTTAGTACCTGTAAACTCCCTCGACCAGATTTCAGTAATTTAGGATTAGTTTTGACTAACTAGAATTATTGCAACTTTTTAAAATTTTATTTATTATATATTTTATTGATTGTGCACCTGTTCACTACACAATTAATTAGGGCATTTCACTAGCTGTAAAACCTAAACAAATTTCACATTTCTGCTCTAGACTTGTTAGACTACTTTTCCTGTATTTTGTGCAAAAATCTTGTTTGGTGCTTCATTTTAGTCGCACAAATATCGTTACAAACGTATGTATTTATTCCCTATTTAAAATTCTGCTCTTTACCCATCCCTGTACCCTAGGGATTTGAGGACCAATAGGCACTTGTTTTGCCCAACCAAAAATACGATAATATTCTACTATAATTGTATTACAATTATCGTATTGACACCGTAGAAAAATTATTACCCTAATAGCCTCTAAATAATTAGTGAACACCGTGCGCAGTATTTATTAAATAATAAATACGAGGACCCGTATCACCTAAGAAATCAGACCCTGCCTCTGCCCAGACTCACCCCACACTGTCCAAAACATTTTTCCCAGTTATTTCCCTCATTTCTGTACAATTCAGAATTTTGGGAAATCAGTATTTGAAATTTGATAAATTACAAAATTACGCAAAATACAAATTTAGGCTTTTATGCAAATTATGAAAAGTTAGGGGGTTTTGTACAAAAATGCATGCAAGGTGGCATAAACCTATTGGTTAGTGAATAGGTGTATGGGACCCACCTAAAAATCCAGAGAAATCCAGTCAAAAATATCCAAAAACCAAAATTACCAAAATAACCCTAGACTTCCACTTATTTACGAAACTGCCATTGGCCCTAAACCTATATAAACCGAGTACCCCTCCCCTTGCAAACTCCACAACTCTCCCCTCCGACCACCGCCGGCCACCCAACTCCGGCCAACCCTCCGCCTTGACCCCCTCTCCCCTCCGGCCAAGCCCCACCGCCGGCACCACCCTGCTCCGCCGGCCAGAGCCCCCGCAACCCCAAACTCCCAACACCACCACCCACAGCCACCACCACCCGAACCACTTCCCCACCGCCTCCGGCCACCGTGCACCGCCACCAACCCCACCACCCGACTCGCCCCGACCCCCTCTCTCCGACCACCACCCCCTCACCGCCCCACGACACTCCCTCCGGCCGCCCTCACCTCCACAGTGCCCCGGCCCTACTTCCGACTACACCACCACCCTCACCTCCGGCCGCCCCTAGCCTCCGCCACCGCCGTCGTGGACCGCCGCCACCACCACCAACCTGACCGCCACCCTCCCCTCCTTCGATTCCCCCGCCTGCACCACCCTCTCCGCCGCTCCTCCGCCGCCGGCAGCCCCCGCAGGGAGCTGCTGCTGCTGCTACTGCTATCTGCTACTGCTGCTGTTCCCGCTCCTTCGGCCGCCTCCGGCCAGCTCCGCCGCCGTCCTCCCGCCGTCGACGACCCCTAGGGCCCACCTGTCAGTAGGTATACTCCTAATACCTAATATATATGTAATTATATATATATTTCTATAAGTATATGTATATGTATATATATATGTATATAAATATGTATTAATATATATATATATATATATATATATATATATATATATATATATATATATATATATATATATATGTATATATGTATATATATATATATATATATATATATATATATATATATATGTTATGTATTATTATTTACAGTATATTATACTGTATATATTATTATTATATATATTTACTAAATATATGTATATATATCTATTATTCTATATATATATATTTATATATGTATATATGTATATGTATATTTATACTATATAATATATTGTACTAATATGTATATATGTATTTAATTCTGTTTTATTTATATATCTATATAAGATGTATATTTATATATAACATGTTATATATTATATAATACTATGCATTTTTAGTTTATTTATTTTCCTGCATTTAATTTATTTCCTGCAATTATTATATAGGTATATATATATATATATATCTATATATATATATATATATATATATATATATATATATATTATCTATATGTATATATATATTAATATCCAGCTGGATAATACAGCTTATATTATATATATATTTTTAATTCTTGCAATGTCATTTCAATTAATTACATATATCTATATATATATGATATTATATATTATACTGTGCTGGATATTACAACTTATTTATATATGCATATTTACAATTATTGTACTTTATTATATATAACAGTGGTCACAAATAGACCCTGATAATATTTATATTTTAATTGCTGAATAGTACAGCATTTATATATGTATTAAATTTCTACACTGTCTTTTCATTTATCTATATAAATATATATATCAGAGGATACACCCTGATAATATTATATTATATTATTATATATATAGCAGTGGATATACCCTGATACTATTTACCTGCATTTTTCTGTTCTTTATATACTATATATACTGCTATATATATGATATATATATCTATATATATATACATACTATATATAAGTATATATATATATATACTTTATATTACAAACCATGATATTCACGAACCCTGTCTGTTTTATCAGAAACCACCTTCAGCACAGCCAGTGACCCCCTGTCACCAGCAACCTCAAACCTGACTGTGAGATCAGGTTATCAACACTATCAGGGAGTAGGCAAGTATACCTTGCCAAGTTATTGCTTAACTTCAAATTATTGTTATCTGTTTTGTCTCTGAATTTCATATACCATGATTACCTGAGACTGCCTTGGGTACATTCAGCTTATATATTGACATTTAACATAATATTACAGACTCACCAACAACTGTGAGAGTATTTTAATATTCTCTTAGACCCCATCACGGGAACACGCAACATGGTTGCATTACATATATGGATGTGAGCTGCGTATTTGATTAACTACCAGTACGTGTGTCCCGCATCACGGATTAGAATAACTCAGGAGAAGTACGACTTGACATTTAGTTTCATTGGGATGGGAAAGATAACTAGTAGACGTATGGGATACCCCCTCCATATATGATTTATACCTTCGTACCATGCTCCTCGGAGATGGTCGATTGCAGAGCTACCCGTGAGTCCGGGGGCATACGACACATATACTAGCCAGTCATCACGATTGGTGAATTACGTCAGCGTATGTCTAGCCACACATTCCCATGCGTACTACAAGGTCTTTACTTGTATTTTACTTAGAATGGTTAGCACCCTGTATTTATTATTTATTTATTCAGTCTTTACATTACATGGCATGTCATTTTCCTGTATCTTGTTATGTCCCACTGAGGACCTGGTTCCCTGCCAGATCTAGACGAGGCTTTCTACCCCACTGTGTACGGCCCTGATCAGGAGGCTAGATGTGCTACCGAGGAGGAGCTCGAGGAGACACCCTCAGAGTATGCTTGACCATAGAGGCCTGCCACCTGGAGATGGAGATGTTTTCTCAGATAGACGCTGCTTAGTCTATCTGATTTTTCTGCGCTATTATCAGTTTTTGTAGTAGGCTTGTATTCTCACCAGTTGTGTACTGTATCAGACTCAGTTTTATATATATAATCAGCACTTGCTTTTCTGACATCTTGTTGTGGATGAGATAGATATACCTGTTTGTACTTGTAGTATTTTAGGACAGCGTAGCACGTTCCTTTGGGTCCATCAAAGTGGATTAAGCCCTTAGTGACGTGTCAGCTGGCCAGTGACACGTGGCCTAGTTCCTGACATTTTGGGACTGGGGCGTGACACGGTTTTAGTGGTGGCCCATGCAGGTCGTGTTTTTATTGCTAGTGGTATGATGACATGCCCAGCAAGCCTACAATAGGATAGGAATACTAGGACTCATCCACACTGTCACCATCTCTACAATTTTTATTATTGCATCTTGCTTGATTATCATCTATTATCTCCTTTGTGTTTTCTAATTATTCTATTTTCTTCAGAAATATAGACATACCCGGGAAACCTGCGAATGATGGGGCTGACCAAGCCACAAACACCTCGCCAAGTGTCCAAGGAACCCCGTCCAATCACCAGAATTCTGGCGAGGAGACAACACCGTAGGCAGAGACACCATTGCCTCCATCTCCAGCCTTGCCAATCCTAATGCCACAGCTTGAGGGTCAACCTCAAATGTTGCAGTTCCTCCAAACGATGTTGCAGAACCAGTGGCAGCAGACTGAGGCCTTGAGACAGTCTCAATGGCAGCAGACTGAAGCCCTGCGACAGACTTTAATGACGGCTTTGGAGAGAACTACTACTCCGACACCAGCACCTGTCCAACCAGCGGGCACAGTTCGAGGCTTCCGCCAAATGAGCCCGAGAGACTTCAAAGGCAGCGAAACTCCTGAGGAGATCTCCGATTGGATCTCCAACACCGAAATGCTGCTAGAAGGATCGTAACTCACCCCCGACCTATGGATGACCGCTGTAAGGGGCCAACTTCTTGGCAACGCCCATCACTGGTGGGAATCCATAGAGCGCAGCGTCGGCAAAGACCGAACTTGGCAACAATTCTTGGAGCACTTTAACGCCAAGTACTTTCCAGCGACAGTCCAGAATACCCTATACTCCAATTCCTGCACCTGGAGCAGGGAAACATGACGGTAGATGCCTACGACGCGGAGTTTAGCAGACTAAGTCATTTCGGTGCTGATCTGATCCCGAACGAGCTGAAGAAGGCTAAAAGATTCCACCATGGCCTCAACTACGAGCTCCAGAGGTACACAACGACGCAGTCAAGTATCTCCTACAACGAGGTTCTTACAGAAGCGAGGGAGCAGGAAGCAATTGGTCGAGGAGTCAGACGTTCAAATCCAACCTTCTCGGCCAAGAACCAACAAGGAGCAGGAGGACCTATACGTCGTCCCCAATATCAGACTCAGCAGACGACGGGACCTTACCAGAAGAAGGAGCTCCCGACTTGTCACTTTTGTGGCAAGAAAGGACATTGGGTCAGTGACTGCAGAAAGAAGCTGGGATTATGCCTGCTATGTGGAGCTAAAAATCATATGGCCAGAGACTGCCCACAACGCAGAGATACAGCACCTCAGCAAGGGCAGAAGCCAGGAGCACAAGCCCAGAAGATGCTACCCTCCACATCAGGAGGATATCAGCGAGGAGCACCCTTGCCTACTCAGGAAGCACAGTTCAAGGCCAGACAACAACCTGGAGGGCAAAGGCACGGACAAGCCTTTGCGTTAGCTGCAGTTGCAGAAGAGCCTGAAGGGGAAACTATAACATGTACCATTTTAGTTGCATCATTACTTGCAACTGTATTATTCGATTCTGGGGCTACTTTGTCTTTCATATCCAGTAGTTTCGTATCCATGCACAAGCTATCCACTTCTCCGCTACCCAAGTGTTGGAAAATACTTACTGGAGGAGGTATTGTTCCAGTTACCAACATTATCAAAACCTGTCCGATAGTTGTTTGTAGTAGAGGACTAAGAGCACGATTTTTGGTACTTCCAATGCCAAATTTCGACGTTGTCTTAGGCATGGACTGGCTAAGCCAGAACGATGCTATCTTAGACTGCCGAAAAGGTAGTATCATCTTTAGACCACCAGGACACCCGGAGTTCGAATATGTTAGAGGTACCATCGAGAAAGGAGTAGGCCAGACTCCTAGAGCTTACATGGCGATGGAGATAGCACTCCCATCCATTATAGCAGAGTTCGAAGACGTATTCCCAGAAGAATTGCCAGGTCTACCGCCTGACAGAGAAGTAGAGTTCATTATTGAGCTGATACCCGGAGCTGCACCAGTATCCTCCAATGTATACCGACTGGCGAAGAAGGAGCTTGACGAGCTAAAGCTTCAACTGGAGGAACTACAGATCAAGGGATTTGTTTGTCCTAGTGCATCACCCTGGGGAGCACCAGTGCTGTTTGTACCAAAGAAGGACGGAACATATCGCATGTGTATTGATTACAGAGCCCTCAACGCTCTGACAATCAAAAACAAGTATCCCTTGCCGAGAATTGACGACCTGTTCGATCAACTAACAGGAGCCGTAGTATTCTCGAAGATAGACTTGAGATCAGGCTATCATCAGGTCAAGGTACGCAGAGAAGACATTCCAAAGACAGCATTCAGAACTCGTTATGGTCATTACGAGTTTCTGGTGATGCCGTTTGGACTGACTAATGCACCTGCTGTATTCATGAACCTGATGAACCGAGTCTTCCACCAATATCTGGACCACTTCGTGGTAGTCTTCATCGATGACATTCTGGTGTATTCGAAGAGCCACGAGGAGCATGAAGAGCACTTAAGACTGGTACTAGAGACGCTGAGACGGGAGAGCCTTTATGCTAAGATGAGCAAGTGTGAATTTTTTCTTGATCGTGTCACTTTTCTGGGACACGTTATCACAGGAGAAGGCATCTCGGTGGACCCAGCAAAGATTTTATCTGTGGAGACATGGCCAACCCCGACCAATGTCTCAGAGGTGAGAAGCTTTCTAGGACTTGCCGGATATTACCGAAGGTTCGTAGAAAACTTTGCAAGAATCTCGGAGCCGATTACTCGCCTTACCCGCAAGGAGCAGGAGTTCTTATGGACTGAAGAATGCCAGACAGCTTTTGATGAGTTGAAGAAGCGTCTAACTACAGCCCCCATTTTGACTATACCATCTGGATCCGGAGGTTTCGTCATCTATAGCGATGCATCCGGAAAAGGATTTGGTTGTGTCTTAATGCAACATGGGAAGGTTGTAGCTTATGCCTCAAGACAGCTGAGGACTCATGAGAAGAATTACCCCACTCACGACCTGGAGCTTGCCGCAGTCATCTTCGCCTTGAAGCTATGGAGACACTATCTATACGGCGAACGAGTGGAGATTTTCACCGATCATAAGAGCTTGAAATATATCTACACTCAGAAAGACTTAAATCAGAGGCAAAGACGATGGCTTGAAGTGATGACGGATTTCGAGATTGATCTGCAATACCATCCGGGGAAAGCTAATGTGGTAGCTGATGCTCTAAGCAGAAGACCCTCGGCATTCTTTATGATCACCCAACCAGATCTGCTGAGAGATCTAGAAAAGTTGGGAATAGAGGTCATTATGCCAGGACTTGACGGCCAATTATCAAACTATCAGCTGCAATCAACCTTGGTAGAAAGAATCAAAGCTGCTCTACTAACAGATGCAAGATTTCAGAGGCTTCGTCAAAGAACAGAGGCTGGAATCCAGACAGGATGTCGCATACACGAAGATGGGACTCTAAGATGTGGCAATCGTCTTTATGTTCCAAATGGCGAACTTCGTAATGAGCTGATGTCAGAAGCTCATAGCTCAACATACTCTATACATCCAGGAGGCACAAAGATGTACAGAGATCTGCGACAATATTACTGGTGGCATGGAATGAAGCGGGAGATAGCACGCTTTGTGGCTAAATGTCTGGTGTGTCAACAAGTCAAGGCTGAGCATCAGAGATCTGCCGGTCTACTTCAACCCCTCCCAATACCCGAGTGGAAATGGGAACACATTACGATGGACTTTGTTACGGGCTTCCCAAGAAGTCCTAGTGGTCGTAATGCTGTCTGGGTGATTGTAGACAGACTCACCAAGGCTGCTCATTTCCTACCTTTCAGAGTCGGCCAATCTACAGAAGTCTTGGCAGATATGTACATGAAGGAGATAGTGCGTCTGCACGGAGTACCAGTCAGCATAATATCTGACCGGGATACGAGGTTTACATCCCACTTTTGGCGAAGTATGCAAGAGAGTCTTGGTACCCGCCTCAAGTTCAGCACCTCGTATCATCCGCAGACAGATGGCCAGTCAGAGCGCACCATCCAGACCCTAGAAGATATGCTGAGAGCCTGCATGCTTGATTTCAGCGGATCCTGGAAAGATCATCTATACCTGGTGGAATTTTCCTACAATAACAGCTATCAAGCAAGCATCCAAATGGCTCCCTTTGAAGCTTTGTACGAAAGAAAATGCTGTTCCCCAGTATGCTGGAGCGATGTTGGCGAGAGACAGATTCTGGGGCCAGAACTGATTATTCGTACGGTGGAGAAAGTAAAGAAGATCCAGGGACACCTACGAGCTGCACAAGACAGACAGAAGCACTGGGCCAACATTCACCGACGACCTCTAGAGTTCCAAGTAGGGGAGCATGTGTTATTGAAGATCTCACCTACTCGAGGAACTATCAGATTTGGAGGAAGAGGGAAGCTAAGTCCAAGGTACATTGGACCCTTCGATGTGTTAGATCGCGTCGGAGAAGTTGCTTACAGGCTAGCTCTACCTCAGACCTTGGAGGGAGTACATGACGTCTTCCATATATCTCAGCTGAGGAGATACATTCCAGACCCGAGTCATGTGCTGGACTATTCAGAGATCACCATCGAGCCGAGCTTATCATACCAGGAGGAGCCTGTAGAGATCCTGGACCATAGCGAGAAAGTGTTGCGGGGTCAGACTATTCCTCTCGTTCGTGTTGCATGGAGACGTCATGCACCAGGTGAATCCACCTGGGAACGGGAAGAGGATATTCGACAGCGTTATCCTCACCTATTTCCAAACCAGGGTATGTCCAATATTTCAAACTCAATCTTTCTTAATCATTACATGTCCTAATTCAATCTTTCATTCTCATTATATGGTTGTTTTTATTTCGAGAACGAAATATTCTAAGGAGGGTAGATTGTAAACTTCCTCGACCAGATTTCAGTAATTTAGGATTAGTTTTGACTAATTAGAATTATTGTAACTTTTTAAAATTTTATTTATTATATATTCTATTGATTGTGCACCTTTTCACTACACAATTAATTAGGGCATTTCACTAGCTGTAAAACCTAAACAAATTTCACATTCCTGCTCTAGACTTGTTAGACTACTTTTCCTGTATTTTGTTCAAAAACCTTGTTTGGTGCTTCGTTTTAGTCGCACAAATATCGTTACAAACGTATGTATTTATTCACTATTTAAAATTCTGCTCTTTACCCATCCCTGTACCCTAGGGATTTGAGGACCAATAGGCACCTGTTTTGTCCAACCAAAAATATGATAATATTCTACTATAATTGTATTACAATTATCGTATTGACATCGTAGAAAAATTATGACCCTAATAGCCTCTAAATAATTAGTGAACACCGTGCGCAGTATTTATTAAATAATAAATACGAGGACCCGTATCACCTAAGAAATCAGACCCTGCCTCTGCCTAGACTCACCCCACACTGTCCAAAATATTTTCCCCAGTTATTTCCCTCATTTCTGTACAATTCAGAATTTCGGAAAATCAGTATTTGAAATTTGGTAAATTGTAAAATTACGCAAAATACAAATTTAGACTTTTATGCAAATTATGAAAAGTTAGAGGTTTTTGTGCAAAAATGCATGCAAGGTGGCATAAACCTATTGGTTAGTGAATAGGTGTATGGGACCCACCCAAAAATCCAGAGAAATCTAGTCAAAAATATCCAAAAACCAAAATTACCAATATAACCCTAGACTTCCACTTATTTACGAAACTGCCATTGGCCCTAAACCTATATAAACCGAGTACCCCTCCCCTTTCAAACTCCACAACTCTCCCCTCCGACCACCGCCGGCCACCCAACTCCGGCCAACCCTCCGCCTTGACCCCCTCTCCCCTCCGGCCAAGCCCCACCGCCGGCACCACCCTGCTCCGCCGGCCAGAGCCCCCGCAACCCCAAACTCCCAACACCACCACCCACAGCCACCACCACCCGAACCACTTCCCCACCGCCTCCGGCCACCGTGCACCGCCACCAACCCCACCACCCGACTCGCCCCGACCCCCTCTCTCCGACCACCACCCCCTCACCGCCCCACGACACTCCCTCCGGCCGCCCTCACCTCCACAGTGCCCCGGCCCTACTTCCGACTACACCACCACCCTCACCTCCGGCCGCCCCTAGCCTCCGCCACCGCCGTCGTGGACCGCCGCCACCACCACCAACCTGACCGCCACCCTCCCCTCCTTCGATTCTCCCGCCTGCACCACCCTCTCCGCCGCTCCTCCGCCGCCGGCAGCCCCCGCAGGGAGCTGCTGCTGCTGCTACTGCTATCTGCTACTGCTGCTGTACCCGCTCCTCCGGCCGCCTCCGGCCAGCTCCGCCGCCGTCCTCCCGCCGTCGACGACCCCTAGGGCCCACCTGTCAGTAGGTATACTCCTAATACCTAATATATATGTAATTATATATATATTTCTATAAGTATATATATATGTATATAAATATAAATATGTATTAATATATATATATATATGTATATATATATATATATGTATATATATATGTATATATATATATGTATATATATATGTATATATATATATGTATATATATATGTATATATATATGTATATAAATATAAATATGTATTAATATATATATATATATATATGTATATATATATATATATATATATATATATATATATATATATATATATATATATATATATATATATATATATATGTTATGTATTATTATTTACAGTATATTATACTGTATATATTATTATTATATATATTTACTAAATATATGTATATATATCTATTATTCTATATATATATATTTATATATGTATATATGTATATGTATATGTATATTTATACTATATAATATATTGTACTAATATGTATATATGTATTTAATTCTGTTTTATTTATATATCTATATAAGATGTATATTTATATATAACATGTTATATATTATATAATACTATGCATTTTTAGTTTATTTATTTTCCTGCATTTAATTTATTTCCTGCAATTATTATATAGGTATGTATATATATATATATATATATATATATATATATATATATATATATATATATATATATATATATATATATATTATCTATATGTATATATATATTAATATCCAGCTGGATAATACAGCTTATATTATATATATATTTTTAATTCTTGCAATATCATTTCAATTAATTACATATATATATATATATATATATATATATATATATATGATATTATATACTATACTGTGCTGGATATTACAGCTTATTTATATATGCATATTTACAATTATTGCACTTTATTATATATAACAGTGGTCACATATAGACCCTGATAATATTTATATTTTAATTGCTGAATAGTACAGCATTTATATATGTATTAAATTTCTGCACTGTCTTTTCATTTATCTATATAAATATATATATCAGAGGATACATCCTGATAATATTATATTATATTATTATATATATAGCAGTGGATATACCCTGATACTATTTAACTGCATTTTTTTGTTCTTTATATACTATATATACTGCTATATATATGATATATATATCTATATATATATACATACTATATATAAGTATATATATATATACTTTATATTACAAACCATGATATTCACGAACCCTGTCTGTTTTATCAGAAACCACCTTCAGCACAGCCAGTGACCCCCTGTCACCAGCAACCTCAAACCTGACTGTGAGATCAGGTTATCAACACTATCAGGGAGTAGGCAAGTATACCTTGCCAAGTTATTGCTTAACTTCAAATTATTGTTATCTGTTTTGTCTCTGAATTTCATATACCATGATTACTTGAGACTGTCTTGGGTACATTCAGCTTATATATTAACATTTAACATAATATTACAGACTCACCAACAATTGTGAGAGTATTTTAATATTCTCTTAGACCCCATCACGGGAACACGCAACATGGTTGCATTACATATATGGATGTGAGCTGCGTATTTGATTAGCTACCAGTACGTGTGTCCCGCATCACGGATTAGAATAACTCAGGAGAAGTACGACTTGACATTTAGTTTCATTGGGATGGGAAAGATAACTAGTAGACGTATGGGACACCCCCTCCATATATGATTTATACCTTCGTACCATGCTCCTCGGAGATGGTCGATTGCAGAGCTACCCGTGAGTCCTGGGGCATACGACACATATACTAGCCAGTCATCACGATTGGTGAATTACGTCAGCGTATGTCTAGCCACACATTCCCATGCGTACTATAAGGTCTTTACTTGCATTTTACTTAGAATGGTTAGCACCCTGTATTTATTATTTATTTATTCAGTCTTTACATTACATGGCATATCATTTTCCTGTATCTTGTTATGTCCCACTGAGGACCTGGTTCCCTGCCAGATCTAGACGAGGCTTTCTACCCCACTGTGTACGGCCCTGATCAGGAGGCTAGATGTGCTACCGAGGAGGAGCTCGAGGAGACACCCTCAGAGTATGCTTGACCATAGAGGCCTGCCACCTGGAGATGGAGATATTTTCTCAGATAGACGCTGCTTAGTCTATCTGATTTTTCTGCGCTATTATCAGTTTTTGTAGTAGGCTTGTATTCTCACCAGTTGTGTACTGTATCAGACTCAGTTTTATATATATAATCAGCACTTGCTTTTCTGACATCTTGTTGTGGATGAGATAGATATACCTGTTTGTACTTGTAGTATTTTAGGACAGCGTAGCACGTTCCTTTGGGTCCATCAAAGTGGATTAAGCCCTTAGTGACGTGTCAGCTGGCCAGTGACACGTGGCCTAGTTCTTGACATTTTGGGACTGGGGCATGACAGTACCCTAGCCCAATCCTGCAACCAAACAAGGACAAGGATGGGACCACCGTACTACAATAGGCTATGTCCCTAGACCTCTAATAACTGCTAAGTCCACTAGCATGCAAATTTTCTAACAGCAGTTATTCTTAACCCATGGTCCACATGTACAGGAGGCCAAACCTGCACGCAAGTCCGTGATCTACATGAGACTCACAACTCGTGTAACAACTGTGTCACGGCCAATGAACCTAATGATGCTACATGATAATGGGGTAGTCTCATAAACAAGGTCAATGCAAATACATAAATAAAAATATATCGCGACGATACCGTCGCGCGCATTTTATATAATAGTTAAAATATATGAAATAAAGACAGAAAATAAAGATGCATGCAACATATGGAATATAAATAACAGTACAATGGCAAGAAAGCTGCAATGTACCAATAATCTGCTCCAGAAATCGTGCAGAACAAATCCAATATCCTATGTACACATAAATATAATACAATAGAATCATTAGTCTTTACACTAGCACATACACAATCACATTTACACTGGACTCAGGGGGTATACTAGGGGTAACACTAGTCATCTAACACGGTCAATTACGCGTTGAATTACGCAGGTGTCGTGTCTTCAAGTACTGTACGAAATCAGTCAGTCAACTGACAGGTGTCTATGCCAGTACGTTAATGTACGCAAGGCGGACAAATTCACAAGTTCTTAGGGTCAACATGGTCAAGGTAAGTATGGGATAGTCCACGGTGTCCTAGGGTCGTACAGTCTGAATATTTAGTCATAATTATCAATTAGCATTTACTTACATATATATTCATATAACTATATAATAATATAACCATCAATTTATTTACATAATTATTGGAATACATATATTAATTACGTACATAAATATATATACCAAACTGAATAATATTTGCGTACATGTAAATGTACGAACGCGCGTTGGGTTCTCCGACTCAGGGTTTGATGTAAACTAACCGTGGTGGATAAATACTATGTTCTACTGGAACACTGTCAGAGAATGTACTCGCCTGGGGTCCTGCTGTTGGTATGAATCAGAGTCCAAGTCACAGTCCAAATAGCCTATGTATTTCAAATTTATCACGTCAAAAGATAATTTATTTTAATTTATTTAATTCTGGAATAATTACTCTAAAATCCTATTTTAATCTTATTATTCTGATTTTTATGTTAATTCCTAAATTTTGTCCAAAGAACTGAATTTTATCAACTCGAGACTCATGGCACGCAAATCGAGGCGATTTGTTGACCGAAAAGTTAACCGACACAAACTCAACTTTCATGCATGATTTTTTGTAGATTTCAGTGTCAAAAACATGCTGGAATTTACGGCTCGTCCGAATCAAATTCGTTTGGGAATTATGGCACATACAAATTTTGTATTGTGCACCGATGGTTAAATTCTAACCTAGAAGTTCTACAGAATTAAAAATATATAAATACTTCGAATTAAATTCTGGGAAAAACATATGTCAATTATCTAGACATTAGCTTTCCGAAACTTCAAACGGTTCATGATTCTGATTCCTGGTTCTCCCGAAATCGCGAAAACATCGAAACACGTCTATTTTTGGACATGCTGTGCTCTACGAATTTTCCAGAATTTAATACTCATAATTTCGTAAAAAAATTTATATAATCAGAAATCTAACCTCAATATCATTCTAACACAAAAAACTAGGCCTTGTTTGGAGTCCGGAGCTATGCGCAATGGCTTCTGGAAGATGAAGTAACTCTAGATGGCAATTCTCCAAAAATTGGCTCAAGAAAAACCCTAGAAAATAACTTAAACTATTATATATATAGAGGAGAGAGAGAGAGTGCAGCCGCGGCTCGGAGTTGACACGTGTCAGCCATCCGCCCAGCCCCGCCCAAATCGAACGATCATGGTTTGACCCGGCTCGGCTCAGCTGAGTCCGAGTCGAACTCTGACTCGGCTCGGCTCGAGGTCGGCTCGGCCCGGCTCGCACCCACCCCGCGGTCACTGACAGGCGGGCCCGGCACTGTTCGCTGCGGGAGGCTGACAGGTGGGCCCACTGTTTGCTGACTGGGCAGAATTAATTACTTTTTGGGTTTTCTTTTTCAGAAATTAGTTTTTAATTCAGTTTTTCATAATTAACTCAAAATAAATGCTAAAAATAATCAGAAAATTCCTAAAAATTCTAGAAAATATATTTTATTATTTAGAACCTAAAATAAAAGTTTGGGATATTTTTAATTAAGTTTGGACATAAAAGAAATTTTCAAAGTCCTAGAAAATTAGTGTTACTAGTTTTTAATTAACTAAAAATTATGGAAAAATCCTAATAATCTAAAATAGCCTAAAAATAATTCTAAATAAATATTTATATAAGTAAATATACTAAAAATTTATTTTCTAATTAACTAAGAGAATACTCTAAAGAAATTCAACATCTATAATAAATATAATAATATAAAATACACACAAAATACCTATTTTGGGTGAGGGGGTTTACACAAATCAACTTCCACTAAAATCCCACACGTCCGTATTGACGACGCGCACCTTTCAGTGAAGTTCGCACACGACCAAGTCGTCTCGTTTAGCGGGGCGTACCCAGTTCTGAAAAAATTAGGATTTTAAATAACCAATATTTTGGTCATTTTTACCCTCGAATTAAATACAATCTACAGCTCAACAAATTAAACTAAAAACAGGGTTTAAAACTTGGTTATACGGTCTAAATAACTGTTCAAGCAAATTTTGAAAATATTTAGCAGGTTGGTCACAAAACGGTCGTGGACTGGGGAGTTCGGGACAAATTCTGAAATTTCAGAAATTGGAAAATATTTTCCTGTTTTTGCGTCGCGGTTTGCGACCGACACAGGACGCGATACCCCGAACAAATTATACGAGTTTCGAGGAGGTCACGCAGTCTACGCGTAGGATTTGACAAAATGAGATACAGATCTTTGGACAGGGAGTTATGCGGGCGGGAAAGCAGTTACCTTGCTGTGGTTCACTGTTGAGAAAGGAGGAGATCGGCGGGGCACGGCGGCGGCGGCAGAGTTTATTGAGACTGCTCCGCTGCTCGGGGTCGCCGGGGGTAGCTGCGGCGGTACTGGAGGAGCTCGGGCGGAGACGTCGCCGGGGTTCTCTGGTCACGGTGAGGGTCGGGGTGGCCGAAGATCGGGGTCGATGGTGAGGCGGTGGTGGATGGTGATGGCTGCGGCTGCGGGGGGAGGGGGGGAGTTTAAATAGGTGGATGTAAACCCCCTCATTTATTTCTATAGATAGTCTGGTATGGGTTAGAAAATTTTGGTATTGCAGCAGATGTTTGAGGTTTAGAGTAAGGTTACAGATGTCTAATTTTTTTATTTAAAACCCTTGGCGCGTCCTACCATTGTTGAAATATTCGGAGCCCAACATCAGCCCATAAATTCCAACAGATTATTGCACTCTTGACTTGACACGCCAATTTAGGCGCTGGACTTTTCCGTCGCTCAAAATCATATTTCCTTGTGCTCTAAATTAATTGCACAATTTTTCGTAACCGAAATCCATTATTTAATCCCGTGTCGCGCACCTGTGTCGTTGCCATCCATTTTGAGACACCAACTTAACCCGTTGAGCCGGACCAATAAAAGGGTCCAAGACTGAGACCAAGCCTACACCATTCATGACCTTTGTGTCACTCCCAATTGAGGTCCCATGTGCCCCCATTTAATTTAAGAGCACATGACAATTTATTCTAATTAAATTGGGGATACAAACTTTGACTAATCCTATTTTAATCCCAATTTAATTTCAATGCCCATTTAATTAAGTCCATGCAAAACACACAACACCCCCTCACCCTACAAAATACCAAACACCAATTTCCCCATAATTTTTTTATTATTTCATGTGTTTGTGCAAATACCCAAACTTAAGGAGCTAAATTACAAATGTTGTAACATGTGTCCTAACCCCATTGGTCAAGACCAATGAAGAAGCCTCACCCCTCTTCTTTGACCGGTCAAGCCTCTTCTCCTTTGGTGAACACAATTTCTCCATGTGAAATCCTCACCACTCATTTGAATTGGGCTCATCCTCACCATCCAATCCTCACACACCTCCCTATATAATGTCTCCATCACTTCCCATCTCCCCATGCCGGCCCTAATCCCAATACCTAGAGAACCCCCCCCCCCCCATTTCTCTCTCCTTCCCTCCTCTACATACGTAGCCCTCTTTTCTTTTCTTCTTCTTCTTCCTTTCTTCTTCATCTTCTCCTTCTAACCGAGTTCATCCACTCGGTCGGCCCATCACTCCGGCGGACCGTTGTGCTCGTTGACCGGCCGAGCCCGCCTCCGGCGAGCTACTGCAGCCTTCCCTCGAAGCCCTTCTGCCACCACGACCACTCCTCCAACAGCCACCCGCTGGACCCCGGTACCCGGCCGAACTTCTTCCCACCGGCGCTGCCACGACTTCTTCTCCGGCCACTCCAACCCCGTTCCACCACCGCCTCCAGCTGCTATTCCAACCACCACCATCGACTTCATAACTCCCTCCATTCCGACCGAGCCAGCCATCCCCGTACCGCCGTTCATCTTCACTACCACCATCGCACACCATTACCACCACCTCTACATCCGCCATTATCACCGCCATCATTGCCACGAGCCACACCGGCCAGGCCACACTGCTCCGGCTGAGCACATCCCCACCACCATCTCCAGTCTGCCACCATCCGGCCAAGCTCTCCTCCGGCCAGAGACGGCCACCACCTCGCCAAGGTAAAGACCCCTCCCCTTACCTATATTCAGTTTAGTATTATATATAATGTTATCAGTTTAATTAAGTTAGGGTTATGGATATACTTGAGTTTTTGTTGAATACAGGTTATAACATACATTTGAAGGTTTATGAATTTATTGATAGTAAGGAAATATGTTATAGAATGTATACGTTGAGGCTTGAGAATAAAATGGATCTTTGGTTAGGATTACATATTTGCATTGAGATTTAAGGGATTAGTTCATTATAATATATGCAATGAGGATAAAATGCATGGTTAGTAATTAGGGTTTATAAATGCTAGGTTTGAGATGTTAGGATATTTCAATTAATTCATGCATATTGTTATTGATGATGAGCAGTTCAATTGGTTGTGAATTAACGTTGATGAAAAATGATGAACATAATTACGTAGCAGTTTTATGGAGAAATGGGAAAGATTGTATATGTCTGAGGATTTAATCAGGGTTTGATTAACTGAATATTGTGATGAATACAGTAAGATTGAGGTTGGGTTTGATAATATTGCACAGATAATTAATTTGATTTGGTGTAACGTACCATTAGTCAACCTTGGTCAACCCTCTAGCGTCGTGTCCCTGTGAGTTGTAGCTGAGTCTGAGCATATATTTAGACGTGTGTCACATCCCTGTTTTCTACGTGATAGTTTATTGATTGAGTTTGTATCTCGTCTCTAGGTACTACGGACTCGGACGTGGTACCGGATCCCCGTCATCAGCAGCCGGACGCAGGCAAGTGTACCTTGCCACCCTGTATTTCAGTTACAGATATTTATTATTTCATTATGTACATTGTGCGCGTATTTGATTACGATCGATACTTCGCGTCCGGATCACAACCGGGTGCAGACGTTCATCGTAACGTCTTGTAACGAATGCTAGATGTTCGTAACACCTCGATGTACGTACCTGAGTATATCGTCACCCTAAGACACATTCGTACACTATTATCGTGCCAGATTTCCTGTATCCTGATACTGACATCATGACTGGAGACTGGGATGACCTTAGGGTCGCGTTTGTTGATAGTTACTTCTGTGCAAAGAGACCGCTAAATAGAGGTTCAGGTTCAGCGCATAATCGTTGATCGCTTTGGAAGGGAAAGACAGTTACTAGACGTTTGGGCTCCTTTGCACGCGCTTTATATATGTATGTCATGTTGATGTAGTATTCCTATATCCGGAGTAGTAGTATCACCCGTGTGACTCTGTGCTCGGAGCTACGATTTTATTTTGGACAGCCCACGCGTCGAACATTGTCTTTAAACTGTGTCACACTTAGTTGGTTATGCTAGATTACCCCGTCGTTGCACTTGTACTTTCTATTATACTTGGCATGCTGTATTTTTGTACCTTGTTACGTCCCTCTGTAAACCCCCTCGACCAGATTTCAGTAATTTTAGGATTATTTTAACAATTTAGGATTTATGGCAATATTTTTAATTTATTTTGCCTACATATCCTGTTGACCTGCGCACCTGTCCATCACCGAATTATTTGGAGCTTTACCTTGACTGTTATCCCCGAATAAAGTTCACATACCTGTCCTAGACATGTCAGACTATTTTCCTGAACTTTGTGCAACTCCCAGATGCTTAGTTTTGAGCCTCGTTTGAGACGCACAAATCTCGTTGCAAACGTCCGTATTTAATTCCTATTTTAATTCCCAGATCTGTACCCATCCCTGTTCCCATAGAGATTTGAGGCCCAACATGCACCCGTTTTGCCCAGACAAAAATACGTTATTTTTCTACACTGAGTATACTACATTTAGTGTATTGACACCGTAGAAAAATTATGGCCCTACCTGCCTCTAAATAATTAGAGAACACCGTGCACAGTATTTATTAATTTAATAAATACGGTGGCCCGTATCACCCAGAAACCAGGTCCAACCCCTGCCCAGACTCACCCCCATTCCCCCAGGACCCTCACACAGCTTTTCCCTTCAATTCTGTGCATTTTAGCATTTTCAGGAATCGGATATTTTTCAGACAATTTCGTAAATTGTGCAATTTCCCAAAATAGGACCATTATGCAATTTATGAAATTTGCAAGAACCTTTCTGCAAATTTTGTGTGAGGTGTCAGTCCCCTATTGGCCGGTGAATCTGCACCGTCCATTTGGAGACGGGACCCACCCGAAAAGATCCCGGAAATATCTCGGAAATATTCGGGAAATATCCTACAAATATCCCGTAAATATCTCTAGATATTTACTTATTAAATTAATATATTTTTCTATAAAATAAAGAAAAAAAAAACAAAAAAAAAAATCCTAAATCTACCCCCTCCCCCGCAGCAGACCCCCCCCCCCCCCGCTGGCGAGCTCCCCGCCGGAGCCACCCCCCCCCCCCCCCGATGGCCCTCTTCACCGCTCCCTCTCCCCCGACCTTCCATCTCTCCTCCTCCTATTCTCCTCCTCCTCCCCGCCTGTGCGTCCCCGCGACCGCCGGCGAGCTCCGCCCCCCCGACCCCTCGGCCTCCTCCTCCTCCTTCCCTCTCTCCCTCTTCTCCTCCGCCCAGCCGGCCGCGTCCGCCCCCGACTCCCCTCTCTCAGGCCGCCGGCCCGCCCTCTCCCTCATCCTCTCTCTCCTTCCCCCATCACCGGCCGCCACCACCACCATCGCTAGCTCTTCCTCCTCTCCCCTCCCGCTGGCCCAACCCCCCCCTCTCTCTCCTCCCACCCGACTCTGGTCAGCTCGAAGCCGCCTCCGGCCGTCCGAGCCTGCGCCGCCTCCGGCCGCCCTCCTCCAGCGAGCCGTTCTCCTCCAGCGAGCCGCCCCGGCCGGTTTTCAGCAACCCTAGGGTCGCCGTGGACGCGGACAGGGCACAGGACACGGACACAGCCCTCGGACTCGTGTCGGACACGTGTCGGATACGAGAAACACAGTTTCCACGGAGCCCTGTTCAGATATATTTTTCTCTCACCTCGTAGCTCTGTTTTTGATTTCGTCAGTTGCGTCGCATAGACTATGTAACCATCTCGGTGCCCGCGCAACCCGCTCGGTGCATCGCGTCCTGTGGCGATCGCGGCACGCGATCCAAAAACAGGAAAAATAACGACCCGATTCACCCCGGAACTGAGTACGCCCCGCCAAACGGGACGACTTGGTCGCACACGGTCTTTACCGAAACGTGCGCGACGTTGATACGGACGTGTAGGAATTCGGAGAAGTTGATTTGGATGTGCGTGCACACCGGAATCAACGCGTATCCGCCGACACCGCCCCGTATCCGTCAGTTCTGGAATACGCTGCAACTTTGTGTATACACGTCGGATTGAAACGAAACTTGCGTCATCGGACTCGTAGCAATACGCTGGTCCTGTGAGCCAAGTTTGGTTCGATTCTGAGAACGTTGACAAAATCCCGTATCGTGGGCCCTACCAACTCCACTTGACGGGCGATTTTGTGACCGGCTCATCGGAATCCAATTCTGGAAGTTCCGTTGGGTTCGTATTATCGTTCCTGACTTGTTGACACTAAGTTTGGCAAATTTGGAGACCTTTGACCCTGACACGTTTTTCGGTGCAAAGCGGCCCACATGTGGACCCCGCTTTGACCAGAAACTGTCATTTTTGCCCCTGTGTCCAAATTGGACTTAAGGACAGGCGTTTCTAGCTATTTGATATTTTTTGAGACTGTTAGTGATATTTATTTCAGTATCCGGAGACATTCATTCTGAGGTTATAGTTTCTAACACTTGGTACTTGACATCTGGACGTTACATATTTGCAGCTCTCTTGCCAGGCAAGTATACCTTGCCTTGTTGTACTGTTTAAATTTAGTTATTGTTAGTTATATGTTTATTTATTTTAATATTATATAAATGTGCGCGTTCGAGCAGACTCGGGTGCAGTCAACGATGGCGTTGACGTTAGGACTTGTGTCTGACCTAGTGTCTAGTAAACCACCTAAAGTTGTGAAGTTATTGATATAACTTTTCAGGCCTTGACACGTATCATTACACGTTACAGAGTGAGTACATGTAGGGACGCGTGCCTCATGCGCGACTGGCCATCAGTGTGAGCAACACGTGTAGCGGTATTTAGCTCAGTTGTTTATTTCATAGAGACTTGCATCATAGTATGAGATGTCAACGTCGTTTTCACGATTTGTACATCTACATTGGGCGGGAAAGATTGGGACACCCCCTCCATGATGTTTTATCCTTCGTACCATGCTCCTCGGAGATGGTCGATTGCAGAGCTACCCGTGTGTCCGGGGGCATATGACACATATACTAGCCGGTCATGACGATTGGTGAATTACGTCAGCATATGTCAAGCCCATACATTCCCATGCGTACTACAAGGTCTTTAAATTATATTCACTTAGATGGTTAGCACACCCCATTTATTTATTCAGTATTTACATTATGGCATATTATTTTTCTGTATCTTGCTATGTCCCTCTGAGGACCTGGTCCCCTGCCAGGTGTATATGTTCTTGAGTATTCGCAGAAGCACAGATCCGGACAGGCTACTTATATTCCGAGGAGGTCTTCTCTTCGGGCCTCGTGATTGTCAGATGTTGTTCTTATATGGTGTGTATCTGGTTCATTTTTATACTCTATTTCGGCAGTAGATTTGATTTCATCCGACTGTCATTCTTTAGATACTTATTTATTGAGATCTAGTTACCTGGTTATTGGTTATTCATGTTTATGTGATTTATGTGGATGAGGTTTAGATATTACCCTGTGACTTGGAGTTAGTTTTACCACTTATGAATTATTGTTCATTATACAGCGTACGCACGTATATATGGTTTCCATATATTGGAGTTGCCATATATACGGGCCAGCTGGCATGGTTACGTGACATAGTCCTACGTATTTTGGGACTGGGGCGTGACACCCTCTAAGGACCTGGTTCCCTTCCAGGTTTAGGCGAGGAGGATTACCCAGAGGAGTACGGTCCGGGTACGTATCCAGCAACAGGACCCATTGCCGAGGATGAGGTCATCCCCGAGGACTTCGCCTGATCTCTGGTAGTGACTCTATCCTTGGGACAGTATTACTATCTAGTTATCTGATGTCGTTCCAAGTTATCTCATTGCTTACTTTCATTCCAGTATTTTGTACTAGCGGATTTGTTCCCGTGTGATTACTCTAGTATTTGTACTATGATACATTATCTCGTGATATTTCCTTTCTGCACATTAGTTGTTATGATTACCACTATGTGCTCTTATATCTGTTGCCTGTGGATGAGATTTAGATTGACTATTTATTTGTTATGTGTTGGGTTATTCTTTGCACTTTACAGCTTAGGTGCACTCCGACGGGCCCATTAGATTGGGATGCCCGTCGAATTGTGCTGCTGGCCATTGCCACGTGACTCGGTTCCTTATCTTTAGAACCGGGGCGTGATAGTGGAGACGGTGGCGGTTGCAGGGAGATGGAGCGGCGCGGGGAGGCGAGGCGGCGCGGGTTAACGGCGGAGGAGGCGGAGCTGAAGGCGGCGGTTACGGGAGAGAAACCGCCGGAGGGGAATCGACGGAGGCGGGGGTTACGTTTGGGGTTACTGTAACGGGTCGAGTTCGGGTTCAGGTCGGCGGGTACGGATCCGAATCCGACCCATTACTATTTGGGTTGGGTTCAATTGGCTTGGTTCAGTTCGGTTTAATTAAACCGCTTGGTTCAGGTTGGTTCATTTAGGTTTATTTAAAATATTATTTTTAGGTCTTTAAAACTAGTTTTTGGGTCCAATAAATTCCAGAAAAATTGTAGTATGTCTAATATTTTATTTTACACCCAAAAATATTATTTTTATAATATTTTAATATTTAATAAAATCACACAATTTATTTAATACCAGAAAATATTTATTTTAATTATTTAAAAAATCTCAGAAAAATCTCGAAAATTTGTTTTTAAAAATCTAAAAATTCTGGGGGTTTACAATCTACCCCCCTTAAGAGGATTGCGTCCTCGCAATCAAAGAAAGCATAGTCGGTCAGAAGAGATGATACGGTTGCAAGAATTGTTCGAAGCACGACACAATCAAAGAATCATGATCAAGAAAAATGAAGGATGAGGGTTAAGAAAAACACCTAGGAAAGGAATAAAGTATTTTCCTAGATAATGAAAGTTAGGTAATTCAAGAGTGAAGGAAATCTGGTTAGAGCAAAGAAAACTACAACTTAAGAAAACTAGGTTATCAATTATTAATAAGTTCAAAATACAAGGTTTAAGGCTAAGGTCATGAATTAACAGGCACGTGCTATAACAATACTATGAATAGACATCTATGAATAACTCAAATCTTACGCGTATTTGCTACTCCACGAGTCTGCGCGTCCTCCATGGTCATCGCAAAAGCTTGTCCGCGTCCTTGTGGTGGATTCCTCTGCTGTTGCTGGGCCTGCTGGAAGAGTGCTGCCTAGGGTGCCAAAGGTGGCCTCGGCTGATACCCTCCTGGAGCTGGTAGTATGACTCCTTCAACTCCTATTTGTGGTGCTCCTAATCAGGGCCGGCCCTGGCCCAGGGCGGACAGGGCGACCGCCCAGGGCCCAATGGGCCAGAAGGGCCAAAAAAAAATTTTGTTTAAATATATAAATAATTTTGTACCGAAAATAGAACTAGTATTTATCATTGACCATTCTTATCACAAAGCAATTGTTGTTTAGTGGTTATTACATTAGACTTGTACACAAGAGGTTCCTAGTTCAAATCTTGGTGGAGGCATATTTTTTATTTTACTTTTGTTTTATTTTTTTTACATTATGTATGGGGCCTTATTTTGAAAGTTCGCCCCGGGCCCCTGTGAGCTCATGACCGGCCCTACTCCTAATGCTGGATAGGCTGGCCTTGGTGCTGGTAAAGCTTGTCGGTTTAACATTAGTGCTCCCTCTCGATGCTCAGGACATTCCTTGGCTAAATGTTGGTTGGATTCGCAAATCAAGCATAATCCCAACTTGCGTCTGCACTCGTTCTCAATATGTCCTCGTTTTCCCACAATATTGACAGGTAGGCAGTACTTACGGAGATGCTCTGGGTGACTGGTGTATGTGAGATCTCTTTGCAACTTCTCCCTGTGGTGCTCTGGCTGGTGCTGATGTGGCTGGTTGATGAATCATCAATACTTTCTCTCAGCGTTCAGGGCAATCCCTTACCGAATATTGTTTGGATCTGCAAGCTAGACATAATCCCAATCTGAGTCGGCATTCTTTAGCGAGATGGCCTACCTTGCCACAGTAGTGACAAGTAGGAAGGACTAGTGCTAGTGGAGTAAATACTCTCTGTAGTGGATTCATCTGTGGTCGCTTTGCAGCTCTTTTCTGTTGTGCTTGGTCTGGTACTAATGCATGCAGCCGTTTCTGGCTGGACTCTCTCCTGGTGATGCACTCCATGGGTCGTGCTGCAGCAAGAACGTCCGTGTCTAAAGTAGTTACAACGGATCTGATTAACTTCTGTAGCTCAAAGCTAAGTCCGTCAAAGAACTTCTCCGCTTGACTTTGCTGGGCTTCTTGATGAACCTTCTACTGGGTTTGCATCATCGCGTAGAACATTTGAAACATCTGATGTCCGTCCATAGCCTACCCTTGTGGAAAAATAGGCATTGGTGGAGTGAAATGCGGCGGAGGTAGAATGTCATCACGCCGAAACCTTGAAGTATGCTGGCCCGCTTGATTGATTTGAGCTGATTGTCCTCTATCTTCTGGTGTCACTCCATCATCATAGGTGACCACAGCACCTTGTGGTGTACCTAAAGGATTTTCGCCACCAGTTCTTGGTTCCATTATTCTGTATCCAAAATAAACTATAAGAGGCGCACAGAAGATTCAAGGCAGGATGTAAGTCAAGAAATTAATTCGAATCCGATATAGATATCAAGAATAATTCAATCAAGTGGATGAGATCCTAAAACTTATCATATCCTTGTCGCAGGCTTGCTCGGTCCTTTAGTTGAAACCGAAGCAATTTAGTCGTTGACCTGCATGGGCCACCACAAAAACCATGTCACGCCCCAGTCCCAAAATACCGAGGGACTAGACACGTGGCAATGGCCAACAGCACACTCCGATGGGCAAACCCAATTTAATGGACCCATTAGGGTGTACTTAAGCTGTAAAAAATAGTAAAGGTCTACGATACTAATCTCATCCACAACAGAGAATCACAAAATAAATGTCAGAATAATCAAGATCAAATATATCCAACAAATCTCAATAAAAAAGTCTCGGGGAACAACCCGATAATGAGTTTGATATATCAATTCAATAGACAGGAAATAAAAGTCTATCAATAAAAATAACTGAGTATAATAAACCAGATACTCAGGAGAAATCCTCGGTGATCACCTCGTCTTCTGGTTCTGGTACTGCTCCAATGTCTGCTCCTATCCCGTACACTTTGGGGTAGATCTCCTCTGCTAAACCTGGGACATAATCCGGATTCCAGGTCCTCAGGGGACATAGTAAGGTACAAGAATAACTCAACCCAAAATAAATGCAGTACAATAATAAATGAATCAATAGGGTAAATGTAAAACCCCCTTCCTAGAAAATCGTATATACCTTTTTATTTATTAATTATTAATTAAATTGTAGTAATTATGGCTAAATAGGAGAAATAGATTTTTAATAATTTTTATGTGTCACGACCCGCACCCGGAATTTGGGCATGAGTCGTGGGTACGTCCAGCCTACGCCGCAGCATCGGCAGTAGAACGCTGTCTATGTCTCAACATATAATATATCCTGTCAATAGTCTCAACTCCGCACGGAGGACAATGATAAATAATCCACAGTTCTATGATATACTCAATCACAAGCTATAAGAAATAATGGCACGAGGGGAATAAAAAAGAGTTCTAATAAAAACAACCACAATAATCCAACTCAAATCCTGGGTCTAAATGACCTCACAAAGTCACAAATAATAAATACAACTCAGTCTCAGTCTAAAACAATAATACAGAAAAAGTAGTCTAAGAGCAGCCAGGTACGTTCTCCTCTAGGCTAGGCAACTCCTCTGGGATTTCCGGGGTGAAATCTCCCTCTAATCCTGGGCCATAATGAGTGGGGCAAAGATCCTCCAGGTCCTCTGAAAAATGTTATCCAGTCAGGATTGGAGCGAAGCACAAGCACTAACAACAGTTTCATTAAATTGACAAAGACTATAAACAGTGTAAGAAATACAAGATGGAAGTAAATGCTGAAAATGTAAAGTACTGGAGAAAATGGAAATAGGCAATAGAGCATCTAGCAATGAACAATAAATAGTGAATGCTAGACAATAAGTAGTGAATGCTGGAACAGGTGAATCTGAATAAAATAGACATCTAGCTAAGTGTTTGAATTATCAGTTTATTATGTGATCGGCTTGGGACTTGATCAGGCTGGTTATATATGATTAACTATGATTCTTGTAGGTCAGGCTAACCATATGGTTAGCTATGATGCATGTAGTGGTCAGGTTAATCATATATAACAGCTATGATGCATGTAAGATGGTCAGGCCGCACCCAACGTGAGAAGTGGGGTGAGCTATGATGCATGTAAAGGATTTGGATATGATCACATAATCTACTAATAGTTCCCCATCCCCCAGCTAGCACGATGGATTCCAATCACGACTCCTCATGATGGAGATCTAGGGTGCTAACCCGTGTATCCATAGTGTCGGAATCAAGTATGTAATACACTACAATTTATAGAAGTAATCAACAATGAAAACTGTCAGAGAATGTACTCGCCTGTGGTCCTGAGCAAAGTGTGAGGATCGATGTCCAAAGTGGGATCACAAAGACCTATATATAAGATATCAATGTTAATTAATGAATTAAGGGAATGAGCATGATTAACTAATTAAATACGAGGTTTCTAGGTCATACTAAGGTTTAAGGTTCATAATTTCTTTTGTGGTAGGTCTTCTCCAAGATGATACTAGTCATACTAGGTTTGTACTAGGACATTCTAACTGATGTGGTTTATACTAGGTCATAGATACTAACACTATAATATACATCAATACTATATAGAACTAATTATAATACAATACATGCATATATATATATACCTACATATATACATATATATATACATGTAGCTAAACTATATGCTAGCATAGATTTTAATCCACCACTAACTATCTAGACTAATAGTTGTATATACATACTAATTCTTACCCAACTACTAATACTACTAGTGAAATTCTATACTCACACCTCACTGATACTTAATCCCCCAATACCTGGAGCACTGATGCAAGAACACAGCATCAAACTCTCTGACACAGCATCTAAACCCATAATTCCTACTGATACTAACCCACAGTGTAAATTGTCCACTGATACACAACACATTGGGTTCTCACTCAGTGCAGCATTTCCCTCACACAACCACTCTCACCTAACTGGTACTCATGACACTGGAACTCACAGCCACACCTACACACAGTCCACACACAAGAAAATCACTCACAGGCACTCTGCTTTCTTAAGTCCTTACATACACATTGAGTTTTATGATACACTCACTCACACACATATGTATTGCACACAGCTGATACCTCACTGATGCACACAGAAATCTAACTGATACACAGGTCTGACCTCATCATACTGATACAAACAGTCACCTACACACACTCTCCTGCACTCCAGAATAACACACAAGTTCTCATACACCCACTGCTAGTACACACAATTTCACACTGTTCTAACACTCATACACAACATAAGCTGACACACACACACTGCTGAAACACACCTACAGTTCTACTGAGACTCAGAACACTAATAACCCACGCTGCACACAGCCTATTTCTCACTCAAACACAGGTTCACAGTAGTGAACCCCCAATACTGCTACTCTAATCTACACCCTACTGATACTAACCCCCAGCTCCAAATTGATACACAACATACAGGTAGCTGTTGATTCACACATAGGTTCACAGTTTCACTGCACTGAACAGCCCCAATACACCCAGGTTACACTCACAGTTCACTGAAAACTGGCATTGAATACACTCAGGTATTTACACACAGGATTTCTAACTGGGACACATGATTAACTCACATTAAAACCCACATTGCACTAAAACATCTTCCACACACACAGAATTTAAGTTCTCATATTTGTTTACACAGTGAAACACAAGTTCACTGATACCCAAATCACTACACAGTAATCCCCAATGCTCACAACCTATCTATACACACACATGAACCTGCAATTTCTGAGACATTTACACAGAAAACACACACAGGTATCTAACATAGGTAATTCATAAATATCTAACACATGGATACTTACTCTCACACCCACACAGGAACTCATCTACACAACACTCCCTACCGTATCCGATACACTGAGACTCAAGGACACTAAAACCCAACTGAACAGAATCCCCCCCCCCCCGACTGTGCACAGGCACAAATTTACTGATGCACAGATCTCTCTCAACCCGACTGCACAACACACAGAACACAACCCGCATGTACAGGAAACCAACAAATAGCTAAAACACAGTTCAAAAGTATTATGTATATAGATGGGTATATCGAAACATGTAGTTAATTAGTATACATAGATAGGCAAACCCTAACAATCATTTCATCAAACACATGTAGTACAGAATCGGATCCCACATCAAGAACTCCAAAAACCCAAACCTAAACCCTAAAATCATAATCAAATCTATACGTATGAGATAAAATCAGTCTACATACAAGTACCTAGGATTAGGGTTCACGAAAAATTGGGGAAACCAAATGTTGGGACACTTAAACCCTAATTTCTCCTAGGGCTTCATGTAGGATCCCTAGAAATTGAGATCCATACAACAAGAGGGTTTCCTAATGGGCAATAATCAACAAAAACAGAATATAATTGAAAAAATAGGGTTTTACCTAGGGAGATGGCTTCTTCAATGGAGGTTCCTCTTCTCCAATGCTTCTTGACCCAAACTCCTTGCTTCTTTTTGCTTTGAAAGAGGAAAAACGGAATCCTAGGGTTGATTCTGAATTCTGGAGGTGGGAAATGGTTTTCTCTTGTGGAGGCTAGGGTTTCTTCTTTCTACATGAAGAAAGAGAGGGTTCCCTTTTATATTAAGGCTCAGTTAGGATTTCTAATGCATAGTCTAGGTTTAACCCCCAGGTTAGGTCAATAGGAACTCAACTAATTAAGGTTTAGTCAGTCTAGGGTTTGAGGTTCAACCTACAATTTGAATTCTAGGGTTTCTCTAGAATTAGGTTTACAATTAGGGTTTAGTCATTAGGGTTTGACCTAATGGGTTTTAGGGCTTGACCTAAAACCAAATATTATTAACAACATATAATTACTTTATAAAACTCAGCAGATTAATTAAACACATAATTATTCAAAATAGTGAAATTATACAAATGCCCTTATTTGGAAAAGTGGTAGTGACAAGTCTACCCTCCTAAAAGAAATTTTGTCCTCGAAATTTGGACTGAACAGAACAAGAATAAACCAGAAAAAGGAATACCTCAAGTCTAGAAGAGGTACGGGTATTGCTCACGCATTTCCTCCTCTCTCTCCCAAGTCGACTCCCCTGGAGAGTGATGTCGCCATGCAACGCGAACCAAAGGAATAGTCTGGTTCCGCAACACCTTCTCTCTGCGGTCCAAGATCTCCACGGGCTGCTCAGGGTAGCTGAGCGTCGGACCAACCTCAATCTCCGAGTGGTCAAGTACATGACTAGGGTCTGCCACGTACCGTCTCAGCTGCGACACGTGGAACACATCATGCACTCCCTCTAATACAGGCGGCAAGTCCAGTCTATATGCCACTGTACCTACCCTCGCAAGAATGCCAAAGGGTCCGATGTAGCGTGGGCTAAGCTTCCCGCCTCTGCCAAAACGAATCGTTCCACGCGTCGGAGAAATCCGTAGGAATACTAGATCGCCAACCTAAAACAAAACAGTCTCAACACGCAGTCTAAACAACAACACAAACCAGAAAATAACAATCTATACCTGAAACTCAAGGGGTCTACGGTGGCTATCGGCCCAATGCCGCTGTCTGTCCTGCGCCACTCGCAGTCTGTCTCTGATGAGTTTCACCTTTTCTGCTGCATCCACGACCATTTTTGGTCCTAACAAGGCCATCTCTCCAACGTCGTCCCAAGATAATGGTGTACGACACCTTCGTCCATAAAGAGCCTCAAATGGTGACATCTCGATGCTGGCCTGGTAGCTGTTGTTGTAAGCGAACTCCACCAGGTGCAGATGATCCTTCCAAGAACCTCCGAGATCTAGAACACAAGTGCGTAGCATATCCTCGAGAGTCTGAATAGTCCGTTCAGACTGCCCGTCTGTCTGGGGGTGATATGCGGTACTGAACTTGAGCTGAGTGCCCAAGCTAGCCTGCAGACTCCTCCAGAAGTGGGAAGTGAAACGACTATCCCGATCCGAGACGATGCTTACAGGAACTCCATGAAGCCTAACGATCTATCGCACGTACATCTCTGCTAGCCTCTCTGTCGACGTGCCCATCTTAAAAGGTAAGAAATGGGCTGATTTGGTCAACCTGTCCACGATAACCCAAATCGCGTCCTTCCCTCCTGGAGAACGTGGAAGCCCTGAAACAAAATCCATGGTCACGTGCTCCCATTTCCACTCTGGGATCGGTAAAGGTTGAAGCAACCCACCTGGCCTCTGCCGGTCTGCCTTTACCTGCTGGCACACTAGACACCGGGATACGAAGCGTGCTACCTCGCGCTTCATTCTATACCACCATACGTGCTCCCTCAAGTCTCGATACATCTTGTTGGCACCGGGATGCATCGAGTACTGAGAGCGGTGTGCCTCCTGCAAAACCTCCTCGCGCAGCTCCCCGCTCGGCACACACATCCTCGTGCCGTGCCGTAAGGAACCATCATCTGCGATAGTAAAGTCGTCCGACAACCCTATCTGAACCTGTGCCCTGATACTCCTCAAGGCCTCATCATCATACTGCGCCGCTCTGATCCTGTCCATCAGCTCGGACTGTATCTGCAATCCCCACATCTGAATCTCAGAACCGGGAACTAACACTTCAATCTCCAAGCTCTCCAAATCAGCCAACAAATGTCTATCTGTCGTCAAATACATAGCCATCGGATACCTGCTCAAGGCATCGGCGACTACGTTGGCTTTTCCTGGGTGGTACTGCAGTGAGATGTCAAAGTCCTTCATCAACTCTAACCACCTCCTCTGCCTCATGTTCAGCTCCTTCTGTGTGAAGACGTACTTCAAGCTCTTGTGGTCTGTGAAGATCTCCACACGCTCTCCGTACAGGTAATGTTTCCATAGTTTTAGAGCGAAGATAACTGCTGCCAACTCCAAATCGTGGGTGGGATAGTTCTTTTCATGAGGGCGTAACTGCCTGGAAGCATAGGCAATTACCTTCCCGTACTGCTGAAGAACGCATCCCAGACCCTTCCCTGAAGCATCACTGTATATGGTGAAACCACCTGTCCCTGCTGGCAACGTCAAAACTGGAGCTGTTGTCAACCTCTTCTTTAGTTCATCAAATGCAGCCTGACACTCCTCCGTCCAGACAAAATCCACATCTTTCCTAGTCAATCTGGTCATCGGCGCTGCAATCTTGGAGAAGTCTTGTACAAACCTCCTGTAGTATCCTGCTAGCCCGAGAAAACTCCTGATCTCAGCTACCGAACTGGGGGTAGCCCACGACTCCACTGCCTCGATCTTCTGCGGGTTAACCGAGATTCCGTCACCCGATACCACATGCCCAAGAAATTCGACCTTGTCAAGGAAGAATTCACACTTAGAGAGTTTCCCGTACAGCTTCTCCCTCCTGAGAGTCTCTAAGACCAACCTCAGGTGCTCTTCGTGCTCCTCCGGGGTCTTGGAATACACAAGAATATCGTCGATAAACACCACCACGAACTTGTCAAGGTACTGGTGGAACACCTTGTTCATCAGGTTCATGAATACTGTCGGTGCATTGGTTAAACCAAATGGCATCACCATGAACTCAAACTGGCCGTATCTGGTCCGAAAAGCTGTCTTCGGCGTGTCCTCTCTCTTCACCTTCACCTGGTGATAGCCTGACCTCAAATCTATCTTTGAAAACACCCTCGCCCCGCTCAACTGATCGAAAAGATCGTCTATCCTCGGCAGCGGGTACTTGTTCTTGATAGTGATATTGTTCAAAGCTCTATAATCAATGCACATGCGCACCGTGCCGTCCTTCTTCGGTACGAACAATACCGGAGCTCCCCATGGTGATAAACTGGATTTGATGAAGCCTTTGTCCTGCAGCTCCTCGACTTGCTTCTTCAGTTCTGCCAGCTCGCTGTTGTTGACTCTATAGACATGTTGTGAAATGGGCTCCGCTCCTGGAACCAAATCTATAGAGAATTCAACATCTCTGTCTAGCGGCAAGCCTGGCAACTCTTCTGGAAATACATCCAGAAACTCCGCTATCAGAGGATGTGGCAACTTCTCCTCTTCTGCCCTGGCTCCGTAAAATGTGCCCCTGCTCTGTTCCGCTGCTCCTCTGACGACCTCAAACTCCGGCTCTCCTGGTGGTCTAAATAATACTCTGCCTCTATAACAATCTATAGTAGCATGATGCCTACTCAACCAGTCTATTCCGAGTACAATATCATACCCCGGAAGTGGCATGACAAGTAAGCTCACGCTCAACTCTCGGCCTCCTACTGACACTCTCCGGTCCTTGCAGTGATCACGGACTAGGATAATACCTCCACCAGTCATGATCTTGCAAGTCCTAGCTAATGGTTCTGTGTCTAAATGATGTCGAAGTGCATAAGATACAGACACAAAACTATGGGAAGCACCAGAGTCGAATAAGGTAAATGCGGGAATACAATCGAGAAAAACCAAACCTGTGATCAAGTCTCCTGCTGGCTCGATCTCCTTGACTGCCATGGCGTATGCTCGCCCCTGGGGTGCACCTCTCTGCTGCTGATGCTGGGCGAACTTTTGATGTTGCGGTGGAAGTGGTCCCCTCTGTTGTTGGCCTCCTGGTGCGGTAGGCACCCTGTCTGATCCTCTCTGGGCGGCTGCTCCACCCTGACCTGGACGAAAGGTAGGACAATCCTTCAGCTGGTGTGTCGTCGATCCGCAGGACAGACATGAGCCCAATCTCTTCCTGCAGATATCTCTAGTATGTCCCATCTTCCCGCAGTACGCGCACTGGATGGCGGGCTGGTTCTGTCTCTGTTGCTGCTGCTGGACCTGCCTTCGGGCTGGTGCCTGATGCTGCTGCTGAAAGGGTCTCTGCTGTTGCTGCTGAAAGTGTGGATGCTTGCCCGGTCCCGTACTACTGTTTGCTCCTCCGGAACCATCACGTCCCCTCTTGGGCCTGAGGCCCAAGTCGTCCTCGGCTACTTGGGCATCCATCAATATGCCCTCGTAGGTAGCTGTGCGACGTCCCGACGTGCGAGACTTGATCTCCCTTGTCAGCCCCTTTCTGAATTTTTGGGCCCTGTCCCCCGGATCTCTAATCATCGATGGCGCGAAGCGGCTCAGGCGGGAAAACTCTGCGGCATACTCATCGACGGACGAGCTCCCCTGGGCTAAGTCATGGAACTGACTCTCCAAAGCTCCCAGGGCGACATCAGGAAAGAACTTTTCTTTGAAGAGCTCCTTGAAATCCTCCCAAGTGAGTCCCCTGCGCAAGAGTCTCGGCTCCGTGCGAAACCACGTCAAGGCAATGTCGAACATCTGGCTGCCAGCGGCCTCGATCTGGAGGGCCTCTGGAAGCTGTGCCAAGCGTAAGTTCCTCTCGATGTCCTCTAGCCAATCATCGGCGTAGAGTATCCCTTCTGTTCCCTTGAACTCCCGAGGCATCATCCTCTTGAAGTCCACAATAGTGCCCGGCCTCTGATGGTGCTGATCAGGACGCTGCTGCTGCTGAGTGACCCTCTCCACAGCCTGGAGGGCCACCTGGTGAGCATTCTCCATGTTCACCCTCATCATCTCTGTCTGGGCCTGATGTGCCTCAGCCTGCACTCTCTGGGCCTCTGCCGACGTCCTCTGGGCATCGACCATGCCCTGAATCAAGGCGAACATCTGTGCTCCATCGACGGGCACACCTCCTGGATGCTGAACTGGTGGTGGTGGTGCCGTCGTAGCTGTGGGGACCCTCTGAACTGGTGGTGGAGGACCCCCGAATGCTGCAGATACTCCCACATGTACTGGAGATGTAGGAGGTGCTGCGGATGCCTGTCCGGCAGGGCGAGAGGTGGCAGACCTCTCCGAATCTGTTGCTCCGTGTCTCTGGGACCTTCTCGGCGGCATCCTGAAGACAGATCGAAAGATTAAATTAAGGCAATAGATACGATATCATCAAGGAAGGACAGAAAATTTCTAAAGGGAAAAATTATTAAGAGTAATGTCATAAGAATCAGAATTTCCTAATTGTGATTGAGCATATCCTCGGCCTAAATCCTATTTCCTAAAACAGGCTCGTAGTAATACTCTAAGCGATCACCACTATGATTTCGCTCTAATGCGAACCTATTGACTCGACCTGCATGGGCCACCACTAAAAATGTGTCATGACCCGCACCCGGAATTTGGGCATGAGTCGTGGGTACGTCCAGCCTACGCCGCAGCATCGGCGGTAGAACGCTGTCTAGGTCTCAACATATAATATATCCTGTCAATAGTCTCAACTCCGCACGGAGGACAATGATAAATAATCCACAGTTCTATGATATACTCAATCACAAGCTATAAGAAATAATGGCACGAGGGGAATAGAAAAGAGTTCTAATAAAAACAACCACAATAATCCAACTCAAATCCTGGGTCTAAATGACCTCACAAAGTCACAAATAATAAATACAACTCAGTCTCAGTCTAAAATAATAATGCAGAAAAAGTAGTCTAAGAGCAGCCAGGTACGTTCTCCTCTAGGCTAGGCAACTCCTCTGGGATTTCCGGGATAAAATCTCCCTCTAATCCTGGGCCATAATGAGTGGGGCAAAGATCCTCCAGGTCCTCTGAAAAATGTTATCCAGTCAGGATTAGAGCGAAGCACAAGCACTAACAGCAGTTTCATTAAATTGACAAAGACTATAAACAGTGTAAGAAATACAAGATGGAAGTAAATGCTGGAAATATAAAGTACTGGAGAAAATAGAAATAGGCAATAGAGCATCTAGCAATGAACAATAAATAGTGAATGCTAGACAATAAGTAGTGAATGCTGGAACAGGTGAATCTGAATAAAATAGACATCTAGCTAAGTGTTTGAATTATCAGTTTATTATGTGATCGGCTTGGGACTTGATCAGGCTGGTTATATATGATTAACTATGATTCTTGTAGGTCAGGCTAACCATATGGTTAGCTATGATGCATGTAGTGGTCAGGTTAATCATATATAACAGCTATGATGCATGTAAGATGGTCAGGCCGCACCCAACGTGAGAAGTGGGGTGAGCTATGATGCATGTAAAGGATTTGGATATGATCACATAATCTACTAATAGTTCCCCATCCCCCAGCTAGCACGATGGATTCCAATCACGACTCCTCATGATGGGGATCTAGGGTGCTAACCCGTGTATCCATAGTGTCGGAATCAAGTATGTAATACACTACAATTTATAGAAGTAATCAACAATGAAAACTGTCAGAGAATGTACTCGCCTGTGGTCCTGAGCAAAGTGTGAGGATCGATGTCCAAAGTGGGATCACAATAACCTATATATAAGATATCAATGTTAATTAATGAATTAAGGGAATGAGCATGATTAACTAATTAAATACGAGGTTTCTAGGTCATACTAAGGTTTAAGGTTCATAATTTCTTTTGTGGTAGGTCTTCTCCAAGATGATACTAGTCATACTAGGTTTGTACTAGGACATTCTAACTGATGTGGTTTATACTAGGTCATAGATACTAACACTATAATATACATCAATACTATATAGAACTAATTATAATACAATACATGCATATATATATATATACCTACATATATACATATATATATACATGTAGCTAAACTATATGCTAGCATAGATTTTAATCCACCACTAACTATCTAGACTAATAGTTGTATATACATACTAATTCTTACCCAACTACTAATACTACTAGTAAAATTCTATACTCACACCTCACTGATACTTAATCCCCCAATACCTGGAGCACTGATGCAAGAACACAGCAGCAAACTCTCTGACACAGCATCTAAACCCATAATTCCTACTGATACTAACCCACAGTGTAAATTGCCCACTGATACACAACACATTGGGTTCTCACTCAGTGCAGCATTTCCCTCACACAACCACTCTCACCTAACTGGTACTCATGACACTGGAACTCACAGCCACACCTACACACAGTCCACACACAAGAAAATCACTCACAGGCACTCTGCTTTCTTAAGTCCTTACATACACATTGAGTTTTATGATACACTCACTCACACACATATGTATTGCACACAGCTGATACCTCACTGATGCACACAGAAATCTAACTAATACACAGGTCTGACCTCATCATACTGATACAAACAGTCACCTACACACACTCTCCTGCACTCCAGAATAACACACAAGTTCTCATACACCCACTGCTAGTACACACAATTTCACACTGTTCTAACACTCATACACAACATAAGTTGACACACACACACTGCTGAAACACACCTACAGTTCTACTGAGACTCAGAACACTAATAACCCACGCTGCACACAGCCTATTTCTCACTCAAACACAGGTTCACAGTAGTGAACCCCTAATACTGCTACTCTAATCTACACCCTACTGATACTAACCCCCAGCTCCAAATTGATACACAACATACAGGTAGCTGTTGATTCACACATAGGTTCACAGTTTCACTGCACTGAACAGCCCCAATACACCCAGGTTACACTCACAGTTCACTGAAAACTGGCATTAAATACACTCAGGTATTTACACACAGGATTTCTAACTGGGACACATGATTAACTCACACTAAAACCCACATTGCACTAAAACATCTTCCACACACACAGAATTTAAGTTCTCACATTTGTTTACACAGTGAAATACAAGTTCACTGATACCCAAATCACTACACAGTAATCCCCAATGCTCACAACATATCTATACACACACATGAACCTGCAATTTCTGAGACATTTACACAGAAAACACACACAGGTATCTAACATAGGTAATTCATAAATATCTAACACAGGGATACTTACTCTCACACCCACACAGGAACTCATCTACACAGCACTCCCTACCGTGTCCGATACACTGAGACTCAAGGACACTAAAACCCAACTGAACAGAATCCCCCCCCCTGACTGTGCACAGGCACAAATTTACTGATGCACAGATCTCTCTCAACCCGACTGCACAACACACAGAACATAACCCGCATGTACAGGAAACCAACAAATAGCTAAAACACAGTTCAAAAGTATTATGTATATAGATGGGTATATCGAAACATGTAGTTAATTAGTATACATAGATAGGCAAACCCTAACAATCATTTCATCAAACACATGTAGTGCAAAATCGGATCCCACATCAAGAACTCCAAAAACCCAAACCTAAACCCTAAAATCATAATCAAATCTATACGTATGAGATAAAATCAGTCTACATACAAGTACCTAGGGTTAGGGTTCACGAAAAATTAGGAAAACCAAATGTTGGGACACTTAAACCCTAATTTCTCCTAGGGCTTCATGTAGGATCCCTAGAAATCGAGATCCATACAACAAGAGGGTTTCCTAATGGGCAATAATCAACAAAAACAGAATATAATTGAAAAAATAGGGTTTTACCTAGGGAGATGGCTTCTTCAATGGAGGTTCTTCTTCTCCAATGCTTCTTGACCCAAACTCCTTGCTTCTCTTTGCTTTGAAAGAGGAAAAACGGAATCCTAGGGTTGATTCTGAATTCTGGAGGTGGGGAATGGTTTTCTCTTGTGGAGGCTAGGGTTTCTTCTTTCTACATGAAGAAAGAGAGGGTTCCCTTTTATATTAAGGCTCAGTTAGGGTTTCTAATGCATAGTCTAGGTTTAATCCCCAGGTTAGGTCAATAGGAACTCAACTAATTAAGGTTTAGTCAGTCTAGGGTTTGAGGTTCAACCTACAATTTGAATTCTAGGGTTTCTCTAGAATTAGGTTTACAATTAGGGTTTAGTCATTAGGGTTTGACCTAATGGGTTCTAGGGCTTGACCTAAAATCAAATATTATTAACAACATATAATTACTTTATAAAACTCAGCAGATTAATTAAACACATAATTATTCAAAATAGTGAAATTATACAAATGCCCTTATTTGGAAAAGTGGTAGTGACATTATGTTAGGTGTTCGGGTACTTAGAGGACTTGTGGGACCATCAGGAATTTTTCGGAATTTATTCCATGTAGGAGATCCCTTGAGTTGTTGCTAGCCTAACGATGTGCAATACCCTAATCTATAAATTTTCTTATGAGTATAAATATATATATATATATATATATATATATATATATATATATATATATATATATGTATATATATATATATGTTATTTAAAGAAAGGAAAGGAAAAGAGAAGTTAATAGTAATAATATAATAATAATAAGTAACTAAGTATTATAATAATAATATTAACTATAACTATCAACTACCTGCTTTAGCAAACTTAGTATTCCTATATTCCCTTCAGCAACAATTGACCGCCCCCTTGACCACAATTGACCTCTTCAGTAACAATGACCCGCCACCTTTTAATTGCTCCAGCGGCTTCGGCGGATAGTCCAACCCGCCTCCAATTAACCCCTCTCTCTCCTAATATATATAGTATATATATATATATAATAGCTCTCTAAAACCCTAACCTAATTTCCAGACCTCCTCTTCCCATCTAGAGCCGTCACCGCAGCCAGAGAAGCCTCCCCAAGCCATCCAACCATCCCGTCGACGTCGACCTCGCGAACTGCAGTTTCCCACTCGAAGCACCTTCGCTCCGGCGTGATTTCCCGTCGACTCGCTCGACCAAACGCTGTTCCGTTTTCATAGGTATGATCATCCCTTAACCCTCTCCAATATTTGTTTTATAGCCTACCTCAGAAAACGTGTGCCCCTAGGTGAAAAATAGCGCCCAAGTTGGCCCGGACTTACCCAATTCTGAAATCGCAGAAACTTGCGATGACCACCCACATTGTCGAGTTCGTATCTCCCACCAAAGAGATCCAAATTCGATGATTCTTTTTGATACCTGTAGATTACATGACCTAGTTTATTTTCTGTATAATAACTTTGTGCTATTAGTCGCTGTGGACAGAATTATATTCGTCACAAAACTGCGCGCACCCACTTTTTTCGGTTTTCCAAAAGTTGGAGATCGGAGCGCGCCCCGCCAAACGGGACCGCCCCGCCGTGTGCCAAGTGTACCGAACGGTACACACAGCGTAATCGGACACATGAAAATTCGTGGAGACTGATTCGGACGCGTGAGCACGCCGGAATCAGACCGTATCCGCGGACACATTTCGTGTTGCCACTTTTGTGGAACTCGTGCGTATTTTGTGCACGCTTGTCAGATTGCGACAAAACTTGCGCCACTGGACTCGTGGTAACGCGCTGGTCCTGTGACCCAATTTTCACGCATTTCTGAGACGGTTGACCAGATCGCCAATTGGCGGGCCCCACAGTTGACTTTTTGGACCAAATTTTGTTCGGCTCATCGGAATTCAAATTTGGACATACCGTTGGGTTCGTATTGACATCTAGAGTTGTTTGACCCATAGTTTATCCTATTTAGAGACTGTTACCCTTGGCACACTTTTCGGTACAAAGTGGGCCACACGTGGATCCCACTTTTACCCGAAATTACCGTTTTGCCCCTGTGTCCAAATTGGACGAAAGGGATGTGCTTTTTAGCTATTTTGCTCATTCTAGAAATATTGGCGATATCTATTTCAGCATCCGGAGACATTTGTTCTGAGGCCATAGCTTCTGGTCCTGTATATTGGACATCTGGACATGACATTTTGCAGCTTCTTGCCAGGCAAGTATACCTTGCCATTGTACTGTTATTTATATTCCATATGTTGCATGCATCTTTATTTTCTGTCCTTAGTTCATATATTTTAATTGTTATATAAAATGCTCGCGACGGTGACGTCGCGATAGGTTTTTATTTATGTATTGCATTGACCTTGTTCATGAGACTACCCCATTATCATGTAGCACCATTAGGTTTCATTTGACTGTGACACATATTTTTACACGAGTTGTGAGTCTCATATAGATCACGGACGCACGTATTGACTGATCATCGGTACGTGTGGGACGTGCGTTAGGAATAACTGCTGTTAGAAACTTTGCATGCTAGTAGACTTGGCAGAAATTAGAGGTCCATGGACATAGCCTATTGTAGTACGGTGGTCCCATCCTTGTCCTTGTTTGGTTGCAGGATTGGACTAGGGTACTAAGAATAGGCTATGGACCAAATCGTGTCATGGATGTGACATGCTTAGAGCATGGGGTGGGGAGAACAACAAGTACCGCATTTGAGTTCCTTTGCACTTTCTCCTGTACGCCCGGATTCTCCGCTGGAGATACGGGTCATGATGACCACTATATATTATGTACTATCAGGCGGGCCACCGGCGTTCAAAAGACGACGTGCCTTTTAGGCCCCTGGATCTTCAAAAGAGAACCATGCCAAATCCCAGTTTTCAGCCAGATAGCTCACTTGTGGGGAAAGTTGTTCTTAAACTGCATTCACTTTAGATGGTTAGGCAACCCATTGGATATTTATTTCAGTACTTTATTGGCATGTGTTTAAGTATACTTGTTATGTCCCTCTGAGGACCTGGTCCCCTGCCAGGTGTATCTGTTCTTGAGTATTTGCAGGAGCACAGATTTGGATGGTTCTATATGCTTCGTGGATGTCTTCTCTTCGACTCGTGATGGATAGCTGGTATACTTATATTGTGTTTGATGTGTTGTCCTCATATTGTATTTATCCTTATTCCAGTTGGTAGTGGATTTGTTTCCACCCAACTATCATCCTTAGATACTTATAATGAGATCTAGTTTTATAGATACTGGTTATGTATTTCTATGTAATTTTGGTGGATGAGATTTAGATTTTACCCTGTGACTTGTATTATATTTTTACCACTTGTGGATTTGATATTCATAATACAGCGTACGTATGGATTTGGTTTCCATATATTGGAGTTTCCATATCCATGCGGCTGGCATGCTTACGTGTCCTAGTCCTACGTATTTTTGGGACTGGGGCATGACATATTTTTGTGGTGGCCCATGCAGGTCAAGAGCATATTGTCTCGGTTACGTTACTGTACCGAACAAGCCTGCACCTTGGACTAGAATATAGGATCTCATCCACAATTAACTATGATCTATCTTCCTCCTCTCTGTTCTATTTTGAACAAATGCATCGTGCTTGATTCTTGTTCTTCCCTAATAGTTCTTTAAGTATAGCCTTCTCCTAGAATATGGAAGTTCCTGTTGTTAGATGATAATTAGAGTAGCACACCTATTTAGAATACAACGAGATTATAGATACACCACTAAGTTTAGAATATTTAGTAAACCCTAGAATTCCTTACCTTTAGAATTGGTTTACCATTACCCCTGATGTATTATAAAGACTTAAGAGTAGTATAGACATTACTAGAGTTAGTTAGAAGGCTACCATAATGTTTGACCCTAGTATGGAGGGACCAATAGAAAACCAAAACTTAATGTTTGGACTGAACCTAACCTTCATAGTTAGATGACATTGGAACTATAAACTTATATCATTGTCTTGTTATTAGTAGACAGCACCCTAGGAAGCCTAGAGGAATGTAATCAACACTTCTCCCTTGATCATACCCCGAACATAGCAACTAACACCCCATTCCTCTTAGAGAACCATGATGCTATCTAGAGCCCTCTATCTTTATTTTATATATTGTTTCCCTGCGACCATAGCGCTCGCTATTTGGCGACGACTAATTACGTTTCTTCTCTTCATCTTTCAACTCGTGCCATCTGACACTTCGGATAGTAGGTTAAGTAATTTATTCTTTGTTAAGGGCTCATAGTTTGCTAGGATTATAGTTGTAGCCTTGAGTGTAAAATTTTTTATGCTTGGTAGTTAGAACTTGATAAGTTTAAGTTGTTTTGTAGATTGTGACCAATGATTAACCCTTAGTTTTTAAATCGTGTAATTTGTACCCTCACCTCGATACAAGTTAGACCCCTTTCCCCCTAACGGCCAGTAACTCCTCTATCCCTACGATTGACACATGTTCTATGAGCACTATGATTAGGGCTTAAGGTGACCCTTACCTATATAATGCAATAGGAGACCCTAATAAGAGTTTCTGTTCTATGTACATGTGCAAGATTACTGTGTAGGACCCTCTTAAGACTGTCACCGTATTAGTTTAAATATTTTAAGTTGGGTAGTATACCTCACCACCTAGTATCATATAGCCCTTGTGATCCATTGATGAAGTGTAACTGCATAACATTAATTGTATGCTAACATAAGATGATAGTGTTTATTCAGACTATAGAACTTAGAGACTCATACCCCTACTTTGTCGACTATCGACTTAGACAAGGATTAATATGATAACCGTAGAGATTGTAGAGTCTTTGTTATTGATGCTTATGTTGTTTTTATTTTTGCAAACTTGAATTAGTTGTAACTTCTCTCGTCATAATCCAGCATTATATTTTCTGTGCTACCTCGACTTATGCTGCTATTATAGCCTAGTCTTTGCAAGCTTATTTTTATCGAGCTTGATCATGAGACATGTATTATTGGGGACGCCTGCTGATGCAATTGTCTAATCAGAATCAGTGTATTACGGTCTGGACAACCTTAGTACATTTTGGTTCGCCCTTCGCAATACTACCTTACGTGGATTAAGATATGTAGTGATTAGTAGACGAATATACTTGCCCTAGGCATGTCTGACATATCGTATCAGTTACATAACTGTACTAATACGAACAGGCAAACAAGGGATTACCAAAATAGGATTTCAATCCACAACTGCTTTGACAATTCCCATTGAATTATTTAAACGCCTTGATCCCGATACTTCTATTCTATTACCTCTCCCTTGAACTCTTTATTATTGATCTCCGTCTTCCCTTATTTCGGAAAGATGAAACCTCGTGCATGGTATAAGTTTGATACACAGAGAGTACTAGATATACCCCATAGGCCGATCACATACTTGAGGATTATTCTTTCGTAATTAAGGACATATCATATGTGATATGATCGGCGTTGAAGTTTCGAGGATTGAACGACATGAGTAAATAAATTAAGGGATATTTTCTTAAGGTATATAGCCTTAGGTGATAGGTGGATAAATTCTAAGTTGGGTAGTAGTGCATTGTCAACTCGGGAGAAATTTCTTTTAGATTATGATCGAGTAAGATTAGATTGGGAGAGGTTCAAGCCATTATAATTTTGAGAAAGCTAGAAGGATGACTAAGATGATGAGGATCAATGAATTGATATTGAGGACCCAATATTTATACCCTAAGTGCATGAGTTAAATTTTGAACAATGAAGGTAGAATCACCAATTTGAATTTAGAGGATAAACATAGAATTTCAGACTTGAATATTGGTGGACTGCATTTAAATTATTTTTTTCAATTTGGTGATTTGAATTAAGAATTAAAATTTTGGTTGGACGACCTATCTGAAATAATGAGGATGTGAATGAAATTTAAAGAGATGAGGCATACAAAATTTTATAAGCGAAAATGGAAATATATTGGACTCAAACCACTTCTAAAGGAGATTATGATAGTTAGAGATTGTGAGGAAAAGTTATATGCGTATGTAAATCTTGGAGATGTTATGTGGATATGGCTAATTTGAAACAAGGGGAGAAGAGATAACCATAGGTTAAATTTTGATTGGAGCAGTGGTCATCTTAACCTAGAAGTGATTGCAATGGATATGATTAGGATTTTAGTTATCGCAAGAAGATTGCGACTGACTTGCCTTATTGTACCTAAAGGATTAACCGATTCTGCCTTATTTCAATTTTGAGGACGACATTGTCTTAAGTTGGCTGAATTGTGAAACCCCCTCACCTAAGAATTTGACCTACTTGGCTGAGTTAGTGAGACTAAGGTTAGCTGAGTCCAGTTAGAAATAGAACACAGTATTTTTATTTAGTTTTACAACATGATATCACTTAGCGCCCTTACCGTGCTCCGATAATTGGAGCACTACACTAGCCACTACCTTCCTACAAATTCTACACCCTTATCCTAGACATGCCCATCATCCAATTCTCATCTTTGTGCAATTTTTCAATTGTTGGACGCTTTTATGCAAAAGAGCATGTATGTGCCCACACTATTGGACATGACACATGAAGAAACCTATTTTTTTGCTCATATGGATTTTTCCATGATTTTTTTTCGGGATGTGCAGCGTGCAACATCGTTCACCCCTTTAAACCTAGTCTTGCATTTTAAATAATGCAATTCTTATACCACCCTTGCATTCTATCGTGGCTTAATTTTAATTTCGAGGACGAAATTTTTATAAGTTGGGTAGAATGTAAAACCCCCTTCCTAGAAAATCGTATATACCTTTTTATTTATTAATTATTAATTAAATTATAGTAATTAGGGGCTAAATAGGAGAAATAGATTTTTAATAATTTTTATGTTAGGTGTTCGGGCACTTAGAGGACTTGTGGGACCATCAGGAATTTTTCGGAATTTATTCCATGTAGGAGACCCCTTGAGCTGTTGCTAGCCTAACGATGTGCAATACCCTAATCTATAAATTTTCTTATGAGTATAAATATATATATATATATATATATATATATATGTATAAACAAATATATATATATATGTATATATATATATATATGTTATTTAAAGAAAGGAAAGGAAAAGAGAAGTTAATAGTAATAATATAATAATAATAAGTAACTAAGTATTATAATAATAATATTAACTATAACTATCAACTACCTGCTTTAGCAAACTTAGTATTCCTATATTCCCTTCAGCAACAATTGACCGCCCCCTTGACCGCAATTGACCTCTTCAGCAACAATGACCCGCCACCTTTTAATTGCTCCAGCGGCTTCGGCGGATAGTCCAACCCGCCTCCAATTAACCCCTCTCTCTCCTAATATATATAGTATATATATATATATATATAATAGCTCTCTAAAACCCTAACCTAATTTCCAGACCTCCTCTTCCCATCTAGAGCCGTCACCGCAGCCAGAGAAGCCTCCCCAAGCCATCCAACCATCCCGTCGACGTCGACCTCGCGAACTGCAGTTTCCCACTCGAAGCACCTTCGCTCCGGCATGATTTCCCGTCGACTCGCTCGACCAAACGCTGTTCCGTTTTCATAGGTATGATCATCCCTTAATCCTCTCCAATATTTGTTTTATAGCCTACCTCGGAAAACGTGTGCCCCTAGGTAAAAATAGCGCCCAAGTTGGCCCGGACTTACCCAATTCTGAAATCGCAGAAACTTGCGATGACCACCCACATTGTCGAGTTCGTATCTCCCACCACAGAGATCCAAATTCGATGATTCTTTTTGATACCTGTAGATTACATGACCTAGTTTATTTTCTGTATAATAACTTTGTGCTATTAGTCGCTGTGGACAGAATTATATTCGTCACAAAACTGCGCGCACCCACTTTTTTCGGTTTTCTAAAAGTTGGAGATCGGAGCGCGCCCCGCCAAACGGGACCGTCCCGCCATGTGCCAAGTGTACCGAACGGTACACACAGCGTAATCGGACACATGAAAATTCGTGGGGACTGATTCGGACGCATGAGTACGCCGGAATCAGACCGTATCCGCGGACACATTTCGTGTCGCCACTTTTGTTGAACTCGCGCGTATTTTGTGCACGCTTGTCAGATTGCGACGAAACTTGCGCCACTGGACTCGTGGTAACGCGCTGGTCCTGTGACCCAATTTTCATGCATTTCTGAGACGGTTGACCAGATCGCCAATTGGCGGGCCCCACAGTTGACTTTTTGGACCAAATTTTGTTCGGCTCATCGGAATCCAAATTTGGACATACCGTTGGGTTCGTATTGACATCTAGAGTTGTTTGACCCATAGTTTGTCCCATTTAGAGACTGTTATCCTTGGCACGCTTTTTGGTGCAAAGTGGGCCACACGTGGATCCCACTTTTACCCGAAATTACCGTTTTGCCCCTGTGTCCAAATTGGACGAAAGGGATGTGCTTTTTAGCTATTTTGCTCATTCTAGAAATGTTGGCGATATCTATTTCAGCATCCGAAGACATTTGTTCTGAGGCCATAGCTTCTGGTCCTGTATATTGGACATCTGGACATGACATTTTGCAGCTTCTTGCCAGGCAAGTATACCTTGCCATTGTACTGTTATTTATATTCCATATGTTGTATGCATCTTTATTTTCTGTCCTTAGTTCATATATTTTAATTGTTATATAAAATGCTCGCGACGGTGACGTCGCGATAGGTTTTTATTTATGTATTGCATTGACCTTGTTCATGAGACTACCTCATTATCATGTAGCACCATTAGGTTTCATTTGACTGTGACACATATTTTTACACGAGTTGTGAGTCTCATATAGATCACGGACGCACGTATTGACTGATCATCGGTACGTGTGGGACGTGCGTTAGGAATAACTGCTGTTAGAAACTTTGCATGCTAGTAGACTTGGCAGAAATTAGAGGTCCATGGACATAGCCTATTGTAGTACGGTAGTCCCATCCTTGTCCTTGTTTGGTTGCAGGATTGGGCTAGGGTACTAAGAATAGGCTATGGACCAAATCGTGTCATGGATGTGACATGCTTAGAGCATGGGGTGGGGAGAACAACAAGTACCGCATTTGAGCTCCTTTGCACTTTCTCCTGTACGCCCGGATTCTCCGCTGGAGATACGGGTCATGATGACCACTATATATTATGTACTATCAGGCGGGCCACCGGCGTTCAAAAGACGATGTGCCTTTTAGGCCCCTGGATCTTCAAAAGAGAACCATGCCAAATTCCAGTTTTCAGCCAGATAGCTCACTTGTGGGGAAAGTTGTTCTTAAACTGCATTCACTTTAGACGGTTAGGCAACCCATTGGATATTTATTTCAGTACTTTATTGGCATGTGTTTAAGTATACTTGTTATGTCCCTCTGAGGACCTGGTCCCCTGCCAGGTGTATCTGTTCTTGAGTATTTGCAGGAGCACAGATTTGGATGGTTCTATATGCTTCGTGGATGTCTTCTCTTCGACCCGTGATGGATAGCTGGTATACTTATATTGTGTTTGATGTGTTGTCCTCATATTGTATTTATCCTTATTCCAGTTGGTAGTGGATTTGTTTCCACCCAACTATCATCCTTAGATACTTATAATGAGATCTAGTTTTATAGATACTGGTTATGTATTTCTATGTGATTTTGGTGGATGAGATTTAGATTTTACCCTGTGACTTGTATTACATTTTTACCACTTGTGGATTTGATATTCATAATACAGCGTACGTATGGATTTGGTTTCCATATATTGGAGTTTCCATATCCATGCGGCTGGCATGCTTACGTGTCCTAGTCCTACGTATTTTTGGGACTGGGGCGTGACAGTAAACTATGTAACCAGCTAAGTGATATGCAAGTTGAGAGCATTACTAGAACTCAGGCTGAGACCACTACAAGCTCTGTGTCGGAGAGCCGGTAACAGTGATATCACTAGTAGAGTGCCTAGCTCTGATGTAGAGTCTAGAGCCTCACAATAATAAATATATATATATAATTAGCATGTAGCAAGTGTGTTTCTCCCCACCCAATGTAATCACATGTCTCATGTCCATGACACGCAAGATCATGACCTCTAACTGGTGCAGCGAGTCATAATGATAGCCAAGTATATGTATAAAGTCTATGTCACGAATCCTGTAACCTATACAGAATCACCATGAATATCTCAGGAAGATTCTGTCTCATGAACAGTGTCAAGTGTCCTATGGTATGACGTACTTGATAATGCAAGCACGAAAATATATAGGGTCGCGATATCCATCTCTAGGTGACGTTACACAACTCCGCGTACGGCGTTGACACCCGAATATTATTCGGACGCTAAGCAATTTCACACGGTCCTAGTTTGAACATTTATATCACAGAAATAGATCAAGAGAATAATATGAATCAATTTACTGCAAGTATGGCAAGGTACACTTGCCTGGGATTTGAATACCAACAATCGCCCGGTATCAGCGGGATCTTCAGGTACTCCTCCGGTTGCTGAAATAATTATTACCATTATGTTCAGAAGATATCAAATAGCTAGAATTGCCTGTCCATAAGTCCAATTTGGACACAGGGACAAAATTGACCATTTCTGGTCAAAGTGGGTCCACATGTGGCCCACTTCGCACCAAACAACGTGTCAGAGACAAAGTTCTCCAAATTCGTCAAACTTAGTGTCTACAAGTCCAGAACGATGATACGAACCCAACGGAATGTCCAAAATTGGATTCCGATGAGCCGATCACAAAATTGCCGTCAAGTGGAGCCGTGGGGCCTACGATACGGAATTTTGTCAACGTTCTCAGAATTGAACCAAACTTGGGTCACAGGACCAGCGTATCGCTACGAGTCCGATGGCGCAAGTTTTATTTTGAAATGACGAGCATAAACAAAGTTACAACAAGTTTTAGAGCAGGGCCGATACGGGGTGTTGTCGACGGATACGTGTTGATTCCGGTGTGCACGCACATCCAAATCAACTTCCACTAAAATACCACACGTCCATATTGATGACGCACACCTTTCAGTGAAGTTCGTACACGACCAAGTTGCCTCATTTTGTGGGGCGCACCCAGTTCCGGAAAAATCAGGGTTTTAAATAACCAATATTTTGGTCATTTTCACCCTCGAATTAAATACAATCTACAGTTCAATAAATTAAACTAAAAATAGGGTTTAAAACTTGGTTATATGGTCTAAATAACTATTCAATAAAATTTTAAAAACATTTAGCAGGTTGGTCGCAAAACGGTCGTGGACTGGGGAGTTCGGGACAAATTCTAAATTTTCAGAAATTAGAAAATATTTTCCTGCTTTTGCGTCGCGGTTTACGACCGACACAGGACGCGATACCCCGAACAAATTACATGAGTTTCGAGGGGGTCATGCAGTCTACGCATAGGATTCGACAGAACGAGATACAGATCTCTGGACAGGGAGTTACGCGCGCGGGAAAGCAGGTATCTTGTTGTAGTTCACTGTTGAGAAAGGAGGAGACGCGGCGGGGCACGACGGCAGAGTTTACTGAGACTGCTGCGATGCTCGGGGTCGCCGGGGGTAGCTGCGGCGGTGCTGGAGGAGCTCGGGCGGAGACGTCGTCGGGGTCCTCTGGTCACGGCGAGGGTCGGGGTAGCTGGAGATCGGGGTCGATGGTGAGGCGGTGGTGGATGGTGATGGCAGCGGCTGCGGGAGAGAGTTTAAATAGGTGGAGACGATGGCGGTTGCAGGAAGATGGAGCGGCGCGGGGAGGCGAGGCGGCGCGGGTTAACGGTGGAGGAGGCAGAGCTGCAAGCGGCAGTTACGGGAGAGAAAACGCCGGAGGGGAATCGACGGAGGCGGGGGTTACGTTTGGGGTTACTGTAGCGGGTTGGGTTCGGGTTCAGGTCGGCGGGTACGGATCCGAATCCGTCCCGTTACTATTTGGGTTGGGTTCAATTGGCTTGCTCCTATTCGGTTTAATTAAACCGGTTGGTTCAGGTTGGTTCATTTAGGTTTATTTAAAATATTATTTTTAGGTCTTTAAAACTAGTTTTTGGGTCCAATAAATTCCAAAAAAGTTGCAGTATGTCTAATATTTTATTTTACACCCAAAAATATTATTTTTATAATATTTTAATATTTAATAAAATTACACAATTTATTTAATACTAGAAAATATTTATTTTAATTATTTAAAAAATCTCAGAAAAATTCCAAAAATTTGTTTTTATAAATCTGAAAAATTCTGGGGGTTTACATCACGTCTTCAAATGTTGTATCAAAATCAGATAGTGAACTAACATATGGCTAAGCCAGTATGTTAATGTACACAAGGCGGTCAACTTGCAATATTCGTAATTATACTAGGGTCATGTAGTATATATATACATATGTCATAACTATTACTAGCATATAATTACTTATATATATATATATATATATATATATATATATATATATATATATATATATATATATATATATATATAAAATTATAATATGCGTACGTGTACGCATATAAGTCATTGGGTTCACCGACACGGTCTGAAACCAACCAACTAAACTGAACTAATATGCTAACCTAGATGTTATTCACATAAACACGCATACACAATATGAAAGGAGAGGGACATGTTCGAACCTCGGGGTTAGCGTGCACGGGCACGGGGATCGGGGGTGACTGCTGCAGGTCATCTTCGGCGAGGGTGACGGGGATGATGATTATGGTAATAATGATGGTGACGAGGGTGTTGATGATGGGGATGTAGGTTAGGTGTTGAGATGATGATTAGGTGATAGTGACGATGATTAGGATGTAGGTTATGATGATGATTGAAGGGGATGATGATTATGGTAATGATGATGGTGACGAGGGTGTTGATGATGGGGATGATGATTATGATAATTAAGGTGATGATGATGATGATGATTAAGGTGATGATGATGATGAGGATGATGATGGTGATTAGGTTATGATGATGATGATTGATTAAGGGGATGATGAAGATGGTGATTAAGGTGGTGATGATGATGATGATGATGATTAGGGTGGATAATGATGATGATGAGGGTTATGATGATGATGATGGTTATAATTGTGATGAAGATGATGGTGATGATGGGGTGATGATGATGATGATGGTGTGGACTAGGGATGGCTGGAGGAGGCTCAGGCAATGGGGTGATTGACGGAGGGGGTGATGAAGTCAGGTGAACGGTGGTGTCGGGGTGGCGTTGCAGAGGGGTCCGACGGAGGAAGGAGAAGAACGGCGGGCTGTAGAGGGGATCAGGCGGGTGGAAAAGAGGGTCGTGCATGTGGTGGTGCTGTTAACGGTGGAGGACTCGTCGGAGACGATGGTGGGGAAGTCGAGGGAGCGAAGGAGGATGGACGTCGGGTTATGGTCGACTCGGTGCAGGCGAGCAGGGGATCGGCGGGTCGGCTGCTTGTTGGAGAACGAGACGAGGTCGAGGAGAGGCGTTCAGGCGATCGGGGGCGACTGCTCGTCATGGATGGTCGGGGTTCGACGGCGCTACCGGGTCTGCTCCGGCGGCCTCATCGATAGGGAAGGGAAGGAGATGATGACAGGCGGTTCGAGGGGAGACTCCGGCGGTCTGCAGGCTGGGGTAAGATCTAAGAAGGAGGTGGAGGTCCGGCCGACTGGGATGGAAGTCCGGTGAGGCGCTGCTCCGGTCGTGGCTCCGGCGAGGGGTTGACAGGAAGGAAGGGGATGATGATGAATAGTAGGGAGGAGTTGGTATTCGGCTAGGTTAGGTATTGGGTTGTGTGTTGAATGAAAACAAAGAGAAAAATTATATATATATGCATGTAGAAATAGGGTTGGGTGTTAACCTAGGTAGTTGGGCCTTGGTCAACATCCTTGGGATGGGCTTGGCTTTACATGTAGGTGTTTGGAGGGCTAGGATTGCATGGTTTGAAATGCAAGGCTAGGGTTGATTAGGGGGTGATGTTGAGTGCTACACACTCCAAAAATCATGAGAAAATTCACATGACCAAATAATAAAGGGAAAAATATATTTCTTCATGTATTGAGTCCAATGGTGTGGACACCTCAATGCACTTTTGCATAAAAGTGCCCAACAATTGGAAAATTACACAAAAATGGAATTTGAATTAAATTAATTAAAATTAATGCATAAGGTGTTCTAAAATTAATTAGAAGTACATGGGACTAAAATTAGGTGGGACACAAGTGTCATGGACGTAGATGACTCAGAATAGAATATTGTCATAAATTGGGTTGCACGAAATGGGTCAAGATTGTGTCTCCAATTTCGATTGGAACACACAAGGATACAAAGTCAAATTTATTTAGAATTAAATATAAACGTCTGCGACGAATATTGTGCGACTAAAATGTAGCACAAGAGAGCATAATTATAAATTACACAAAGGTCAGAATGGAAGACTGACATGTCTAGGGCAATGGTGTAAAATTTGTAGGAAGACAATGGCTAGTGTAGTGCTCCAATTATTGAAGCAGCGGTAAGGTGCACTAAGTGATATAAATATTGCAAAATTATCTAAAATATCGTGTTCTATTTCTAATTGGATTCAAACTAGCCCTAGTCTCACTATCTAAGCCAAGTAGGCCTAATTTTGGGCGAGGGGGTTTACAATCTACCCAACTTAAAATAATTTCGTCCTCGAAATTAAAATAAGGCATGGTTTTCACTATCTAATCTTACTTGATCACAACCTAAAAGAATTCACCTCAAGTTAACAATGCGACTTCTACCCAACTTAGAATTTACCCATCTATCACATAAGGTTATACATTTAAGAAAAATATTCCTCAAATTACTTAATCGTGTTTTTTAATCCTCAAAGTTTTAACACCAATGTATCACCTATGATATGCCCTTAATTAATTATAAGAGATAGTCACCAAGTAATGTGATTGGTCTATGAGGTATATCTAGTACTCTCTGTGTATCAATTTTATACCAAGCACGAGCGTTCGTCTTTCCGGAATAGGGGAAGACGAAAAACAATAATAAGGAATTCAAGTAGAAGGTGATAGATTACAAGTATGGGGTTCAAGGCGATTAGATAATTCAAAAAAGAATTTTCAAGGTAGTTGTGGATTAAAATCCTATTTGCTAGATTCGTATTCACATGCTCATATCAGTACAGTTATGTAACTGATACGATATGCTCAGACATATCTAAGGGCAAGTATATTTGTCTACTAGTCAACTATATATCTTAATCCACGTAAAGTAGTCATGCGAAGAGCGAACCAAGCGCACTAAGGTTAGCTAGACCTTAATATACTGATTCTGATTTAGACAATGTATTAGTGTGGGCCCCCCCAATAATATATATGTCATGAACAAGCTCGATAAAGAATAAGCTTGTAAAACTAGACTGTAACAGCAACATAAATCAAGGTAGTACAGAAAATATAAGTACGCTGGATTATGATGAAAGAAGGTACATAATAATTCAAGTTTACCAAGAAGATGAGACTCATCCGGTGTTGTACCTCTACAATTGTCATACTAACTCCTTGTCTAAGTCGCTGGTCGACTAAATAGGGGTATGGGCCTCTAAGTTCTACAGTCTGAATAAACACTATCGTCTTATACTAGTATACAGTTAATGTCATTCAGTTACACTTCAATAATAGGTCAAAAGACTATGTGATACTATGTTACGAGACATACTACCCAACTTAAAACAATTAACTAATGCTATAACTGCCTTAAAGATAAAGTAGAAACTCTGGTTAGGGTATCCGAGGAAAAGATCTTGGTACTTATTAGGGTATCCTATTGCATTATATAGGTAATGGTCATCTTAAGTCTTAATCATAGTGCTTATAAACAAAAGTAAAAATAGTGAAATGGAAAAGTTACTGGCTCTCAAGTGAAAGAGGATATAACCTATATGGAGACATGGGTACAAATTACATGATTTAAAACTAAGGTATAACCACAAAATTATAATCTAAATGAATACTCAACTATCAAGTTCTAACTACCAGGCACAAAATTTCAAAATTCAAGAATAACAATTATAATCCTTGCAAACTATATATCTTAACATAAAAGAATATCACTTGGCCTACAATCAGAAGGGTCGGGTGGCACGAATTGAAAGATGAAGGAGAAATTTTAGTCGTCGCACAATTAGCGAGCGTTAAGGTTTCGGAGGAACAAGATATAAAATTAAATAGAGGGACTCTTGATAATATCATGGTTTTCTAAGGAAAATGTGGTATGCTAATCTCTGTGTTCGAGGTATGATCCAGGAAAACGTTCGATTCATTGCTCTTGGCTTCCTAAGGTATTGTCCTGCTAGTATCAAGACAAGGAGCTAAATTTATAGTTCTCTAATACTATCTCACTATGAAAGTTAGGTTCAGTCCTAATATTCAACCTTGGATTTCTATTGGTTCCTTAATACTAGGGTCAAACACTATGGTCAAATTTTTAACTAACTCTAGTAGTGTCTATGCCATTCTCAAGTCCTTCATAAATATATCAAGGGATAATGGTAAATTAATCTACAGGTAAGGGAGGCTAGGGTTCATTAGGTATGCTTAAACTTAGTGATGTGTCAATATTCTAGTTATATTCTTAGTAGGAATGTTATCCTAATTATCATTCTAACAACAAGGATTCCTATATTCTAGCAAAAGGCTATACTCAAGGAACTATTAGGGAAGTACATGAATCAAGCATGATGTAATTATTTAAATAGAACGGACTGGAAGGAAGGTGAGTCATAGTCAATTGTGGATGAGATCTTATACTCTAATCCTATTTGCAGGCTTGCTCGGTATAGTAACGTAACCAAGATAATATACTCTCGACCTACATGGACCACCACTAAAAATATGTCACACCCCAGTCCCAAATACGTAGGACTAGGAACACGTAAGCATGCCAGCCGCATGTATATGACAACTCCAATATATGGAAACCATAACACATGCGTACGCTGTATTATGAACAATAATTCACAAGTGGTATAAACTATCACAAGTCACAGGACATAATCTAAATCTCATCCACAGAAAATCATAAATAAATAAATAACCAATAACTATGTAACTAAATCTCAATGTGAGGTATCAAAAGATGATAGTCGGGTGGAAACAAATCCACTGTCAACTAGAATATAAAATCCAACACAATATAAGTACATCACTAATAAACAATAAGGCTCGAAGAGAAGACCTCCTCAAAATATAAGTAGCAAGTCCGAATCTGCGCTCCTGCTAAGTCATGAACATCTACACCTGGAAAGGGTCCAGGTCCTCAGAGGGATATAACAAGATACATAGAAATATGCCAATAAAGTACTGAAATAAACATCCAATGGGTCGCCTAACCATCTATGTGAATGCAGTTTGAGAACAACTTTCTTACAAGTGGGCTATCTGGCCATAAATGTGATTGGCATGATTCTCTCGGAGAATCAAGGGCTTACAAAGCATGTCGTCTTTTGAACGGCAGAGGCCACTAGTAATATATAGGGGTCATCACTGCCACGTATCTCCGGCGGAGCGTACGAGTTACAGAAAGAAAAGTGCAAAGGAGCCCAAAAGCCTTACTTGTTGCTCTTCCCACCCCATGCTGTAAGCATGTCATATCCATGACACGATAATACCTCTAATAACTGTCAAGTCTCCTAGCATGCAAAGTTTCTATTGGCAGTTATTTCCTATCGCACGTCCCATACGTACAGGAGGCCAAACCTGTCACGCAAGTCCGTGTTCTATATGAGACTCACACTCGTGTAACAACTGTGTCACGGCCAATGAAACCTAATGATGCTTCCAAATTATGTGGTGGTCTCGTAAAACTAGGTCAATGCATATACATAATAAAAATAGATCACGATGCCAACGTCGTTGCACCCAAGTTTCCTTGGACGTACAGTTTATATAGCAGTTAAAATATATGAACTAATGACAGAAATAAAATATGCATGCATCATATGGAATGTAATCACAGGACAATGGCAAGGTATACTTGCCTGGCAAGAAAGTTGCGTAGTACCAATAACCTGCTCCTGAAGTTGCGCAGAACAATCTGATATCCTATATACATATAATTAATATAATATAATACAATATCAGCCATTACACTAGCACATACACAACCATAAATATATTGGACTCAGAGGGTACGCTAGGGGTGACACTGGTCAACTAACAAGGTCAATTGCGCGTCTAATTACGCGGGTGTCACGTCTTCAAATGCTGTATCAAAATCAGACAGTCAACTAACATGTGTCTAAGCCAGTACGTTAATGTACACAAGGCAGTCAACTTGCAATCCTCAGGGTCATATGGTTAATACGTGATATCCGTAATTATACTAGGGTCATGTAGTATATATATACATATGTCATAACTATTACTAGCATATAATTACTTATATAATATATATATATATATATATATATATATCAATTTAATTATAATACACGTACGTGTACGCATACAAGTCATTGGGTTCACTGACACGGTCTGAAACCAACCAACTAAACTAAACCAATATGCTAACCTAGATGTTATTCACACAAACACGCATACACAATATGAAAGGAGAGGGACATGTTCGAACCTCGGGGTTAGCGTGCACGGGTACGGGGATCGAGGGTGACTGCTGCAGGTCGTCTTAGGCGAGGGTGACGGGTCCATGATGATGATGAGATGATGATTAGGTGATAGTGATGATGATTAGGATATAGGTTATGATGATGATTGAAGGGGATGATGATTATGGTAATGATGATGGTGACGAGGGTATTGATGATGGGGATGATGATTGTGATGATTAAGTGATGATGATGATGATTAAGGTGATGATGATGGTGATTAGGTTATGATGATGATGATTGATTAAGGGGATGATGAAGATGGTGATTAAGGTGATGATGATGATGATGATGATTAGGGTGGATAATGATGATGATGAGGGTTATGATGATGATGATGGTTATGATTATGATGAAGATGATGGTGATGATGGGGTGATGATGATGATGATGATGGTGTGGACCAGGGATGGCCGGAGGAGGCTTAGGCAGCGGGGTGGTTGACGGAGGGGGTGATGAAGTCGGGTGAACGGTGGTGTCGGGGTGGCGTTGCAGAGGGGTCCGGCGGAGGAAGGAGAAGAACGGCGATCTGTCGAGGGGATCAGGCGGGTGGAGAAGAGGGTCGTGCAGGTGGTGGTGCTGTTAATGGTGGAGGACTCGTCGAAGACGACGGTGGGGAAGTCGAGGGAGCGGAGGAGGATAAACGTCGGGTTATGGTCGACTCAGTGCAGGCGAGCGGGGGATCGGAGGGTCGGTTGCTTGGTGGAGAACGAGACGAGGTCGAGGAGAGGCGTTCAGGCGGTCGGGGGAGACTGCTAGTCGTAAATCCAGTTTTTAAAATTTTAAAAATTCAGGGGGTTTACAAATAATATTAAAATATTATGAAAATAATATTTTTGGATGTAAAATGAAAAACTGGACTTAGGGCAATTTTTTCTGGAATTTATTGGGCCCCGGACCTATTTTTAAATTGCCAAAATCTATTTATTTAATTATTTATTTATTATTAAATGTTTACTGATTTTATTATTATTATTATTATTATTTATTATTTATTTTTACCGGCCCGGCCCATTTCCTCCAGCCCAGCCCGGCCCACGGGCCCAGCCCGCTTGGCCTATCGGGTCGGGTCGGGTCCGCCCGACCGAACCCGACCCGAATCCGACCCGGCCACCCATCCCCAGCCCCGCACGACCCGCACGCCGCCCGCGCCTGCCGCAGCTTCCCCCGCCTCCGGCCGCGCCACCCCGCGCCCACGTCGCCCCACGTCGGCCCTCTCCCCTCCGCCTCGCCCGGCCATCCCCCAGCCTATTTAAACCCCCGAGCTTCCTCTCCGGCCACCGCTCCAGTTTCCACGACCACCACCACTCTCCGCCGCCCTCGCCGAGACTCCGCCGCCGACCCTGCGCCGCCTCGCTGTCTCGCCGCAGCCCATGCCATCTCCTCCTCCTTCCTCCTCCTTCTTCCCCGACGAAGCAGGCCCTCAGCAGCCGCTGCCCAGCCGCACGACCCGCTCCGACCGCCTCCGGCCCCTCCGCCGCCTCCGCCTGGCGTCGCCTGCGCCGCCTCCGCTTCCCCGGCCCCCTCCGCCGGAGCCCCGCTGCAGAGCACAGGAACCCTAACCCTAACCCTAAATTCAATTTCGAATCCGACACGTGTCGGACACGGTTTGACCCTATTTTCGGGTCCCCTTCAGGTGCGTGTATCTTTCGCCTCGTAGCTCTGTTTTCGATTCCGCAAATTGCGTTGCGAAGCCTGTATGACCCTCTCGGTGTCCGGACAAACTGTTCGGGGCATCGCGTCCTGTGGTGATCGCACACTGTGATCCAAAAACAGGAAAAACCCAGACCCTGTTTCACCCCGGAACTGGGTACGCCCCGCCAAACGGGACGACTTGGTCGCGCGCGGTCTTCACAGATACGTGCGCCTCGTCGATACGGACGTGTGGGATTTCGCGGAAGCTGATTCGGGTGTGCGTGCACACCGGAATCAACGCGTATCCGCGGACATCGCCACGTATCTGACTTTTCTGCAATTCGACCTAACTTTGTGTACACATGTCGGATCGAGACGAAACTTACGCCATCGGACTCGTAGCAATACGCTGGTCCTGTGGGTCAAGTTTGGTTCGATTCTGAGAACGTTGACGAAATCGCGTGTCGTGGGCCCCATAGGCCCCGCTCGACGGACGATTTTGTGATCGGCTCATCGGAATTCAATTCTGAAAGTTCCGTTGGGTTCGTATCAGCGTTTCTGACCTGTTGACACTGAGTTTGGTGAATTTGGAGACCGTTGACCCTGACGCATTTTTCGGTGCAAAGCGGGCCCACCGGTGGACCCCGTTTTGGCCCGAAACTGTCGTTTCTGCCCTTGTCTCCAAATTGGACCCAAGGACAGGCGTTTCTAGATGATTGATATTTTCTAGATCTGGTGGTGATATTTGTTTCAGCAATCGGAGTACCGCCTACAATTTCAGCTGAAGTCAGAACCGCAACTGGAACTGGAACCGGAACCACAGGCAAGTGTACCTTGCCAAACTCTGCAGCTTGCTACTTATTTTTCTTGACTTGTTTATACATTAGTGGGCAAGTAAAGCTTGCCAAATCTCAGTAATTCTTAACATAGTAGCTTACTTGATTTTATTAAATGTAACTTGTTCCAAACTGCTTAACCTAGGAAACGGGTGACGTGCTTAGTGTCCGATCATAGTCGGGTGCCAACTCCGTACGCGGAGTTGTGTAACGTCACATAGGCATGGTTATCGAGACCCGATAATTCTCGTACTTGTCTTCTCAAGTACTCCAGAACCCAGGACACTTGATACTATTCGTGAGACAGAGTCTTCCTGAGACATTCATGGTGATTCTGTATAGGTTACAGGACTTGACAGTGATATTTTATAGACATTATGACTTGCTGCATTAGCTATGATCCCGCTGACATGGACATGAGACATTATGGTCATGATATACGTGATTACATTGGGTGGGAAGAGACACACAGGCTACAGGTTGATTTTATATTATGTCGGCGTCGTAGTCTCCCATTGAGCTAGACAACTACATGATATCCCTGCTACCGGCTCCCCGACACAGAGCTTGTAGTAGTTTCAGCCTGAGTTCTCGTGCTGCTCTCATATTGCATCTCACTTAGCTGGTTACATAGTTTGCCCTATTGCTTATTTAATTCCTGCACTGCATTTATTTTGGCTTGTATTTTCTGTACCTTGTTATGTCCCCTGAGGACCTGGAATGGACTATGTCCCCAGGTATAGCCGAAGAGATCCACCCAGAGCTACACCGTACAGGACCACTTCCAGGAGCGGTACCAGGACCTGAGGACGAGATCGCACCAGAGGACTTCTCCTGAGCATTGGCTGTATAGAGTCAGTTATCTCTGTTTCTAATTCCAGTTGTTTATTTTCTGTCTATTTGCATGGTTGTACCAGACATATCCTCGGATTTGTTTCCCGAGGAATTTATTGAGATTTGACAGTTATTTCTAATTACATTACTCTGTCTATTAATCTGTGATATCTGTTGTGGATGAGATTAGAATAACCTGAGACTTGTAACAAATGCTCTATTTCCTGTTGACTACAGCTTAAGCATGCCCTGATGGATCCATTAAATTGGGTAGTCCATCGGTGCGTGCTGCTGGCCATTGCCACGCTTCTCCAGTGTAAACCCCCTAAATTTTCAAATTATTAAATCTTGGATTTTTCCCAATTTTCTGGAATTTTCTGGGAATTTTCTGTAATTAAAGTCAGGATTTTCAATTATAAATGATTTTTAATTAGCAATAAATAATATTAAAATATCATGAAAATAATATTTTTGGGTGTAAAATGGAAAACTGGACTTAGGGTAATTTTTCTGGGCCCCAGAACTATTTTTAAATGCCTAAAAACAATTTTTACTAATTAATTAATTAAATTAAATGTTTATTATTATTATTATATTTTATTTATTATTTATTTTTTTGGCCCACGGCCCATTGGGCCGCGGCCCGGCCCGTAGCCCCGACCCAGCCCGTCTCCTTTGCGGGTCGGGCGGGTCTGCCCAGACCCGTTAGCCCGACCCGACCCGCCGACTGTCTCCCGTCCCCCACGACGCCGATTTCCCCGCCGGCCGCCGCGCGCAGCGCCGCGCGATCCGCTCGCCACGCCGCCGCATCCTCCGGCCACCCCGCCACGTCCCCTCTCCTCCGCCGAACGCGGCTGCCCTAACCGCCCCTCCCCCTATAAAATCCCTCTCCTCCGGCCCCCTCTCCGCCACAGCCACCTCGCCGCCACCGCTCCGCCCAGACCCCACCGTCTCGCCGCCTCGCCGTACCCCCCGCCGTGAGCCACCCAGCGCCCCCAGCAACCGCCCGCTCCGCCGTCCCCGACACCGACCGCAGCAGTAGCACAGCACAGCAGCCAGCCGCAGCGTCTCCGGCCGCCGCCCTGAGCCGCCGCCACCGCCGTCAACCGACGCGCCGCCCCTCGGCGAACCATCCCCGGCCCCCTCCGGCGCCTCTCCGGCCGTCCTCCGCCGTCCTCCACCGTTTCCCGACGAAACCCTAACCCTAATCCCTGTTCCTGTGTCGGACACAGGACACAGTGTCCGACACGACTCGGACACGTTTTCGACCCTGTTTTCGGGTCCCCTTCAGGTATGTGTAACTTTCGCCTCGTAGCTCCGTTTTCAATTCCGCAAATTGCGTTGTGAAGCCTGTATGACCCTCTCGGTGTCCGGATAAACTGTTCGGGACACCGCGTCCTGTGGTGGTCGCACAGCGCGATCCAAAAACAGGAAAAATCAGACCCTGTTTTACCCCGGAACCGAGTACGCCCCGCCAAACGGGACGACTTGGTCGCGTGCGGTCTTCACAGATACGTGCGCAGCGTCGATACGGACATGTGAGTCTTCGTGGAAGCTGATTCGGGTATGCGTGCACACCGGAATCAACGCGTATCCGCGGACATCGCTCCGTATCCGCCTTTTCGACAATTCGCCCTAACTTCGTGCACACTCGTCGGATCGAGACGAAACTTGCGCCATCGGACTCGTAGCGATACGCTGGTCCTGTGGGTCAAGTTTGGTTCGATTCTGAGAACGTTGACGAAATCGCGTGTCGTGGGCCCCACAGGCCCCCGCTCGACGGGCGATTTTGTGTTCGGCTCATCGGAATCCAAATCTGGAAGTTCCGTTGGGTTCGTATCAGCGTTCCTGACCTGTTGACACTAAGTTTGGTGAATTTGGAGACCTTTGACCCGGACACGTTTTTCGGTGCAAAGCGGGCCCAACGGCGGACCCCGTTTTGACCCGAAACTGTCGTTTTTGCCCTTGTCTCCAAATTGGACCCAAGGACAGGCGTTTCTAGCTATTTGACATCTTCTGAGCATGATGGTAATGTCTGTTTCAGCTTTTGGACCCATCTATGGAAATTTCTCCCAAGAACCTAATTAATCAGATCCAAACAACAGGCAAGTACCTGCACTTCAAGTTAATCTTTATATTGTGTTAATTAAATTCCCTGCTCTACTCGTACTCTTGCTGATTACACGTAGTGTTAGAATACTATATTTCATGTCTTGAATATCTGGAATTCATGTCTTGTTTTTCATGTCGGGTGGGAGAATACTGAAAGGCATGTAGTTTACCCTTCCCCTTGCCGTGAATAATAGCTGTTGGTACACGACTGTCCATCAGCCGGATCTCGATTATTCGTGACTAATAGCCGTTCATGACGGGATTAGCCTTATAAACCCCTGCATGCCAACTAAGTATTCTAAAAACAAACACAAGTTTCATACAGATAGTTTCTAGTCATGCTATCTTTCTTGCTGACTGTGATAGTTTCACTCTGCTCATTTACTTCTGTTTTCTCATATTCCTGTTTATAGTGTTGACTCTGAGACATTAACATTCCTTTATGCAATTTCCTTAACATGATATTCAATGTTTAATTGTCATAAATATTTAGTTTAACATTGTTGTGCACTGTGTACTTTTCTCCTTTCCTGACTGGATCTGTTGATTTAGGCGATGATGAGGACCTTGCCCCTACCTATTATGGTCCATATGAGGGTACAGATGATACCTATGAGGAGCCAGACCCTACCCAGGAGACCCCTGCTGCTGAGTAGCTTTTAGTAGCTATCTTCTATTTCTGTTCTTATCTTATTTAATCGGGTTTGTCCCCGATTTCATTTGAAATTCCTGTATTAAACATTTGAATTGTTGTCACATTTAATTCAGTTGCAAATTTTAAGTTTCTATTCCCATTATTATCTTGCCTATGTTAATTGTGAATGAGTTAGATTAGTTAGATGGATTGACCTAGACAGCGTACTACCGCCGACTCTGCGGCGTAGGCTGGACGTACCCACGTACTCGTGCCCGAACTTCCGGGTGCGGGTTGTGACACGTTTTTATGGTGGCCCATGCAGGTCCTATCCTAAAATAGGGTAATACTCTAGGACAGGGTATGGAATAAAATTGAGGATTCTAGGAAAAGCTCATTCACAGTATAGCGTCCTTATTTCATTTCTTGATATCATTGCTGCTCAATTTTTCCTATCGCCTTTGATTTCTAAGTTTTCTATTCTGATCTTCCTATCCCTTAATCTTTCAGAATGGTCCAGACCAGGAACACAGTAGGAGGCACATCGGAACCAGCTGAGCAGAATGTGCCCGAGACCCTTGCACTCCCGCCGCCTCCATCTGTCCCGGCAGTTACCCTAGATGGGGCACAACTGCTAGGAGTGTTCCAGGGATTGGTGGAATCCCAGAAAGAACAAACTGCACTTCTGCGAACCAGCCTTTCAGAAGCTATTAAGTCCCAGGAGTCGCCACTCAAGAGGCCAGGGAGTGCCAAAGACTTCAAGAACCTTAGGCCTCTGGAATTCTATGGAACTGAGGGCATTCTCTATGCCGATGAGTGGATAGAGAATGTCGAGAGACTCCTGAAGACTGCCCGGGTCCCTGATGACCTCAAAGTGGAGTCCGCAAGCCTGCAACTGTTCGACATTGCTCGAACCTGGTTCAGAGATGAACCCCAACTATCTGCTTCCGACGTCACCTGGGAGGACTTCAAGAGGCTATTCAAGGAGAAATTCTACCCCAAAGTGGCTCGGGAAGTTCTCGAAAGCCAATTCGAGAGACTGGAACAAGGTAACATGACTGTTGATGAATATACTGCCGAATTTAGCAGGTTAAGCCACTTTGCGGAGTACATGGTTCGTACCCCGGAGGACAGAGCCCGAAGATTCAAGAAGGGGCTATCTCCGGATATTCGTCTCGCTGTCACCACCAGCCGAGCTCGCACCTATGAGGAAATCCTGAGCGTGGCACAAGGCGTCGAGAGAGATATGGGACACAAACTGAAACGAGAAAGAGATACCGAGAATGCGGGACCCAATAAACGCCCTTTTCAACAACAACAACAGCAGAGGGCCCCGCAGCAAACTCAGCGTCCTCTCCCTCGAGCTCCAGCACCCCAGGCTCAAGGTCAGAACCAGCGAGCTCCCCCTTGCAACTATTGCCAAAAACCAGGCCACACTTGGCAAGACTGTAGAAAGAGGCTAGGTGCCTGCCTCTATTGTGGCTCCCCAGCACATCAATTGAGGGACTGTCCTGCTGCTCAAGGACGTCCAGCTGCACCAAAGGCTCCAGTCCAGGCCAGGCCCCCAGCAGCACAACAAAGGGGACCCCCGCTTCCAACCCAGCAACAACGCTTTGCTCAGCACCAACAGCAGCAACAGAGGGGTGCACCGCAGCAAGGCCGTGCTTATGCAATGACTTTGGAAGAAGCGGAAGCCACAGCTGACGTGATCACAGGTTCTGTGCTTATAAATTCAATACCAGCTATTACTTTATTTGACTCTGGAGCTTCACATTCATTCATGTCAGTAGAATTCCTTATGAAGCACAACTTAATCACTAAACCCCTTAGGAATTGTTATAAGATCATTACCGGTGGAGGAATCATCCCGGTTAGTGATGCCTGTAACAATTGTCCTATTACATTATGTGGAAGAGAACTGTATGCTAGACTACTTGTAATGCCAGTGCCCAGTTTTGACATTATACTGGGTATGGATTGGTTAAGTCAACATCATGCCACAATAGACTGTCACAGAGGCAGTGTAATCTTCAGACCCCCTGGCAAGCCAGAATTTGAATTTGCTAGAGGTTCTAGAGAAATGGGTAATAACATAATTTGTGGAGCCCTAGTAACAGAAGAATTGCCACCTATCATCTCTAAATACCTTGATGTCTTCCCTGAGGATCTCCCAGGCTTACCCCCAGACCGAGAAGTTGAATTCTCCATTGACTTAGTGCCAGGAGCAGCACCAGTATCTCAGAACCCCTACAGAATCAACAAGAAGGAGATAATAGAACTAAATGAACAAATCAAAGAGCTAGAAGACAAATGCTTCATTAGGTCTAGTGTCTCACCCTGGGGAGCTCCGGTACTATTTGTGCCCAAGAAGGACGGAACATCCAGAATGTGTATTGACTATAGGGCCCTGAATGCCTTGACAATTAAGAATAAGTATTCCCTGCCCAGGATAGATGACTTATTTGACCAGTTGAGTGGAGCTCGGGTATTTTCAAAGATTGATTTGAGGTCTGGTTACCACCAAGTAAGGGTGAGAAAAGAAGACATCCCTAAAACTGCTTTCAATACCCGGAACGGACATTACGAATTCTTAGTGATGCCGTTCGGGTTGACGAATGCTCCAGCAGTTTTTATGAACCTAATGAACAGAGTTTTCCAGCCATATCTAGACAAATTTGTAGTGGTCTTTATTGACGATATATTGATCTACTCCAAGACCCCCGAAGAACATGAAGAACATTTGAGGTTAGCATTGGAGACTTTGAGGAAGGAAAAACTTTATGGAAAATTATCCAAATGTGCTTTCTTCCTAGACAAAGTAGAATTCTTGGGACATGTTGTGACTGGAGATGGAATAGCAGTAGATCCTAAGAAGATAGCGGCAGTAGAATCCTGGCCCACTCCAGACTCTGTAGCAGAGATTAGAAGCTTCCTGGGACTAGCTGGCTACTATCGGAAGTTTGTGAAGGACTTTGCTAGGATTGCTGAACCCATGACAAAGTTAACAAGGAAGGATGAAGAGTTCACCTGGACTGATGAATGTCAGCATGCTTTTGAGGAATTGAAGAAAAGACTGACTACTGCCCCTATTCTGACCTTACCTTCTGGAACCGGAGGTTTCGCTATTTATAGTGATGCTTCTGGAAAAGGTCTAGGTTGTGTATTGGAGCAGAATAAGAAAGTAATAGCATATGCCTCTAGACAGCTTCGACCACATGAAAAGAACTATCCAACTCATGATTTAGAATTGGCAGCTGTCATTTTTGCTCTTAAACTTTGGAAGCATTACCTTTATGGAGAAAGGGTGGAAATATTTACAGACCATAAAAGTCTAAAATATATTTTCACTCAGAAAGAGCTAAACATGAGGCAAAGAAGGTGGCTGGAACTAATGAAAGACTTTGATATCACTCTTCAATATCACCCTGGGAAGGCAAATGTAGTTGCTGATGCTCTAAGCAGGTATCCTATGGCGATGTACTTGACTATGGACAGACACCTGCTGGAGGACTTGGAAAGTTTAGGTATCGAAGTAATTATCCCAGGAAAAGAAGGCCAAATAATGAACTTGCAGATTCAGTCTACTCTAATGGACAAGATCAAGGAGACTCAGTTTCAAGACGAAGGCCTGCGAAGCCTTCGAGGTCAAGTGCAAGCTGGATTAGTGGAAGAGTTCAGAATTCATGAAGATGGATCACTGAGGCATGGCGATAGATTATGTGTACCTCAAGGAGACATAAGAGAAGAAGTTATGCAAGAGGCGCACAGATCGCAGTACTCTATACATCCAGGAGCCAACAAGATGTACAAGGACCTGAGGACGCATGTTTGGTAGCATGGCATGAAAAGAGAAGTAGCCAGGTTCGTATCTCGTTGTTTAGTGTGCCAGCAAGTTAAGGCTGAAAAACAACGACCTGGAGGATTGCTTCAACCACTACTCATTCCGGAGTGGAAGTGGGAACATATCACAATGGATTTTGTTTCCGGTCTTCCAAGAACACCTGGTGGTAAGGATGCAATCTGGGTGATAGTGGATAGACTGACCAAGTCTGCACATTTTCTACCTTTCAAAGTGGGGCTATCTACAGAGAAGCTGGCAGATCTATATATCAGACATATTGTTAAGTTGCATGGGGTTCCAGTAAGTATTGTCTCCGACAGAGATTCAAGATTCACCTCTCACTTCTGGAAGAGCTTACAAGCCAGCTTGGGAACTCAACTCAAATTCAGCACAGCTTATCATCCCCAAACCGATGGGCAATCGGAACGTACAATCCAGACCCTTGAAGATATGCTCCGTACATGTGTTCTGGATTTTGGAGGATCCTGGAAAGACTATTTACATCTGGTGGAGTTCTCTTATAATAACAGTTATCAAGCCAGTATCGAGATGACTCCATTTGAAGCCCTGTATGGCCGAAGATGTCGTACCCCGCTATCATGGGACGACGTTGGAGAAAGAGCCCTACTGGGACCAGAGATGGTGATCGATTCAGCTGAGAAGGTAAAGCAAATAAGGGACAGACTTCGAGTGGCTCAAGACAGGCAACGACATTGGGCAAATAGCCACCGAAGGCCCTTGGAATTTGAGGTAATTAAATTTATAAAATTCAAGTCAATTTAAACATTTTGATTATGGAACTAAGACTTGATTATGACTCTATTTTAAGGTTGGAGAGCTGGTATTCTTAAAGATTTCCCCGACACGTGGCACCATTAGGTTCGGAAGGAGTGGAAAACTCAGCCCAAGATTCATTGGACCTTTTGGCATACAGGAGAAAATCGGAGAAGTGGCATACCGACTGGCATTGCCACCCTCTCTGGATGGAGTACATAACGTCTTTCACGTGTCGCAGCTGAGGAAGTATGTGTCAGACCCCAGTCACATTTTGGATCACTCAGAGCTCGAAGTAGGCCCAAGTCTGACTTACCAGGAGCAACCCGTGGAGATACTGGATCGCTCGGAGAAAGTCCTACGGAACCAGGTTATCTCACTGGTTCGCGTAGCTTGGAAGCACCATTCCCCCGGCGAATCCACCTGGGAGCGAGAAGACGAGATTAGAGAGTGATACCCCTATCTTTTTGAATCATGAGGTGCATTTTATTTCTCGGCCTTTTCTTTTCGTGCCCTGTTATTCTTAAATTTCGAGGACGAAATTTTTGTAAGTTGGGTAGGTTGTAAACCCCCTAAATTTTCAAATTATTAAATCTTGGATTTTTCCCAATTTTCTGGAATTTTCTGGGAATTTTCTGTAATTAAAGTCAGGATTTTCAATTAATAAATAATTTTTAATTAGCAATAAATAATATTAAAATATCATGAAAATAATATTTTTTGGTGTAAAATGGAAAACTGGACTTAGGGTAATTTTTCTGGATTTTTCTGGGCCCCAGAACTATTTTTAAATGCCTAAAAATAATTTTTACTAATTAATTAATTAAATTAAATGTTTATTATTATTATTATATTTTATTTATTATTTATTTTTTTGGCCCACGGCCCATTGGGCCGCGGCCCGGCCCGTAGCCCCGACCCAGCCCGTCTCCTTTGCGGGTCGGGCGGGTCTGCCCAGACCCGTTAGCCCGACCCGACCCGCCGACTGTCTCCCGTCCCCCACGACGCCGATTTCCCCGTCGGCCGCCGCGCGCAGCGCCGCGCGATCCGCTCGCCACGCCGCCGCATCCTCCGGCCTCCCCTCCGCGCACCCCGCCACGTCCCCTCTCCTCCGTCGAACGCGGCTGCCCTAACCGCCCCTCCCCCTATAAAATCCCTCTCCTCCGGCCCCCTCTCCGCCACAGCCACCTCGCCGCCACCGCTCCGCCCAGACCCCACCGCCTCGCCGCCTCGCCGTACCCCCCGCCGTGAGCCACCCAGCGCCCCCAGCAACCGCCCGCTCCGCCGTCCCCGACACCGACCGCAGCAGCAGCACAGCACAGCAGCCAGCCGCAGCGTCTCCGGCCGCCGCCCTGAGCCGCCGCCGCCGCCGTCAACCGACGCGCCGCCCCTCGGCGAACCATCCCCGGCCCCCTCCGGCGCCTCTCCGGCCGTCCTCCGCCGTCCTCCACCGTTTCCCGACGAAACCCTAACCCTAATCCCTGTTCCTGTGTCGGACACAGGACACAGTGTCCGACACGACTCGGACACGTTTTCGACCCTGTTTTCGGGTCCCCTTCAGGTATGTGTAACTTTCGCCTTGTAGCTCCGTTTTCAATTCCGCAAATTGCGTTGTGAAGCCTGTATGACCCTCTCGGTGTTCGGACAAACTGTTCGGGACACCGCGTCCTGTGGTGGTCGCACACCGCGATCCAAAAACAGGAAAAACCAGACCCTGTTTTACCCCGGAACCGAGTACGCCCCGCCAAACGGGATGACTTGGTCGCGTGCGGTCTTCACAGATACGTGCGCAGCGTCGATACGGACGTGTGAGTCTTCGTGGAAGCTGATTCGGGTGTGCGTGCACACCGGAATCAACGCGTATCCGCGGACATCGCTCCGTATCCGCCTTTTCGGCAATTCGCCCTAACTTCGTGCACACTCGTCGGATCGAGACGAAACTTGCGCCATCGGACTCGTAGAGATACGCTGGTCCTGTGGGTCAAGTTTGGTTCGATTCTGAGAACGTTGACGAAATCGCGTGTCGTGGGCCCCACAGGCCCCCGCTCGACGGGCGATTTTGTGTTCGGCTCATCGGAATCCAAATCTGGAAGTTCCGTTGGGTTCGTATCAGCGTTCCTGATCTGTTGACACTAAGTTTGGTGAATTTGGAGACCTTTGACCCGGACACGTTTTTCGGTGCAAAGCGGGCCCAACGGCGGACCCCGTTTTGACCTGAAACTGCCGTTTTTGCCCTTGTCTCCAAATTGGACCCAAGGACAGGCGTTTTTAGCTATTTGACATCTTCTGAGCATGATGGTAATGTCTGTTTCAGCTTTTGGACCCATCTGTGGAAATTTCTCCCAAGAACCTAATTAATCAGATCCAAACAACAGGCAAGTACCTGCACTTCAAGTTAATCTTTATATTGTGTTAATTAAATTCCCTGCTCTACTCGTACTCTTGCTGATTACACGTAGTGTTAGAATACTATATTTCATGTCTTGAATATCTGGAATTCATGTCTTGTTTTTCATGTCGGGTGGGAGAATACTGAAAGGCATGTAGTTTACCCTTCCCCTTGCCGTGAATAATAGCTGTTGGTACACGACTGTCCATCAGCCGGATCTCGATTATTCGTGACTAATAGCCGTTCATGACGGCCGGATTAGCCTTATAAACCCCTGCATGCCAACTAAGTATTCTAAAAACAAACACAAGTTTCATACAGATAGTTTCTAGTCATGCTATCTTTCTTGCTGACTGTGATAGTTTCACTCTGCTCATTTACTTCTGTTTTCTCATATTCCTGTTTATAGTGTTGACTCTGAGACATTAACATTCCTTTATGCAATTTCCTTAACATGATATTCAATGTTTAATTGTCATAAATATTTAGTTTAACATTGTTGTGCACTGTGTACTTTGCTCCTTTCCTGACTGGATCTGTTGATTTAGGCGATGATGAGGACCTTGCCCCTACCTATTACGGTCCATATGAGGGTACAGATGATACCTATGAGGAGCCAGACCCTACCCAGGAGACCCCTGCTGCTGAGTAGCTTTTAGTAGCTATCTTCTATTTCTGTTCTTATCTTATTTAATCGGGTTTGTCCCCGATTTCATTTGAAATTCCTGTATTAAACATTTGAATTGTTGTCACATTTAATTCAGTTGCAAATTTTAAGTTTTTATTCCCATTATTATCTTGCCTATGTTAATTGTGAATGAGTTAGATTAGTTAGATGGATTGACCTAGACAGCGTACTACCGCCGACTCTGCGGCGTAGGCTGGACGTACCCACGTACTCGTGCCCGAACTTCCGGGTGCGGGTCGTGACACGTTTTTATGGTGGCCCATGCAGGTCCTATCCTAAAATAGGGTAATACCCTAGGACAGGGTATGGAATAAAATTGAGGATTCTAGGAAAAGCTCATTCACAGTATAGCGTCCTTATTTCATTTCTTGATATCATTGCTGCTCAATTTTTCCTATCGCCTTTGATTTCCAAGTTTTCTATTCTGATCTTCCTATCCCTTAATCTTTCAGAATGGTCCAGACCAGGAACACAGTAGGAGGCACATCGGAACCAGCTGAGCAGAATGTGCCCGAGACCCTTGCACTCCCGCCGCCTCCATCTGTCCCGGCAGTTACCCTAGATGGGGCACAACTGCTAGGAGTGTTCCAGGGATTGGTGGAATCCCAGAAAGAACAAACTGCACTTCTGCGAACCAGCCTTTCAGAAGCTATTAAGTCCCAGGAGTCGCCACTCAAGAGGCCAGGGAGTGCCAAAGACTTCAAGAACCTTAGGCCTCTGGAATTCTATGGAACTGAGGGCATTCTCTATGCCGATGAGTGGATAGAGAATGTCGAGAGACTCCTGAAGACTGCCCGGGTCCCTGATGACCTCAAAGTGGAGTCCGCAAGCGGGTATACAAAAATTTAGAGGTGTTTTATACACCGTTGTATCGTATCCTACGGTCTATGATTTGTTGCGGAATTAGGGGGTATATATTAGGTTTTCCTAAACCCTAACCCTAATATATCATCTCAAGAAAGAGGAGAAAAAGAGGCAAGAGTGCCATTGCAACTTTGGGAAGGAGAAATGAGGATTGGAGGCCGTTTCGGAGGAGATCAATTTTGGGTAATTTTTTATTGTCTTCTATCTTCGTGGTGTGATCTATTTTCTATTTCTAAGTGTTGTGGTGATCCATGTTGGATCAGGAGGAGCTTGTAGAGGGTGTATTCTCTTTATTCCATTAGTGGAGGTTCTTCAGGGTTGAACTCCGATCGTCCCGTGGTTTTTTCGCAAGGATTTTTCACATCAAATTTTTTTGTGTCTACGTGGATTATTTTTCTGTGATTTGGTGTTTGGTTTGTGCATTGTATTGTTCGGTTCTCTTGCAGGTACTCTCTGATTTAGGAAAAGATTTTCGTGCTTCTTTGAAGAAGAGAAAATAAAAGCTCCAAATTAAATGGAGGTTGGTGTGTTCTGTGTTACTTCTCTTCTTTAAGAATGTATGGGTGCACACAGTGGCACAGCAGAATGGTCCCGGGGGGTGATTTAGATGGTTGGATTTTGAATTTATTTATTTATAAGATTGTATGCATATCTATGGACATAGGAGCTAGTATCTAAGTTGATAAATCTAATGGGTTGGTGTGTTATATGTCATGTCCGATGCGTATCTGACACAACACGGACACGGCACTCTTCCTGTGAGTCCCTCCCATTTGGCCTATATGAATGAATAAAATATAGACAAAATCAAACTTGTTCGTGTATGAATACAAGTTGTTTGCATGGCCAGGCCACTCTAGCTACCAGCTTAATTAATTATCCTCCTTCCAAATTACGTACAGGACTAAAGGGAGAAGAAGAAGAAGAGATTGGCATGGCATGGCAAGGCTACAACAATATATTGACCAAGACCGGGTAGAGGGCGATGGCGATGATGGCGATGACGAGGAGGACGGCGATGCAGTACCACTTCCTGGAGCTCTTCTGGTGCTCCCTGGCCACCTCGAGCTCCACCGTGCCCCTCCTCACGAAGGAGCTGGCGTGCGCGACGTGGCTCTCGATGTCGTTGAGCTGATGCCCCTGCGCCTCCACCAGCGCGGCCATGTCGAGGAAGACCTGGTGCAGGTCCAGCAGGCTCCTCTCGATCTCCTTCACCGCGTCGTGCCGCTCCTGGATCTCCATGATCGTGTCCATCACCTGCCCCCTCCCCTGCTCCTGGATCGCCTTCTGCAGGAAGCTCTCGCTCTCCCCGCTCGATATCAGCGTCTCGATCGTCTCCTCGTCCGCCTGCTTCCCCGTCACCGTGAAGTATCTGTTTTTTTTTTTTTTTTTTCCATTTGAAAAAAACAACCTCCTTTAGTCCCACATCGGCTAGACCAATCTCCCCTCCTCCTAGTCTGTCTTTATATTCTTCGCAAAATCTTCAAACTTCCTTGCACTAAAATTTCTTCCATATATTATTTTCTCTCATTGGCTCTCCTGTATCTTGTTCATCTTGTTCGATTGGACGCGCATAATGTGTGTGGATACACGTACACATCTGCGGACGCTCTCGAGACCGATAACTCTTTTAACTTTTTCTTGTTATTTCTTATTACATGAAAAAAAGAAAAAGAAATTGCAAACAGTACAGTACAGTACCTCCGTCCGACCGTCTCCTTGTACTCTTCGGCCATCTTCATCCTGAGCGCCTGGAACTCGTCCATGAGGTCCTTGAGCTTCTTCCCCAGCCCTCCCACGACGGAGGTCCGCGTGCGGTCGGTCGACGATCCCGGGCCGCAGCCGGGGAGCTTGCGGTGGGCGGCGTTGGAGCGGTCGAGGGCCTCGAGCTTCCCCTTGACGGCCTTGGCCTGGCGGAGGACCTGGTTGATGTCGCGGTCCATGCGCGACCGCAGGTCCTTGACGGTGTTCGCGTTGTGGGCCAGCTTCGTCTCCCCGTTGGTCTCCTGGAGCCTCCTGTGCAGCTGCTCGAGGCCCCGGAGGTCCTCCTTGACGCTCTCGACGTCCTCGAAGAACTTGTCCAGGTTGGCCGCGGGGCCGGCCTCGCCGCCCTGCTGCTGCATGGCGCCGCTCTCCATCTCGTCCAGCCATGCCTGGTCCTTCAGGTCCGTGTACCGCTTCAACGACGTTGTCGAGAAGAGGTCGTTCATCTTGTCTTTATTTCTTTCGAAAATGTTGGTGTCAGGCCGGCCTCCCTCCTTCCTTCCTTCTACTACCACTTCGAATCGAGGGATAGATGTGTAGGCTCAACCAGAAGAAGCACTAAGAGCAAGACCATTGATTGATGGCCAAGCTACGACTGTCGACTGTGTTGCCTAAAACGAGTGGGCTGGCTAGCTAGCTAGCTAGGAGGAGAGATCGATGTTGATACGATACGATACAATGCTCTCTCTCTCTCTCTCTCTCTCTCTCTCTCACACGATGGGAATGTGGCGGGCGGGAGGCTAATTGTGATGAAGTTGAAAATTGGATATGGATGTTGGTCTTGTTGCTTAGAGGTTAGGAGAATAGTCAAATTGTCAATGGCGAGAGAGAGAGAGAGAGAGAGAGAGAGAGAGAGAATGTTTGAATGAAGAAAGGAGTTAGAGGAAACAAAAACCAGAGGCTTGCTGCTTAGAGGTTAGGGGAATAGTCAAATTGTCAATGGAGAGAGAAAGAGAGGTTTCCTACAAATGCTGGGGTCCACAATTTATAGGACATCTCATTATGTTGACCTGGTCAACGTGGGTTGCACCTACGTGGGACCCAGAGACAGAAGGCCTACCAGGATGTCAAGTTCTCCTTTGCACGTTGTTGTGTTGGTCAATTGATAATCGTTTTCTTCTTCTCTAATTCAATTTGGGTAGTTAATTCTTCATAAACCTGAAAGGATTGTGTATTTAAATGTGGATAAAATATTTCTTAATGCTAGATTATTCTCATTGAATTTCTATTATAGCATTCGTACGTTGTTGTCATCCTAATTTTTCACTCGTACGTTTTGTTTAAAAGAATATTTGATAATACAAGTATTTAAATTGTATTTTTATACCACAAGATATATATTTGAAATTATCTCGATATGCTACAAAATTGACGAATAATGTTTCAAAAAAATAATTTATGAAGTTGGAATGTTAAAATAGAACCGTGAAAAAATTAAGGTGCCAAAAATGTACAAACGCTATAATTTGAAATTATCTTAGGATAATTTAGCCTATTTCTTAATGGCTAGTGAAAGTTTGCAGATCATTCTTTGACATACCTCCCAACTCCCAAAACCCAATGATCACACTGGCAAACGGCAACTAAACCTGATCAGCTTTAACTATTGCCTCCTGCGGAAATTACAGCTTGAAGCGCTGATGTTTGAAAGACATAGGCTTAACGATGTTCGAAACAAAAAATGTAGTAGAATCGGTCAGCGAGAAGAGATATAACCTTCCTGGCTAGACGGACGGTCTCGGGATCAAATCGCAAGAGGAGATATGTGTGTGTGAAAATTGGGAGCAGTTCAAACGACATGCAATGCAACGTGCACAAAATAATGTACGTATCGCCAGACATTGCAAAAAAAAAAAAAAAAAAAAAAATCGACCGACCATATAAAAGGATGTCCCAGTATCATATGGCTCCCGCTTATGCACAATTTGATGAGTATCAGTATGTAAGTACTCGGCATCGCATGAAAAGAATCACTTGTGCAGTATGTTTTAAAAGGTTTTACTCCTACACATCCCAGAACAATGTGCCAGTTGTACCAAAAATCACAAAAAAGATTGTTTCCTTTCATTTTCTTAGGTTCTGTAACCCAACATAGCAAGCAGCTAGGTTGTCACATTACAGTACTACTAATAATACATTTTCTTACAAGGGCTATGACTGTGGGAACAAAATTCCATTCTATTAATCGTAATTAATACAACAAAGAGCCAACTATGCATTTCCTTCATCCGCTTCAAGATCACCATGAGTCACCACCACCCTTTGCACTCTCAAAGCTTCATCTCCATAATTGCTCCTACAGTGGACATCACTTCAAACCATTTTATTTAGGTGGATATATGTACAACATCAAGCACACATTTTTATATAGAACCAAGATTGCATGTTCGGCAAAAGGCTATTTGCAGTGCACGAACTGCGTGTGATCCAAATCACTCCAAGCACAATAGGAGGTGCCTATCCCAACATTTCAGACTTCCTCTGCCAGTACTGCTGAAGCCTCTGTCTTGCATATTCCATGTAGTCGAAGTCAATGTCATTCACATGCTCCTGCAAACAAAGAATTTATCAAGATCGGCAGTATCGATATTGGAATCGGTATCTTCGGACCATTCCTATTGAGTATCGGCGGTACCAGCAGTATCGGCTGTTTCAAATCGGAGTATCGATTTTTTGACATCGGAAAACAAATTATTATTAACATTTTAGAAAATATATTTTATATATTTAGACAATTTTAATTATTTTCAGTGTTTTTTCTTAGCATTTTTTGAAATTGAATAAAATAGTAGTCATCCTTACTGATTGGTTTACATGCGATAGAGAAGTTTTCTTCCTTTACAACCTTACTATACTTTTACATCCTTGCATCATTGCTGATTGGTCTTTTTCGTTCAATTTTCTTTGCCAAATTGATCGGAAAAGAAATCCCCAATGTTGGTATCGGTCAGTATCGGGTATTGAACGGTATCGGTTCGGGTCATGCCAAACCGTAACGGTATCGGCTGTATCGGATCTGTATCAGCCGATACTGCAAACTATGGAATTTATACGAATTATGTGATCCGAACTAAAACGTAAAACAATGCAAGAAGAAAAAGAGTATCAGATAATCTCTAGCTTACAGAAATTATTCCCCATAGGCCCCAGAGCAAATGGCTCGCAAGAACATATTTCTCAACGTTCTGAAGAAGATTCTCGACTTCAGCACAATCTGGCTTTTCACCTGTATAATAAAGCAGTTTAAGAAGCAAAACATATAGAGGATAAACAAACTGTATCAGGAGGACTCAAGTTCAGTCCTATAGGTGAAATATGTAGCTATTTAGTGGTATGGACTGATAAGCTATAGTGTAGTTTCACAAACATCTAAATGGTAATAACAATATTTTTGCATCGATTCAAGAACAGTTCACCAATTAGGCTCTCTTTTTTCTAGTTTACATATAAAAGGTTCAAGGTTAAACACACATGTTCTTACTCGTTTGCATATTAAAAGTAATAAGGTTAAACATAGGAAATGTCATGACATCAGGAGACAAACTCAGGATCATTCATTTGCTCATCATATACTGGTTGCAAGTGTATTTCAACATTCATAAATTTCGCAAATGATCGAGCCATATTTTGATATCATTGTCTTATTTCATATTTCATAATCAGCAAACAGAACAGAGGGTACTGGATACATGAAAATTATAAAAGGATTGAGTTTTAGCTACCTGAAGAACTAAGATAAGTCTGTACGAATCTTTCGCGTTCCTGAAAGTCTGTTCCAAAGGGGGGAAAAACAAAGTTAGATCCGAAGTACATTCCTCCAAGAGAAGTTCCACAATAGTATCTCATGAAAAGAAACTCTTGCTTTTGTGAGATGAGTTCAACTATAAAATATAACAAAATTGTACTTTTAAAGGGCTGCAACCACAATAACAGATTTTATCTTCTGTACATTACAACTGATTGAATTGTCTGTACATTGCTAAAGAAAACATTTTACTTAGTTCGGCTAATACATCCGATATTTTGGCTGATATACCAATTTTGGGTCACTGATGCGAAAAGATAGTTTCCAATATATATCAAACCAAATACGGAAAGCATCTGCGATTGTATGTATCGCATTATTGTATCGACTGAGAGACAGAGTTTAGGAATTTATATGAAGTGCCACTAAGATAATTGAAGCAACAACCAGCAATCACCCACCTGGATATTTACTATAGTCCAAGATATGGGGTGTTTCAGTATGGTAATCAGCAGCCATCTCGCAGAAGTGATTAGCAAGATCATATGCAATGGGATTGAAACTTGCATACTCATAGTCCTACAAAGAACATAGAATATCAAGAAATTAATTCAACAGGAAATCGTTAAAATTATGCATCCAGAAATGCTAAAAAGGCTGATACTGACTACATTTGTGTCATCAATAGCAGGGTCCAATTTCAAATTGGAAATGTACTAGAAGACAAGGATAAGCCAAAGATATGCAATATAACTAACTAAGAACCCTTATAAAGAGAGAGAGAGAGTCTCACAATTATAGTTAATACTCTGGTCTCTTCGTCCATCATAATGTTGCCATACTGAAGGTCGTTATGGCAAAATCCTACTCTTTGGTCTTCCCCTGACAACACGTTTTCCAAATTGGTAATCTCATCCTCTACCATATCCAAGCAAAATTCTTTTGCTTCCTCAGAAGAACACAGACTGTAAGCTGCTTTAAGCCAATTCCTAAGATAGAAAGAGCTGCTATTAGTGAGTATCCCTGCCAACTGCTCATATTAGAGTACACAGATAAATGCAACATAAGAGAATACCTGAGTCTATCCCACAACAGTACTTTCTTTGGACCAGGCATGTTGAGACCATGGAACTCTCTTAGTTTTAATGCAATAAGGGCAGACACATCTGGGTCCCGCAAGTCAGATGCCGAAAGAGTCTGAAAAATAGGACGACGTTATATTATAGATCCAATTTTATAGAGGGATGTTACCAGAAGTAGTTCAGGCAGTTAATAGGAAAGGATCTCGCTCAAATTTCAACTTCAGAAACGAGAAGATAACACAAAAAACTAAAACCATCTTGAATTGTTCAGGAAGGGAAAAATTGGAGTATGGCAATTGGCAGTATATCAGTCGATTATGCTTAATCTCTAAACACTAGCTGCCTATGTTGCTCAGATACAGATACGAAAGATACTGACAACAACAAAATGGACACGTCACTGTCTTTAGTATGTCCTACTACATGCCCTACTATATTTTGGAGCTCCTCCTAAATATTTACTCTTATGTTTTGTACACAAGAAAAACTCTGCAGCTTTACATACTTTGCCAGCATCTGTTAATTCCATAGTACTTAATTTTAATACTTCATTTTCAAATGTTTGCATATTTTAAATAGACAGGAAACTGTCCAACTAGATAGAAATAAAATATCAGAGTTGTACTTGACAAGCAAGGAGAAAACAGATGTTGACAAATTTGCAAGAAACCTTTGCTTCCTTATTCAGCTAAAAGCATCCAATTACCCCCAACTAACCCCAACTATTTATCCTCAGTGTTAAAGAATTGTAAGACAAGGTCCTTGTGGTGGCAACCTTCCACCTATCTATTCCAGTAATAAATTATTAATAATAAAATAAAACAAATATACATACTTCAAGACATCTGTTCTTTAAAAAAAACAAAAAAAACTATGAAAATGTCAAACTAGATTGGCTATAGACAGGGTCAGCCATGGCTCATGGCAACCAGGACAACCGCCTAGGTCCCACGGACTAGGAGGGCCCAAAACGGCTGAAAGATTAGAGGAACATTTGATTTCATTTGAAAAAAAAATCTTTTAATTCCTTTGTTTGGGGTTTTGCCCTAGTAGATTTTTTTCCGACAAAGATTTAACAAAGCCTCAAGTATAAAAATGAAATAATCATTTTATAAAATTTAAATTTTTAACGATTAGATGTGTGAATTGAGAGTACAGTTTTACCTTCAAATGTCTTGACCGGCCGTGGCTATAGAATATCAGGTTATCACTTGACATAGCAATCAGATAATTTTCCACATGGTTACGGAAATTTCCTTTAGGATACCGTAAGTTTCCTAGCTTCCCTACCCAAAAAAAATTTCCAGATAAAATGGGTGGGAATAAATCCCCCAGTTTCATAGGAGATAATTGAGGAAACAACTCCAAATTACAAAACGAGATTACTTTGAAATATAAAAACAAGAACAGAACCTCCGCGAAGATATCACAAATATAAATTTGCGAGTAACCATATAATCAATCATTAAATTAAGAAGGCTTCTCTATATAATAGAGACTTACTTTTATCAGTCCATGGACTATGTTGTAAAATAGATGGGCAAGCTGGGACAATAAGAAGCACCAAGGACACACTATTGTGCAAACAATTACAGCAACACCCTTTCCCTGTCTCCCAATAAAATAAGCTACCCCAACTATGAGAAGCATTCGATACAAGCAATCAGAACGGATGCTAAATAATTAATCACACCTCCATTAAATTAATAACCCTTCACGCATTAAATTTAGCTAATACAGCTTTCAGAAAGCTTATAATAATCAACCTTACAAAAAGAGGTTCTTCAATAATATTAAACTATAAACTAATTGTTCACACAGACAATTATACAACTCAGGTTTTGATGACAACGAAGCAATAAAAGTACCCTGGCATGAACTCGAAGATATTTTTTCTCGGAATGCACATGCATGTGAAAGTACTGCACGCAGTGGCGGAACTAACATCTAAAATTAGGAGGGACTCAACTTTAGATATACCTTGAACGACACTAAGCGGTGGCCTAATATACCAATTTTTTAAGAATTTATTTATTACTTAATTATTGCATACTTCAAATCCAAATAAAAGAATAAAACATAACTAAAAAATATTTTAAAAAAACTCAAAAAAATTTAAAAAAATTGGGCCAGGCTACATCCAGTCCACCGTTTAGTTCCATTAGATTTTCCTCGCGAAGATTTTATAAATTTGAGAGAAAGCTTTTCCAAATCAATATAAATGACATATATTCTTTAAAAGTTAATTTTTTCAGTTAATTGAGTATGTAAACAAACTATATGATCCGTTAAGTAGGGACAAAAGCATCTTGTTAAAGCTACTAAACATATCATTAGAGGTACTAAATTAATCACAAACCCAAATAAATTAACAACCACTACCTAGAGAATCTATTATTGAATTAAGCTTCCATAGCATCCATAAACCCGAAAATAATCACACAAATGCAAGCACAAACACCACTTCACATTCTAAGAACAATATAATAAAATTGATCGAGATCGTTGAGAATCTATTACTCTGGCATGGATGAACTCCTCCACGCGGCCGTTGGGGAACCGGCCGAGGAGCCGGGGCCCCTGTCCGTGCCGCGCCACCGCCTCGAAGGTCCGGATCTCGACGTCGCGGTCGAAAAAGAGGTCGACCCCTTCCCCGTAGATCCTGACGAGGACCTTCCTCGGCGCCGACGAGCCGTCCGCCGACGTGCTCCACGTGATCTGGAAGACCTCGTTCGTCATGGCCCCCTTCAGGGGGACCACCTCGAGCGCGCGGGAGTCCGCCACGTCGCTCCACGCCGCCGCCAGGCCGTGGAGGACCTTCCGGGCCTCTCTCGGGATCGGATCCGCCACCATCGCCGCCGCCGTAGCCGCGCCTATCTCGATCGCCACCATTATGAAACCCTAGATATCCACAGAAATGGCGGGGAAATCAAGGATATTCGATATTTGCGATCGGAATTTGGATTGGTTTTTTTGTTGTTGGGGATTTTCGATTCTGTTACAACAGCAGGAGAGAGAGAGAGAGGAGACGTGGACGAATGGGAACGCGACACGTCAGCGAGCAGGTTAGCCTCCGGGAGCGTAGATCGTTTTGCTTCGAGAGGCACGATGCTTGTTCTCCGGGATGGGAGGGGTGCGCTATATATAGCAAATACTCTGAAACCTACCCGAATGATCTGCTGGCACGTCTCCCAATAGACTAACGCATTTTCGTGCACTGTAAGACGGCCACGTGTCGGAATGATGACGTGGCGTGGTTCTAGTGGCTTTAGAAGGACTGGTTTGAGTGTTGCATTGGACAGCAGTTTGTTGTGATCACCGACTAAAATACTAATTATCGGTATAGCTTATGGTAGTATTTGGGTTAATTTCTTTGACTTTTTGGGACGGCTTTTCTGTTACGCTAACCGCGGATAAGTTCAAATTGCACACCTACGCACGTGGGACCCAACCGCTGTTCGTGGTGAGCGTTGGGGTGTGGGTCTGGGAATCTATAGAATTTTGGGGATTCAGAATCTGATGTATCCAACTGGGGCCCACGTGACTGCAGACGGGGCCTAAGTCGTTGTTGCCGGCCCCGCGCGGAAATCGACGGGGTCGGCAAGTCTCTTTGGAGGTGACGGCACATGACGTGGACATATATGGCACTGTTGCCAGTTGGGCACTGTTTGGAGGTGATTTTCTTTTTCTTTTTTCTATTCGAGAAAACAAAAAAATGTTGAAAGTTGTTTAGGAGTGTTTGGTTGCACGAAAGTGTGTACAAGTGAAAAACGAAGTTTGCTTTCGTGTTGCGTATATATAATTTTTGACTTTTCAAAACTCTGACTATCTCAAAGCAAAGGATAATGCTCTTGCTTTAGCCCAATTTTCTGCAACAGTTTCTTCATCCACAATAACTCCTTGTAAGCCTCTATCGTCGCAATGTACTCTGCCTCTATCATCGATAAGGCAACACACTTCTGCAACCGCGACTGCCACGATATTGCTCCACCAGCAAACATCATCATATAGTCCGAAGTCGATCGCCTCGTGTCTACATCTCCAGCCATATCAGCGTCGGTATACCCAACCAGCTTCTGCTCGTCACCACCAAAAGAAAATCTCAATTGGCAGTGACCTGAAGATATCGTAGAATCCACTTGACCCCACTCCAATGTACCTTATCCATGATTGGAAGTATACTTGTTAACTGTGACAACTGCATGACAGATGTCTGGCCTCGTACACACCATAGCATACATAAGACTCCCTACAGCTGAGGCATATGGAACCCGCTCCATATCTTCCTTCTCATCCTCGGTAGATGGACACTGCTCCTCAGTGAACTTAAAGTGAGCCGCAAGGGGGTTACTCACTTTCTTTGACTCGTCCATCCCGAAAGGCTGAAGTACCCGGTGAATGTACTTCTTTTAGGAAAAGTGTAGCAGCTTGGACTCTCTCTCTCTCTCTCTCTCTTTCGGCTGATCTCAATTCCAATAATAGTCTTCGTGTGCCCAAATCCTTCATAGAGAAGGTCGCGCCCAGTTGGTACTTCAACTCCGCTATCCTAGTGGCATTCCAAACCACCAGTAGCATATCATCAACATAGAGCAGTAAAATAATAAAATCATACTCGACAAAATACCTCACAAATATACAGTGGTCCAACGTCGTCCGTGCGTAACCATGCCCCTCCATAAATGACTCAAACTTTATGTACCACTGCCTCGGAGCCTGCTTCAGACTATACAAGCTCTTCCTCAACCGACAGACCAAGTATGGCTTGCCCTTCTCACAGAATCCCTCTAGATACTCCATGTAGAACTCCTCCTCAAGATCGTCGTTGAGGAATACCGTCTTTACGTCAATTTGCTCGACCTCCAAGTCAAAACTGGCTGCCAATGCTAGCACCACCCGTATAGACGACTGCTTAACGACTGATAAAAAGATCTTATCATAATCTATGCCTTTTCGCTGACCGTAGCCTTTAACTACTAGCCTCGCTTTGTATCGAGGGCGAGTAGCACCATCTATCTGCTTCACTCTGAACACCCATCGATTCTTCAAAGCCTTCTTTTCCATTAGCAACCGCACTAGATCATAAGTAGAGTTGGCCTCCAAGGAACTCATCTCCTCATTTATGGCCTCCATCCACTCCTGTCTGTGTTCGTCTTCCATATCCTCTGCAAAACTTTTGGGTTCTCAACCGTCAGTCAGTAGCACATACTCACCTGGTAAGTATCTCATAGATGGTCGACGCTCTCTATCACCCCTCCTCAATGGAACCACTGGTGCTGGTTGTATACCATAAGCCTCCTCCTCATGAACTGCCTCTTCGGCATGCTCATCCTCCTGAAGATCACCCTGACTACCATCAGCAGACTGATGATCAAGGTTGGGAGCAACTTCATGTACTGGATTCCCCATGACTGGATCCTCTGAGATATCCTCTGAAAATTGCTCGAAGCGAAATGACTCTAACTCAGGCAATTCCTCAACCTCAGAAGGCATCTCGGGATCCTGAGTGTTAGTCATGGTCTAATCCTCGATGAATACCACGTCCCTGCTTTTGTAGAGATTTCTTCCCACTGGATCGTAGAGTCTATAGCTAAACTCATTTCGACCGTAACCGACAAAGATGTACTGCCTAATTTTTGGCTCAAGTTTGGATCTCTCGTCCTTCGGTACATGCATGAAGACCTTGCAACCAAACACTCGCAGATGATTGTATGAAAGATCTTTGTCGTACCATACTTTGTCATTCACATCACCCTACAAAGGAGCACTAGGAGATAAATTAATAATATAAGCAGCTGTGTAAAGAGCCTCACCCCAATAGCTGTTCGACAAGTTTGCTTCTGACAGCAAACACCGTACCCTTTCCATCAATGTCCTGTTCATCCGCTCCTCTACACCATTGAACTGAGGTGTCCTTGGCAGAGTCTTCTGGTTTCGTATCCCTTGCTCTCTGCAATATGCATCAAAGGGACTGATATATTTACTGCCATTGTTCGACCGAACACATAGCAGCTTCTTGCCCATTTTTCTTTCAACGGAGGCCTGAAACTCCTTGAAAGTGGGCAGCACCTGATCCTTGGTCTTTAAGGCATAGATCCAAACCGTTCTGGAATAATCATCAATAAAAGTTACAAAGTAAGAAGCACCATAGATTTTACCTTCATAGGACCGCAGACATCCGATTGAATCAACTCGAGCAACGTCGGATTCCTTGAACTAGGGTAACTTTAGAAATACACCATATTTTGCTTTCCCGTCAAATAGTCTATGCACCTCCCCATCTTTGTAGACTTGACTCCTGGAATCACCTTCCTGATCACCAAGTAGCTCATCCCGTTCTCGCTGATGTGGCTGAGCCGCCTGTGCCATAACTCGGTAGACCCATCAGTAGCTGTTCACCCCATGTGTCTCCTGTGCGCTCCCTTCCATATAGTAGAGTCCAGACCTCTTTCTTCCTCTGGCAATCACCATCGAACCTCTAGAAAGCTTCCATTGATTATTTCTGAAGAGATTAAAGAAACCCTCGTCATCCAACCTTCCAACAGACACCAGGTTAAAATGGATATCAGGGACATGACGAACATCTTTCATAACAAGAATGACACCCGCCTTTGTCCTTAAATGCACATCTCCAATGGCAACTGTCTTCGACACATCTCTATTGCCCATCTTCAACACTCCACAGTCTCCTATTGTGTAAGTAGCAAATAGTGCCCTGTTGTGAGATACGTGCACAGAAGCACCTGAGTCCACCAGCCAAGAGTTGTCATCGCATGTGAGGTTCATTAATACCGTATCACCTACAATGATCAGATCGCCTCCATGTGCCGAGTTCGCCGCTGTAGCATTCTCGCCCTGCTTCCCCTTGTCGCCCTTCTTCTCTCTCTTCCAAGTGAAACAGTTCCACTTGATGTGGCCCTTCTTGCCACAATAGTAACACCCAGAGTCCTCGTATCGGCCCTTGAACCTTTCCCATCTTTTGTCTCCGTCACCACCTGGACCCCTGCTTTTACCCCTTTCGCGGCTCTCTGAAACAAGCGCCTCTGAGTGGGATGTGGATGAAGTGGCCTGAGAACGTCTCCGTGTCTCTTTATTCAGTATCCCGCTCTTGGCAAACTCCAGACTGGCCATACCTTCCGGAGCAGAAGCGATCATAGACACTCGTACGGTCTCCCACGAGTCTGGCAATGTAGCAGCATAGTCCCTGAACCTCGTCATCGAACTTGACTCCCATCGAGGATAGTTGGTCAACCACGCCCTGGAACTCACTCAAATGATCCGTAATGGACGTTCTATTTTTGTACCGCAGATCCATCATCATCCGGATCAGGAATAATTTATTTATCCCGGTCTTCTTTGCATACAAAGATTCCAGCTAATCGCACATTGTCCTCGCGTGCTCAATACTGACAAAGTGGTTGTACATGTTCTCGTCAATGAACTGCCTGATGTACCCACACACCTGTATATGCTCAAACTTTCAGTCATCTTCGAATTTGTCACTGGGCCTCTCGGAAGCAAATATCAACAGATGCAGCTTCTTGACAAATAACAGATTTGTCATCTTGCTCATCTACTAGTGATAGTTGGTACCGTTTAGGTTTACAATGCGCACCAGCTTCGCGTCTATCTCTTCTCCCTAGTTTTTCTGTCAACTCCTAACACCCTTCTGAAATTCCAGAACCTGGCTCTGATACCACACTGATGGGAACGAAACGCAGAAATTCTTCCCCAAACTAGAGAGTACCTTCGAGAGAACTGAGCAAAATGTACAAACACAAATCGTAAACACAAAGATTTTTACGTGGAAAACCCAGATGAAAAAAACTACGGGACGATCGGAGTCCAACCCTGAAGAACCTCCACTAATGGAATAAAGATATTACACCCTCTACAAGCTCATCACCGATCCAACACGGATCACCGCAACTCTTTGGAACAGAAAATAGATTACAACCACTAAGAAAAAAGACAATGAAAAATATCTCAAATTGATCTCCTTCTCTGAAACGACCTCCAATCATTCTTTCTTCTCCAAAGTTGCAATGGCACTCTTGCCACCTTTTTTTTCTTTCTTATTTTTTTTCTTACTGTTGTATATTGCATGAGCCTTTGTATAAACCCTTGCATGAATTAGGGTTTCCATATGGAAATATATATATGGAAGCCAAAAATATTTATTGAAATCCAATTACATTCAATCATATATTTAATAAAAACCAAATCATAAATTAGCTTACCATAAATTGAAAATCCAATTATATTGAAAGTTAATATATGAAAGATCTAATCATAAATATATAATTAAATTCAAAGATGGAAATCCAATATAATATTTACTTACTATAAATGTTCCAATACACGGCGCTCGATGCACTTTTCGAGCTTTTCTGACACACGGATGACGCTCGTCGCACTCCGGGGTATTCTCCATATAGGTTGGGAATCTCACCCATTCCAACATAATTTCGATTCGGATTTTAGAATTTTATCTTATTAGGTTTTGACTATTCTGTTCGGTTGAAATCGAATGTTAACCACTAGTTTAACATGAGTTGCACTCATGAGTCCTACTAAACTTGTAGCATTCTCATTATAAATCTTGCTAAAGTATACCCAAACATTGGATATACTGCGATGCCAAGGACCTCCTTCTCTATTGCCTTGTACCACATGCGGTTATGTCGATTGTGGTTGTGTTTATTGTTGTGATTATTAAACGTTCATAATCCATGGTTTTTAGATTTAGTGAAGAAGTAGTTATTCACTAAAAATAATATAAACTTGATTAGAAGTATTAGAAGAGAATGAATTTTTTTTTTGTATTTACATGAATTAATTCCTATTGTTATAGAAATATTTTGGTGCCAAATAACCCTAAATACTCTTGTAATATTGATGTCATAAGGGTATTTTTGTTATTTGTTGAAAATGACCAAAAATACCTCTGAATAACGTTCATAAATGACCAAATTAAGAGAAATTTTTGGTATAAATATTTCCCAAAAAGATCATAATGTCCTTGTAATATTGTTGTTGGGGGGTATTTGACCAAATTTTCCTTTAATGACTATTAACAAATGTATGGGCTGGAGAGTTTAAACCGTAAATGAACTCCCTAACTTTATCTCTGCTATTATAATGCGTTTTGAAAACTGCTCAAAAATGAGCCGTTGAATCCGTATGTATATCCTCTACTGAATAAAAAAAAAATCAAAAAATAAAAAAACTTTCTAATCGCGTATGGGCCTCCCTCACATAGTTAAAATAATATTTCTAAATTATTTTAACTACCTTGACATATAATAAATTATAAAATATATTTAATATTTAAACTAAGTACATGATATTACTAACTGTATGTTGTTTAAAATTATAAAAAAAATATTTGTAACAAATTTAAATTAAATATATTCAAATTATATTTAAAATATTTTAACATAATTTAATATTTTAATTAATTTTACGCGTACGTGACTAGTATTTATAAAGTGTGGCTAAAACCGGATAGGGGGCATGCATATAGAAACTGCAGTTACGGTAGAATGTCTGGAAAAGGTTGTTTTTTCTAAGTTGTTAAAATAAAATAAAAAATCATTTTTAGTATTTGTACATAATTTTTAGAATGTCAGAAACGGTCTTATCTACGCTTTCTGCACTTTCTGCATCGATTGTTCGGTCAAATATGCCTTTGAGCATATCCATAAGCCAGATAACTTTTCACGATGAGATTTAGAAATATGAATGGCTTAGCTTGTAAAGCACAATGCACTCTGCTTGATTCTCTTAAAGTCCTCTCCTCTCCTTTTAATTCTGCAGGCTTTCATTCCACTCTTTTTTGACAAAGGAGAGCTGCAAAAGCAATGAACGATAGTAGCAGTATCTTTCTTCCTTCCACTCCTTTTCTTCTTCTTTTTCCCTCTCTGTAGGGTCCTCATATATGTATCCATCAATATTTGTATCAGATGCTAAGCAAGAAGAAGACCTCAAAGAATATGTGACGTCCACTGCACTATTTGTAGAATAATAATTAATGTCATTTTCTCCACTTTTGTTTTGATATTTCCTCCCCCTTGACTTCTTCTGGCAGGGCCACGGACTAAAATTCAATACTTGTTACTGTCTTCCGCCACCGACGGTCTACATTTTCCTCTCTGTCCCCTTTGCAATAGATCAGTGATGTGAGCTTTTCAAGAACTTTTCAGATGTGGACCGATTTCCATCTAACACAAGGGGGAGGGGGAGGGCCTTAACCTCAAATATAAATAATAAAATAAAAATATCATAAATTTGAATTTACGGAGAATTTTAAAAAATTAAAATTAAAATTGATTCGAGGATACTAGTACGATCTTGAATTTAAATACTTGTGATTACGAGGATTTATAAAAAAATAAAGTGACGGATTGATTTGAGGATTATGAACGAATGGAATGAATGTTAAATTTAAATTTCGATGACTAAATTTCTAAGATAGATAAGTTTTAAAATCCTATTTCATATATTCCAAACTTTTATTTTTATTTTATATAAATTAGGTTTAGTAGATGTTAAATCAATTGAAGAGGAACAATTAAACTATTGATTATATATCCATGTATTAAATTATATAAGTAAATAATAAACAGTATAAATTTTCTTAAAAGATATTGTAAGTTATAAAGTGTAATAATAAATTAGGAATTATATGGATATATAATTATTTCATATTCAGCAAGTAAAATAATTCGACTATATTTGCAGCTCCGAAATGTAGCTTAGGTCCTGAAAGGAGAAGGAATGCTGGAATGCCAACGCAACACCTCTAAGAGAGGAATAAAGAGTCCATTTTAAAAGAACTTAGTATCAGCCTCTTTCAGATATGAATCTATCTGATTCAGAAGGGAAGAACTTGCATTAGTATCTCAGTTTCAATTCAAACATGGGTTTGATTCACACTCCATGTTCTGAGAAATATTTGCCATCCGAAAAGAGAAAAAATTAGAGTCTTTGTTTAAAGAAATGCGTTGAGAAATGACAGGTGTATAAAATCTTTCAACGAGATAGTGTTTTTTTTAAATCTCTCAAAATGACCCTGAGCTCTACTCTATTTCCGAACTCGAACTCATCTAAAAATCAACGTCACTAAAGCAAGCAACCGGGGACTAGGAGACCTTCGTTTTGCCATTTAAATGAAGATATTCCCTCTCTCGAATCATGCCCACCATCCCTTACTCTGGAACTTAGAACCCGTTGAACAACCTAACCGCAGAGAAGTTATATGCGGCTTGAACAACCAAGCCGCAGAGAAGACACATGCGGCCTGAACAACCAAGTCGCAATGAAGCCACATGCGGCCTGATCAACCAAAGATGTAGAAGCCGCATAATATACTCTATGCAGCCTGAACAACCACAGAGCAAGGAGGCCGCATAAAAATCTCATGACACAACATTCGATGAGTGTCAGACTCGGACACATCACACGTCATACTAAAACGCTTCGGGATTCGAGACGACGGTTCAAAAAAAGACAGAAAGTCACGTCACGCATTGATGGCCTCGACAGACGTGACATGCCATGTGCCCATTCATATGCGGCTATGTTCCTATGTGACCTCATCATCATGCGGCTAGAGTGTCCATCCGACAGGGGCCAGACGAGAGTTTGCATGCGACTATATACCCATGCGGACTCGCCATCATGCGGCCAGAGTGTCCATCCGACCAAGGCCAAACGAGAGCATGTATGCGACCACGACGATATGCGGCCAAGACGTTATGCGGCTCTCGACTTGCAAGATCTTTCTGTTACAACCGAAGATAATTTCTTGCACAATCGGTACTGACTACGTGTCCAGCTGACCAAGTCACGCACGCAACAACTCTGAGATATCTTCAACAACATATCATAAGCAAGACCACGTGGCGCATATCCGTGGCATGCGGCCCAATTACAACCATATTCTGTTGAAGGAGCCTCCATGCGGCCACCAAACAGAGGCATATACGACATCTATTGCCCGTCAGCCTGATGGCTATAAATTGCAAATGTAGCATACCCCACAAGGAGGAGGGCAAAAGAAGGGAAACGAGCACAGGAGTAAGAACAGAAAAGTGCTTTATCGCTCCCGTATCAGACCGTCAATGGAGTAAAAGAGTTACTGCAACACTCGATCTCCATCGTCACACCCTAGAATAAAAAAATTGTACTTAGATTGTTTGTCTATGACCTCTCTGTACTTTCTTTAGTTTGTTGTTAAAATAATCCCGATTTAATGGCGAACAAGGTGGCGACTCTACTGGGGACATCCTTCTCCTCTGATGAGAAGGTCGTGATGTAGTCTGATGCGGCCAAGCTGGGTTCAACCCAGAGGATGCTGGTAGTACGCTTCGACCAGCAAGCAAGAAAATGCTCTTCGGGGACAGCACAAGTTCTTCTCTAAGGCTAGCAAAGCCTAAGAAGACCCATAGGACATGGGTTGCAAAGGTCGATGTGCCTCACCCAACTACGGAGCATGCGCTCCTCGCCTCTCTCTCTGTCGTAGGGAACACACGTCATGCGACCATGCGAGGTGAAGTCTCTCATGCGGCAGCCCTTTCTGGCAAGAAAAGTGCTCAGCACTTGAAGAACCGCAGGACATGGATTACAAAGGCCGATGTGCCTCACCCAACTGCGGAGCATGTGCTTCCCACCTCTCTCTCTCTGTTGCTGAAGACGCTCGTCAGGCGTCCACCCAGGTTGTCACACCCTGATCCCGCAGGGCATCGTTCGTCCTAGCTTGGGTCCTTGCTGGATCGATCGTCTTCGCTTGGACATGATGCCGTACAATCCTAAGCTACGCTTGCATTAGGCCAAAGCTGAGCAAGGGCAAGTAAGCTATTCAAGATAGGAGCAGCGACACAATATTGTAGAAAAGTAAAGAACACAATGGCATAAGGAAATAAGCTTTTTAATGATAATCAAGATGTATTAAAAGCGACGCTTGGCCGAGATTATAATTCGCTAAAGCTCTATTTCTCTCGATTTCAATGACATCATTTCATACATTACATTCCTTTATACAAAAGCAGCTCAAAGCAATCTCGATGCGGCTCAAGATATCGACTCTAGATTTTTGGGTCCTTGGGATGAGGCTCGGCTATCGCTTCCTCGGACGATCCAGTACCTTAGAACAAGCAAACTGTTGGTGGGTCAGCACTTTGAAGAAAGTATTGTGAATATAAAATCAACGAACAGAAGCAACACTCCCTAAAACCAACACTAAGTAAGCATGTGAAAAAATATGACATTACTAGTTATCTTTCTAATTTTACCTAGATTCATTTCATGCAGCACATGATTAGAGTCAGTTTACATCTTTTCAAAAACATGTCTTTGAAACCAGTTTGCACATTCAATACATACAAGTAAGCTATAGTGACAGTGTTCTAACGTGCATTGTGCAGCATGTATCGTGAGCCATATTCGATCTCTTAGGAACAAAAGTTATCTCTAGTGGACTGTTCATCTCGAATTAAGACAAGTACATCAAGTGGACTTATTCAATTCAATTCAATGGAGACAGCAGCATATTCAAGTAAAAATAGATGTATCTTATTTGGCATTTATGACAAGGAACATAATGAAATACAAGTGATTACTTATTCAGTGATCCTTACCCATGGCCTAACAGTTATCCCTGCAACAGACATACAAATTAGCAATAATTTGCATATATAAACAAGGTTCTATTCCCCTGTTCATCTCTGCATCAAACAGTTAGGTATGCAAGAAGGCTAGCTTAGCATGCGCCCTAACTATATGATGGCCCATGAAAACCATGATTAGCAGTTGGGACGTACAAGTCCATCTCATTAATGACAGATCGACTAATATATATATATATATATATATATATTAGAGAGAGAGAGAGATGGGGAGGGTTTGGTGGTTGGATTAGGGTTAGGGTTTGGAGTTAGGTTTGAAATATATATATATATATATATATATATATATATATATATATATATATATATATATATATATATATATATAGAGAGAGAGAGAGAGATGGGGAGGGGGATATGGCCGCGGGGCTGTGGGTAAGGGAACTTAGCTGCGGGTGGGGGTTGGGGTGATTAGGCTTTAGGGATTAGTGGTTTAAGGGTTTTGTTTAAGAATTTCTTTTTCCTTTCTTTTCTTTTCTTTTCTTTTTCTATTATTATTATTATTATTATTATTATTATTATTATTATTATTATTATTATTATTACTATTACTATTATTATTATTATTATTATTATTATTATTATTACCTATTGCTTATTATTATTATTATTAACTATATATTTATTTATATATAATTACATATATAGGTGAGGTTAAAAAATCCAAAAATAATATTTATACACAAAAATAAATTCTAAAAATCTATCACCCTTTAACAAAGATTCCTAAATAAAATAAAATAAAAATAATAGTTTTGTGCAATAATTCTAATGAGTATTTATCTAGGTAATTAAATAAATAAAATATATTTTCTAATTAACTAAGAAATAATATAAATAAATTCAATGATTAATTAAATAAATATAATATTTTAAAATTAGGGGGTTTTATATTCTACCCAACTTACAAAAATTTTGTCCTCGAAATTAACACTAACCCATATTCGTAATAAATCACTATAGCTATTAGCACTTCATTGCCAGCTTGCAGCGCTTCCTGAAAAGTTATGGTCAGCCATCCTAACACTTTTCTCCCCAATTACATGTACACTATTCTTTTATCCTCTAACTCATCTACACTACCCAACTTACAAGAATTCTACTAGTAGCCAAAGCCTTTTGAGGCTATTGTCTAGATTGTTAGATGTAGCGCCCCGTTCTCCCGATGCGGAGAGCGCGGCTAAGAAACACAAGACGGTATCGTTCGATCGGGATAGATTGAATTAAGAACTCGTCCTCGTTATGGATTTGTTTCTTCGGAATCGATTCCCATATTCAGTGGACTGCGCCCCAAGGATCGGCTTAGCGGCAGAGTCAGGAGGGACCTCTCCGCTGCTATCTTTTATTGCCTCGATTTTCGATGTCGCTTGTTGCTTTCGTGCTTTGAGTGGATTTTGGGATTTGCTTGTTTTCCTTGAACGGTTTCGATGGTTTTCATTGTTTTCGTTCATTGGACTGCACTTCAATTCCGAGATTGGAAAGAGAGGAAGAAGTATTAATCGAGCTGTTCGTGTGCAGGTGAACGAGCAGTAGGCGGCTTACGAACGGAGTCGTGAAGCGCCTCTTTCCTTCTTCTTTCCAAAATCTAAGTGAGTGGCTACCAACCCGATTAGCTAGCTCTGCTTCCAGCTTCATTCCTTTGCCCCGATCAAACGATACCAAGTAATAATAAAAGAAACCAAGATAAAAGAGAATAGACTTGGTTATATGCTTGTCACGAACGAATACTTAAATTCATGCTTGTTCGCTTGGAAATAATCATAAAATGTTGCTTGTCTTGTGCAAATACATATTTCATGCTCGTGTTGCCTCGAAGGCGTAAACTTATTCGTGTTGCCTCGAAGGCATAACTTGTCGTGTTGCCTCGAAGGCGTAAACTGATTTCTTAAGTTAACGTATTGTTCGATCATGGACAACTTGTGCACAAGGGTAAGTTCTGCGGACGGTCGCTGGGGCACTGGCACCGTTCCGGTCCGGGCGGAACTCGTGTGTAGTCATCGTGTGCTGGAGGGGATAGCTTATAATGCATCGTGTGCTTGTCGTGTTCTGGTTGCATGCTATCCCTGTCCTTGACTATGTCCGTTATGGCACCACGCCAGTGATCATCGTGTATATTTAAACCTGTTGCATACTAACTTGTGTCTTCGTGGCAGGGAAGGCAAGGTAAGTATTGTGCAGGTAATTCAGACGGTCAGGTAAAATCCACCTAACGGCGGTCACGACTCGGGGGACGCCTCGGGGCGTGACATAGTGGTATCAGAGCACAGATTCAAAGTTCCTTAGACTTCGTGCTGGAAAAGTTCCTTTAACGATCAAATTCCTATGCGAACTCTTGAACTCGCTAGGCCAAAATGAGATACGTTCATGCAATAAGTCCATAATACATTATGATCCTAATGTAATTTACCTTCATTTTGAAGGAATGGATCCAGCGCAATCTGCAGCGCAACCACCGATCGAAACACAAGAAAGCAGCTCGGGCAATTCGGGAAGCTCTCGAAGCCAAAGAGGCATGTCTCAAGTCGACCCGCTTGAGCGGGTAATGCAAATGTTAGAATCGCAACGACAACGAGATGATGCTCGCCAAGCTAAGCTCGAGAGTAATCTAGAGAATCGATTCTCAGTCCAACAGAAGCAGGTCGATGCCCTGCAACAAATCGTTCAGACTTTGGCTGCCAACCATTCCGCCGCAACAGCAGCGACTCCGGTGGAACAGCCCGTGCTTGAAGTGGAGACGCCTCAAATTCCAAGGCCGAGGGACGTGACTGCCTTCAACTTGGGCCATTTCAAGAAAGTCTGCAACACCCCATTCGACGGGACTGAGGACGCAGTGGTAGCTCTAGATTGGCTAGCCGAGATTGAAGACCACTTCACTCTGCTAGAGGTCCCCGAAGATAAGCGCGTCACCTGCGCGCAACTGCAGCTCCGCCTCAACGCACACAATTGGTGGGACGTGCATCGACGATCTCTCCAATTTGATCACGGAGAGGAGGCGATCTCGTGGACGACCTTTCGTGCCGCGTTCGAAGAGGAGTTTATACCGCCTCCAGTGCAACGTAAAATGGAAAATGACTTCGTGCAGCTGAGGCAGGGCAGTATGACAGTTAAGCAATACTCCGCCGAGTTCAACCGACTCTCGAAGTTCGCTAGGGCCTATTTACCTGATGCAGCGAGTCGAGCCAGAAGGTTTAAAGGTGGACTACGCTCTGCCATCCATTCGCACGTGGCCAATAATCAGTATGGAACCATGCGTGAAGTCATGAATCACGCCCTGTCGCTCGAACCACTCTATCCTCATGTTGCTGTCGGCGCTGTGCATACATCCAGTCACAAACGCCAAAGCAACGAGGGAGGAAATACCGCTACAAAGCGCCCGAATAACGCTGGTCAGCAGGACGGGGATTGGAACAAAACTTGTCACTTCTGTAAAAGGAAAGGGCACCTTAAGAAGTACTGCCGTAAAAGACTTGGATTATGCCTCGCTTGTGGCGATCCAGCCCATGCTATTTCCTCCTGTCCGAACCTTCATGGTCGTCGTCCTGAACAAAATAATCCCTAACGGTAAGTTCTACCCTAAGTTTCGGGACGAAACTTCCAATTAGTTGGGTAGGATGTAGCGCCCCGTTCTCCCGATGCGGAGAGCGCGGCTAAGAAACACAAGACGGTATCGTTCGATCGGGATAGATTGAATTAAGAACTCGTCCTCATTATGGATTTGTTTCTTCAGAATCGATTCCCATATTCAGTGGACTGCGCCCCAAGGATCGGCTTAGCGGCAGAGTCAGGAGGGACCTCTCCGCTGCTATCTTTTATTGCCTCGGTTTTCGATGTCGCTTGTTGCTTTCGTGCTTTGAGTGGGTTTTGGGATTTGCTTGTTTTCCTTGAACGGTTTCGATGGTTTTCATTATTTTCGTTCATTGAACTGCACTTCAATTCCGAGATTGGAAAGAGAGGAAGAAGTATTAATCGAGCTGTTCGTGTGCAGGTGAACGAGCAGTAGGCGGCTTACGAACGGAGTCGTGAAGCGCCTCTTTCCTTCTTCTTTCCAAAATCTAAGTGAGTGGCTACCAACCCGATTAGCTAGCTCTGCTTCCAGCTTCATTCCTTTGCCCCGATCAAACGATACCAAGTAATAATAAAAGAAACTAAGATAAAAGAGAATAGACTTGGTTATATGCTTGTCACGAACGAATACTTAAATTCATGCTTGTTCGCTTGGAAATAATCATAAAATGTTGCTTGTCTTGGCAAATACATATTTCATGCTCGTGTTGCCTCGAAGGCGTAAACTTATTCGTGTTGCCTCGAAGGCATAACTTGTCGTGTTGCCTCGAAGGCGTAAACTAATTTCTTAAGTTAACGTATTGTTCGATCATGGACAACTTGTGCACAAGGGTAAGTTCTGCGGACGGTCGCTGGGGCACTGGCACCGTTCCGGTCCGGGCGGAACTCGTGTGTAGTCATCGTGTGCTGGAGGGGATAGCTTATAATGCATCGTGTGCTTGTCGTGTTCTGGTTGCATGCTATCCCTGTCCTTGACTATGTCCGTTATGGCACCACGCCAGTGATCATCGTGTATATTTAAACCTATTGCATACTAACTTGTGTCTTCGTGGCAGGGAAGGCAAGGTAAGTATTGTGCAGGTAATTCAGACGGTCAGGTAAAATCCACCTAACGGCGGTCACGACTCGGGGGACGCCTCGGGGCGTGACATTAGATGAGTTTATTCATTGGATCAAAAAATTTGGGATACTTGTCTGGAATCTCATAACCATAATTTTTCTCTGTAACCGTCAAGTATCGTAGTTTAATACTGCTATGCCACCTAGCCAGTATGTCTGCAACTAATTTGACTACTCTACTATAATGGTCTAGCTGCAGTTGTCGCTACCTCGCCAATGATTTGTCATAGTCATCAGTTTGTAACAAGTGCCTTCAACTCTTTCCTAAGCTTAGTCTAAGTTTTAGGGCAACAATTAAGGTCTTGACTAACTTTATAAATCTATTAGAAGTATGAACTATTTCAACAATCCAACTAAGACTAAAGGGTGCTACTCAAGGTTTAAAATAATAAGAGAATACAAATATTGTTATAGTGCATATACATAAGGGTTATCATTATAAACTTATCTTTTTAGTTATTAATCATTACTAACCTATTTATGTTTTAACTAACAAAATAAAGAGTGAGGTTGAAGTAAATCAAATAATTCATGATGGCACGAAAAGATGCAACTACGATAGGAAGAATTAAGCATGGGACAAGGAATGGATATGGAAGAGAAGATGAGCAACCCAAGGGGACGAGATGGTGATAGGAAAGAGAATACTACTACTGCTACTCGTGTCATCCATTAGCATCGTGGGTATGCCATCTAGTTAAATATCAACATATCCTCAAAAGTTTTAACACTAAATATATCATATGTGATATGCCCTTAATTACAAAAGATAGTCACAAAGTAATGTAATTGGCCTATGAGGTATATCTAGTACTCTCCGTATATCAAACTTACACCAAGCACGAACGTTTATTTTTCCGAAATAGGGAAAGACGAAAAACAATAATAAATGATTCAAGGAGGGGGTGATAGAATACAAGTACGGGTTCAAGGCGATTTAAAGAATTCAAAAAGAGAGTTGTCAGGGCAGTTGTGGATTGAAGTCTTATTTTGGTAAATTCCTATTTGTATGCTCATATCAGTACAGTTATATAACCGATACAATATGCTCGGACATGTCTAAAGGGAAAGTATATTCGTCTACTAGTCAACTATATATCTCAATCCACGTAAAGTAGTCATGCGAAGAGCGAACCAAGTGCATTAAGGTTGATCATACCGTAATACACTGATTCTGATTTAGACAATGTATTAGTAGGCATCCCCAATAACACATATGTCATGAACAAGCTCGATAAAAGAATAAGCTTACAAAACTACGCTATAAAATAGCAGCATAAGCGGAGGTAGTCTAAAAAATATAAGTACGCTGGATAATGATGAAGGAAGGTACAAAAATAATTCAAGTTCACAAAGAAGATAAGACTCATCCGGTGTTGTGCCTCTACAGTTGCCATACTAACTTCTTGTCTAAGTCTTCAGTCGACCAAATGGGGTATGGACCTCTAAGTTCTACAGTCTGGATAAACACTATATTCTTATGCAAGTCTATAGTTGGTGTCATTCAATTATACTACATTAATGGGTCAAAAGGACTATGTGATACTAGGTTATGAGGCATACTACCCAACTTACAAGAATTTAACTAATAGTATTATTAAATAATATAGCGTATATACCTAGTACCAGTCACATTCCTAACCCCTATCAAGACGAAAGAAAAGATAAGATCGACGTTGTGAAAGGATCAAGCAAGATGTAATGCAAGCTATCAAATAAGAGTGCGAAATGAAATCAAGGGAGGTGATAAAATAAGTGGATGAGATCATATATTCTAATCCTATGCGCAGGCTTGCTCGGTACAGTAATGTAACCGAGACAATATACTCTCGACCTGCATGGGCCACCACAAAAATATGTCACATCCTAGTCCCAAAATACGTAGGACTAGGAATGCGTAGCATGCGAGCCGTATGTATATGACAACCCCAATATATGGAACCCATAACACATATGTACGCTGTATTATGAATAATAATTCACAAGTGGTATATATTTGTCAAAAGTCACAGGACATAACTAGATCTCATCCACGAAATCAAATAACCAATCAACTATATAACTGAATCAAGTATAAAATGCTTGATAAGAACAAGTAGTTGGGTGGAGACAAATCTACTACCAACTAGAATATAAGAGAAACCACATAAGTACATCTAATGAACAATGAGACTCGAAGAGAAAACCTTCTCGAAAGAGAGATAAGTAGCAAGTCCTGATCCGTGCTCCTGCAAATAGTCATGATCATCTACACCTGGAAAGGGACCAGGTCCTCAGAGGGACGTAACAAGATACATAGAAGCATGCCAATTGAATACAATAAAACATGCATAATAGACAAAATATATAAGTACGCTGTACTAGACAATATATACAAAAATGCATAGTGAGAACAACCTTTCGACGTATGGGTAGGTGTAGGATACTCTATCTATCTCACAACTCACATACACGTCCATGAACATCATCAGCCATCATACGCAAGGGTAGCGACCAACGTGACACCATCAGCCGATATACCACGAGGGTAGCGACCATCGTGACACAACTCTCGTAGTGCGTGCTAGTTACTAAGGTTTACCAGAGTGGGTAGCCCATAAGCCTACTGATTGTCCTCCCCTCCCATGATACTATGTGTTAAGTGTGTGTCAACATATATAGTATATAATTATGACTGAAAAAAATACATATATAATGAATATATAAAAATATAATAAGCATGCAAAGTACGATAAGCAATTTGGCAAGGTATCTTGCCTGGCAAGAAAGCTGCAAAGTGTAAGCGTTCAAACGTCAAGCACAAGGGATCAGAACTATGACATTAGAATAAACGTCTCCGGATGCTGAAATAAACATCACCAACATTCCCAGAATAAGCGAGATAGCTAGAAAATACTACCCTTTCGTCCAATTTGGACACAGGGGCAAATCGATAATTTCAGGTCAAAGCGGGATCCACTTGTGGCACACTTTGCACCGAAAAGCATGCCAGAGGTAAAGGTCTCTAAATGGGACAAATTATAGGTCAAACAAATTCTAAACGTCGATACGAACTCAATAGTATGTCCAATTTTGAATTTCGGTGAACCGATCACAAATTCGCCCTTCAAGTCAACCCGTGGGGCCCGCGAATAGGCGACTTGGTCAACTATCTCAGAATCGCATGAAACTTGGATCACAGGACCAGCATGATATCACGAATCCAATGGCATAAGTTTTGTCATATTTCGACGAGCGTACACAAAATGGGATGGTATTTTGTAAAAGTCGCGATACAGGGACTTTTTGCGGATACATGTTGATTCTGACGCGCACACACGTCCGAATCAACTTCCGCGAAAGCCCACGCGTCAGGATATACCATACGCACCTTTCGGTGCAATTGGTACGCGACGAGGCGGTCCCGTTTGGCGAGGCGCACTCCGTATCACAAAATCTAAATTTTAAATTACCAAGTTTTGGTCGTTTTCGAGGTCGAATAATTTAACAATTAAAGCAAACTAATAAAAAGTAAAAGAACATAATATTTTTGTTTATATAGAGAAGAAAATCCTTCAATTAGATTTTAAAGATATTAAATAGGTTGGTGGTAAATTGGGCATGAACATGGGAGTTTGGTGTTGAAATTTTGGACTATTTTGGTCAGTTTTTCGGCCAACTTTCGGTCGATTTTTCGACCAATCCAGGGAACGAAAACTCGTCCCGCTTGAAGGAAAATCCTAGAGGGTTCGGTTGTGAACGTACACAGATAAACCGCTCGAAAAAGGACGAGAGATGAGAGAGATCATGCCGTGAAGATGGGCAACGGGACTGCGTACATGCGCTGTGCGCACACGCGGACGGCGGACGGAGGCTGCGGCGGCACGGGGGCGCAGGGGCGGGGGCCGCCGATCTGCGTTGGTCGGAGGTGCGGGACTAGGGTTTGGTGGTTGGGTTAGGGTTAGGGTCTGGAGTTAGGTTTGATATATATATATATATATATATATATATATATATATATATATATATATAGAGAGAGAGAGAGAGAGAGAGAGAGAGAGAGATATGGGGAGGGGGTATGGCCGCGGGGCTGTGGGTGAGGAAACTTAGCTGCGGGTGGGGATTGGGGTGATTAGGCTTTAGGGATTAGTGGTTTAAGGGTTTTGTTTAAGAATTTCTTTTTCCTTTCTTTTCTTTTCTTTTTCTATTATTATTATTATTATTATTATTATTATTATTATTATTATTATTATTATTATTATTACTATTACTAATACTATTACTATTACTATTACTACTATTATTATTATTATTATTATTATTATTATTATTATTATTATTATTATTATTATTATTATTATTATTATTATTATTATTATTATTACTACTACTACTATTACTACTAGTATATATGCACGTGCTTTGCACGTATATTGGAGTGAATGATGTTGATGAGTTAGTTTATTTCTACTGCTTTTAATTATATAGGTTAATGGTTCAACCCTTCGAATTCTTTGGTAATAATTTAAAAGACTTAGCAAGTAGCATGAACTCTTTGATTTCCTTAAATGGTTGTCATTATTGCATCTCTTAAATGGTTGTTATTAGAATTTATTGTAGGTATTCTTTTAATTACTAAATATGTTGAAGGGTATTTTTGGAACGAAATTTTTTCACGGTGAAGCCTAGTTTTGGCTTTATATAGAGGAGATAGGTTAATGGTTCAACCCTTCGAATTCTTTGGTAATAATTTAAAAGACTTAGCAAGTAGCATGAACCCTTTGATTTCCTTAAATGGTTGTCATTATTGCATCTCTTAAATGGTTGTTATTGGAATTTATTGTAGGTATTCTTTTAATTAATAAATATGTTGAAGGGTATTTTTGGAACGAAATTTTTTCACGGTGAAGCCTAGTTTTGGCTTTATATAGAGGAGATTACTATTACTATTACTATTACTATTACTATTACTATTACTTATTATTATTATTATTATTACTATTATTATTACTATTTGTATTATTATTATTATTATTATTATTATTATTATTATTACCTATTGCTTATTATTATTATTATTATTAAATATATATTTATTTATATATAATTACATATATAGGTGAGGTTAAAAAATCCAAAAATAAATTCTAAAAATCTATCACCCTATAACAAGGATTCCTAAAATAAAATAAAATAAAATAAAATAATAATAATAATTTTGTGCAATAATTCTAAATAAGTATTTATCTAGATAATTAAATCATTAAAATATATTTTCTAATTAACTAAGAAATAATATAAATAAATTCAATAATTAATTAAATAAATATAATATTTTAAAATTAGGGGATTTTACATCCCCTGTCCAGGATCGATGACTTCTTTGATAAGCTGTAAGGACCGTCGATGTTTTTGAAGATAGACTTTCGCTCTGGCTACCACCAATTAAAGATCAAGCCAGAGGACATGTCGAAGTCAGTATTTCGCACCCGCACTATGGCCACTATAAGTTTTATGTCATGTCATTCGGACTGATGAATGCTCATGCCGCATTTATGGATTTGATAAACAGTGTGTTCCGACCATTCCGTGATAAGTTTATGGTGGTATTCATAGACGACATCTTAGTGTACTCAAAGAATGAGGATGAACACGCAGTGTCACTCCCTGATCCCGCAGGGGTCCATTCGTCCTCGCTTGGGTCCATGGGGGGTCTGATCGTTCTCGCTTAGGCGTGATGCCGTGCAAGCCTGCGCTTGCACAAGGCCAAAGCTTGAACAAGGACAAGTAAGCTATTCAAGATGGGAGCATCGACATAATATTACAGAAAAGTAAAGAACACAATGACATAAGGAAACAATCTCTTTATTGATAATCAAGATATGATACAAGCGGCGCTTCGCCGAGATTATAATTTGCTCAAGCTCTCTTTCTCTCAATTACAATGATATCATTCCATATATTACATCCCTTTATACAAAAGCAGCTCAAAGCAATCTCGATACGACTCAAGGCATCGACTCTAGATTTTTAGGTCCTGGGGATGAGGCTCAGCTATCGCTTCCTCGGACAATCCAGCACCTACGAACAAGCAAACTGCTGGTAGGTTAGCACTTTGGGGAAAGTACTTATGAGTATAAAATCAATGAATAGAAGCAACACTCCCTGAAACCAATACTAAGTAAGCATGTGGTAAAATATTATATTACTAGTGGTCTTGCTACTTTTATCTAGGTTCATTTCATGCAGCACAGGATTAGAGTCAGTTTACATATTTTAAAAATATATCTTTGAAACCAGTTTGCATATTCAATACATACAAGCATGCTATAGGGACAGTGTTCTATCATGCAGTATGCAGCATGTATCGTAAGCCATATTCGATCTCTTAGGAACAAAATTTATCTATAGTGGACTGATTCATCTCAAATCCACTAAGTGGACTATTCAATTCAATAGGATGGGGGTAGCAACATATTCAAATAAAATAAATACATCTCATTTAGCATTTATGATAAGGAACATAGGAAAATATAAGTGATCACTTATTCAGTAATTCTTACCCATGGCTGAACGGTTTTTCCTGCAACAGACATACAAGTTAGCAATAATTTGCATATATAAACAAGGTTCTATTTCCTATCTGTCTCTGCATCAAACAGTTAGGTATGCAAGAAGGCTAGCCTAGCATGCGCCCTAACTATATGATGGCCCATGAAAACCATGATTAACAGTTGAGACGTACAAGCCTATCTCATTAATGACAGATCGGCTAATAACTGCTGAGACGCATGGTTGCTATGTACTAAAATACGCTCAAAATAGTAGCCAGGATTCATGGTTCAGTACTATACTAAAAGCCACACCCTCTCGTAAATAAGGATTTCAAGCCTCAGGGTGTTCCATATCTCTCCCAAGCCGAACAATCCCCAGTGTCCCAGTAACCGCTCGAAAGATTACCTTGTGCATAAGTTATCAGACCGATGCATGAATGCACTTCTATCATATAAAGACTATATGATGCACATGATCATGAACAAGCAAGCATATCAATCAAGTAATAGAGCCAGAGCTCTTAATTCTCTTGCCTAATAGTTACACCCTCCCGTAAATAAGGACTTCTAGCCTCAGGGTGGACTATTAGTCTTGATGCACCAGTTCAACTATTCATAAAGTTCTATCTCTTTATAGTGCAATCAATGAAACATGTTCAAGCAATCTAGTTCTTTTAACAAGTAATATGCAAGAACAGTTCTATAAATCTAGCATGCAAATTCTATCTCTTTTAGTACGATAAGGAACATGTAAGCAATCTATTATTTAAGCAAGCATAGTAGTCGTTCTTCTATCTCTTTTAGACAAGCATTTAGTTCTACTCTAGTTAGCAAATGATACAAGGACAAGTTCAAGCAATCTTTTTACTCTTTCTTATTAGCATAGCAATGGTTCATTCGATAGCGGTGCCCGTATAACTCATCATTCAACAATTCTATCTTTTCTTAGCATGGCAAGGGTTTGTTTCAATGACAATCAATACAAGTTCTCTTATTAAGCATGCAGAGTCAGGTTTTATCATTCTTCTTATAAAACTATCTTCTTAGAACAAGCAGTAGAAAACTTAGATTCATTATTAAGGTGTACAAGAATCAGAGAATAAAGTTTTGCCCACTCACTAAGATCAATCGTCTCGTATTTTGATCGAGAAACTCTTCGAAAAGGCTTTCGCTTAAGCCAACAAAGCGATATCTCTTGTAAATAGTGCCAACGCGTTCGAGGCACTACACGCAGAATACCTGTGGATGGTGCTTCAAACTCTTCTAGACAATAAGTTGTTAGCAAAGCTAAGTAAGTGCGAATTCTGATTGGACAACATATCTTTTCTTGGGCACATCATTTATACGGAGGGCATCTCAGTCGATCCAAAGAAAGTTGAATCCATCGTGAAGTGGAAAAGACTTGAGTCAGCCAGCGACGTTCAGAGCTTCCTTGGTCTAGTGGACTACTACAGAAGATTCATCAAAGATTTTTTAAGGATCACTTTACCTCTGACTCATTTCACTCAGAAAGGAGTAATGTTCGCGCGATCAGATGACTGTGAAGCTTCTTTTGTAAAATTAAAGCAACGACTCGTCTCAGCACCGATTCTTACTCTTCCGGACATACTTGTTGATTTAAAGATTTATAGCGATGCGTCAGGCAAGGGTTTGGGATGTGTCCTTATGCAGAGGGACAAGGTGATAGCCTTTGTGTTGGGGCAATTAAAGCCTCACGAAAAGAATTATATGACACACGATCTGGAACTGGTAGCGGTGGTATTCGCATTAAAGTTATGGCGGCTTTACCTTTATGGCGTACCGTATAAAAATTTTACGGATCACAAAAGCCTTAAGTACTTCTATACTCAAAATGATCTGAATTTACGACAATGACGTTGCCTCGAGCTCCTTAACGACTTTGACTTAATGATCAGATATGCACCAGGCAAGGGCAACGTTGTAACTGATGCACTGAGTCGAGTGTTTGTAGGGAGCTTAGCTACTAGTGATGGGCTGCGAAAGGATCTAAAAAGTTTAGGCATTACACTCCAAATCAGATACAAAGGGGCGTAATCGGCTCAGTTATGCTTCGAATCAGACATATTGGAGAAGGTCAAGTCCACTCAGAAGGATAACATATTCCTAGAGAAGATGCGTAATCTTATCTCAGCAGGAAAGGTAACCGACTTTGTGGTGAGTACGGATGGAATGATACAGGTGAAGAAAAGATTATGTGTTCCTAACGATGCAAACCTAAGAAAAGTGATACTCACTGAAGCCCACTATGCGAGTTACACTTCACATCCAGGAAGTACGAAGATATACCGAGACCTTCGCACAACGTTTTGGTGGAACGGCATGAAGAGGGATGTGGTATTATTTGTGTCGCAATGCATGGCCTATCAGCGAGTAAAGGCCTAGCACCAGAAGTCAGGCAGGGAGATACAGAACCTTGCTATACCATAATGGAAATAGAAACACATAATGATGTATTTAATTGTTGGTTTGTCAAAGATGTAACAGGAAAAATATGTCGTCTGAGTCATCGTCGATCGACTCACCAAGTCAGCACATTTTTTTTCTATCAAAGTTGCTTAGAGTGATGACCGTCTGGCGCAGATCTACCCTATTGAGATCGTTCGACTCCACGGTGTGCCTATACATATTATCTTCGATCGAGATGTACGATTCTTATCACGCTTCTGGGAGAGCCTTCAGTCAGCAATTGGGACAAAGTTGAAGTTCAGCTCCGCCTACCATTCTCAGACAGACGGCCAGACCAAGCGGGTAAACCAGATCCTCAAAGACATGCTACGGCTCTGCGCCTTGGACTTGAAGTCAAGTTGGGACATGCATCTAGCATTAGCCGAATTTGCATACAATAACTATCAATCTAGCATTCAAATGGCGTCGTATGAGGCGTTGTATGGGTGAAAGTGTAGATTCCCTATCTATTGGGATGAAGTTAGAGAACGATAAATTCTTGGCCCAGAACTCGTTGAGCAAACTGTCCAAAAGATCCGTTTGATCCATGAATGGCTGAAGGTAGCACAAAGCTGCTAGAAGAGTTACTCAGACACGTACCATCGACATTTTAAGTTCTTAGAAGGAGATCATATATTTTTCAAAGTCTCATCCATGCGAGGATTTACCAGATTTGAAGCAAAAGGAAGGTTAAGCCCAAGGTTCGTCGGTCCATTCGAAATACTTAAGCGAGTCACCCCAATCGCATATCAGATTGCCCACCGTCATTATCTGAAGTGTACGATATCTTTCATGTTTTACAGCTTAAAAAATATATGTACGATCTGAGTCATGTAGTAGATCTTGATCAAATGGACTTGAAGGCGGACTTGACATATGTTGAACACCCTGTACGGATCTTGGATCGAAAGGAGAAGCTGCTTCGAAGTTGTTTGGTTTCTCACGTGCGCGTGCTTTGGAGAAATTATTCGGTCGAAGAGTCGACGTGGGAGCTTGAGTCTGAGATAGAGGAAAAGTTTTCTTTATTATTTCATAGTGGTAGGTTATATTCCTAAGTTTCGCGAACGAAACTTCATATTAGTTGGTTAGGATGTGGTGCCCCGTTCTCCCTTTCAGGGAATGCGGCTAAGAAATACTTTCGGTACCATTCAATCAGGATAAATTGAATCAAGATCTTTTTCTCGTTATGGATAAGCTTCTTCGAAATCGATTTCCATATTCAGTGGACCATGCCCCAAGGACGGACTTAGCGGCAGAGTCAAGAGGGAACTCTCCGCTGCAAGTTTTTTTGCCTAGTTTTTGCTTTGCTATCGCCTTGCTCCTTTCGTACTTTTGAGTTGGTTTTTGGATTTGTATTTTCTTGAACGGTTTTGATAGATTTTATTACTTTCGTTTGTTGAACTTTATTTTTGTTTCGAGCTTGGAAAGAGGAGAAGAGGTATTGATGATCTGTTTGTGGCAATGCAGGTGATCGTGCAGTAGACGTCGCGCGAGCGGAGTCTTGAAGCATTTCTTTCCTTTCCTCTCCCCACCAACTTGTGAGTGGCTATAATTCGATTTGTTGATCCTTCTTCTAAGTCTTCGCATCTAAAATCTTGCCTTCTTAATTGTTCCGATCAGACGATACCATAATAACTAAAAGATGTTAAGATAAAATAGAATAGACTTGGATTACTTAATGCTTGTTAATCAACTTGTGAACGGTTACCTTGCTGCATGTTAGTTCGCTTAGAATGTTCTTTCATCATATTTCAATTCTAGTTAGAATATATACTTCTTCTATTATTGTACTATGTATATAACACACCTTGCTATGAAATAAACTAAACAAGGAGACTATGCAAAACAGATCATGCCATGTCACTTGTCTCGTGTTTGTGTTGCCTTAAACCGCCTCGATCGATAACTTAGTTAGACTTCGTTTGGTCACGGACAACTTGTGCACAAGGTCTTAGTTCCTGCGGACGATAGCTGGGGCACTGGCACTGATCCGAATCGGACGGAACTCCCTGATAGTCGCATGCTTCGAACTAGATGGCCTATAACGCCCATGTTCCATGCGTTGCATGTCATTCCATCCCGAGACTATAACTCGTCCACTATGGCAACGTGCCAGTGATCTCCTTGTATATTTAAACTATGCAAGCTAACTATGTCTTCGTGTCAGGAAAGGTCATGGTAAGTGTTGTACAGGTGGTTCAGACGGGCAGATAAAAGTCACCGAACGGTGGCATGTTTATTTCAATAATTTTCCATATCCATTGCTTGCTTGTAACTTGAACTAAGGCAAGATAGAAAGACCACACAATAACTTGCATGCTTCACATAAATAATGTGTTGATTGGTATAGTTGGGTTAGCTCGCCTTCACTAGTGCATTTTGCTGTACTGACCCTCGTTGCAACAGGTTTTTCGTGCCAAGGAGATCCTGCTATAAGCTAAGAGCGACTTCCCAATCCAGTCCACCTACCGGCACGTCATGTTCGTGCCCTAGAAGCGTGTTTTGAAGTTCCAGGAGCTCGTGCACATACCTTATGTAGCTTCGTGGAAAGGCGATAGCTTCGTCCGAAGGTGTCTATAGATTTTGAAGTTTTAGTCAAGGATGTAATGTACCGAAATACTATCTCATTTTGTGTCCACTTTTGTAAATCCATGCGACAACCTTTTGTACTTGTTCAAGAGTTTATAAAAGATGTTCATTATCAATAAAGAGAACTTTTTCTTATATCAATATTGTGTTTCAATTGTCTGCGTACTCTGAATATGTGATCGTTATATAAAATATCTTGGCCTTGTGCGTTGCACAACCTAGGCACACACGGTATCACGTCCGGAGGACGACTATCGATTCCATGAAATCAGGGAGAGACAGATACCCCTCACCATACCACGAGGGAAGGTTATATGGGTCCACCCTGATCTCGCTCCGGACTTGATACAGCAAGCAGTGCCTTCCTCCGTCAAGACCAAAGGATGGAAGTCCAAGTCTTGCTGCTTGGTGTCTCCCACCACCGAGGAAGCCATAGCAAGCCTTACCTACCAACGGGACTATGGGACCCCCGATGATAGTGCAACTCTAATTACTGCACCAGTCTTGTCTGATCCGGGTCCATCTCAACCTCCAGCAGCGGACAAGTCCAAGCAGAAAGAAACTCGCTTCGACAAACCGTTACACAAAGATTCAGCTCAAGGGCTAAAGAAGCCCTACAACTTCGACATCTTGGCCCAGCTAACCAACACTCCAGCAAATTTGTCTCTATCCGAGCTTCTTCAACTCTCCAAATACACTCGGGAAACCCTAAGTGAGGCATTGCAGAATGTCGACACCTACCTGACGTAGGTCAAGACGCTAGTTGATGAGCCTGTCTTATGCTCCCATTGCAATAATGTGACGGAGGTGATGCCCAACATCACATTCTCTCAACAAGACATGTTGCTAAAGAACAATCGGCACGATCAATCTCTGTATTACATAGGGTACATCGACGCCATCAAAGTAGACCGGATGCATATCGACCCCGGTTCGTCAAACAGCATCATCTCGCGGAGTATGCTTCAGACCTTGGGCATCCTGATGCATCGCCTGGCTGCAACCAATACTACCATCAGCGGCTTCAACGTAGGGAGGAGCTACCCCCTGGGCAAAATTTGCTTGAAATGCCAAATCGACGACTTAAAAATAGAGGCCACTTGCTACGTCATAGACGCAGACGTATCCTACAACGTCTTACTGGAACATCCATGGATAGACGAATACATGATCGAATCGTCAACTCTATACCAGTGTCTAAAGTACGTGGATATTCATGGCATGGTCAAAACGGAGTTCACGGATATCGATCCATTCAAAGGGATCGAGGTCTATTACTCCGATGCACTATTGTACAAACAAGTCCACCCAGATGAAGGTGGCCATGATGCCGACGACGAAGCAGAAGATGGAAAAGTGGCAGATGAGCCTTTGAGGGTCCGACTCAGTCGACGTGCCCTTGATACAACCCCTCCCCTCGTGGTAAAATTTCCCAGGAGGAAAACCGAACCTCTGGTCGTCCGCCTTCGAAGACTACCGAAGGAAGCTCCGGCGCCCACTACGGCATCCAAACCTTTGGTGGTAAAGCTACGCAGGAAACCTCAGAAGCCATCGCTCATACTGGAGGTAGAGCTTGGAAAAGACGAACTGGAGGAGTACGTAGCCGCTCGTGCTAACGTCCCTTCTCTCGACGATGTAATTCTGGAAGATGAGATACCCTATTTCATCAATAAAGGACTATCTTTGAACTACTCGAAAGTTGCACATCTCATCGCACTATATTCCCTGGACCACAGTCTAGGTCTGCACCTGCATACACAGGTGACTACCACCTATGCAGTCAACCAAATTCTCGCCTGTCAGAACTCCTACTTCATAGTTCCAGCAAGAAAGAGGGAAGACAAACTCATCATCTTCGGTAGAGTAGAAAGTCCCAAATCCTTCATCCCAGAGGAACTGGAACAAGAGCTTGATACCGGAAAGATATTATTTTACCGGTACAACTCTCGAACAAAGTACCTCCTCCAGAAGATGGGATACGATCTGAAAGCCACAAAGGGCTTAAACTACGACAAAGGCCGACGACTGCCTCTGTGACTGCAGGCTCCTGCAGGCAAGTCCGAGGACTACTACCATGGGACCAGACATGGCTTAGGGTACGTCACGCCTCCCATAACCCCCGAAGGCTCGGATGAAGAAGATGAGTTACACTCTCACTCTTTAGAATCTTCCTCCTGGGACTCCGACATTAGTATCAGAGAGATTCTAATGCAAACATTGTCTGCCAACATGGTGCCAGCTGACCCTGAGGAAGACGACGAGGATCCACCGAAACTCTTTGAAAAAGAACCGTAGTCCCAACGTCTAGACGCACAATGGGAGATGTGGTTTGAACAACGAGAACCTCCTACTGAGGACAAAGTCGTACAAGTCAATATGGACAACGAATCCTCCCATAAACCTATCTTAATCAACAAGAGTATGACTAATGAGGATCGAGAATCCCTGTTACAGCTCATCAGGGAATACATCGATATCTTTGTATGTAGTAACGAAGACATGTTGGGATTTGACCCCCAAATTGTGGTCCACAAACTCGATATTTGGCCGAACGCTAAGTCATTCAAGCAACAACAACAACGGTTCCGGCCGGACATCATGAACGCCATCGAGTCGGGCAAAGAGTCGGGCAAAAAAAAAGGGGAGAGCTCTCTGTTCCTGGTTCTCCTGTAGCTGGATTCTCCAGAACCACAAGAATCTTTAGAATGAGATTCCAGCTCAGCACATCGAGAAAAGGTTTTCGTACCTCTCTCTCCTATATGTACTCCACCTTATATGAAGTATCCCAATGGTGTCAGACCGTTGCCTTCTTGGTAAAAGAAGGATAATCGCTTTAATCTTTTGTTTCGGAGAAATAAGTGGCTCCCAAGGAATAGAAAGCCAGATTCCTTATTTGATCTCGAAGTTCTCATTTCACACTTTTTCTTTTCCTCAAAAGGGTGAAGATGACCCCGGTTTTGGATCTTTTTTGTGGTCGATCTAGCAATCTTGGACAATTATTTTGATGAACTGTCACTAAACTCAAAAATAAAGAAGAGAAAACTCGGGAGGAAGCATAGGTAATAGACACAAAACCACCCATTCTGGTTCTACATCTGTTCGAATAATTTTTTTAGCTAATTCCATGTGTCTAACCAAAAAATCCCTTCTTCTAATTTTTCTATCTTCCTATTCATTGGTCTCACGGCATAAGCCCCCGTGATTCGCTCGTACATCCGCTCCTAAAGTCGCTCATGTTGCTGGCTTGCCTGGAGGGGATGGTTCCCCCCCAGGACCCCCCTTCCCTTTTTATTTTCAGCTGACTCTTCGTCTCCTAATTCCTTCCATTCTAAAAGGTTCTTACTTTCATTCTTGATTATATCATAATGGGATACGAAATTGATTTCTTCGCCTTTTCGACAAGAATCAGAATTCTCTTGTAGAACCGAAGGGTATATAAAATTTTAATGACCGTTGAATTTGATTCCATCAAGTCTTGAATAGTCAAGAATTTTCCTATCTTTTTTATCAGAAGTATCCAACAATTTATATTTTACTCGATCATTAATGATTGAGAGGTCAGAGATATATCTTTCTTCGACAGAAAAAGAAAGAACATTTATTTGATCATGATCCTTGTGGAGCGAAAAAATACTATACTGGATCTGCACGGCATTCCTGCTAATATCCATAAATGGCTTATTTTTGGCAATAAATGAACATTACCATATGTATATTCAGGTGCATGGTAGACATCGGTACTCCAGTGCATTTTCCCCTCTGATTCAGAATAAGTATATTTTTGAACCCTCTCTTTAAAATAAAAAGTGGACATTCCGACACGAATCTCAGCAATCACTTAAATTTGTCCATTTTAGTCATGCACATGAGTGGAGAACGTTGCATATGAGATGGTTAAATATTGCACTAAATGAAGAACGTTATACACTCCATGATCACTCATCACATTGTATTCAAAATATATACTAAAGTGAATGAAATAAAAGTGTTCATCACTAACGATAATGTCCATGTCCTAAATTAATCTGAATTGATCAAAATTGTATTTATACGCTAGTGACGTGCGTAAAAAATATTAGAAATATTAAATTTTTTTTTTATAAATAGTATCGTTCATATAAATTTATCTCAAATAATTAAAAAAATGTCCAATTGAGTTAAAGATATTAATTATAATTAAATTATATTAGGTAGTAAATTAATTTTTTTAAATAATTAATAAAATATTTATAAACGGTTTAACCCGCTCAATTGTGAGACAAGTGTGTGGTGTGGGCTTCTTACTTGAAAGTGAATAGAGACAGATGGTTTGGACTGTTACTAGAAAGTGAATAGAGACAGGTAGCGTGGGCTTGTTACTTGTTTATTAATAATAACTAATTATATATAGCCTATATTGTTTTGTTGTATGGAACCATTCGAACCAAATATTGGGTTGGAATTGAGGTTTAATACATGGGTTAGCTCTTTCAAATATCCATTCGATGGGATTAATTAGTTGAGAATGTGACTTCATGTTCACTACCGAAAGGAAGAAAGATTAATTAATATTTTTTTTTAATTAATACATAATTATCTAACTATTCAGGTTAAATTTAATAAAAAAAATTTGATTAGTAAATATAGATAAAGACATATTTTTAAAAAATAATTACGATATATATATATATATATATGAGGAATGATCCACATTTTCACCTATTATGCATCCCCATGTTTACAACCATTGGATCTTGTTTAAGTCATCTAATCTTAACCGTTGCTTTGAACCATTTAAATCAATGGTTAAGATTAGATGACTTAAACAAGATCCAACGGTTGATAACATGGGGATGCTTAGGGATGAAAAAAATTGGAGATGTGATCCCTCCTCTATATATACACTATCAAGTACTGAAAACTAACAGAGAGATGTACTCGCCTGAGGTCAAAAGCAATGAATGCAAATCGGTGTCCGAACTGGTGTCACACTGACCTATATATAAAATTTTATGTCATTTGATGTATTGGAGTAATAAACATATTGAAATAATCTAAAATATAATTTCTAGGTAAAAACTAGGTCAACACTCCAATTCAGATCCAAAACTAGCTTATAAGTTGGTTTCTAGAGTCATACTAGCTAATACTAGGTGTTACTAGGTTAACTCTAGGTTTATAGGTTAATCCGGTGAGTTACTAGCTCAAAACTCTAATATATACACTATTACCTACCATATCTCATAATACATTAGCCTATTGGTAATTACCTTGGTATTCTAGCCAATACCTTAGTCGTAACCCAAATACCTTAACTACGGCTCAATACCTTGACTTTGAGCCAAAATCTAACCTTGTATCATAATATCTATCCCGTATTACGATACTTATCTGATACTTTGGTATCACTCTAATACTTTGGTATCACACTAATTAATACCCACACTAATCACTAATACCACACACCCTCTCGATACACACTCACACTAGGTATCACTCACACACATACCCATATACTAGGTATCCCTCACCAACACTACCCATACCCTTATATATATATATATATATATATATATATATATATATATATATATATATATATATAACTAAATACCTTAATACTTTACCTTAGTATCTAACTCAGACTCTAAATATCTTAGCCTCAATCCTACACTTAACTCCTATGATACCCATATCCAAATACCCAATACTGGTTATGCCCACATTGAAAATCCTACTAGTACATACCCCAACATTGCTACTAGTGCTCTGAAACTGAGCACTGGGTAAACACTCACATGTATTCACATTACTAGAATCCCAATCACTACTAACACATGGTAGGGACCCCCTATATTACTGCCACAAGCATCCAGGTATACTGATACCCTATTGATAACTCATACACTAGCACTTCACTAGATAACACATAAGACACTATATCTAGGATGAATTGGTATCATGCTAATCACTCACATTTGATATATACCTATCCATCTACACTTGCACACTTGCTTGTATAATAATTCTCTCTCTATTTATAATAACTCCATATAAACCATGTATATATATATATATATATATATATATATATATATATATAAATAAATTTTAAACTGTTTGAAAACTAAATTAAAAAATTAATTTAAAGAAAAATATAAAAATATATTTAAATTATTTAACAATTCTTAATTCAAATATATTTAAATGTTTGAACTATCAATATCATAAAATATTTATTTGCACGTGAATTGACATACGACTTAGACGGATAATTTTTGAACCATTTCTATGCCGTATTATAATAGTACAGATGAGTTAGAAGAGATGTTCAGTTATAGTTAGATAATATTACATAGTTAAACAATTAGGTAAAACTTATTTATTTGTTTAATTTTTAATTATGTGAGGATATACGTACGGCTTAGATGGTTAGTCATTTTCAAAATATTTTATAAAGAGCATAAATATATCCATAAAAAATTATAATTTAAATATAATCAAATCTATAACAAATCAAAATATATAAATAAATAAATAAATAAATAAATAAATATATATATATATATATATATATATATATATATATATATATATATATATATATATATATATATATATATATATATATATATATATAATGCTAATTTGTATTTTGATATTGTAAAAAAAAAAAATATAATTTGGTACCATGAATCAAATTTTTTTTTTTTTTTTTTTTTTTGCTCTCACAATTATTTTTTGCATTTATATATGTATCATATGTCGGATAACGCGTTAGTAGAATAATGACCTATGTTATGGATTTGTAAATATGATTTATTAATTATTTTGAGGAATAAAAGTTTCGAGCTCTACATATCTTATGAGTAGAATTGGTCGCCAAGCTGGTTGGTTGCATGTAAATAATTTAATTTTTTTTTATTTTGCATATGTTGCTATTAGTTGCTATAGTATCCATTTTGACTACAACAATAGTTGCATGAGTTAAATTATTCATTGCAACATTTGTTATAACATTTATATCAATTACAATGTTTTTTACATCAATTCCATCCTTGTTTGACGGTAAATGGTGACAAATGTTAGAACAAAAGTTATAACAAATATAAATTATTGCAATATTTGTTGCATGCAAAGTGACTACAATACTAATTACTGTAGCATTTACTGCCAAAAGAAAGTCCAATTACAGACAACCAACAGCTCCAGTTTTTGTCACAGAAAATGCAACCACAACATTTACAAGCAACCAAACGAGACAGACTAAACGTATGGATTCAGTCATCGTGGATCGTGGACTCAAAATAGGTGCGGATATCGTGTTGGGCTTGGCATCGTGGCCCAATGAAATAAAGAAGTGTGGTACTAAAACGAGTCCCAATCTCTCTTCTCATCACTCTATAGTCTATACTCGAGAACAGAAAAAGAGGATTTTCTTCTCCGGCGGCGGCCGCGACATTAGAAGAGAGGGAGAGAGAAAATGAGCGGGAAGAAGGTGGTGGAGGCGGCGGCGAAGTCTGCGTCGGCGGCGAAGAAGGTGATCGATTGGGAGGGGATGGGGAAGCTGCTCGTCTCCGACGAGGCCAAGAAGGAGTTCGTCTCCCTCCGCCGAGCTTTCGACGAGGTCAACCACGAGCTCGAAACCAAGTTTAGCCAGGTCCTCCCTCCCCCCCCTCTCTCTCTTTCTCTATTCATCATCATCGGATCTATCTAGGGTTTCCATTTCCAACACTAATATCAATCAATCGCCCCCTATTTATTCAAGATTTTGCGTGGATCCATGAAATCGCTGAAATGGAAATTATTCTTCCCCTATTCGAGATCGACCGCACTGCCACCTTGGCCTCGGTCTCGGTGCTTCGGACCTTCCAATCCAGACCCGAAACGCTTTGCTGCACGGGCACGACACCGTCGTCATATGGGAGACGATGTGTCATGGACACGGTAACACGCATTAGAAAAAACTGGCCAAGACTTGACCATAAGTATTAGATAATTGAATATCTGCATTTTGAGAATTTGGTATTTTATTTTATCCTTATTAGAGAAAAAAAAAACTATAATATTTGTAGATACATATGCGCCTGAATTCAAATGAAAATATGTCCCGGGTCTCACTAGGCAAGGCACATTTCTCCAGGCGCACCTAAGGAGCGCTTTATGTGCGCTTTTGTGCAAGGTGCAACGAAAAAATGTGCGCTTAGGCGCCTTATGCTTTTTTAATTTTTTTTTTTTTTTTTTTTTTTGAGGCATTCATATAATCTTTACCTCATACAAGTAGTTTGATTACAGCTGAACTAGAAAAAAATAAAATTTACTAAAAACATGGTAGTGATAATAAGTAGTTTGCTAGTTCATTTGGTTATGTTTTTGGTTTTATTTTTTACATTCATAATTTATTTATTTATCTATGTATATTATTATTATTATTATTTATATTTGCGCCTTACTTCGCTCTGACGTGCGCCTTAACTGCGCCTTGCCCCTCGGGACGATATGGACCTTTTGCGCCTCAAGTACGACTTGCGCCTTTGACTACCTTGCATGGTAGAAGATTTATGTTTCAGATTGAACATAGCACAGACTAAAAGCATCAGAATCTAAGTAATAATAATATTGGCCATGCTAACTTGTATAAAGTATGTAAAAGAAGGTTTAAAGAATGATTCTACTAGTGTGTTCTGTCTCAAGTTTTATTGATTTCTGTGCTTCAATTCCTATTTCGTACACAGATGAGCGATATGTCTGTTTTTTTGTTGTGGAAATTTACAGGAACCTGAACCGATTGACTGGGAATATTATAGAAAGGGTATTGGCTCTCGCCTAGTTGATATGTATAAAGAAGCTTTCGACAGTATGTTTCTATCCTCATCAACTCACATTACAATTTGCTTATCATGTTTTAAATATATTTGATCAAGCAAAGCCGTGCACATGTTATAGTCTCCAAAGTTGTAATATAGTTGAAGCTTTTAACTAAAGTTGATATTCTTTTTTCTTTTTCATTCTACAGTCGATTATTTGGTACAAGACTTTCAACGCTTTCAAGTAAATGAAGTTCACAAGCATGTAAATTATTAATTCTCTTTATTTAGAGTAAAGAAGATGGTTTATTGCATGAGTCCTGTAGGGCGGTGGTCGAGGTTTATCATTCAAACTTGACAATGTTAACTGTAGTTATGTGGTTATTTTAATTTCTGGTCATCTCAGCCAATCATCATTCATTTGCCAAGTTCAAATTAGATCTCAGCTTATCTTGCTCAATTTTTTTATTGAGGACATCGAGCAGGAGAAACCGTACGTCGATTAGGAACTCTCTTATCAAAGGCCTTATTCTATTTTTCGTAGAACTCCTATTTAATGGAACTTATTAAAGTCGTGATTTTCTTTTAGCATGACTTCTATTTCTACGGTGACTCCTTTAATTTAAAACTTTTTTTTTTAGATTTAGAATTAGTTTTGTATAAATAAGAGGTCAACTCCTTTATGTAAGACATTCTTCTAATTATTATATCCAATTCAATTTATCTCAGAATACTTAAACTTCTCTTTTCCTTCTTTGAACTAATTCTTCTTCTTGTTATCCAGTCTCTTTTTCTCTTTTTTTTCTTGCTCCCATAAAGGATTTTTGCGTCCTTTTCGTTCTACTTCAATTTAGAATTCGTCAAGTGGTATCAGAGCAAACGATCCTAATCCATGGTTCCTATTGATTCTTCGATTCAAGAAGCTTTGAATGAACTAGAGAGATAAATTTCTTTGATTATTGAGAAAATTTCTGCAAAGCATGATAAACAATACGGTGAGCTCAACACAAAAAGAAGAATAAGAATATGTGATCGTTCCAAGTTATGAATCTTCACAACATTCCGATGAAGTTTCTTCTAGCAAGACTATTTATGATCTAAGTATCACACCCTTCCAAACCCATTGAACTCGTTGATCCAAACGTCACCCATGCTTCCGTTGCGAAAACCATTGATTCTTGAATTGTTAATAATGAAGTTTCTAAAGCTTTTAATAAAGCATCAAACGTAACTCATTATCTCAATCAATCCATCAAGTAGGTTTTAATACAAAATCTACCATCACCGAAGAAGTTATTTTGGGGGATGACAATATTGAAGGGAACTTACAAGTAGATGAAACAGACAATAGCTCAATTTTTGGAGGGTATCCTTTATTGCCGCAGATGGAAGAATATTTTGATATAGAATCAATGGATGTGCACTGTGGGTTTGTCAAAGTAAAGAAACTTGGTCAAAGGACTGTTTTTTTGACATAGAGGATGCCGATTTTCATGAGATGGAGCAACGTCACGGTGTTGTTGTAGCCTCAACTATTTATGAAAATTATGATCTTATGCAACAACCTTCAAAGAGTATTGTTTGCTTTTATATTTGTAGGGATGCGGAAGCCTTTCCAATGAACACTATTGCTTTGGATAACACAGGTTTATGGGGACTGATGGTGGTTATAAATCTTCCTTATTCAGATGCAAGGCATAATAGAAATGTTCCAATACTTTTATTCCATAGAAATTTTCTGAATGTTCGGTATTCTCGATGGAAAACTTGAGCTCGTCAAAGATCCCTATCAAAATTTAGAGAGGTTCTTATGGTGGAAAAAACTAGTTTTGTAATCTCCAGACACTACAAACAATTTAATATATTTGAGGAAGTGAAGGCTAATAAAGCTGTTGGTAAGTATGACAGTTCCTTTATTGATGACCACATAGAGTTCTATAAAAAGGAAGGTCTTACTCGTTATTCCGAAGCTAAACTTCCTATTACTAGTTAGGTTATTGAAGGCTGTGCGATTATCAGAGAACATATTCCAATTACCATTCTTTTCACATGCCTTCGGTTCAATGAAGTGGACCATTTCACTTCAAGGGATAAACTCCATTTTAGTACCGTACTGTGAGGGGCAAAATAATATCTAAAGTAGTAGATTGGATTGTCGACATGTTTATGGATTGTGAAAGGCACAACTTTGTTGTTCAAGCATATACCACAAAGACTTACTTGAGCAAAAACTTGCATCCCAGAGGCCTCCACGGCCTATTTTTACTAGGGAATAACGTGGAAAATTGATGCCTAATGTGGTTCCTAGTGCTAACATGACGTCATTTTCTTTTTTGAAAGAATGAAGGATTGATGTTGGTCATCGAGCAGGAGAACTAATCGAATTACTTCGATTCCTATCTAATGAGAACTCTCCTATTAAAAGGGTGATTATATTCTTAGTAGGATTCCTATTTAATGGAAACTTTCTTATTAAAGGGGTTATTCTCTTTTAGCAGAACTTCTATTTCTATGGTGACTCCTTTAATTATAAACTCTCTTTTCTGTTTACGTTTAGAATTAGATTTGTCCACCTCTATAAATAAGAGGTCAACCCATTTCTGTAAGACAAATCTTCTAATTATTATTTTGAATTCAACTTATCTTAGAACATTTAAATTTTTCTTTCCCCATCTCTGAATTAATTATTCTTCTTGTTACCCAATCTCTTTTTCTTTTCTTGTTCTCATCAAGGATCTCCGTATCCTTTTCTTTGTACTTTGATTTAAAATTCATCATTCTTAGAGTTTGTTTTAGGTCATACCCTATGCTTTTCTTCCTTTTTATCCTTATTTGTTATTTGTTCAAGGCATCAGAAAGATGAATTATATAAGCATGTTATAGAGTTTTAATAAGAGAATGTGAAGTGTAGTTATTTGCTAATCCAGTAATATTGTAGGATTTTTTTAGCATGAATTGAATGATTTGGAACAAGGATTGAGCATGATAGTATCTTCTGCTTAATGAAGCTTAATGAAGTTTCCTGGATAGAAAGTATATTTTCAGTTGAACACTTCATCATATTATCTCTTATAGAATTAGTGCAGTCAAGAATCCATATACCAGAGTAAAACTATGTTTAAAGATACTACAACAACAAAGTCTTTTATCTCAAATTTTTTGGTGTCAATTATTTGAAATCTTTTCTTTCAATCAGCTCTCTTGAAGACATGCCCTTTGTAATAACCAAGAACTTTATCCTTTATCCTTTATTATTGCCTTAATCCATGTTGGTTAGGCCTATCCCTAGTTCCGACAAGTCCTTTGACCAATATCTTAAAATTACCTATGCATATATTTTGTCTATGTTCCACAACCAAACCATATGATAAATTCTCTCTTATATTGTCCTAAATCGGCACCATCTCCAATTTTCTGCGTTCATTTCTTATCTTTCATTGTAATTTCAGTCTTCTATCTCAATATTCTAATTTCAGCTACACTATTCTCGGGACATTTTTTGTTGTTGCCCAACCCTCTGAGCCATAATGCATGGCTAGCCTTATAGTATGCTCACAACTCTACTCTTAAAAAGTTATATATGTAATGTGTTTTGAACATTGACTACTTAAAACAGATGGCTTACAAAAATGAAATTTATTTTTAAGGCCGTTAAGCTAGACTTATTCTTTAATTATTGCTTTGAGAAGTTGGCTTAACTTAATGGACTTAATTCATGAAAGTGGTGGAGAGTACATATTTATATGTAAGGGTATGATTCATTTATTTTTTCAATGTGGGACTAAAAGTAAGAGCAAAACTAGAAAGGCTTTAGGACATACAATGATGAATGAACGATAACAATTTAATTATTTTATTATAGACAAAGATTTAATACATTAGGGTCGAATACTTCTTATGCTCATTGCATAATTATCTCGTATCGTATGGAGTCTGGATCACTGATTTGTATGGTGCACACGGGCCAAAGATTTTTGTTTGGCCTACATGTTGGGGTGATTATGAAAATGAGTAAGGTTGGTGGCAAGGTAGTCAAAGGCGCACTCGAGATGCAAATGGTCCATATCGTCTGAGGCTCGAGGCTTACTAAAGGCGCACGTCCGAGCGAAGCGAGGTAAAAAAAAAAAATTACTAATGTAAGAAATAAAACTAAATAACACATTAAAACCAAAACAAACATATTAAAACATAACCAAGTGAACTAGTAGAGCACTAATAGCACTAGCAGTCAACAGAACTAACGAGAGTTTGTATTCTTCCTAACATATTTTAGTAAAATTTAGTTTTTCATGTTCAACTGTAACCAACTTTGACAATCGTGGAAATGGCTCCCTCCCTCCCACTTGTACGAGGTAAGGGTTATTCTCATGCCTCAAAAGTTTTTTATATAATAAAAATAAAAATCACAAGGCGCGACTTTTTGTTGTTGCGTCTTGATGAAAAGCGCGTCTTGGGTGCGTCCGGAGAAAGCCGCCTTGCCTAGTGTGGTGTGAGGCACAGCTGCTGCACCTTTTTGCGGGACGTGCCGATGACTACCATGGTTGGTGGAGTATAAAACACAATTCTCTGCTATTAAAGCATGGACAGGGATTGTATACATTGCTTGGAAAAATATCTTGTGCTTTTCCTCTTAAAAATTGACATGCAATAATTTTTGCATCAATTATGTTTTGATGGATGTCCTCCAGAAAATATCATTCTGTTATAGAAACTAAACATTGGATCAATGTTTTTTAGTAACATGATTGGAGCCCCCTATTTTAGACTTAATTTATGGGTGGTAATCCTCCATTAGTTATGGCGTAAAGTAACTACTGTTGGTACAAATTATGTGGATCATCTTCAACGGAATTAAATGAGATATGAGTTAGCTCCCACAAATTATTATGCACCATTTTACTCATAATACAATACATGCCCCCTCCCCCCAAACCAAAAAAAACACATGCATGCTTTAAAATTTAAATGTTCCACCAACCTAACAATAAATCAGCCTTTTGGTCATAGTTTAAAGTATCGGCTGATACTGATCTGATACGGCCGATACCGATACAGTTTGGCATGTCCCAATCCGATACCGACCGATATCCGATACTGACCGATACCGACATTAGAGGTCTCTTTTCCGGTCAATTCGGCAAAAAATATTGAATTAAAAAACCAATTAGCAAGGGTGTAAAAGCATAGTAAGGTTGTAAAAACATATAAAAGAGGAAAATTTATCTATCGCATATAAATCAATCGACAAGGATGACTACTATTTCATTCAATATCAAAAATACTAAGAAACAATACTGGAAATACTTTAAATTATGCATAAATGTATAAAATATATTCTCTAAAATGTTAATAATTTACTAATAGTTGTTTGCTTTCCGATACCAAAAAATCCGATACTCCGATCCGAAACCGCCGATACTACCGATACCGCTGATCCCGATACTCATAGGAATGGTCCGATACCGACTCCGATACCGATACTTTGAACCTTGCTTTTGGTATTCTAAGTACATGTGTCACTCCAATACTTGCATGTAGGTTAGTTATTACTGTTCCCATCTATATATTTGTAGTTTTGTACCCCTTTAATTGAGCTATTATATAGCTGAACCAACAACATTTACGGTGACTTGAGTTTCTCTATAAGCTTCAATCAGTATCTCTTTCCTCCCCAATTAATTGAAAGTTGCTCATTGTGGGAGGTGAGACACCATAAGCACATCTTTCCACATATTCAAGTATTCTCACTATTTCTCATGTTCATATCCATGGCCGGCTCCAAGGGGAGGCAGGCTACGCAGCCGCCTAGGGCCTCCTCCTAAGGTGGTCTCCTCTATTTTTCTTAAATTTTTTTAAAGCAACAGTTATTTTCTAGCCCAGGGCCAAAAAAGGCCTAGGGAAGCCCATGGCTACTTAGTCAAATAAAACCTAAAAAAAGGAATTAAACGTTATTTCTATTTATAAGCCACCTCTTCAACTCTTTCTCCAACGCAAATTTCTCTCTCTCTCTCTCCAATGCAAATCTCTCTCCCAGACTCCCACGGAAAATAAAAAATAAAACAGTATTTTTTCTAACGTCCTTTTTTTTAATCTTTGGTGAAACTTTCTTATAAATTTTAGTATTTGGTAATCTAATATGATCTCTCTCTCAGAGTCTATTTTTCTAAATCTCTAAGACTAATATCATCTCTCTAATATCAACTATGATCTCTCTAAATGTGAGAATCTCTAATATCATCTCTTTATGAATAATAGGTAACTTGTGTTTCTTCTTTTCCAAGCTATTGCATGCGGATGTATTTTGCTTACATTAGATTTGTTTTTGTGATGCCATTTTGTTTATTACATATGCCAATCCTTCATTGTATATTCCATTGGACGGAACTCTCTTCTGGAGGACTCTTGCTTGGCCATCAACATCACCATAAAATTATTATCTCCTAACCAGGGCCCGCTCTACCCGAAATACATCTATGAACTTTGTTTAATTGTTTATAGTGATTTCATCATAGCATTATAAATCTCATTACTTAATGACTAAACACTTTTTTTTATTCATCACTCACTAATTTATCATAGCATTATAAATTATAAATTATAAATTTATAAGAGAGATACCAACATTATATGAATGAATTCATCTTTATTCTAATTTTTTTTAATGATTTCATCTTCATTTTAATGTTTGTTATAATTTTAATTTATTTATACTTGAATGAGTATTGACCAAGGCCGGCTCTAGCATTGTGGAGGCACTAGACAAGTCCAAAAAATGAGGCCCTCATCCACCTATATAACTTTTTTTAATAAATTCATAATCCAAAATACAATATAATTAGTCCATGAATACACAAAATTATCACCAATATTCAATAAATTAAGCAACTCCAAGTTCTAAATTTATTACATTAAATGAATCCAAATAACAGAAAAGTAAATCTAAGAGGAAAAAGTTCATACTATTCTCGCATTTTTATGTGCAAAATTGTCATTTAAATCGTTGTGATCAAGTTTAGCTGCCATTTTTTTCTCAATAGACAATATGGCCAAACCGTTCAATCTATCTTGTGACATAGTTGATCGAAGGTAGGTTTTTATCAACTTCAGCTTGGAGAAACTTCTTTCGGCAGTAGCTAATGTAACTAGTGTAGTCAATATTATTCTATATGCTACCCAAGCATTAGGAAAACCAAGACGTAATTTTTTGATATACTCTAACATTTCAATTGGTTTGGTTAACCTCTCCGGTAATGCTTTTCTCAACAACTGCAATTCTCAAAACAATTCAAGCGCATCAATATCAGAATTATCTCTATGTTTCAAAAAATTCTCAAATGTAGCACATGAACGCTTTAAACTCTCATCTTCTGCAACTTTTAACTTCCTCAAGTTAAATAAAAATCCAAAATACGAAAAAAATATTTTCATATTTTTGAAACTGTTCAAATCTTGTCTTGAGTGAAAAAAGAGCATTATCCATTATTATTATTATAAAATAATTAACCCGAAAAGATTCTTCAGTCGCTTGTATTGGTTCATCCCTAGAATTCTCTAAAAAAAACTTCTTTTTGTAACGAACACAAGTTTCACGAAAAGTGGGTTCAACCTCATTTTCCAAAGCAATCTTTTCAGCTTCACTCTTCGCAATTTCAAATCCGATATTCCTCTACTCTTTTAAAAAAAGAATGAGACCTTGCAAGAGATTCATACTCCTCAATATTCGTTTCTTTTCCTTGGGGAATCTTGCTAACTTTATTCACTTTCTGTAAAATTTTGAACCAAATCACAATGCTAACGTGAAAATCAAATTTTCGAAGTTCATAATTTGCTATAGACCCAGCCCCACTCGCTGTGGTCGCATCAACAATATGTTCTACTAGATGAAGCAATACATCTTTTATTTGAGGAGCTTGAAATCTTACCGCTTTTACACTAGCAACAAGACTTTCCCGACGTGTATCCGACCATGACTTTAGTGTAAGCTCTATTCCATTGCGACCCTTGACATAAGATTTGAGAACCTACCGCTTTGTTGAACTAGAGAATAATTTATAAATCCGTTGTATCACTCCAAAAAATGATTTAACTTGAACAAAACTTGTGGCCATATGACATAGAGCAATGTTAAGATAATGACAACCACATGGAGTGTAAAATGCACTAGGATACTCTTTTAGTATCCAACTACTTACACCTTTGTATTGTCCTTTCATGTTAGAATCATTATCATAACCATGTCCTCTCATGTTATTAAAATCAAGTTTTAAAGTTCCCAAAACTTTTTTAAGTTCATTGAAAAGTTTCTCTTGATGTTTCAACAACTTGCAAAAATTCAATAGAGAACTCTTCCACTATTATTGGAGTCGTGAAAACATCAACCTATCTCTATAAGAGACATCTGTTCTTCGTGACTAATATCCGGAGTACAACCAAGAATTATAAAAAAATATTTTGCCCCTTTGACAATATCAAGGATCTTGCTCTTAAATCTCGTCCGTCAAAGGATTAACTCATTCTGAATATTATGACCAAGATAATTGACACGAATGATCTCTTTTTTTCGAATACGCCTAAGGTGCTCTTCCATTATCGATCAAAATCAGCAATCATTCTAATTATACTTTTAAAAAAATCCAATATTGTGATCATCGAGTTTTTTATTACTCCCATGAAATGCCAAATTACTAATAGCAAGTGAAACTTCTCTCCAATACACTTTTTTTCTCGATGGCTTTTTTATTAGAAGGATCAGTTAGTTTTTTTCTCAACCTTGTTTCTGCCCGCATCCAGTCAGCTAAACTATCAAAGAGATCACTACTTTTTTCATGCTTACTAAGTCTCGAATGAACATTTTTCTAGTCATTAAACCCTATAGTTGTTGTTGTTAAAGGCACAACTCTCTTTTGAATAACACAACAAAAACAAAAACCTTATCATTCTTCCGAGAGTATACTAGCCCTGACCTATCAAGTTTTTCTCCATTTGGCAAAGTTCGAGTATAGTGTTTATCACTTATACTTCTATTTTTGGGAATTAGCCGGATACACTTCATCCATAACTCTAATTGGGTCATTCTCTACTAACAAATCAATTTTTAGGCATATTATTCTCCCAATTTTCCGTATCAAACAAATCATTAAATCTTCTCCATTCATATCTAAATTTTCATTGAAAGGTTCATTATCAATTGTATTGCCCAGCTCATTATTATTCTCTTCTTTAATTTCATCCCCTTCGCGATTGTCATTTAAATGAATCTCATCATTCACAACTAAATTCTCAGTCAAATTTTCATTTGCATTCACGGGGTTCAAGCTTTTATTATTCACAATCACATTCTCAGGAAAGTTTTCATTAACAATCACTCTCAGTTGAATTTGACAGCATATTTGTAGGTTTTATTTAACCAAGCAGCCATGGGCTTCCCCAGACGCATTATTTTTCTGGCCCTGGCCTGAAAAAAATGTTACTTTTAAAAAAATTAAAATTAAAAAAATGGATGCCCCTTAGGGGTGGAGGTCCTAGGCGGCTGCCTATCCTGCTCTGGTATTGTCATAATCAAGATGTATTTTAAAATTTTAAAAAGACATCATGAACTTAAAAAGTCATATGTTCCCTAATTTCCTTTTTCTTTTCTTTTTTGTTATGTTTGCGTGAGATTGGAAAATCATGACGGGTAAAAGAAATTTCGAATCGGGAAATTTGAAGAGGAATAAAAAAGAAAGACAACAAACTCACATAATTTCTCACGGGATCTATGAATAAGTATATAAAATCTTCATATGTGCTGCTGAATTCAACTGAGGGTGTGATTGTTGATGAAAACTTTCTTGAGAATGTGTTTGTGAATGATGAAAATTTGAACCCCGTAAATGCTAATGAAAATTTGACCGAGAATGTAGTTGTGAATGATGAGATTCATTTAATTGACAATCGCGAAGGGGTGGAATTGAAGAAGAGAATAATAATGAGATGGAGAATATAATTGATAATGAACCTTTTAATCCGGGAAATTAGGAGAATAATATGCCTAAAAAGTTGATTTGTTAGTAGAAAATGACCCAATAAGAGTTATGGATGAAGTGTATCCGGTTAATGTCCAAAATAGAAGTTTCAGTGATAAACACTACACTCAATCTTTGCTAAATGGAGAAAAACTTGATAGGTCGTGGCTAATATACTCTCGGAAGAATGATAAGGTGTTTTGTTTTTGTTGTGTGTTATTCAAGAGAGAGAGAGAGAGAGAGTGTTTTGCCAAGTCCTTTAACAACAACAACTATAGGGTATAATGACTGAAAAAATATTCGTTCGAGGCTTAGTGAGCATGAAAAGAGTACTGATCACTTTTATAGTTTAGCTGACTGGATGTAGGCAGAAACAAAGTTGAGGAAAAAAAACTAACAATTGATTCTTCTAATCAAAAAGCCATCATCGAGAAAAAGAAATGTATTGAAGAGAAGTTTTGAAGAGAATTGTGTGTTGTGAAAACTTTTGCTAGTAGTAATTTGGCATTTCGTGAGAGTAATGAGAAACTTGATGATCACAATAATGAATTTTTTCAAGTATAATTAGAATAATTTTTGATTTTGATCCGATAATGGAAGAACACTTTAGGCGTATTCGAAAAAATAGAGACTCGTCGTATTCATTATCTTGATCATAATATTCAGAATGAGTTCATCCTTTTATTGACGGACAAGATTAAGAGCAAGATCCTTGATATTGTCATAGGAGTAAAATATTTTTCTGTAATTCTTGATTGTACTCCGGATGTTAGTTACGAAGAACAAACGTCTCTTATATTGAGATGTGTTGATGTTTCCACGACTCCAATAATAGTGGAAGAATTATTTATTGAATTTTTGCAAGTTGTTGAAACATCAATTGATGTACTTTTCAATGAACTTTAAAAAGTTTTGGGAACTTTAACACTTGATTTTAATGACATGAGAGGGCAGAGTTATGATAATGGTTCTAACATGAGAGGACAATACAAAGGTGTAAGTAGTAGGGTACTAAAAGAGTATTCTAGGGCATTTTAATCTCTTAACCTTGCTCTATACGATATGGCCATGAGTTCTGTTCAAGCTAAATCATTTTTTGGAGTAATACAACAGTTTTATAAATTATTCTCTGGTTCAACAAAGCTGTGGGAGGTTCTCAAATCTTATGCCAAGGGTCGCAATGTAAAAGGGCTTACACTAAAGTCGTGGTCAAATACACGTCAGAAAAGTCGTGTTGCTAGGGTAAAAGTGGTAAAATGTCAAGCTCCTTAAGTAAGAGATGCATTGCTTCATCTAGTAGAACATAGTGTTGATATGACCACAACGAGTGAGGTTGGGTCTATAGCAAATTATGAACTTCAAAAATTTGATTTACTCGTTAGCATGGTGATTTTGTTCACAATTTTACAAAAAGTGAATAAAATTAGCAAGATTCTCCAAGGAAAAGAAACAAATATTGAGGAGTGTATAAATCTCTTGCAATGTCTCATTCTTTTTTAAAACAATACAAGAATACCGAATTTGAAATTGCGAAGAGTGAAGCTGAAAAGATTGCTTTGAAAATGGAGGTTGAACCCACTTTTCGTGAAACTCGTGTTCGTCACAAAAAAAAGTTTTTTGACGAGAATGCTAGGGATCTACCAATACAAGCGGCTGAAGAATCTTTTTAGGTTAAATTATTTTATAATAATAATGTATAATGCTTTTTTTCACTCAAGACAATATTTGAGCAGTTTCAAAATTTTGAAGATATTTTTGGGTTTTTATTTAACTTGAGCAAATTGAAAGCTGCAAAAAATGAGAGTTTGAAGCATTCATGTGCTACACTTGAGGATTTTTTGAAACATGGAGATGATTCTGATATTGATGTGCTTGAATTATTTTCAGAATTGCAGTTGTTGAGAAAAGCATTACCGAAGAGGTTAAACCAATTGAAATGTTGGAGTATATCAAAAATTTGTTTCTTGGTTTTCTTAATGCTTGAGTAGCATATAGAATAATATTGACTATACCATTTACAGTACCTACTCTCGAAAGAAGTTTCTCTAAGCTGAAGTTCATAGAAAACTACCTCCGATCAACTATGTCACAAGATAGATTGAACGGTTTGGCCATGTTGTCTATTGAGAAAAAAAAAGGCAGCTAAACTTAATCACAACGATTTAATTGATAATTTTGCACATAAAAAAGCGAGAAGAGTATGAACTTTTTCTTCTTAGATTTACTTTTGTGTTATTTGAATTCATTTAATGTAATAAGTTTAGAACTTGGAGTTAACTTAATTTATTGAATATTGGTGATGATTTATGTGTATTTAAGGACTAATTATATTGTATTTTGAATTTAGTAGATTATTTGGATTATGTATTTATAAAAAAAATTATATAGATGGATGGGGGCCTCATTTTTTGGACTTGTCTAGGGCCTCCAAAATGCTGGAGGCGGCTCTGTTCATATCTATCAATTTTGTTTCTTAGTATGACAAAAGTAGAAAGTCATACAAAAATTCTAAATTATTATTCCATTGGTTTAATACATTAATGTAGATAAGCATTTTTATCACCTTGCATATCTAAATTACCATAGTTTTTCTTATTGAAATAATGATATATTTATTTAGAACATTTTAAGCATAACTTGAGTCTATATTGATTATATTTTGTGTTTTGGAGCAACAAAATGAACTCACTATAGAAATACAACAACAAACTTTGGAGGTTGGTGAATGAGTAGAATATCAAAGACTGTCGAAAGACAAATGTGATTAATAAATGAGAGCTCAAATGAGTGAAGAACAATCAGAACAACAAAGGAAGCTATGAAAAGAAAACAATTATAAAAAGAACCAACTTGATGAATGTGTAATTAAGACAGAGAGAGCATTGGGAAGAGTTCGAGATGCACAAAGGCTAGCGCTTGTGAGTGGGCATTAACTAGTTGTTTGTGGAATACTTTGAACCAACATTAAAGATATGTTTCAATTGCTAATCAAAGATGAGTTCACTTTGTGGGGAACAAATAACCAAAGAACAATTAGAACAATAAAGGGCGTGATAAAGGCAAAGTATTATATAGAGATCTTATGTAGTTACTTAATTAATTGTGCTTTTTGATTTATGATTAGATTTGTCCAAATGATCCATCATTATTATTTCATCACATACATCTTATACACCAATGTGTTATAGATTACTGTGTTACGACTTTTTGAGTCATTTGCTCCTCACAAGTGAACCAAGTTGGTTTAGACATCCTAGGTGCAATAAGTTGGTCTTCATAAGGGTTAGTCTTTGTGCATCTCAAATTCTTCTTAGTATGTTTTGTTCCTTTAATTGCTCTATCTGTCTGGTTGCCTCTTTTTTGTAAATTGTTTTGCCTTCATCGTTACCTTTGTTCAAATTATTCTTTGGTCATTTGAGCTCTCCTTTGTCTATCACGTTGTCTTAGACACTTTATTTTACAATTTTACTTGTTCTTTGCTCCCTAAAATTTGTATTTGTACTTCTATAATTGATTCATTTTGTTATTCTAGAGCCACAAAATATAACCAATGAAATGAGCTCAAGTTTATGATTAAAATATTCTAAATAAATATTTTTTTTATTACAATAAAGAAAAAATATGATGATATTCTAAATAAATATTTTTTTGTAAATTGTTTTGCCTGTTCAAATTATTCTTTGGTCATTTGTGCTCTCCTTTGTCTATCATGTTGTCTTAGACACTTTATTTTACAATTTTACTTGTTCTTTGCTCCCTAAATTTGTAGTAGTACTTCTATAATTGATTCATTTTGTTATTCTAGAGCCACAAAATATAACCAGTGAGATGAGCTCAAGTTTATGATTAAAATATTCTAAATAAATAATTTTTTGTTACAATAAAGAAAATATATATATGATGATTTAGATATGAGAAGGCTTAAAAGATGTTGTGGACATGAATTAATTTAACCGCTGAGACAATATTTTGGAACTTCTATTATAATGAACCAAAATTTTAAGATATCATGAGTCAAGATATCATAAGACCATGAGAATCTTTGGGAAAGAGTTCTGTTGAGCCTTACCCCCATCAGAGCATCTTATATATCAACTCAATGGACATGTAGGAGGTTGAGCTTCTATAACAGCTCAATCCACTATAAATGTTGTGGATTCAGCATATATTGTTACCTTAAATTAAGGAGTTTGAAATATATAGCTGGGGATGAGTAATAACATGCATTGGAGTATACCCTTGGAATACCCAAAGTTTGAATTATTATTGGATTGGTGGAGCATTTATATCATGCATGCATTTGTTGTTGTTTTGTTGGGTATATGTAGCATGCATACATGTATTGTATTATGAGTAAAATGATGGATGCACAATTTATTCATTTAAGGCTTATGGGTTTGAAATTTAAATTCATTTTCAAATTTGACAGGCTTCCGAGCTTCCTTATGTGATGATGATAGCCGATAGACGGTTTCATCTCCGTGATGACAACTTCAAAGCTGATGTAGTTAAAGACTAGTACATATATAGATGAACAACCATATTTCCCGTAACAGTTGACACCTTTGTATTAACTAGAGTACTATGTAAAATATCAAATAAGTTACAAATATCACACCTGAAGAATAAGTATTTCATTTTGGCACTTGTTCTACTAAAAATATTAAACACTCGTAATAGTAGTAGAGTTTTATGTTTGAGAAGGTCTAGTTCAACATGAACGTTTGTTATACTAAAATGATAATGAGGGATACTCAGCTAGATCATGCAAGCGCGATGGTCAAGTCCAAGGATCAAAGGCTCCAGTTCATTTGACTTTCAAGTTCAGTGAACCAAACAAAGATCTTTTTATGAGTCTTTTATATGCCTTCCAGCACTTATATATATTCATTTCAGTTTTCAGCCACACAAGACAAATATCTTATTAGAATTTCATATTACAGTTTAAAGTTTGTCCCCTTAAAGTCACAAAGGAGAAGTCTGACCTCCAATTCCTATCGTTTGTTTAATAATATTACATAAAATAATCTAGAAGGCACATGATTATGATGATCTGAGAGTGCAATTGGGACTTCGAATATCTCAGGTAGCAGTCTATATGAAACAAGTTTTACATGTCAATTTGCTTTTATCTTACAAAGAATAATTTGCAATGGGATTCTTAGTGAATATCTGCATTCTGGGCCTCCTTTGATTTCTCAATAATAATATCAGGGTCCAATTTGACTTGAGCATCCTTTAGCCTGTAATAAATTTCATGTAAAGAGGAGAATTATAGGCCATTCTGATACCATCTATTCCTACTGTTTGCAGAAGTAGAGATCCCCAAGTATGTTGATAATGTGACTCCTGAATACAAGCCAAAGTTCGATGCTCTGGTAAGATAATTAATCATATAGATTTACCTCATCATTTGTACTCTGCATTTACTTTTCTACAAAAATTGAGAAGTCATTGGAGTAGGTCGGCTGTGATATCCGAAGTATTAATCAATTACCTAGCCTTCTCCTCAAAGAATAATTGAGATATTATATTGCAAATCTGAATTATTCTGTGTAGTATATTCAGTTTACTCAGTCATATGTTGACCCTGTTCACATGATAAAGAATCCAAACAGCACATGACAAATCTACTATTTTTATTTTGTTTCATGGGATACTTTACATTCATGTCAAATATGTGAACCTTATGAATATCTTAGCTAGGATTACATGGAAACTGATCTATAGATATCGGCAAGAGAATTCAAAAATATTTTTGCTAGCGGCCTGATGTCAACCTTTGACGCCAAATTCCTAGCCAAAGGAGCTATGAGCAAGAAAGGCAATTGCTATGAAACCTATACAGGCAGTTTGGCAAGTAGGAGACCCGGCCTTTTTGTTCACAATTTAAGCTCATGCAACAAAAGGAGCACCTCCATGTACCCTTAGACGACTAGGAAAAGTGTAAATAAAGAGGTAAGATATATGGTTTGCCATATGGAATTGCATTCATCTCTGCCATACATTAAGCCAAAGAGCAATTGACATTCTAAGGAGTTGCAAATGTAATAGGAATACATTAGCTTCTCCTTGCAAATTTTCATATCTTGTTCCTCTTTGCAAGACCATTTGGTGTTGATTTCATTGTTCAATTAAATATTATAAAAATAGTAAAGAGGTAATATGTGATGATTTGCCATATGGATTGCATTCATCTCTATGATATATTAAGCCAAAGGGCAAAACAGAACGACATTCCAAAGAAGTTGCATGTATGATAGCGGTACAGTAGTTTCTAATAAATCTTCCTATATTGTCCTGTTTGAAAGATATTTTAAACTTGATTTCGATAGTCAGTTAAATATTATAGAGTTAGTAAAGAAGACATTATGTTGGTACTAAAACCCTGTTCTACTCAAACCTGGAGACATTATTTAGATAGGAAACTTGATCACTATGAATGGCAAAAATTTGAATTGAACCAATTCAGGGATTGGAACATAAACCTGATACCTTTGTGCATTCGTTATAATAGAGTGGCATTGTTTCAGCCTTGGAAATGGGTAAGAGGTTTCTTGGTAATGTACTGTTATTGTTGTTTCTGCAAATGACGTAAGTTATACTACAAGACTCCACAAGCCTGTTCTAAAGTCATCTCTGAATGTTGAACCCTAACAACTACTTCTGGTTGAATTTGGACAATTTAACCAATTTCATCTCAAAATATTTACCCACTCTATTCTCCTCATGCTTCTTACTTGTTCTCTTTGAATGATGCATGACCAAATCCTCTGATTTAACAGCTCGCTGAATTTAAAGTAGCAACGGAGCAATCTTTGAAGGAGTCTGAGAGGTTGGAGAAGGAAATTGCGGAAGTTAGAGAAATGAAGGTAAGAAACCAAAATAGTATGGTTCACAAGAAGCTCATCTGCCTGTTGGCATTGCCTTCTGTAATATAGTTCTCATAAAATTGCCCCTTCACAGCAAAAGATCAGCACGATGACGGCTGAGGACTACTTTGCGAAGCACCCAGAGCTCAAGAAGAAGTTCGACGATGAAATCCGTAACGACTACTGGGGATATTAAAAGAAAAGCTTTTCGGGGGTCTTTGGTACCTCCACAGGATTGTCAGCCAAATAAATAGGATCTTTTCCTTGTACTTTGGAAAGCAAATACTCTTGTAAGTTTTACTTGGATCAATTATTTGTGGAAGTGTCTTTTAAGGGGTTAGCAGGTCCCATTATGTTCAGCGTTACTCTTGACAATTTCTGTTATCATCTGACTTTATTAATCTGTTGAAGGATGAGAGAAGTCTGAAAGGTCTGGCAAGAGAGTTGGAACTGACTCGTTATATTTTCCTTTTCATTCCTCCGCAGACTTTTCCAGTTTGGTACAATCACATTAGATCTTATTTTCCGAAAGTCAACTAGATTGAATTTTGACTATAGGAATTATTTTCTAAAAGTTATCTCTCTCTATCTATCTAATTAATTAATTAATTAATCATGTGCTATTAGCCTATTACCAATTTTTAGCTGGTCGAGGAATTCATCTTTGTCCAATATATTTGCAATTGGCCATCTCTAGACAAAGAAATAATTCCTTGAGACCTCCACGTAATCTTTAAACTACTACAATGTTGGTGATCCATGCAATTTGCAACATTAATTTGTATATTATGAATCATGAACTATCAAAGTATACTACTGTGTTTAAAATACTCATCATCAATCAACTATAAATAAAACCAGGTTGGATATAGTTTTCTAAAATTATCAAGCAACCATTAATTATATATATTTGGGGAAAGAAAAATAAATGAAGATGTTTGTATTAAATGAGTAGACCTAACAAGTATCTTCATCATCTTTCTATAACTCGGACGTCACCAGAGCATTATTAATCCAGGTGATATTCACTATTTTACTTGAGCACTATTTTACTTAAGTTAACATGAAAATATGGTACACTAGGAAACATGAACACCCTCATAATACACAAGTCACGCCACAATTAGTGTCGTTTTCGTGTCACTATGTCCATGTCGAATTGCGTCATATTGGCGTCCGTGCAAAATTTCCACAATCCATTTCACATCATAACACAATAAACAAAATAGAAACATCAATCAAGCATAAAAATAACATCTTTAACAATGATATAAAAACGGCATATATTCAACATAACTACATTACTGTACACAACGATTTATTCAATATAAACACCACCACCATCATCATCATCATCATAATAATCATAAATTTCTCTCAAGAAGAGCAGCATACTGATCAAATCACCAAACAATTATAGAGAATATGGAATTGTACGTTCATACAAATCAAAGAATTCAAGATTACTTAACCAAAGAACAAGCATCATAATGGAATTTGGTTTCTCGACTCTTAAAACTTTGTGCATAGGAAGAAAAATTATGAATGCCATAACACTAATTCGTGAGGACAAAGTTATCAAGTCTCGACCACCCAACAGCACCCAGGCTCCTTCCTCAAATCCTTCTCCTCCATCAAACTACGAATCCTCCCCAACTCCGCAATTCTCCCAGTTTTACTGTAAATCCCGGCCATTGCTAAGTAGCTCCTAGCACCGACGGGCTCGAGCTCCCGCAGCCGTTCTGCTGCGATGCCACCGATCTCAGTGTTCCCGTGAATCAAACAAGCATTGAGAAGAGCAGCCCACGCAACCGAATTCGACTGCACAGGCATCTCATGTAAAAGTTTGTACGCATTTTCGACCTCCCCCACTCTTCCGATCATATCGACAACACAAATGTACTGATCCAAGCTCGGCTCGACGCCGTACTTTGCACTCATAGAGTTGAGATAGTTCAATCCTTCGACAACTAGGCCGCCATGGCTGCAACTGGTAAGTATAGCAGTGAAGGTGTTACGATTGAAATTCTTCGAATTCAACGCTTCGTTGGCGATCCTCAATGCCTTTCTAGCACACCCATTTTGCCCCAGACTCTGAATTATCGAATTCCAAGACACGACGTCTCTGTCAGGGATCTCGTCGAACACTCGCTCCAGCTCGTCCACCATGCCACCGCTCGCGTACATTGTCATCACCGAATTGGACACGAATACGTTCCGGCGATACAAGCCGTTTTTAACCGTGATCCCATGAATCTGCCTTCCGAACTCGACCATAGCAAATGTAGCGCAACAAGATAACACGACGGTGTAGGTGGACGCTTTGGGCTTCATCCTGTCTCGTCCTCGTCTCAACAAGCCGAGGAATAGAAGCAGAGCTTCTTCTCCTCTGCGGGTTTCCGAGAGCCCCGACATGATAATGTTCCACGAGATTGTATCCTTTTCTTCCATAGAAGAGAACAGGCCGAGAGCTCTGTCGACGAGCAAGTGATGCGTGTAAGCATCCATCATAGTGTTCCACGTCGTCAAGTCTTTGTACTCCATCGTAGCGAAGATCCGTTCGGCATCGACCAAGTAGCCCAACTTGGCGTTCACGTCGATTAATGCGTTGAGGACAAAGATCGAACACTCCGCGTCTTGCTCGTCCAAGAGCTTCACCGACAAGCCTTGAACTTGCCGAGCCGACTCGATGGACCGGACGGAGCTGCAACACTTGAGCAAGGCGCTGAAAGTGTGCGAATTGGGCAGTACGTTCGACTCGAACATTTTACAATACATGCTCGAGAAGCACTTCAGGGCGCGAAGCGGCACGTTGTTACTCGCGTAGCAAGTGATGATGGCGGTCCACGAGAAGACGTTGCGTTCGGAGGAAGGGGTGGATTCGAAGAGGCGGGCCGCGGCCCCGACGGAGCCCGACCGGGAGAGCGCGGCAATCATGGAGGTGTAGGACTTGGCGTTCTTTTGGGGCATTGCGTCGAACAGCTGGAGTGCGGAGTCCAGGTGTCCGGCGTTGACGAAGAGGGAGAGCATGGCGTTGTAGGTGACTTGGTTCCGATGCGGCATTTCGTCGAACAGTTTCTTGGCGAGGTCGAGGCGGCCATTTCTTCCGAGTTGCGTTAGTTTCTTGGTCTGGAAAAAGATGAGGTCTTTGGTGGTGGCTTCGGCTTGGGATGGGATGGGTTTGAGAGGAGGGTTTATAGCTTGCGGAGAGGAGGAGGTGCTGAGGAAGAAGAAGTGGTGAGAAGCTTTGCAATGGTGGAGAGAGTTGACATGTGTGATGAGCCTGTTTATGATCATGGGCATCTTATGTGTTTGTTCAAACGTCTGGTAGACACCGGACATGTGGGGAGTATTTGGTTCACGGAAGCGGGAAGTGAACGCACAAGGACCCGCAAAATCTCACTTCTGCGTTCACTTTCTATGTTTGGATGAGGAGGATGTGTCGACGTGATTCGTACATATACACTTCATGTCGGCCGGCTACTTTTTCTTTTTCTTTTTCTGGCCGCATTCATTTCCTCAGAAAATTGAATGAAATGAACAAAAGTGAAAGAGGATGCGGCGGTGGAAACCGATGAAGACGTCGTCGTCAGTGAAGTCAGGGTCGACCACGTTGAGGAGCATTCAAGGAGACGAGAGAGAGAGAGACTGACCGACCGACCGACCGACCGGCCGAGACCGGTGACAGCGACAGCAACGACATGTATGGAGAGATATTTTGAGAGAATTTTAGGAAAATTAGAAGAAGCGATAATTAGCATTCGGTTCGGTTGAACCGAATAACCGAAAATATATAATATGTGTGTGTGTGTGTGTGTGTGTGGAGGGATAGTGTTCTAACTATGTCTATATAATTTTTTATTTTTATCTTCAAGTAGAAGTATTTTCTGTAATAAACATAAAACATATGAATGGTCATTATAATTAGTTTAAAAATAGAAATATCTTCTGTAATAAGTCTAAAATTTAGAAGTTGTTAGTATAAATAATCTTTATTTTTGTTATTTTTTTAATAATAATAATAATAATAATAATATTTATTATTATTATTATTATTACGAAAAATTTCGTTCAGAGCAACGAAAATAATAAAATTTACATTCAGAGCATAGAAGTTTGATAATTTTCAAAAAATAGCATCATAACGCCCTTCTGAATGGCGTTTTATGCTTTTCGAAAAAATTTCGTCCATTGCAGTTAAAAAAAATTCGTCAAAAAGTAAAAATAATGAAAAATAATGAAAAACGTCTTTTGGAATTGCGTTTTTCCAAAAAAAAAAACGTCATTCTGAAGGGCGTTTTCCAAATTTTTTTTTTACGTTTCTCTCTCCTCTCTCTCTCTCTCTCTCTCTCTCATCCGTAACTCTCTCTCTTCTCACTCACACTTTCTCTCTTCTCTCTTCTCCTGTTCCGGTCTCGAAAGGCTGTTCTCGGCCCTACCAAAGCTCGAGGACGTCACGCTCGATCTATACCATAACGACGTCAGGGACGCAGGCTCCGTCCTGGAGGTGCTCGGCAATAGGTGCCCCCGGATGAAGAAGCTGCAGGTGGGCCGGTTCCGAGGGATCCGTCGGGCCGCGGGGCTGCATCTCGACGGCGTAGTCGTCTGCGGCGGATTGCAGTCCCTGTGCATCAAGAACTCTCCTGACCTGACCGACGCCGGCCTCGTCTGCATCGCCCGCAAATGCCGCAGGCTCTCCAGGCTCGACGTCCACGGGTGCAGCGGGGTTACCGCGACGGGGATCAAGAAGATGGCGGGGATATTGCGGTCCACTCTCGTCGGCATGAGGAGAGGAGAGGAGAGGAGAGAGTGAGTGAGAGAGTGAGAGGAGAGTGAGTGAGTGAGTGAGTGAGTGAGTGAGTGAGAGAAGAGAGAGAGAGTTAGCGGGTGAGTGAGTGAGTGAGAGAGTAAGCAGAGAGAGAAGAGAGGGACTATGAGTGAGAGACAGGAGAGAGAGAGAGAGTTAACGGTTTAAAAACAGGAGAGGAGAGGAGAGGAGAGGAGAGGAGAGAGGAGAGAGGAGAGAGGAGAAGAGAGAGAGAGAGTGTGAGTGAGAGAGAGAGGAGAGAGAAAATAAATAAATAAATGAAAAACGTCATTTGGAAGGACATTTTTCCTAGGAAAAACGTCCTTCCAAAGTACGTTTTCCATTTATTTATTTATTTATTATTATTTTTTAACCGTTTTTTTTTAATGGCGGAGGACGGAATTTTTTGCAAAGCGCAAAACGCCCTTCGGAAAGGCATTATGATGCTATTTTTGTAAATTATGAAACTTCTATATTCTGAATGGAATTTTAATTATTTTTGTTGCTCTGAACGAAATTTTCCGTTGTTATTATTATTATTATTATTATTATTATTATTATTATGAAGTTAAGAGGTAATTACAATATCGATAATAATAATAAACTTATCACTTCCAATATTTACTTCTTCAAAACATCCGAATTCATTAATTTGTCACTTACATGCTCTTTTTATTCAAACTATCCAAACGAAAGAATATGCACACATGAGATGAGTATGTAATATCAATGTAAAATTTTGATTTCATATCTTCGCACTTCTATTGACTTCGAAGTTTTAGTTTGACCAATTAAGCTTAATAGGTTAACCAGCCCAAGCCGAGTTCAAACCCGAATATTTAATCTATGGACCCATGAACTAAATTAGGTCCAGTCCATTATACTCTCAATTTGGATTCTCTTCTCTACGAAATTAATTCTTTCATATGGATTCTTTCGATATTTTACTGATATCAATAATTGTTGGTGTTTTTCACTTGACTTTGGAAGTTATAGTCGTACATTGGAAAATCACCAATGTGTATATCTCAATATATAGCTATGTTTAGTATTGGTATATGCGCATGGGATGGAGGTCCATGTGGATTGACTTTTCTAGAGGGATTAAATGTGAACTCCAATATGACAATCTTTGTTTTGTCACCACCTTTGGAAAGTTTTCCTTAGAAGCTAAGTCCCACAGGGGGCTTAGCGACTCGGACTCAGACTCGTGCTCAAGGGCGCTTTGTTGCGCACTTTGCACTTAGCATCGTCGTATGGCGCTCATGCGCTCTTTTCTTGCGCATGCGGCCAGGGCCTTGCGGCCTGGTCGACATGAGACAAAGTGCTACGTGGAGAGTCTGACGTGGAGGGGATATGGCCTGCTTTCGGCGTTTGGCAGCGTTGTCTGCCGCGTGCAGTGTGTCACGCCCCAGTCACAAAATACCGAGGGACTGGACACGTGGAAATGGCCAACAGCACACACCGATGGACAAACCCAATTTAATGGACCCATTAGGGTATACTTAAGCTGTAAATCAACAATATGGGCTATGGTACTAATCTCATCCACAGAAATAAATACAAACAATATAAAATATAAAGCAACATCAAGTCTCAATAAAATATATCTCGGGGAACAACCCGATAATGACTCTGATACAGCAGTCAATAGACAAGAAATAAAGAGTATAACAATAGCAAAGACTAAGTATAGATAAAGCAGATACTCAGAAAAAATCCTCAGCGATCACCTCGTCCTCGGGTTCTGGTACTGCTCCAATGACTGCTCCTGTCCCGTACACCTCGGGGTAGATCTCCTCTGCTAAACCTGGGGACATAATCTGGATTCCAGGTCCTCGGGAGACATAGCAAGGTACAAGAATAACTCAAGTCAAATAAGTGCAGTATATGAAATAAATCAATAGGGCAAACTATATAACCAGCTAAGTGATATGCAAAATGAGAGCATCACTAGAACTCAGGCTGAGACTACTACAAGCTCGGTGTCGGGAACCGGTAGCAGTAATATCATGTCGGAGCCTAGCTCGGCGTGGCCACGACACCGTAATAATATAATCAACCTGTATCCTGTGTGTCTCTCCCCACCCAATATAATCACACATCTCATGTCCATGACACGCAAGATCATGACCTCTAACCGATGCAGCGAGTCATAATGATAGCTAAGCATATGCAATAAAGTCTATGTCACGAATCCTGTAACCTATACAGAATCACCATGAATATCTCAGGAAGATTCTATTTCATGAACAATGTCAAGTGTCCTATGGTATGACGTACTTGATAATGCAAGCACGAAAATGTATAGTGTCGCGATATCAATATCTAGGTGACGTTACACAACTCCGCGTACGACGTTGACACCCGAATCTTATTCGGACATTAAGTAATGTCACACGGTTCTGGGTTGAACAGATACATTATATAAATAAATCAAGAGAATATTATGTAACAAGTACTGCAAGATTGGAAAGGTACACTTGCCTGGGGTTTGATTTCCAACTACTGTTCTGTTATCAGTGGGATCTGCAGGTACTCCTCCGGTTGCTGAAATAAATACTACCATCATGTTCAGAAGAAATAAAATAGCTAGAATTGCCTGTCAAGTCCAATTTGGACACAAGGACAAAATAGACAGTTTTCGGTCAAAGCAGGGTCCACATGTGGCCCACTTCACACCGAAAAATATGCTAAAGATAATGTTCTCCAAATTCGTCAAACTTAACGTCTACAAATCCAGAACGATGATACGAACCCAACGAAATTTCCAGAACTGGATTCCGATGAGCCGATCACAAAATCGTCCATCAAGTGGAGCCATGGGGCCCACGATACGGAATTTTGTCAACGTTCTCAGAATCGAACCAAACTTGGGTCACAGGACCAGCGTATTGCTACGAGTCCGATGGCACAAGTTTCATTTCGAAACGACGAACACACACAAAGTTACAACGAGTTTCAGAACTGGGTCGACACGGGACGTTGTCGGCGGATATGCGTTAATTTCGGTGTGCACGCACATCCAAATTAACTTTCACAAAATTCCACATGTCCGTATTGACAGTGCGCACATTTTGGTGAAGTTGGTACATGATCAAGTCGCATCGTTTAGCGGGGCGCACCCAGTTCCGAAAAATTAGAATTTTAAAATAACCAATATTTTGGTCATTTTCACCCTCGAATTAATTACAAACTACAGCATAATAAATTAAACTAATTATAGGGTTTAAAACTTGGTCATATGGTCTAAATTACTATTCAAGTGGATTTTAGAAATAGTTAACAGGTTGCACGCAAAACGGTCGTGCACTTGCGAGTTTGGGACCAATTTTTGAATTTCAGAAATAGGGATTTATTTTCTTGATTTTGCATCGCGGTTTGCGACCGACACAGGACGCGATACCCCGAACGAGTTATACGGGTTTCGAGAGGGTCACGCAGTCTTCGCACAGGATTTGACAGAACGAAAATTGGATCAACACACCGGGAGATACGAGGGCTAGAAGAGGATACCTCACTGATGTGAAAGGACACGGCACGACGGCGGTGGCAGCGGCGGCGACTGCTGGGCTGCTCGGCTGCTGGCGGGTCGGTCGTGGGTCGTCGATGGGGTCACGGCGGAGGCGGAAGTCGTCGCCGTCATCGGGGGAGCTCATCGGCCGAAGACGGCGACCAGAGTGATGGCGGTGGCGGTGGTGCTGGTGGTGATGGGCTTCGTGATGGCGGTGGTGCTGGTGGTGATGGGCTTCGTGATGGCGGTGATGGGCTTCGTGATGGCGGTGGTGCTGGTGGTGATGGGCTTCGTGATGGCGGTGGTGGCGGTGGGCTTTATAGGGGAGAGCCGAGCGGGAGGGCTTGTTGTAATCTTCATTATATTTGGAGTTTGTTGTAACATATTCTTGGTCCATGCTTCGTTGGAATCGAGATATATCAGATGATGAACTCTTGTGTGAATCTCTGATCTCGACCGACAACTTGGGTTCCAGTAGAGAGCGGACCTTCGGGTCTCGCTAGTAACTCTGCTATGACCCGCGTTCTCCCATCTTAGATCCGTCTCGGGACCAACAATCTTAAAGCAAGATCCGAAAAAAGATGTAAAACATCCAATCAAATCTTCTCGGCAACAAGTTTTCACAAACTTGAGAAGATCGACGGGATACACTTCGAACATTTGGATGAGGGAGGGAGTCCTTTGTCAAATGGCAGATGTTGAAGATGGTAGCGGACATGTTTGAGTCACGGAAACCACTTCTCCATATATATGTGGGTAAAGGCTGGGTACATCTTGACCATCTCCAGACCTTGCACAGCGGGAGCTTAGTGGCACAGGGATGCAACCCTTTACACACACTACTGCCACTGCTTTGCTCCTGGGCAAGGCATGGAGAAGGGGCGAGAGAGATTTTATATTTCTGATTTGCTTTATCAGTTAGAAATATAAAAATAGCTGTGATCGTCTATGCATATTAAACTGATATGAGGTTATTTCCATCCTAAGATAGAAATTGCATTATGTGCAAGTGGAAGCTATACAAAATACTCGAGATGGAGTAGGCAACGAAGATGGACCTCGGATAGGATTTGTACGGCTGCTTGTTTTTCTTCGTATAGGTTGAAAATTTCAATCACTCAAACATTTTAAAATATTTTTTATTTTTCTTTAAAAATTTAAATTACCAGTTTACTTCTATAACTATATTTACAAAAATACATGACCTATTTAATTGACCACTCGCTAAATTTGTCACCTTGGGTAGTGGTAGGCTTGTAGCTTGTCAAGCGTTGTACAGAGTATTCATTGTACTATAATGATTTGACCTCGTAATTAATTGAAAACAAAATCTATATAACTGTATGACACAATTTATCCCTTAATTATTTTAAACAAATCTTATTATGGCTATACGGTGGAGACGAACAAAAATATCTTCGTTACCATCAAATAGATCATTTAATTTGGATCCAAAATTATAGTACTGCTAGCGAAATAAAGCTCAATGCAGGAAACGGTATCAACAAATTTCAACAACATCAATGAAAGTTTAATTTGAAATCAAACAATCATAAACACATTCGATATATAAAAGTTGCGGATTCGAAAACAAAGATAGTAGGTGTAAACTCCCTCGACCAGATTTCAGTATTTTAATATTATTTCTAGTTAATTAGAATTAGTGTAACTTTTTAAAAATTATTTATTAATATATTCTATTGATTGTGCACCTGTTTGTTACACAATAAATTAGGGCACCACACTAGCTGTTAACCCTAAACTAATTTCACATCCCTGCCCTAGACTTGCTAGACTACATTTTCCGTATTTTTAGCAACTCCCAGAAACCTCGTTTTGTGCTTCGTTTTAGTCGCACAAATATCGTTACAAACGTACGTATTTAATTCCTATTTAATTTTCTGCTCTTTACCAACCTCTGTACCCTAGAGATTTGAGGACCAGTAGGCACCTGTTTTGTCCAACCAAAAATACGATAATATTCTACACTAATTGTATTACAATTATCGTATTGACACCGTAGAAAAATTATGACCCTAACTGCCCCTGAATAATTAGTGAACACCGTGCGCAGTATTTATTAAATAATAAATACGGTGATCCGTATCACCTGCAGAATCAGACCCTGACCCTGCCCAGGCTCATCCCCACAGCCCAGGACATTTCCCCAGCATTTTCTCTCAATTCTGTGAATTTTAGTAATTTTTAGAACCAGGTAATTTTCCAGACAAATTGCATAATTGTGCAAATTCCCAATTTTTGGACTTTTATGCAATTTATGAAAAGTCAAGGGTTTTCATGCAAAAATTCTCATGTGAGGTGGCAACACCTCATTGGTTATTGAATAGGTGGATTGGGACCCACAAAATATCAGATAATATCCTTAATTATCTGAATTAGATATTTTATTAATTGAATTACTAAAATACCCCTCACATTTCAATTAATACCCAACATGTCCTAAACCCTAATCCTATTTAAACACCCCCTCCCCCATTCCCGACCACTTCACACCGCCCCTCCGACCACCCTCCGGCCACCGAACCACCGCCGACCACCTCGCCGCGTCCCTCCCCTTCCCTCCGACCACTGCCACCACCCGACGGCCGCCGCCTCCGCCTCCAGCAACGGCCGCAGAACCAACCCCCCAACACTGCCACAGCAGCTCCCCGACCTCCGACCGCCCACCACCGCCTCCCTAGCCCTCGCCGACCACCGCCACCACCTCCACTCGCTCCGCCTCGACCTCCCCTACCAATCCACCACCATCCCGCGGCCCCACGACGGCCTCCGCCGCCGGCAACTCCCCCGCAACCCCCACCGCCTCACCGCACAGCAACTCCCCTCCCCCACTCCGACAGACCCCCACCGCCACTCCGGCCACCCCCGACCTCCGCCACCATCACCAACCTCACCGCCACACCACCCTCCACCGGTTCCCCACCCTGCCCGGCCACCTCCGCCACTCCCTCGCCGCCGGCAGCCCCCGCGAGTTGCTGTTACTGCTGCTGCTGCTAGGAGCTACTGCTACTGCCGTTGCTCCTCCGGCCGGCCGCCGGCGACTCCGCCGCCGTGCTTCCGCCGACGGCAAGCCCAGTGGGCCCCCTGACAGTAGGTATACCCCCCCTAGTATTTATACGTATATTGGTATTATTTTATATATGTATATATGTATATATATATGTATATATATACTTATATATATATGTTATATATATATATTAATATATACTGATATATTAATTATACTGTATAAATACAATATAATTATACTAAATATATATTGTATTATTATATATCTAATTGAGTATTAATATATATATATTTATCTATAAATATATGTATATTTCTATACATATATATGTTTTATAATTAAGTTATTTTATATTTATATATATATTGTATATTATATTTACATTAAAAATATATATACAATATATAAATATTCATTATGTATTTTCATTATTTAAAAATATACTTATTTCATTGCTATTTTTGTTATATATATATTATATATATATATATGTATATATATATATATATATTTGCTTTGCTATTTCTGTTATTATATATTATATATATATATATATGTAATACATATAAATATATGTATATGTATATATATTCTATATGTATATTGTATATTATATCATAGTACTAGTTATACAGTACCTAAATATTATATTTATACTATATATTTATTATAATACAGTATATATACGTATTCAAAATTTCTGCATTTTTCTTTCTTTTATATATATGTAAATATATATAATTATATATAATTCCTGCACTGTCTTTTATTTTATATTTATATCAGTGGATAAAACCCTGCTATTATATATTATTATATTTATCAGTGGTCACATATAGACCCTAATAATATTATTATAAATACTGTACATAACAGTGGTCACATATAGACCCTGATATTGCTGAACAGTACATCATTTATATATGTATTTAAATTCCTGCAATGTCATTTTATTTTATCTATATATATTTATATCAGTGGATACCCCCCTGATAATATTATAGTACTATATATAAACAGTGGATATACCCTGCTATTATATCATTTACATTCCTGCATTCTCTTTTCTGTATATATATATGCTATATATATACTACTACTACATACTATATCTATAAGAATATATATATATATATACTATATATATATATATCTGTGGTGTGTATCCTATATATACATAGGTATATATACTTTTATATTACAGCCTTGATATTCACGAACCCTGTCTATTTTAACAGAAACCAACTCCAGCACAGCCAGTGACCCCTTGTCACAAGCACCCTCAAACCTGACTGTGAGATCAGGTTACCAAACACTATCAGGGAGTAGGCAAGTATACCTTGCCAAGTTTTATTGCTTAAATATTAAACTGTTAAATGTTCTTATTTAAATTCAATTGTTGTCATATGAAACTGCTCCTGAAATTATATATAACAGTATGTATCTGAGATTGCCTTGGGTACAGTCAACAGATACGTTGACTTAGGGTTAATCAACGTAGTAGTTACAGACTTACCAACAACTGTGAGAATATCCTGATATTCTCCTAGACCCTATCACGGGAACACGCAACATGGTTGCAATGCATATTGGGATGCGAGCTGCGTAGTTGACTAGCTACCAGTACGTGTGACCGCATCACGGATTAGAATAATTCAGGAAATATACGACTTGACATTTAGTTACATTGGGAGGGGAGAACAACTAAAATACGTATGGGACACCCACCTCTTTACCATGTGCCGCACTCGACGGAGTGATACGGATGATATAGATATGTATTCATGTGACCATTCTCATCGTAGATGGAAAATTGTATAGTGCCCTTGAACGGGGGCATATGTGGCATATACTAGCCTGTCACTACAGATTGGTGAATTACGTCAGCATATGTCTAGCCACACATTTCCCATACGTATTAGGTTGTCTCAATTTGCATTCACTTAGATGGTTAGCACCCTGTATTTATTTTATTCAGTAGTTTAATTCAGTATTTACATACTTGGCATGTTATTTTCTTGTATCTTGTTACGTCCCTCTGAGGACCTGGTTCCCTGCCAGGTTTAGTTGAGACACTCTACCCCCCAGTATCTGGACCTGGACTGGAGACTGGATATGCCCTGAGACGGAGCTAGAGGAGATGCCGTCAGAGTCTACCTGAGTACACTGGAGTTGGAGCAACATATTTTGAGGATGTTGCGCTAGTTTATCTTATTTCACTTCTGTTTACTTTTGTAGTGGGATTGTTCCCACCTGACTATATCTGGGTTGTATATGTGACATTTCAGTTTTAGCATCTATATATACTCAGCACTTTCCCTGTTATTCTTGTGGATGAGATAGATTTACCTGAATTTAGACTTGTAGTATTTAGGACAGCGTAGCACATCACTTTGGGTCCATTAAATTGGGTATTCCCTTAGTGACGTGTCAGCTGGCCAATGCCACGTGGCCTAGTTCCGTATATTTTTGGGACTGGGGCGTGACACGGTTTTAGTGGTGGCCCATGCAGGTCGAGTTAATTGCTAATAACATGATATCATGTTCAGCAAACCTGCAATAGGATAGGAATACTAGGTCTCATCCACACTGACTCCATCCATAAATTTTGTATCCTGCTTGATTATCATCTATTAAGTCCTTCGTACTTTTCTAAATTTTTCAATTCTTTTCAGAAATAGGGACATACCCGGGGAAACTGCGATTGATGGAACTGACCAAGCAACAGACCTCTCGCCAGATGTCCAAGGGACACCAATCCCGAGAGACCAATCTCCGAGAAGGATGCTGGTCAATCCAACAACCTCGTACCTTCACCAAGATCCGACCCAGGAAGCAACACCAGTCCAGCAAGAAGGGCAAACTTCTCAGGCACCAACACTGCAGGCCGAGATACCTTTGTCTCCACCTCCAGTTCTCGCAGCCCTGATGCCACAACTTGAGGAACAATCTCAGATGTTCCAAGCCATATTGCAGGCTCAGTGGCAACAGAATGAAGTCCTGAGACAATGCCTAATGACGGTTCTGGAGAAGACAGCTGCCCCAGTACCAGCCCCTGTCCAACCAGCTAGCACTGTTCAAGGCTTTAGCCGGATGAGCCCGAGAACCTTTAAGGGCAATGAAACTCTGGAAAAGATCTCAGACTGGATCTCCAACACGGAAATACTGCTAGAAGGTTCACAACTTTACCCTGACCTATGGATGACCGCAGTAAGGACCCTACTCCTCGGCAACGCCCATCACTGGTGGGAATCTATAGAGCGCAGTACGGGCAAGAACCATACTTGGGAGGAATTTCTGGAATATTTTAATGCAAAATATTTCCCAGCCACAGTCAGAGATGATCTGTACTCCCAGTTCCTGCATTTGGAACAAGAAATTATGACCGTCGACGCTTATGATGCAGAATTCAGTCGACTAAGTCAATTCGGTGCCATCCTAATACCAACCAAGCTGAAGAAGGCCCTAAAGTTCCATCACGGCCTTACCCCCGAACTCCAAGGGTATACTACGGCACAGTCAAGAATTTCTTACGAAGAAGTTCTTTCAGAGGCAAGGATACAAGAAGCCATTGGCCGAGAAGCAAGATGCTCAAATCCAACCATATCAGCCATAGACCAGACAGGAGCAGGAGGACCAATCCGTCACCTGGGAAATCAGGCACAACACAAGACAGGGCCATATCAATACAAGGAACTTCCGACTTGTCACTATTGTGGCAGGAAAGGACATTATGCCAAAAACTGTCGAAGGAAGTATAGACTATGCTTGATTTGTGGAGATAATCAACATAGGGCCAGAGACTGCCCACAACACAGAGAAGCAACACTTCGGACTGGGCAAGGACCAGCAGCACCAGCCCAGAGAATGCAACCTCCTACTAGAGGTCAGCATTCCCCAGCATCTGGAAGATTTCAGAGGGGACCACCCTTAGCCACCCAAGACATGCAGTATTACCTAGCCAGACAACAAACCATTAGACGAAGGCACGAGCAGGCCTTTGCACTAGCTGCAGTTGCAGAAGAACCGGAAGGTGAAACCATTTCAGGTACCCTTATAGTTGCATTATTACCAGCAAACCGCATATTTGATTCTAGAGCTACACTGTCTTCACATCTAGTAGTTTCGTACCCATACAAATAGCCAGGTTTACCGGAAGAGGCATTGTTCCAGTTACCAACATTACTAAAGCATGCTAGTAGTCATGTATAGTAGCGTAATGAGAACGCGATTCCCGGTACTTTCAATACCAAACTTCGACGTAGTCTTAGACATGGACTGGCTAAACCAAGTACAAATGCTATCCTAGACTACAGGAAGAGAAGCGTCATCCTTAGACCACCAAGTTACCCATTCGGATATCAGGATTAAGCAAACACATCTAGGTAGATTGCTAGACGCTGATTGTTAGGCTCAAAACATGTGAATGTAGTAATAGCTGAATACTACAGGTAGTTTCCAAATTAGATTTGATATACATGACTTATTAGGGTAGTCAGTAACTTCTAATCTTGTGTTTTCACCTACCCGAGAAACTATCAGACTTGGAAGAAGAGGAAAACTAAGCTCGAGGTACATCAGACTCTTTGATGTGTTGGAACGCATCAAAGAAGTTGTTTACAAGATAGCATTACCTCAGACATTGGAAGAAGTACATGACGTCTTCCACATATTCCAATTAAAGAGGTACGCTCTGGATACAAGTCATGTGCTTAAATACGGACAACCTATAGTGTATATTAAGGTTGTAGAACTTAGAAAACCACACCTCTTTTGGGTCAACTAGCAACCTAGACTAGAAGTTAGAGATTATAGAATCTTGTCTTTTTGTGAATTTGAATTGTTTTGTACTTCTCATATCCTAATCTAGCGTACTTATAATTGCTATACTACCTTAAATTATGCTCTGCTATTATAGCCTAGTTTTGCAAGCTTATTCTTTATCAAGCTTGTTCATTAAAAATGTATTATTGGAGTACTACATTAATACATTTCAGAATCAGTGTATGACGGTCTGATCAACCATAATACACTTGGTTTGCCTTCGCATAACTACTTTAAGTGGATTAAAATATATAGTGATTAATAAACAGATGTACTTACCTCTGCGCATATCGTATCAGCTACATAAATGTGCTAATACGAATATGTGAATAGGGAGTACCAGAATAGCATTTCCATCCACAACTGCCTTGACAATTCCCATTGAATTCTTTTAACGCCTTGAATCTCCATACTTCTAATCCATTACCCCCTTGAACTCTTGATTACTGTTTTCCGTCTTTCCTTATTTCGGAAAGAAGAAACCTCGTATATAGTATAAATATGAAGTGTATTGTTTCCATAGCCATTTATATAGTTATCAAACCCTATTAGTAGATTAGATTACAGTTTAAACTGTTCTTATTTTTCTTAGAATGACTTTCGTTACCTACCTTACGTTGTATTACGTTCCTCTAGTTCATATTGCATGAAAACATCATGCACCAGGTAAATCAACCTGGGAACGTGTAGAGGATATTCGATAATGTTTCCCCGATCTATTTCCAGTTCAGGGTATGTCCAAAATATTTCAAATCAAACTTCAGCTATCTATGTCCTCATATTTCGAATCAATCAATCTTTCGTTCTCATTATATGTGTATTTTTATTTCGAGGACGAAATATTCTAAGGAGGGTAGATTATAAACTCCCTCGACCAGATTTCAGTATTTTAATATTATTTCTAGTTAATTAGAATTAGTGTAACTTTTTAAAAATTATTTATTAATATATTCTATTGATTGTGCACCTGTTTGTTACACAATAAATTAGGGCACCACACTAGCTGTTAACCCTAAACTAATTTCACATCCCTGTCCTAGACTTGCTAGACTACATTTTCCGTATTTTTAGCAACTCCCAGAAACCTCGTTTTGTGCTTCGTTTTAGTCGCACAAATATCGTTACAAACGTACGTATTTAATTCCTATTTAATTTTCTGCTCTTTACCAACCTCTGTACCCTAGAGATTTGAGGACCAGTAGGCACCTGTTTTGCCCAACCAAAAATACGATAATATTCTACACTAATTGTATTACAATTATCGTATTGACACCGTAGAAAAATTATGACCCTAACTGCCCCTGAATAATTAGTGAACACCGTGCGCAGTATTTATTAAATAATAAATACGGTGATCCGTATCACCTGCAGAATCAGACCCTGACCCTGCCCAGGCTCATCCCCACAGCCCAGGACATTTCTCCAGCATTTTCCCTCAATTCTGTGAATTTTAGTAATTTTTAGAACCAGGTAATTTTCCAGACAAATTGCATAATTGCGCAAATTCCCAATTTTTGGACTTTTATGCAATTTATGAAAAGTCAAGGGTTTTCATGCAAAAATTCCCATGTGAGGTGGCAACACCTCATTGGTTATTGAATAGGTGGATTGGGACCCACAAAATATCAAATAATATCCTTAATTATCTGAATTAGATATTTTATTAATTGAATTACTAAAATACCCCTCACATTTCAATTAATACCCAACATGTCCTAAACCCTAATCCTATTTAAACACCCCCTCCCCCATTCCCGACCACTTCACACCGCCCCTCCGACCACCCTCCGGCCACCGAACCACCGCCGACCACCTCGCCGCGTCCCTCCCCTTCCCTCCGACCACTGCCACCACCCGACGGCCGCCGCCTCCGCCTCCAGCAACGGCCGCAGAACCAACCCCCCAACACTGCCACAGCAGCTCCCCGACCTCCGACCGCCCACCACCGCCTCCCTAGCCCTCGCCGACCACCGCCACCACCTCCACTCGCTCCGCCTCGACCTCCCCTACCAATCCACCACCATCCCGCGGCCCCACGACGGCCTCCGCCGTCGGCAACTCCCCCGCAACCCCCACCGCCTCACCGCACAGCAACTCCCCTCCCCCACTCCGACAGACCCCCACCGCCACTCCGGCCACCCCCGACCTCCGCCACCATCACCAACCTCACCGCCACACCACCCTCCACCGGTTCCCCACCCTGCCCGGCCACCTCCGCCACTCCCTCGCCGCCGGCAGCCCCCGCGAGTTGCTGTTACTGCTGCTGCTGCTAGGAGCTACTGCTACTGCCGTTGCTCCTCCGGCCGGCCGCCGGCGACTCCGCCGCCGTGCTTCCGCCGACGGCAAGCCCAGTGGGCCCCCTGACAGTAGGTATACCCCCCCCCCCTCGTATTTATACGTATATTGGTATTATTTTATATATGTATATATGTATATATATATGTATATATATACTTATATATATATGTTATATATATATATTAATATATACTGATATATTAATTATACTGTATAAATACAGTATAATTATACTAAATATATATTGTATTATTATATATCTAATTGAGTATTAATATATATATATTTATCTATAAATATATGTATATTTCTATACATATATATGTTTTATAATTAAGTTATTTTATATTTATATATATATTGTATATTATATTTACATTAAAAATATATATACAATATATAAATATTCATTATGTATTTTCATTATTTAAAAATATACTTATTTCATTGCTATTTTTGTTATATATATATTATATATATATGTATATATATATATATATATTTGCTTTGCTATTTCTGTTATTATATATTATATATATATATATATGTAATACATATAAATATATGTATATGTATATATATTCTATATGTATATTGTATATTATATCATAGTACTAGTTATACAGTACCTAAATATTATATTTATACTATATATTTATTATAATACAGTATATATACGTATTCAAAATTTCTGCATTTTTCTTTCTTTTATATATATGTAAATATATATAATTATATATAATTCCTGCACTGTCTTTTATTTTATATTTATATCAGTGGATAAAACCCTGCTATTATATATTATTATATTTATCAGTGGTCACATATAGACCCTAATAATATTATTATAAATACTGTACATAACAGTGGTCACATATAGACCCTGATATTGCTGAACAGTACAGCATTTATATATGTATTTAAATTCCTGCAATGTCATTTTATTTTATCTATATATATTTATATCAGTGGATACCCCCCTGATAATATTATAGTACTATATATAAACAGTGGATATACCCTGCTATTATATCATTTACATTCCTGCATTCTCTTTTCTGTATATATATATGCTATATATATACTACTACTACATACTATATCTATAAGAATATATATATATATATACTATATATATATATATCTGTGGTGTGTATCCTATATATACATAGGTATATATACTTTTATATTACAGCCTTGATATTCACGAACCCTGTCTATTTTAACAGAAACCAACTCCAGCACAGCCAGTGACCCCTTGTCACAAGCACCCTCAAACCTGACTGTGAGATCAGGTTACCAAACACTATCAGGGAGTAGGCAAGTATACCTTGCCAAATTTTATTGCTTAAATATTAAACTGTTAAATGTTCTTATTTAAATTCAATTGTTGTCATATGAAACTGCTCCTGAAATTATATATAACAGTATGTATCTGAGATTGCCTTGGGTACAGTCAACAGATACGTTGACTTAGGGTTAATCAACGTAGTAGTTACAGACTTACCAACAACTGTGAGAATATCCTGATATTCTCCTAGACCCTATCACGGGAACACGCAACATGGTTGCAATGCATATTGGGATGCGAGCTGCGTAGTTGACTAGCTACCAGTACGTGTGACCGCATCACGGATTAGAATAATTCAGGAAATATACGACTTGACATTTAGTTACATTGGGAGGGGAGAACAACTAAAATACGTATGGGACACCCACCTCTTTACCATGTGCCGCACTCGACGGAGTGATACGGATGATATAGATATGTATTCATGTGACCATTCTCATCGTAGATGGAAAATTGTATAGTGCCCTTGAACGGGGGCATATGTGGCATATACTAGCCTGTCACTACAGATTGGTGAATTACGTCAGCATATGTCTAGCCACACATTTCCCATACGTATTAGGTTGTCTCAATTTGCATTCACTTAGATGGTTAGCACCCTGTATTTATTTTATTCAGTAGTTTAATTCAGTATTTACATACTTGGCATGTTATTTTCTTGTATCTTGTTACGTCCCTCTGAGGACCTGGTTCCCTGCCAGGTTTAGGTTTAGTTGAGACACTCTACCCCCCAGTATCTGGACCTGGACTGGAGACTGGATATGCCCTGAGACGGAGCTAGAGGAGATGCCGTCAGAGTCTACCTGAGTACACTGGAGTTGGAGCAACATATTTTGAGGATGTTGCGCTAGTTTATCTTATTTCACTTCTGTTTACTTTTGTAGTGGGATTGTTCCCACCTGACTATATCTGGGTTGTATATGTGACATTTCAGTTTTAGCATCTATATATACTCAGCACTTTCCCTGTTATTCTTGTGGATGAGATAGATTTACCTGAATTTAGACTTGTAGTATTTAGGACAGCGTAGCACATCACTTTGGGTCCATTAAATTGGGTATTCCCTTAGTGACGTGTCAGCTGGCCAATGCCACGTGGCCTAGTTCCGTATATTTTTGGGACTGGGACGTGACAGTAGGCTTGCAAGTTTAAGATTTTTTTATTTCATCTCCAATCGATCTTTCTTTTGAGTTTGTTTTGAAATTTATTGTAAACTCTAACCATTTTCGTTCGTTCTTTTTATTTTATTTTCAAATTTTAAGTTAATATAATAATAAGGCTGAATTGTAATTTGATACCCTCAACTATTTCATTTTTGAACTTGTTATACTAAACTTTGATATGCATTAACTTGTTATCCTAAAAAAGACAAAATTACCCCCCGCATATCTTCCTCTCCTAGCTCCACCCCCCCCCCCCCCCCCCCCCCCCTTCCCCCGCAGTTGCCGATGCTGCTGCGCGGAGAGAGAGGAGGGCTGGGGAGTGCAGCCAGGGGAGGATAGGCTGTTGGGTGGGGTGGGAGTGTTGGGTGAGGAAGGGAGGATAGTTTTGTCTTTTTTTGTATCAAGCTAAAAATATTCAATAGTTAATGGTATGAAGCTGTCGAGTAAAAAAGTTTAGGATATCTAGTTCAAAAACTGAAATAGTTAATGGTATCAAGTTACAATTCAGCCTAATAATAAATGTATTTAATTGATTTAAGAAATTAAGGAATATAGGAAGTAAGGAGAAAGTGAATAAAAATAATGATGTCTTTAACCACCACCGCTGGATGAGATGGGACATGATATTGTTATGATTGGTTTTTTTTTTTTTCCCCTGAGAAAGAAGATGAATTTAGTGGCATTAGAATTAAAAGACTTAGGATTTCAAGTACAGAAAATATACTGTAGCGAAATAGATTTATATTAAATTCATACAAACGAAACGAGTTTGTAAAATTTTTAAAAAAAGACAGAATCCGCCAACAGTGTTGGCGAAAAACACAACCGATGTACACGTAGGCAGAAAAAAAATATAAAAAATTTAAATGGAGCCCACAAGCCAATTTTTGCCAACACTGTTAGCTGAAATTTTGGGAGAAAACAATTTCAGCCAACACAGTTGGCAGAAATTGGATGTGAGGGCCCACGGTTCATTTTGAGCGTTTATGTTTTTAAATATTATATTTCTATCGTTAAATTTTTCGTCGCTAACAGACGTTAAAAAAATAATAATAAAAATCTGTCGTAAGAATATTACGTCTGCCGTCGAGTAGACTTCGAGCGGCCATAACTACCTGTTTTGAAATCATTTTTCGTTAAATAATAAGTCGATTTGTATGTTTTTGACGAGAATAACACAAATCGTGTAGAAAAAAAATTATCCGAAGCAAGACGCACATGTTACAGCAAAAAATATAAAATTTAAAACTTTAAAATATCATAACTTTTGACTGATAGATCGAAACAAGCTCCAGTTTGTACCAAAATGACCGTATCGAAAAGACTACCGGATAAACCGTTTCACCATTTTATGTAATTCGAAAATTTTCAGAATCGAAAAAATTGAAATTTCGACCTCCAAAAACAAATTAGAAAATTTTTTAATTAATTTTTTGATTAAAAAAAACTAATAAAACAAAACAAATAATTAACTAATAAAATAAAACAAATTTAAAGTAATTTTTTAAACATTTATTCTTTAGATGAAATTTATACAAATTTTGATGCTCTGAACACAAATTTTCGAAAAAAATATTTCTAAATTTTTCTTTACAATTAATTAAAATTTATTTTATTTTGTTAAAATAAATTTTCTTAAATCTAATTACAAAACAAAACTAAATAAATAAAACAAAACATAACTAATTAAAATAAACCAACCAAACAAACCAACTCAACCAAACAGAATCAATCAAATGAACCCGTGGGCTCCCACACCCAATTTTCGCCAACTGTGTTGGCAGCCAACAGTGTTGACAGCCAACAGTGTTGACAAAAATTGACTTGTGGGCCCCACTTTATTATTATTATTTTTTTCCTGCCTACGTGTACATCAGTTGTGTTTTCCGCCAACACTGTTGGTACTCTGTTTTTTTTCAAACGTTTGCATAAATTTAATATAAATTTATTTCGCTACAGTAAATTTTATGTTTCAAGTATAGACAATAAAATAAAATTAGGATTTGTCTGAATAGATAAAATTGTATTTGTCACTGTAATATTATTATTTCAATTTATAATATATAAATAAAAAAAAGATATTTGAATGTGTATTAAGATAGTTCAAGATATTTATCTGCAAGCGTTGCATACTTGAGATATCTAACTTAAAATTAATCTTGGACAAAGAATAAGTTAACAGGAGTAAAAACAAACAGGAGGACTAGCTAGTACTGGCTTCCAAGATTCACATCTAAATTATCTATAGACAACTAATTATCTGACATGAGATATGACTATTTATAGCAAAAAAAAAATATAGAAAATCATAAACTATACAACCAGACATTTATATCTATAGACAACTAATTATCTGACATTTGGCAAGATGTGACTATAATTTCTAACATCAAATCAACCACAACCAGTAAAACTGATGAACAAATTTACACTTGCCTAGAAAATTCACATAATGCTTACTTCCTGGGAACCAACAGAGAGACTTGCATTAAAAAGAGCTTGGTCGACCAAAACAATTGTCTAGGCCAGCAGCAACAACAACTACAGTTGAAATAAAACTCTACTTCATTTCTATTTTTCTTTTTCTGCTACCATAATCTGAATAAGTCTCTACCAATTCTGCAAACACAGGTACTTTTAATAGCAACATGTCGAACACTATAAGTGCTATAATTGTGTGATCAATGAATGAAATATTATATTGACATACCTGGACTAGAGGATAAATTTTAGAACAATTACAGGCAGGTGAAAGCGAGAAGTTGCTGAAACATTTTGTACATTCCCTGGACAAATACAAAGAACAACGAACCAAATTTCTTTCAGACACAAATGTCATTCTTTGATTGCTTATGTATCTTACTTGGATGGCACTCCATCCTACCTAGTTTTCATGAATTTCTGGTAAAGAATAAGAAATAAAAATGGTCTTGCAAAGCTTAAAAATTTTAGAAATGAAAACTAGGCAGTCTTACTTTATTCCGATGAATCATTCCACCTGAACCAAGTAGAGAAAAGAACAAGTTACTATCAAAGAGAACAGAATAGCTACATTGTATAACAAAAGAAACTGAACTATAAAATCACCTTATAAACACGATGCCAGTTTTTGCTAGAATCATTGATCCTCTTCCATATCACCGCCATCATTAGCTGTCAAGCCTGCAGTCACTCAAAAAGTGAGTAACCTGGTTGCGAAGCTAAAGGCAACAAAACCTAAAGCAAACAAAATTGCATGATTACTAGTTTAGAGAAGCTTGTACGAGTTCAGCCATAGCAGACCCATGACGGACACAAGGCTCATTGCTTGTTGCATCAAGAATCTATAGATTGGAGACAAAAATGAAGTTAATAAACTTCAATTTCTCCACCCAACAGATAAAATAGCAAGGTAGCACACATCTGGCATAAATCTTGATACATACATGGACACCCCGACGCCCTCCAGCACACACCCAATCCCCCACTTGATTGTAAGAACCATAAATTTTCATTAAAGGACTCCTATATGACCAGTTTAACTCATAGAGCATGGTTATCACATTGTTCAATAAAACATACAGGACGCTCGACACTAACTAAATTATAACATGTAAATTCAGCTAACCAATCCATATTGTTTAAGAGGCGAAATCAATCAGAATAAATAAATTTCTACAATATAGGCCCTTACAATGGTTCTCTTAAATACACGAAGTTTCCTCCTTTACTCGAATATGATTCAAATTGGGCCACATTCTGAACTATTTCCATCAGTACAAAGTAATCCATCATATGAACAAAGGGAAGCTAAGAGCAAGCCTACAATTATCAAGACTTCTTCTTCTTCTTAGCTAGCAAATCCTTAAGCCTCCCGGCGTCGCGACCACAATATGCACCCCTCTATTCACCACCTCGAGCTGTGACCTCATATCCACCCCCTCTTCACAATTGCTACATACGTCATCATACTACATTTACAAATTTAAATTGAAGAAATGATCATAGTCCAGAAGAAACTCAGCATTGAGTTGGATAAAGTACACAAATAATTACAACCACATACCTGCAGATATCCTCAATGGCGTTTACATTTCCACCAGCAACAGGCTGTCAAGAAATCCAGTTCTTGACGTATCTTTGGTGCATCGTGCAATGAGACGTAATAAATTAATAAGTTGCCTTTTCCTGCAGTATTTTTACACATAATAAAATAAGGTGTATTATCTTTGTCAGAATTTTAATACTACAAACCGAGTCACCAAAAGATATCAGCAGACTCTTCCTATGATCAAGTCCTACGAATCCCCAGTAAAAATCACATTGAAACATAAAAACTGAAAATTACTACAAGATAAACCCAACAAAACCTGATGTTTCTGTTTACAAGCTCAACAAAAATAAGTACGAAGAGATAGTCTGTAGTCTGATGTTTCTGTTTACACTATAATTTTATGTTGCTGGATTATTTTCTACTATTCTCATAGAGACTCACTCACATTCTAAATTATTTTTTATTGTACATTTGGGCCTCAAGATGTTCAACCCTATTTAGTGTAAATGCTCTTTGGTGGTTCGATAGAAGCCCAAGCGACAATGAACACGGTCTTTTTTATTTTGTAAACCATCTTAAGAAGACACTATGATTAAAAGTGATAGATAAAAACCAACTCCGTTGTAGTCTATTCGGTTAGGATACTTGGCTCTCACCCGAGAGACCGGGTTCAAGTCCCGGCAACGAACTACGAGTTAGTCTACACCTAGCCCACCCCAGTATATATTTCTGGCTCTGCTCCTGAATGAATAGTTGACGTCGACGTGTCGCACAAGAAAGTGCCGATACGAAATAGGTCCAAATGCTAACTACCCTCAACTAAAAGTCCAAACGGAGAAGTAAATATCACCATTGTATCCAGATGTTGCCAAACAGGTATAAATTATAAAAGGAAGTCCAAAATTCGACGAAATCTAAAAATCACCGTTTTGGAATCGGACGGTGTCCAAAAGCATTTACACTAGATAGGGAGCCAAATTAGTCTGAGTCCAAAATCAGCAGCAAAGACTGAAAAGATGCGAAATGAAGCAAATTGTAAGTCTATTCCAAGTAAGTTAT